>CM063511.1:40736057-40938557 GCA_032207245.1 Pardosa pseudoannulata | reverse complement strand
AACCGGGGGTCCTTCCCGCTTCCTTCTTTTCCAAGCAGCAAACTTCGGTTTTAGGGGAGATCGACACTCCCCCCCCTCTCTTTGACCCTTGTCTTTGGTGTAGCTGAAGCGCCTCTGGCGCCTGGCCGACTCGATCAAAGCAAAATTCCTCTTCTCTATCGGTGCGCTGACGAAACGACACGTTTGACACCTCTGTAAGCCAAGAAAACTATTACGGGGACAATACTGCCATTTTCAATTGTTGAAATGAACAAAAGTTCGCTTGATCACCGTCAGAGACGGACGCGACTCTTACATCGAACATAACCGGTACTCACTTTAGCGTAAACACTTATTTATTGAGGTACAAGAAGGTATTATGTTTCTATGTGATAATTTTTTAATATGCTGAATAGCCCAAATATTATGCTCCTAAAAATGACGTCTTCACTAACTTTGACGAGTGAAGTTTCTGGTATTTAGGAAACTAATCCTGTTATATATGACAGAAAATGTTTAAGGACCGGTTTCACCAAATTCGTTTAACGGATAACTGCAATTAATGGTGCCAACCTACGGTGGGATGAAATCCTCGGTTTAAACAGAAATTAATCACGGTTAGCGGTTAAACGACTTTGGTGAGACCGGCCTTAAATTCTCTACGCATATATAGATACACAAAAATCAGAACTAAATATATTAAAACTAAAGGGGAAAATAATAAAATGTTGTGACCTTTTCGCGCGATGTTTGCCAGTTCAATGGCACTCTATGAGTAATAATTTTAATGTAATAATTTTAAATAGTACCTAATTTAGAAATCTCAAATAGTCAAAGACTGCTAGTATCTTTTCAATGTCGCTTACATTAATGATGGTTTAGCTATTACAGTGCCGGGGTTGTCTCTCTATTGGACTCCCTGGGCCTTCTCTGTACTTAAATCTGTCCCTTAAAATTTTACTATATAAATCGATCATTAGCCTGATAATGAACTACAGCTGTAAGACACGCTTGGAGATTTGAACAAATTCTCTATGCTTAAGACTTTTGAACCATGCGTTCCCTGTTTAAGATTATATGACGCTTATTTAAGGACTTAATTTAAATACCTAACTCAGTCTTGCAAATGATTCTAAGAATAATAGAGCTTTAGGTTACTATACTTATGCCGATCACATGTGCAAGAGAAAAATCGATAAAAAAAAATCGATTCAAGACAAGGTTGGCTATTTTGCGTAAATGGCTTTTTTTGTTCCTATTGAATAAATCCTTTAAGCATGTGACTATTTACCATATCTTCGCTGCCGGTTTCGTCTTTGCGCAGTGCCCCTTTCTGTATGTCTTTCCTATATAAATCTGTATTGCAAGTAGAAAACATTATTTACCCCTCCCCCATTTAGCCATTCTTTATTTAGCTACAAATCGTCACTCACATCAATCAATGTCAAAATACATTTAACAATTTGAAATTTTCCACTTTTTGAAGTTGTTTAAAAAAAACAGACTACTGGGACCAAAACGGATTTAGAGGAATAAGGGAACCATTTGGGAGCTCTTGGCCGTTTAAGTGAACAGTATTGTTAATACTGTAGAACGATTTCAGGTAAAAGCGATAGAAAAGGTGCCCTTCCCTGTCCTGCACTTCTCCGAATACATTTACATCGCGCCTTGTATTTTTTCAGAGAGATTTGGCATAATCCGTTTTTACACATTATATATACTTTATTGATAAATAATCCTAAAGTGCTCTTTTATACTAATAAAAAGGCTACCATTTCATTTGACTTTTTTTTCAATGCCCTTTCTTCTTAAATGTACCCTAATCAGTTTTAATAGAAATGGAATTCTTAAAAGAATAGAAGGCATGAAAGTAACACAAGGTTGTTCCCGCAATCGAGAATAATCATATTTTTAAAAAACTTTTATTTAAAACTGGCAAGTATCTAGGAGCTTCCATTGATTTACGAAAGTCTAGCTCTTGCCACAAAAATTAATAAATAAAATAAAAGTAATTCTTTTTAATAATTCTAAGTTATTATCTTTTAACCCTATTCTTTGAAGTAATTTTGAAAATTAATTTTGGATTTTTCCTTATTACTACTAGGGAACGAATCGTTCTCTCCCGGACCCCATTTTCATCATGGTGCTGCACCCCTGTGACTGATGCCACCTTTACCACGCCCAAAGAGAATTAAAAAGGCAGAACAGGAAGCCAAAGAGGAATTGCATCTCCCGAATTCCCTAAAGCAGCTCAAAACAGAACTGCTGTAGGTCATAGGCTTCATGATTACTCAAATGAATAATATATTCGTAGTTCTCAATTCAACTGCTGTTGACTTAAGATTTTGTTAGTGACCATGTGCTTCTTGATATCGAGTTGTTCATCAAAAGGTCAGCATATCTATTCCTAAAAGATTTTGTTGATTTAAAATAACATGAATAACACAGCCTTTCTGCTTTAATTTTATTTATACTTATTTACCTAGTTATTCATACATCTGTAGAAAAAGTTGAATTTACCATAAGTACCGGGTGACCGAGCTCCGCTCGGAGAAAACAGGTATCGAAGCTAACTCGAAGATTTAAATTTTCAATTGTGATTTATCAAAACAATACATGCCATAAGAAAATTTGTGAAACCATTAGTGAAAAGATAACCGGTTACAGTGCACCATTGTAAACTATTCTAAACAAAGTTGTTTGGCAAGGGAACTATTCTATACAAAATTAAAGTTTGAAAAGTCATAGGAAATAAAATGTAATTGATAACAAAAAATTATACAGTTAAAGAAATGGTACAAAGTGAGCAGTGTAAAGATTGAAGTGTGTTGAATGGAGAAGCATTCTGACAATGACGGTATCTTCTAGTTGTCCATTTGCGGGTATAATTGAGTTGATCGCTTGTTGTTCCAAAATTCCGGCTCCTTGAAGCATTTCATATAGAGGTGCGTTTTGCATGATGAAAATGTAGCTTGAAATCTGATGAATGTTGAAATGTCGAACTTTGTTGACGGTGATTTGAAATCGAAATCAGTTCCTTAACACGTTCGCTGCCACCGACGCACTGGCGCGTCAGAGCGGCACCTCCTGGTATGCCGACGACGCACTAACGCGGCGACGGACTTTGATAAGTTATATGCTCTGTGTTTAGTGTGATTGAACAGCGAGGTTGTTTCGGCACGTTAGTGAAGCATTATTTTTTAATTTTTTGTGGTTGGTTTTCAAAATTTTTGTTTGCATTATTATTTTTTTTTTTACTATATCGTTTATGTGTTATATATACTTTGCTACATTAATTTAATATTTAGAGTTGATAGAAAATAAAAATGGAAACCGATGTCAAGGAATAAAGACAAATCAATAAAGACTTTTATTATTATTATTATTATTAATTCGTCAGAACTACAGCCAATGGATTCCTCGTGGTCGAAAACCCCCGGGTACCAATTTTCACTTGGTTTGGACGCATGAGAAAAAAGTTTGCCCGCACCGGGGTTCGAACCCGGCCCTATCTGTAGCGCCGAACTACGTGACCTTAGCGCGTCAAAACCGATGCCAATCGATTCCTCGTGACCAAAAACCCCAGATCCCCAAGTTTACTACAGTTTATTAATTCTGGGGCGATTTTCGACTTGACAGCCATTCCTCGTATTATAGTATAGGATATAAATTTTAATCATTTTAACTTGTTTGTATATAAGAGCAGTAACATGGAAACCATGTCTATACTCTTTACAACTGGATAATGATTTTAACGACGATGCTGCTGCCATCTATTAATAAAGATACAAAGTTTTATAACATTTGAAGAATTATAGAAAAGTTTATGTTTCAAGTTTTTTTAACATATTAATATCCTAAATAAAAGTATAAATTAGAAGATTCATTTGCAAGTATTAAATATCTTATTTCATTCTAGTAGCATATGTTTGTATTGCCCACACATTATATATAAATGCATGACTTACTGAAAACAAATTACGACCAGACACGCTAAAGGACTCTAGAATATACATCAATTTGAGGATAATTTCTCATTTTCCTAACAGCTTTTATAAATAAAAAGAATCAAACCAAAAATATGCTCAAAACAGAATGTCTAAATTACGGGAAAGATAAATAGAGGTTAAAAATCATTCTAAACGAGAAAACTTGTTTACTGCTAAGAAAATGAATTTTAAGGGAGGATTAAATTAATTTTAATCACGAATTCAGAGTCAGCAACAAACCTTATTTCTAAGATATTTTGAAAAGGTGAACCAGATTTTTGTTTGTTATTAAAAGCCTATAGTAATCCATTAATTTGCATTTAATTAATATAATGCAAGCAACCATATAAATTTAAATTTTCATCATATATTGCATAATAAATCATTTGAGCATTGAAGTAGATGGATTTCTTAATTTCCATTGAAAGTATTTAATTCCTTAATTAACAGCAATTAGTAAAATAAATACTTCGAAACGTAATACATTCTTATACTTAATAAGGAACTAATAATACTCCTCCTTGAATGGAAATTGTTTGTGATTAGATGAAACTTTATTTACAAATCAAATAAGAAAAGTTAAGTCAGAATTTTTTTTCTTATCTTTTAAGTTCTAGGAAGAACTATATATGCATGATCAACATATTCTATAACTGATTTATAGATCACTTAGTATTACCATTTTCTGAAGACTTCGGATAAAATCCCCTCTTCTAACTTATAAAAATTGAATTAAGCCTAAATAATTCTATTTAAATTTTCACAATTATTACTATTAAAGCAAATTGTGTAATATTTATTTAAAATACAGTAATATAAAGTCAGAACGAATACTCACCACCTACCATTTAACAATTTTATTTACCATGGAGTAAATAAAATTATGTTATGTTATGGAGTTATTTACCATTTCTTATCCATGGAGTTTTGCAAGTAATAACAATGTAAAAGATTCTCTCCATCGCATTCTAGACTTTGATTACTTCAGTTTAAAAAAACATTAATAATTAAAAATACATACATAACAAGGAATTTTTTTACGACTTACACCGTCTTGTGCTGCCATCTATTAGTCAATCCATGAAATAAGTGTAAAGTATGTTTAAAATCGTTAATTTTTAGGAACCATCAATTATAATGATATCCCTAACCTCCTTTACATAAATTCCGTATAGTTTCTTACTTCTGAAATCTGATTAATTAGCAAGACACAGTTTATGTATGAAACTGCAATGAAATTTGCATTATGTATCGGAATTACCAGCATGCAAAAAAAGTTGTGAGGGCAGAAAAAATTTTTAAAAAACTTTCTGTCCACCTAGGCACACTTTCTAGCAAGATAAATTTTCTCTAAATTTACTGTAATACGTTCATAACTTTTACTTTAGAGATAAAAATATTGATACAATTATTATCCTTTTGAAAAGCTTAATTTTGATAACATCATTTTGAGGACAATTTTGCAGTTTTAGATTTTTTTAACGATCATCTTTAACGATAAACTTTTAACACATTAATGTCTTAGTCATTTCTGTTGAATATATGTCGTAAATATCTTAAGCTGAACTTATTATGGTTCACCTAAAGTAAAACAAATATGAAAGTTATATAACTTTGAATATTACTTATTATAAACCAACACTCGTTTTTAACATCATAGTATGCCGTTTATTAAAAGAAAAAAAAGCATGCTAAGAGGTTTATTTATAATCGCATTTTTTACATATATATCAAGAGATTTATTTGGTATTGTACAATAAATCTCTATAACAGGTAAAGCTGTCATGATTTTAGTCAATGTACCTGATAAAAAAAAAAAGTAAATTTCTTTGCAAGACTTGAAAAATCCTAAAATGTTGAATAAAATGACAAAATTATAAACAATAGCAGATGCTTGAAAAATTTTTAAATTGTTCATAGGATTGTCAACCACTTTTGCTGTAAAGGAAAATTCATAAAAATTCTACAAACTAATTTTTAGCTCTAAAAAAAGGACTAAAAGGTATTAATGTGTTCATACATTTACAGGGTTGCTACCCCACACAAAAAATAAGTAAATAAAAAAAAAAATCTCTTTTTAAGTAGAGCAACAGAAAACATGCAATTAGACTCTTAGAATTTTATGTAGTTAGCAATGTTGAATTCACGTTTTTTCTTGGGAAAAAAAAAATTAGATTCTTTGAGCATCATTTGAAATTAAGAATAGTAATAATACAAAAAGGAAAAAATTATCAACTTTTAATCTTGCTTTTTGTAAAAGATGAAAACTTTAAATTTAGTTACTAAAATGCTATTTTTATGGTGGGATAATAAAAAGCATTTTTAATATACGAGGTGCATCCAGAAAATAAGTAATCCCCGATGTTCCTATAAAGTAAACGTAATTACCCTTGTCAATTGCACATGCGTAACAGATCTATAACGTATCAATCATATGCCAGCTGGATAGGTCCCGACTCCTGCCAGTAGTGTGGTACAAACAGTGGTTCGAAAAGAAACGTAATTTCTTCTCCCGCCGCCTGTACATGGTTCTGTCGATGATCTTGAATGCACAAAGCATTACTCCAATTGAAATTCATCGTCAGCTCTGCCAGTTCTATGAGCCGAAACTGACACCCGGACACAAAATTAAACGCTTAGGAACAGCCCCGACATTTCTGCAACGGTATCACGACGATGGCGACGAATTCCTCGACAGGATCATCACGGGCAATGAGACTTGGATTTCGCACTTTACCCCAGCAGCAATCAATGCAATGGCGTCATAGTGGATCTTATGTCAGGACCAATTTCAAAAAGACGCATGTGCATGGAGTTCTGGAACAAGAAGGCTGGTTCCATTCACAGGCGGCAGAGTAGTACAACAGAGGGACACAATACAAGTGTCTCAATTCTGCTGGTGGCTATGTTGAAAAATAGCTGACACATTACTGCAATTGTTGTCAATAAAGATGTCCCTGAAAATGTGAGTTTTTTTCCTTTTAAATAGGGAAACTCACTTTCTGGATGCGCCTCGTACTTCTTATATAACTTTTCACTAGCTTAGTTTGTAATAATGATGTTAAAAAAATCTTTCCACCGAGTTCTTGCTTATTTGCAGAAACAATTTTTAAAAAAATTCAACTTTTTCCAATATTTTAATCATTTTTCATGTTCAGTAAGTTTTTCATGTCTGTAGCAACCGATTTAAAATATTATTTAATTAAGTATACAAAAAAAATTGTATATATCAGTATAGTGTCCAAACTAGAGTAAAACAGGAATGTGTAATGGCTGGATTACTTTTTAACATAACAATCAACTATATGAGGAAGACATTGAAAAATTGTAAATCTGAAATTCTTTGTTGCCCATCTGGAATATGACAATGACATAGTGTTTTTTCTTCAGTGATAGATGGCATAATGCCAAAAACAAACAGTTTGTATTAATGGTAATTGAAGTCAAAACTAAAATTATAAAAATAACAATAGAAAAAGTATTTATATAAAAGGGAAAATAATTGACGAAACACAGACATTTATACACCTTGTAGCTGGCATGTAAACTGAAGAAGAGACAGTTAAAGATATTGATACAAGAATTAAAAAAGCACAATATGCCTATAAAATGCAAAAGAATATAACTTCCAAAGTATAGTATCCAAATAAAACTTATTTCAGATTATTAGGGCTACAGTTAGATCAGTTCTACTGTGCAAAAATTTTACATTTTAGTTATTTTGGTGACAGAACATCAAAACTAAAGTTAAATAAAAGTTTATGATTTAATTAAAATATCCACTTTCCCCAGAGGTCCAGATTGACTTCATTCTTTAAAGCATGCTTTCTTTTGTGTTCTATTTAAAAAATGAAAGTCTGGGTCTATTCAGTTATATTTGCAATAATTTTATTACAATCCCCTATATAATAATAGCCTAAGTTATCTGTCCATCTGTCCTCAAATTTATGAATTGGTTGGACCTGGAATGGATAGTCATCCAAATTAGATTCTTGATGAGTTAGGGTTAGCAAAATTCAAAGCAAGTAAAGTTTATCTTCTAAAGATCTAATTCTAAAATAAATTGGTATAAATATGCTTCATATCCCAGCAAAAAATACCATTGTCTTTAATGCTTTCGAAATCCACCCCTTCAAAAATAACATTTTTTTTTTCTAGCATTATGACATCATTCCTTTAAACATTTCATTTAATCATTTTTTATTTTAAATTATTTAAATAGTTTGCTTTATTTTCATATGTTTTATCACTGAACTTAGATATTACCTAAATAATTTTCTTTTATATTTGGCTTAAATAATAGATTAGGTACATATGTGATGATTTCAAATTGAATCATCGATTATTTTTTGTTGCAATGAAAATTTTATCACCAGTATTAACAACAAATTCTATCTAC
This sequence comes from Pardosa pseudoannulata, assembly GCA_032207245.1. Taxonomy (NCBI): domain Eukaryota; kingdom Metazoa; phylum Arthropoda; class Arachnida; order Araneae; family Lycosidae; genus Pardosa; species Pardosa pseudoannulata. The sequence continues at coordinate 40,930,190 of CM063511.1, read as the reverse complement.
CTCCAGGGTGTAGTGGAAATGATAGTTTCATTCCTTTACTTCCATTAATTACTGTGGCAAAAAAATTGGGAAGAACTTAATGATAATTTCGACGTAACTAAGAAAACTTTGAATTATCTTTCTAAATGAATTCAACGTGATTCTAAACTGCATTCACAGTATCGGGAGACTTTAGAGGAGTATGATGATAATCAAATTATTGCAAGTGTACCAGGTAATTCTCAGCCAAGAAACAAACCATTTTTTTATATACCTGCCTCATAGAGTACTTTATAATTCTGGAAAATGAAAAATTTTTCTGATCCCGTCATATGATGGGCCACATGCTAGTTCTTATATATTAAAATGTAAAATACATCAAGTCATACTCATTTTTTCTAATTTTCAAACAAGAATGATGTATATAGATTAATTTTAATAATGGTAGAGGAAGAAAAGGTGCTTTTAATATCACTGTTTATTCTATAAAAAATTTTATTGAAAAATAGCTATTAAACTTTTAATTTTACATTAGATTTATCAGTACAGTAGTTCGTAGGTTCAAATCCCACTGATAACACAGATGTTCATAGCCATTAGGAATTGGCTTTAAGAAGGAGGTCCCGGTATCAACAGACCTCATGTAGCAAAAAAGTAGACTAGTGATCCAAATCCTCCAACAAACTAACATTAGATTTAAATCTATTATTTTAGAGAAAAATTATAAATTCACGCAAAACATGATTTAAACATTTTTCTGAAATAAACCCATTTTGTTTTTATCAAAAACCTGGGTTTCTAAAGTAAAAACCAAGGTGTGCTGATTTTTTACAAGCGTGGAAACCAAGCTGTATGTAAAAAGGATCTGTAAATTCTTCAGAAGAATCCAAAGTTATTGATTATTAAAACAGCTAAATTTGAAAAATATAGAATATATTGATAAATCATATGCATTTAAGTCAACATTTAATATTGAAGTGAAAGAAATATTTCAATCTTTCAGTTAAATAAGTTTTAAAGTTTAATTTTACTGCAAGGTCCATAATTTTGCTTTAAGCCATAAACAAAAGTTGCAAACAAATCAAGTTTGAAAATCTTAATTTCACATACTAAATGTACAAGATAAAATTATAGGCTGAAAATACATTCAAACATTTATATGTATTTACAGTTTTAATAAATAATACTTTAATGTATCTCTATCAAATAAAACTTTTAAAGAATTATATGTAAACTAAATATAAATTTTTAATTTTTATGGAATTAATTGCATTATTACATGCTTTCTCCCCTTTTCTCTAGAGAGATAAATAAAATAGCAATGAAGACCTTTATATGCCCATTAAAAACTTTTAATCATAGTCAATAGTACTGTAACATCACAGGATCCTCGGGTAGCATGTGGGTGTCGAAGTGTTTATGAGACGACATACAGCTTAGAACAGTAACGTTTATTCTTGATTAAAATGAGGTTATGTACAATTTTTCCGAATGGAAATCACACGGCTCAGCTGAGCTGGTGCAGACCTAAAAGTCCCAGGTTTGAGGCAAACCTATAAAAACAATCTGCATTCAGGTGCCAACAGATACTGTTGTACAGGGGTACAACTGGGACTCCTTGAATCCCACAAAAAAGTGGAGAAAGCTCTCCAAAAACCAACCACCACAAGTCGAAGCCTCCATTTGTTCTTGTCTCCAATGAAAAACTTGTGCCACCTGATGTCACCTTTTGCCTCTTCCCATTGGCTTTTCCTTCCCACGTCACCGTCCTGGTAGCCCCTAATTGGTCCTTTGTTTGGCACCTCACAGTCTAACATTTCAGCATTGCGTCCAACCTTCTAATCACCTTGGACATCTCAAGGCATGGTCGAAGCAAAAATCCTTTTTAGTATAGTGTCAAACACGCAGACAGAAAGTCGCCTTGGCCTGGGCATTGATAAAACCTCTTTGTGAAGCTAATGTGGTTTAGCAACGTCACACTACATAAATGAAATCTCTAAATTTAAAAATCACTTCACAATAATCTGAATGAATAAAAAGATCTAGAAAAGCATTCATTGCTCAAAAATCCTACTATTTTTAACTAAAATTGTTTTATTTATGTTTTAAATTATCGTTCGGAACTAAATTTGCCTTGGTTAAAAACTGTTTGTCTAGATTCTGTAACAATGCACATGTATCATCATTTTAGCTATTAATATAGCTTCTAAATTTTTGTCAAAGATAGAACTTCTAAATTAAGATCTTGTCTTCAGTACATTGCTGAATACCCTCTCACATTCTGCACTGCTATGAGCGGGGAGGATAATGCCTCTAACTAAAAAATCATTTATATCATTTGTAATCAAAAACCTGGAATTTAAAAAAGTGAATTATACATAACAAATAATTTCAAGTTACTAATATTAGATTTAATGCATTGTTAGTAAATTAATAAAGAAATGACTGCTTTAATTTTAACAATTTAAATGAAAAAGTTACTAAATTTATTTTGGAGAATCTTACTCTCAGATGTCAAATTGACCTCTTAGGACTGAAGTTTTAATTCTTGAATATCAAATACATTTTATTCATGATAAATCTGTTTCAATAAGCGCTAAATTAAACTTTAACTAGACGCAGATATTAACCCACAAGAGTCCAATAATATGTCCTTGCAATGCTTCGCTTACATAAATTAATCAGTACCCATTTGAATGTCAAGCTTCTAGTTCATTGAATCACCTTTCGCTTCTACCCCTCCCCCCCCCATGATGATCGGAAATGCTGACTATAGTAGAATACTCATTATGGTGAAATTTTTCAACCCACAAGATATTATTTCCCAAACCTGGAAGGGTAACTGATCTGGGGTACCCCCAGAGCACAATCACCCCTATTAAACCATATGTTTTTCACATGCAAGCAGAGTTGGTATGATTTAAATCAGTTTATTTTTTTTATTTTTTTGAAAAAATAATTATTTTCACTTTTGTTAAAACCTTTATTCCAAAGACAGGAGAACTGGGAATCAGTCAGCACAGTAATACCAATATGTAAATAAGTATAAATCGATAGCATGTGCTTTCCAAGAATTTAGGGGTTGTTATCAGAAAGTATGTAGTAGGGGTAGTACAATGATTGATTATGACTGGTGGAATTTATTTAATGGAGGTAAAGAGAGTATTACAGAACTTGAAATTCAGTTTGTCTACCAAATAACAACAGCCGTGGTTTCATCTACTGGAATAGAAAGACAGTTTTCTTCTTTTGGTATTGTTCAATCTAGCCTTCATAACCAATTAGGAGTGGATAAAGCACAAAAACTAGTATTTTTATTGAAACAGTTAAATCCATAATTCGTTGTTTAAAAAAATTTGAAATAATTGAGATTTTTTTTTTTTTTTTAAATAAATAGCTTGCATTAATAGAATATTTAATTTGTTCTTTAAATTTAAATCTTATTTAGTTTGCACTATCCAATTACAAAATAATGGAAAGTAGATTAAATTAATGAAATTTATGATTAAATTTAATTTTAGGTTATCAGTGTGTAGAATATACTAGATAGATAAGATGTTACTTCTTATAACAAACTTACTCTATGTATATTGCAAAAAACATAAAAACAACAATTAAAATTAGTATTCAGAAAAAAATGAAAGAAATCCAATTTAAATTTTAAAAAAAATCTGATTTAAATCAAATAAATCTGACTTTTTTAAAAAAAATCATGATTTTTTTCCAACCTTGCAGGCAAGCAAACAAACTTACAATGTGACCCAAATCAGTACAATGTACAACTAAACCATACAAGTTTGCAGGTATGCATACATTGAAACATTAGAACTCTTCCATCACTTTTACAATTACAGATAAAATTCCCCAAAAATCAATGTTTAAATGCTTAAACCAAACAGCTAATAAAAAACTTAATTTCTGTATAAAAATGTGAGCAGTTAACAGCACAAAATAAGAGTACTAGTTTTTCTTACAGTAAAACTCGATTTTTGTCAAAAATTAGAAAAAAAGAAAGAAAAATATTATACTTTTATTACATGGCTTATATAATTTTCATGTTATACTGTACACTCTGCTTTCATAGAAATCCCTAAGATGTTTATTTTGAAGAAAAATTTAATTAAAAAAAATACAAAAATAATAAATAAGTATTCTAAATTGGAATTTAGAATACTTATTTTAATAAAATAAACTGTGTTTCACAAAGAGGATAAATTGATGAATTAATAAACATTGTATGTAGAAAAATGTTTTAAAATAAGCTACTAGTTGAACTTTTCTAATTTCAGAATTTTCTTTTGAAATTATTATTTCAATAACAGCAGGACCAGGACAAGTTTGAAAATGTGCAATAAGGTTACAAAATTTCTTTAAAATATTACAAACACATCCAATATGAAGATGTGGGAAAGGAAACCAACCCTTCTTTACTTTTTTGAAATATTTAATATATTTGGAGAATAATGAATAGTTACCATTAAAATGGAGTAATAATTAAATAGCTAAATAATTTATAAATGTCACTTTGGAGCATAATTTTATTTGGTGCCATAGATGAGAAAAACAGAGTTAGTAACTTTTCTAATCAAAGAAAGTTCAAACATGTATATTTCAAAGAGGGAATAGTAGTGTTGCCATCTGTTACTAGTTTCAAAAATTAAAAACAAAAAAATTAAAAAAATTTTTTTTTTAAGTCTTTAAATATAGGAGAAAAAAATTATGGTTGAATTGTGCAAACACTGCATATCAAAGGGTTGATAACCAAATAATTTATGCTAAATTCAATTTCTCCATAAGAAAATGTTAAGTCTACCTTTTACCAAATGTTTAGGTCAGGGATGGGGAAACTACGGCCCGCGGGCCAATTACGGTCCGTCAGAAGGTTTTATCTGGCCCGCAGATAGAATTTTGTAAGTTGCCGGTCCAAGGTAAATTTAAAGAAATATATATTTATACATTATATATCCATCTCCTTTTCTATTTGCTTAAATATTATATCCCTAATTTATTATCTCACACCCAGATCAGCGGTATATTTGCTTCTTATATGTAAACAAGCGTTTTCAACTTTGAACCTTAGAAAGAATAATTTCAGAAGACTGACAAATGAGCATTTAGCATCATTCCTGAAAATCAGTACATCTCACTTCAAACCTCAGTATAAGGAACTTTTAAAAAGGAAATCGCAATTTCATTCTTCTCATTAACGTATTTAAACTGTTAGGTACTTGTATATTGTTTTTAAAATTTTAGAAAAATTTATCTTGGCCCACCAAATTTATTTTCTCTTGATTTTTGGCCCACAGCCAAAAAAGTTTGTCCATTCCTGATTTAGGTTATTTATCAAGCTATATATGCCAAATTACTTCAAAACTGATTAAAACTATGATCTTCAAAAACATATAATTCAGAATGACTTTATTTATTCCAGTTTGAATGAAAACAAATCAAACAAAATATATAATTTATATCTATTTTTATTTACAGTATTGAGGTTAAACATATTTCTATATTGAAATAGCATACTTTCTTTATAAGTTCATGAGTGATCAATTACAATAGTCACATATCTAAGCTAACATAAAAATATAAGCATTTAAATGAATTTAAGGTGTAATCAAAAATGATATGATTTATGTTTATATGAACATACACATATATAACAAAGTTTCCCAAAATATCAATATGAATTTATAACTCCAAACATAAAACCTTAAAATTTTGAGAAATATTACCTATCTTTTCAATTTGATGTAACAATAAATTTTGTTCAAAACTAAACTGGTAATTTTCATTTTCTTTTAATTTCACAAAAAGTTTTAAAGCAAAAATTCTTTATTTGAAAATTACTTTCAACGATAATACAAACTTAACTCTCAATAATAACAGTAAAATTGTTTCAAACCAAACATATTTTTTTCTTCTTTTGGGTAAAATGAAACTTAATAAATTATGACAAGGACTGTAAAAGTTTAAATATTCTATTGAGATAGTTCTATGATCCATTTTATTAGAAAAATAATTTAAGATAAGATGCACAAGCAATATTTACATATTTCAGGTGTATCAAGTAATCTATGCAATAATAATATTGTACTTTTTGTTATTCATTCAAAGAAATAATTTAAGTTAATTTTTTAACTTCAATACAATTTGAGTCAATATTACATTCACTTATTAACTTTCTTAAAGTTCCAAAGAAATCTTTAAATAGCAATAAAGACCATCGAATTCTAAATGGCAGTAAATCTGTCATTAAAACAAGATATTAAAGTCATAAAATGTTTCATAGAAAAAAAAATGAAATGGAAATCTTTTAAATACTTTGCTTCTTTGAATTTAATGATGTCCTTACATATTTTACTTATAATAACAAGGCACTCATATCCAGATCTTCATAATATTATGCATGAAAACACAGCACTATGTCATGCATAAACTTAAGTTAGGTCTTTCACAAATGGCTTGCTGTAAAATGATGTTCATCATCAGTTCATCTCAAGATGGTGATGGAAATTTTATTAGAAAAAAAAAAACCTGCAATAAATAATTACAATGGGATAAAATATAACAATAATATAATATACTCAATCTACATAAATCTAAATAAATATATATTTATACATAAAAAATAATTTAGCATATACAGGGTATCTGCCAAAATAAAATTTTTCAAATCTATGACTTTTCCTGATTTAGCAGATCATTTTCCATGACTTTAAAAAGCTTTCGTTAAAGTATATATGAATAAAATTTCTGATGTACATACAAATACAATATATGCTTTTAGAGAAATTACAGGAATTTTATCATAAAAAAACTATAAACTTACTTTATAAGTGTTAATAATCTCACATGCATAAAAATAAATTGTTGTATCTACATACCTAAGTTTAACCATATAGCAATTTTTCAATCAAAATGTTTCCAATTTGAATTCAGGATACTTTGGTATTATACAGATAAACATGAATAATAGCCAAATATAACCCTATAATGTTTATATACAATATCCTTAGAGGTAAAGTTATATTTTGTGCAAAAATCTTAACTAATTTTTATTAAAAAATAATTATTATTATATTAATAAAATTTTAATCTACAATTTAAGAAAAAACCAGAATAATTTACATTTATCCACCTATTAAGCTTTCTTGCTTTGAGTTTCCTTGGTGAACAAATTTTACTTGGCAATATGGTCAATAAGATAATACATAAATACCAAACTCAGTAACTTCAGCCAAATGACAAGTAAAAATAGAATTAAACAATTCAATGCATTTTTATTTAATCGGTAGTTTAGCAAATCCATGACTTTTACTCATTTTACTTGAAAAATCAAGACTTTCCATGACAAAATTAATCCATTGTCTAAATCCATGATTTTCCATGACTTTCCAGGTGCGCGGACACCATGCATATAACCATGTACCGAGGTACTTTCCCACGATGGTCAGCATGTGCATGCACAGCTGTGGAAGAAATTTCCAAGAAGAATTTAGGTGCAGCTGTTGAATTTGAGTTTTAAGGACCCCTGCAGAGAAGTTATAGATTACAAAATGGCACAAGTGTAACGGTCAAGCTCTTACAGAGATGTAACCGTGAGTTAAGGGGACATGGGCTACAAATGGCAGCTTTCACAAAAAGGAGCTATTTTAATGAGCTCACCTTCACTCCCAAAGGGGGATGCGGATGTGGGAAAATTTCACCAAACAAGCGATTGACAAAGAAGAAAAAGGGGCATTAAAACGGAGGTTATGAGTTGGGAAAGACAGTGAAGAAAAAGGAGTCGAAGTTGGTATCGAAGAGTTGCTGGACATCCAGAGAGCCCGGACCCACATGCCAGCATAGACGGACAGCAAAATAACGGCTGCTATGTCAGTACCAACGCCCTTTACATCCTGATGAAAGCCTGAGCCTGCTCCCCTGTAATGTCCAGAGGTGAATAGATTTAATATATTTATGTCGGTTATTTTGGCCTCAGTTTGTAATTCAATATTTTGATTAAGGAATAATATATAACAAAAGAGAACTGTAATAATTATTGTGTAATGATGAATATAAAATCTAAGTAATTGCTGGTTATGTTATATGGTGATTAAGTAGTGTAGCAATTTGTAAATAGTGTACAGAATAAATGTCTTAATTAAAATATAAGGTATTACATTTTTACTGTGTTTTCCCTTTGTAAACAAACACTGGTGTTAGTGTTGTAAGTACATTACAACAAACCACTTAGAAATTTTTATTATTCAAAAATTTCCTCCCTCATAAATTCACACCATTTAATACACAACACCTTTCAACTCTTTAATAAAACCATTTTTAGATATAAGTTTTAATAAAAGGAAATAAAGCCCCAATGCATTTAAAACTATAATTTTTTTCCTATCTCTAAGATGCTCAGAATAACCTGAACTAGTAACAAAAGAATTAATCATTTTCATTAAAATAATTATAAAAATACAATAACAATTCTTGCAGTTCTTCATTTTCACACTTTATATACATAAATAATGCAACTTAATATATTAATTAAAAATTTTACATTTATTATTTTAAAAATTCCATTTGATCTATAATACGATTAATTTCCTTGTTATCTTCTTTGATTATAGGCATTTTTTGTTTCAATTGCTCTTTAATTAATTTTGGTAAGTCAATTTTGATCGGTTTCAATTACTTCATTCTCTTATTCTTCACTTCTCCATGTTTTCATTTAACAGGAAATAAGTTCTTTGTTTTTTAAAAAATTTCGGCTAACACAATTATTTTTCAAACTTTCACACAAAACTTTCTGATAATTCTTACTTTTTTTGTGTGGGGAGAGGAGGTGTTTGAGACCTTGTAATCAGCAATAATTAATATTTAATAAAATAAATAATAAGCCCAGTGACGTTGGGGTAGTGTTTAGCGCTCCCACGACACAGGTCCGAGGTTCGATCCCCAGGCTGTGCAACGTTAACTCAGCCTTTCAACACTTAAGTGTGTAAATGAACTGAGTACCAAACGTGCTTCGGAACTAAATACTTGGGGTTTCGCGTAACATTGACCACCTAACCCGAACAAATACTTCACACCCCAGAATACATAATTCACATAATGAATGCCTTATACACACATCCATAATTTTACATCATACATAAGTACGTCTTAAAATGAATCAGCAACACTAAGTAGTTTCAGTATACCCTAAAAAATACACTCAAGAGCCAAAACATTATGACTACCTGTCAATAACGAGTTGGCTCACCTTTGGCACACAACACAGCATCAACCCGCCTTGGTATGAATGCCACAAGTCCTTAGTAGATGGTCAGAGACAGAATGTACCAGATGTTTAAGCAATGGCTATGCAAATCCGAGATATTGCAAATTGGTGGTCGTTGAACTCTGAGATGCTGTTGCATGACATCCCAAATGTGTTCTATCATATTGAGATCCTCTGAGTTAGGCAGCCAGGACATTGACTGGAATTCAGCAATCATATTTCTAGAACCACTCCAACACAATTTTAGCCTTGTGACACGGGGCGTTATCTTGTTGGAACATTCCATTTCCTGATGGAAAAACAGAGGCCATGTAAGGGTGCAACTGGTCCGAAATGATGTTCAGATACCCTGTAGCATTCATGGTCTGCTCTACCACAACTACAGGTCCTAGAAACACCCAAGAGAATGTCTCCCAAAGAATAATAATTCTACCACTGGCCTGTGTATGAACTACTGTACATTGAGGGAACAACAGTTCGCCTACATTGAGGGAGCAGCTGTTCGCCTACATTGAGGGAGCAACTGTTCGCCTGGAAGACTGCGTATCCTGACACGGCCATCGGCATGATGAATGACAAACCATGATTCATTTGACCAGGCAACTCCCTCCCACTGATCCATGGACCAGTCCCGATGTTCCCGAGCTCAGCATAGGTGCAGTTGGTGATGACGCTTGGTCATCAAAGGCACATGAGTGGGACCTTTGCTGCATAGCCCAATATCAACAGTGTCTGCTGAACAGTGTGCTTCGATACTACTCTACTGGGCCCTGCATTGTATCGGGTTATCAGCTAAGCCAATGTCTGGCTCTGGTTTTGCTTCACCATGCGAGACAGTTTGTGACAATCTTTTTCTTTGATAGCGTGTGGACATCCAACGCCATGTTGTCTACTGCTGGTTTCACCATCATTCATCCACTTTGCATAAGTACTAACAACTGCAGATTGCGAACAACCACAAGTTGTGGAGTTTTGGAAATACTTGTTCCAAGCCTTCCAGCCATTACAATCTGCCCTCCATCAAAATCGATTAGATCCACAACTTATCCCATGACACACAGAAGTAAGTGAAAGAATGATTCATCAGACACTCCAGCAGCAGTTAAATACCACCTCCACCTGATCATGTGCCTTTCACACCATCCAGGCGAGTTCATTGCAAAATGCAAGAGTGGTCATAATGTTTTGGCTCTTGAGTATATATTTGCAACCACATTCTACCTTTTAATTTAGGTTGCAAGTTTTTAACAGATTTAAATTATTTTATTTATACTCTTCTATTTACCAGATGAATTTAAACCAATTTTGTGAATAACTAGATAAATAAAAGTACAAAAAAAAGGGAGGGGGGGAATGCAGAGAAAGAATTTAGTATATATATATATCTTTTTTTCCCACAAAACCACAGATCTTGTATAACAAAATTCGAAAACAGTATGGTATAATCTTTAATTTATAAACTACTCTTTTATAGTAGTAAATAAATTTTTCTAAGGTCAGCTTGCTTAAACATTCATCTCCATCCACTGTCATGCATTTATACAGTGAAAGTAATGCTAAATTTCTCAACCTCTATGATAGTTATACAGCAAAGAAATGTTTTTACCTTTTTCATCATTCAAATCAATTATTAAACACTTACAGTCGAAGTTAGTAATAAATACAAGTTATAACAAGTTTTTAAAAAAATCTTATGCATATAGGGGAGACCGGGGTAAAATGGACCACCCCCTATTATTTATTTTATTTATTATTTTTAATGTTTAATATTTTGATGCATAGATGACAGCACTGCAGTCTTGAAAATGAATGTGTATTTGTGCGTTTAGCTGACAATTTAGCCATTTTATTCTAGAAAGTTTATTTGTGGTAGTCAGAAGTAAATATTTTCATCATAACATATCTTCTTCTCTTCATTTAAGAATTGTGATTTGGAGGATTTAACTTCTCACAATAAATAGCTAAGATAATGTATTATTATATTTAATGTAGCTAAAACAATTTAATATAAGATTTGTTCTTTTTTTTTTTTTTGACACTTTTTGCCAGTATTACACATGGGGTAAAATGGACCACCAGAACCTGGGGTAAAATGGACCATGGTCCATTTTCCAGGTTGTGTGTTTTTTTTTTTTTTATTTCTGTATCCCATATGCTTTTCTAAGTTGATTTTATGTGTGATACTTTAACCAGATTTTGAATTACCAAGTACAGCTGATCGTCAACCAAACACAGGTTATCAACAATCAAGCATAAGCATAGATGATCAGCAACCAAATACATCACAATCAGTAAAAAGTGAAAATCATCAGTTGAAAACAATATCACCTTTTGAATTACGCCCCTTGGCAAAAGCTAGCATGCACAAGACAACAAACAACCGAAAGAAGAGTGCATCAAAAATTCTGATACACTAGTAAAAATGATGATTGAAAAAGATGTCAAAGAGAAGGAAGAGAAAAAATTAAAACAGATAAATGCTGCTTTAGTTAAAGCTAGGAAGAATTTAGAAAAAATGTTAGTCTTAGCTATACAGAAAAATGATAAAACTGTGCATTTTAAAGCAAATAAAGAAAATTTATGTGGATCAGAAAGTTCGAGTGATTTGGAAAATATGTCTGTTTGTAGTGATACACAACACAGTGATAAATAAAGCAATTCACAGCATGATGCTAAATTTGATAATGAATTTAAAGTTATCAAGTATGTTTTGGTTAAATTTTTGACAAAAAAGACAGTGGTTCATTTTGTTGGTTTAATAACAGGAAAAAATGATGAAGATTACATTCTTCTGAAATTTATGAGGCAAAAACCTAATCAAAATGTGTTCATTTTCCCTGACAATGTTGATTAATCACTTGGAAATGTTCAAGATATTGTGATGAGCTCTTCCAGACCCTACTGCTTCTCAAGAAAATAGCAGACTTTCAGTAACACACAAATCTTTTGGTATATCATTCATTAACTTCAATATTTGCTAATATTATGCTTTATATGTACAGATTGAAGCTATAGAAAATAAATATAATACATTTTGTTTTTTGTACTATTAAATAACATACTACTTTTAAGTTATCTTTAGAAATTTTTTTGCGGTCCATTTTACCCCGTACCATGGACCATTTTACCCCGGGGTCGAGGTAAAATGGTCCACTTTGTCACTTGCTATTAAAAAAATTATTATAAAAAAAGTAATTTTAATAATTGGTTTTGACTGAGTGTAATGTAAAGCCTAATATATAGGTAATGTGCATATATATATTCAGATTCAAAAAATTATTAATTTGAGAGTAAATACTCAAAATTCACAAAAACGGACCATTTTACCCCGGTTTCCCCTATTGCAAATATTTCTTACTAAATATCTTCAATATGCAAAAAGAACTTTTATTTAAAAAGACATTTTGAAAATTCACCCTACAAATGAAAATTGTGATACAAGAGATGAAATAGTTCTTTTTTAAATGCATATCATTACAGTTAGAAAATATTAAGCTCATATATATTGATCAATTACACAACTGACATTAGATTCAGTCTATATACAAGGGCAATGTTTTGACATCTATAAAACTTTAAAAACCAAAATTGTATTCTTGTAGTGAACACACTTTCATGTATAAATTTACACCCCATGATACTCAGACTGGAACAAGATTGTCATCTTACAATTTCAGTATCTTTCTGCTTATTTCTCAGATATCAGATGAAAGGATAAACATTAAAATGTGGTAAGAATTCTGAAAACTTGGAAAATATACTTATGCAGGAATAAAAAGATTTTTTTTAAATAAATATAGCAAGCCTTTAAACCTTGTATGAAATTAAATCCTTTCCTTTACATTTTCACAATGAGGAATTTTCACGTTTTCTAATTTTGATTTTAAACGATAGAAGACAAAAAAGTAAGCAGGACAGTAGCTTTTTTTTTTCATTTGGGGGCCTAATGAGTGATTTCTAATGGGTTTTATAGCGGACTCTTTAACGTCTCTCAAAAACGCTACTTTATCTCCGCCGAGTTTGTGACGTCATCGTTCATGTAAACACCGAGCTCCTATGCTGTTTACATGTTAAAAGGCGACTTTTAAATTTGTTTTTTGTGTAAAGTATCGCATATAATAGCATTTTTTTGTTATGTCTGGCATTAAAAAATCATACTCTAAATATTGTATTGTGCCACTCTGTAAAAATACAACAACTAATTGCAATGAGAAGATATTTTTCAGCGTCCCAAAAGACCCACATACACGTAAAATCTGGACAACTGAGATGAAAAGGGATGAGAAATTAAACCTCAAATTATCATATAAATCATCTCTATGGGTTTGTGAAGACCATTTTTCGGTAAATAAATGCTTGCATTTGTTTAAATATTACTATTTTAGAACAATTAAAGTATATAAAATACATCTATACCTTTAAAAGGATTGTTGATTAACCACTGCTATTTAACTTTTAAAACTGCTAATTTTCGAGTATTATCACAGAGTTCAAGTACAATAAATATTTTATAAAGCATATAAATATCGAAAAACATATAAATATCTAAAGCATATAATTATCTAATAAATAACTCGGGGGAGGGGAAAGTTATGTATTTTCAAGGTATTATAAATATTTTCTTCAGAGATGCATACTTTCTTATGTATCAAATGTAACAGTGATATTTTTCGATTAAATTGGTGACTAATTTGAAAAAAAAAGTATAATATTTTTAAAATACTTAATAATTATATTACTTTAAAAATTAAATTTAATTTGAGAAATTTTATACATTTTTTAATTTGACATTAATATTAAAGGCAATAAAATTGTATTGCTATTTAAAAATGTATAAATAATTAAGTAAAGCCATTTAAAGATTTTAAATTTCTTTTCATCATATTTAAAATATCTAAGAATTTATTTTGTTTTGGTTTGGTTTTGGAATGCTACGGTCTACTTTTTGCAACACGAAGGCTAATGAGACCGGTCTCACAAAAAATACCTCCTCTAATTTTTATTTTAATATTACATCCGTCTCTATTTATAAAAAACGATGCAACTACAAATGTGTATGTATATGATATATGTATATTTATTTGACTTGTTTGTGTTTACAAACAAAAGAGCTGTGTTTAGCATGAATAAAGTATTAATACATGTTAAGTAAAATTGGAAAAAAAATATAAATGATTTTACACACCTTTGGGTTTTAATTCCTCGTATTTCTGCTCCCATAAAATCCGGGTTTTTTGCCAAGAAAGAAAACATTGACATGCTGTCAATTTTCGGGAGGTTGTCTGATTGGTAAATCCAGGTAGAAGAGACATTTATGACAAATTGAGATAACTAAGCTATCTAGATCGATAAAATGAACCTTCAGGTTTAAATAAAAATAAATTTTGATAGCTAGAAAATTTCAAGAACTTGCAAAAACAAAATCGGAAAATAGTGCGCGCTTAAAAGCAATACAAAAATATTGGTCTGCATGAACGATGACATCACAACCAATCACGGAGCTTTTTGATGTCACGTGATTTTCGCTTAACTTTAAAATTAATTTTTTAAATGATGGACCCAGTTTTTTACATTTTTGAGAACATTTTTGGAATCTACGAGTCTGAAATTACCAGAAAAACATTAAGTTGTTCGAATCCCCCACATGTGCAAATTCCTCATTAAAGCAAAATGCTATTACGGTTCCTAATCTGCCTAGAAGTGAATGATGCATTATGTGTTTGCTAATCAAATGTCTTAGAACCTTAAAAAATGCACATTGCACAGTCACAAATTTTATCAACTGTTTATCAGAAAACAAAATCTGCCCGAGTTTTTTTGGGTAGGTGGGTTTTTTGCAACCCAGGTTATCGCTAGAATAAACATTATTAACTGCTAGTCATTATTAATAAGTATACAAATTTTAAGAGAGAGATACTGAAATATTAGTAAAAGTTTTACTAAATAATATATTTGATGCAAACATTTATAGTAAACAAAACAAAAAACAAAATACACAAATGAAATAGCAATGAAAAGTACAATGAAAATAAATTCTTACAAGAAACTCATTATTCTTTCCTCCTCTTACGATCTCTGTCATAATCATCTGTTGTCCTCTTGCTAGCCTTCTTTGCTTCTGTCAAAAACTTATTAAGTCCAAAAGGATCTTCTTCTTCTTGCTTCTCAAACTGAACAGGTCCTTCACGTCTTGCTTGTCTATCAGTTCCTGCAAACTGTTTCTCAGGAATAAAGCGTGTAGTATTAATGAGATTTTGATAGTCGTCACCATATATATCTTTATCCTCATTACCTCGGGGTCTGTAAATACTTTGGCCAACTGCCTGCTGTGATCGCCAGGGTTTAGTATAAACATTATAGTCATCATCCTCATTAAAACCACTATCGATACCTTTACTTGTATCAAACAAACGCTGATCAAACTGCAATTCATTAGATTGCCTTGCATTAGGCATTCCAAGGGCAATTTGTTCACTAATATCTCTTTCCCTTTGCTTCTCTAATTTATTTCGTTTATCAGGGGCAGTCCTACTAATATTACGATCCCTCTGTCTCTCTCTTTGACGCTCATAACGTAACATATCTCTCTCTCGCACTTCCTCATCTTTTTCGGCAACAGACTGATTTTTTATTCCAGCTCGCTTTTCACGAGCTTGTTGAGCCAACTTCCGCAGCTGCTCTTCTTTTTTCTCTTTTTCTTTCTGCGCAAGCTTTTTCTCTAATTGAGTCCTCATTTCTACTGCTTCTCTAGCTTTTCTGTCAGCAACATACAAAGCTTCTGCCAATTTTGCAAAGTTTTCGTTGACATGAGTCTGTTGGAGTCCACGACCATCAGCAGCTAACCTCTTATCCAGAGGAATGGTATATCCTTTTGCATTTTTCCAGTTGGAAATGCATGGTGGTATTCTCCATTCCTGTTGTTCTTTCACTGTGACTTTTCTAGTAGGCGAGTGCATGACTGGGGCTGGAGGAGATGGAGGTCCTCTAGGTATTTTTTTATTAATTTTAAAATGAGGAGGTTCCATTGGATCCTTTTGTACTTCAACCATACGAATTATTCTTTGTTTAGCTCCAGAGTTAAATGCAAAACCTTGCTGAGAAGGTGTATACCTAATGTACTGAACTGGTCCTGTTTTCTCAGCTGCTCTAACAGGCATTGCAGCAGAAATTTTAGTATGTGTCAATTTCTCAAGAGCCAGCCTAGTAGCTTCAGTGGTATTTTTAACTTCATCCTCATTCGGCTTTTGCAAAGATGGATCATCTTCATTTGTCACTTCGGTTGGTAATAAGTCCTGAAACTTGTGATATACAATTTTATCTTTACCATGTCCTTGCCTAGCAATTACATCATATTTTATTTTACCTTGTGCATCCAATTGTAATGGTAAATTGTTACTGTTTGTTTTTTCTTTCTTCCTGCCCAAGCCTAAAGGATATTGGGCCACATGTATTTCTGGATATGCTCCTCCATCTCCAAAATCTTCTATAGATCTCGGGATCCATCCTTTTCGGGCTCCGTACGGTGGAGCAGATGGGCCAGTAACTACTAATTGTTTAGATGAGTTACGACTCTTTAACTTATCCAAATGGTCTCTGTCCCCATATATTTCAGCTGGTGCTGGTAACAGCGATTTTAAGGAAGCCATTTATTATTTAAAATAAAAATAGATCCAGAACTTACAAATAGATTTTGAAAAACCAAAGTAAAAAGTCAATCAACACTTTTACCACACACGCACGACGCCATTTCTGTATATTTTCGATGTCTGATAATGATATGTGTTGAGTTGTACAGTTGTTCGAAATTCATCTCAAACCCCGCTGTTGCTCCTGACACAAGGGCCTGAATGTTGACGTCTGCTTTATTATTAGATATAAACATAATTTTTACACCCCTTATATCAAGAGTCACTTTCCAATCCTTTTTTTGTGAAAAATCTGCCTAATTTTATAAAATTAAAATTTGTGTTAAAACCTGGTTATTTTCCATCAATGATCCATTTTGTGAAAAATAAATATGAAATTAGTACTAAGTTTCGTTTTAGAAGGATCCAGTTTAAAAATACATATATATTCAGAAGGCTCTGTTTTTAAGACAAATTTTGTAATGCATCTATTTTTACAGTAAAATATTTTATGAGGGGTCTCTAAACAGACCTCTGCTTGATGTATGAAAAATAGAGTTCATTATTACAACTGCATTTTCTTTACTGAAGCCCAGTCATTTACAGTTATTGCCAAAATTGAAAAAAAAAACACCCGGGTGGGCTTTTCTGGGTTTAATTGGGGTCTGGTTTTAAGAGCAGAGAGCAAGGGAAGTGCCTTATTTCAGAAAAGATTAAATTGCTAAAACTGATTATATATTTATTAATTAACTTAATATTCAAGAAATTATAATTTAATTAATTCAAATAAATCAATGTAAAGACTATAAAAGTTTACTCTCACATCACACACAAAAAGTTATATATTGACATATACCACATATTTGAATGTCATTTTAACAAAGGATTACTTTCAATCTCTATTCTTTCTCCATTTAAAAAAAAAACATTTTTGAAACTTTTTTGCATAAAATTTTTGTTAAAGGTAATAGGCAATCAGTGTGTAGCCAAAAAAAGAGTCAAGTCCCAGGAACAAGATAAGGTCAATTCTTAACAGTCAACACAATCTGCTTTTTACAATGAAAGAAGAGAAAGGGGGGATTTTCATACTATCCCTTTCTTGTTGACAAAAGAATTGAAAATTTTCTAAATTGTTAAGTTGGATTTACCATAGATTTTCAAATATATTTCTGTATATTTTTCTGTATTTTAAAAGACTATATATAATTCCACAGAATAATTCTTTAAAATTGAAAGAGGGTAAAAAAACTAATTTAACAGTTTCTTAAAATAAATAAAATTTCAATTATTAAAAATCCCAATAAAACCCACTTTAGAGTGGATTTTATTAGGTTTTTTACCCAGAAAAATCTGCCCAAGTTTTTCTGGGTAGATGGGTTTTTTGCAACCCAGGTTATCGCTAGAATAAACATTATTAACTGCTAGTCATTATTAATAAGTATACAAATTTTAAGAGAGAGATACTGAAATATTAGTAAAAGTTTTACTAAAAAATATATTTGATGCAAACATTTATAATAAACAAAACAAAAAACAAAATACACAAATGAAATAGCAATGAAAAGTACAATGAAAATAAATTCTTACAAGAAACTCATTATTCTTTCCTCCTCTTACGATCTCTGTCATAATCATCTGTTGTCCTCTTGCTAGCCTTCTTTGCTTCTGTCAAAAACTTATTAAGTCCAAAAGGATCTTCTTCTTCTTGCTTCTCAAACTGAACAGGTCCTTCACGTCTTGCTTGTCTATCAGTTCCTGCAAACTGTTTCTCAGGAATAAAGCGTGTAGTATTAATGAGATTTTGATAGTCGTCACCATATATATCTTTATCCTCATTACCTCGGGGTCTGTAAATACTTTGGCCAACTGCTTGTTGTGATCGCCAGGGCTTTGTATAAACATTATAGTCATCATCCTCATTAAAACCACTATCAATACCTTTACTTGTATCAAACAAACGCTGATCAAACTGCAATTCATTAGATTGCCTTGCATTAGGCATTCCAAGGGCAATTTGTTCACTAATATCTCTTTCCCTTTGCTTCTCTAATTTATTTCGTTTATCAGGGGCAGTCCTACTAATATTACGATCCCTCTGTCTCTCTCTTTGACGCTCATAACGTAACATATCTCTCTCTCGCACTTCCTCATCTTTTTCGGCAACAGACTGATTTTTTATACCAGCTCGCTTTTCACGAGCTTGCTGAGCCAACTTCCGCAGCTGCTCTTCTTTTTTCTCTTTTTCTTTCTGCGCAAGCTTTTTCTCTAACTGAGTCCTCATTTCTACTGCTTCTCTAGCTTTTCTGTCAGCAACATACAAAGCTTCTGCCAATTTTGCAAAGTTTTCATTGACATGAGTCTGTTGGAGTCCACGACCATCAGCAGCTAACCTCTTATCCAGAGGAATGGTATATCCTTTTGCATTTTTCCAGTTGGAAATGCATGGTGGTATTCTCCATTCCTGTTGTTCTTTCACTGTGACTTTTCTAGTAGGCGAGTGCATGACTGGGGCTGGAGGAGATGGAGGTCCTCTAGGTATTTTTTTATTAATTTTAAAATGAGGAGGTTCCATTGGATCCTTTTGTACTTCAACCATACGAATTATTCTTTGTTTAGCTCCAGAGTTAAATGCAAAACCTTGCTGAGAAGGTGTATACCTAATGTACTGAACTGGTCCTGTTTTCTCAGCTGCTCTAACAGGCATTGCAGCAGAAATTTTAGTATGTGTCAATTTCTCAAGAGCCAGCCTAGTAGCTTCAGTGGTATTTTTAACTTCATCCTCATTCGGCTTTTGCAAAGATGGATCATCTTCATTTGTCACTTCGGTTGGTAATAAGTCCTGAAACTTGTGATATACAATTTTATCTTTACCATGTCCTTGCCTAGCAATTACATCATATTTTATTTTACCTTGTGCATCCAATTGTAATGGTAAATTGTTACTGTTTGTTTTTTCTTTCTTCCTGCCCAAGCCTAAAGGATATTGGGCCACATGTATTTCTGGATATGCTCCTCCATCTCCAAAATCTTCTATAGATCTCGGGATCCATCCTTTTCGGGCTCCGTACGGTGGAGCAGATGGGCCAGTAACTACTAATTGTTTAGATGAGTTACGACTCTTTAACTTATCCAAATGGTCTCTGTCCCCATATATTTCAGCTGGTGCTGGTAACAGCGATTTTAAGGAAGCCATTTATTATTTAAAATAAAAATAGATCCAGAACTTACAAACAGATTTTGAAAAACCAAAGTAAAAAGTCAATCAACACTTTTACCACACACGCACGACGCCATTTCTGTATATTTTCGATGTCTGATAATGATATGTGTTGAGTTGTACAGTTGTTCGAAATTCATCGAGGAAGAAACAACAACAAAGAGTTGAAGTGTTATCACAGATTTAACAGAGGGCAAATAATTAAATTAACTTAAAATTTTAATTATGTATTGCTGCTGTAATTAAAATTAATTTAAAAGAAAAAGAAATTTTAACAACCCGGAACTCGGTGTTTGATTTTTGCTGTGATTTAAAATTTTGTCTGAAGTTTTTCTGAAGTTTAACTTCTGAGGAACATTACAGAAAAGACTAAAAAATAGTTAGAATAATTTAAGTTACTCTACATTCTTTTTTAAATATTAAGTAATGACGTCACAATGTCCCTCGATCTCAACCATTCACGTAGCCAAAACAGAGATATGTTTTAGATTTTAACTATCACATATTTTCACGGTGTAAACATGGCACCTGTTGAAGTCAATGTTTGCGCTAACGAAGCTGAAGTTATAAGTTCTCTTTCAAAATTAATAGAAAGCAAAGCTCATGAGAGTATTCACAGGAATAATTCGTTTAGAGTTGGATTATCGGGTACGTGGAAAATTTGTTTATTTTTAATTTGTAATTTTACACCTTTAAATATATAATTGTTTACTATATAACCTTGCGGAATATTAATTACGTAGTACATTCCGGCTCTTAGTTTCCTGAATTTCTTTGTAAATATTGATCATTGGCTATACGTTTTTAAGCGTATATCTAATGGATATACGTGTCAAAGTTCTACGTATGATTGTATTAATTTAATGCTTAAGTTAATGCTTTTCGCGCCAAAATTTTCATGATTATGTTATCTAAATCTTCTTTCAAAAATATTTAAATGTTTAATCGCGTGTTCATATTAATAAAGTATTTGAAAGTGACGATATATCTGTGTAAATATACTTGTGAGAAAAAAAATATTTTTTTCAAATTTCATGCTAAAGTGTCATTGATGTTATTATTTATCAATTTTTTAATTTGCTAATAATTTCTTATCACCAATTTTAGCTGTATCTCTTAAATGCTGAATTTAGATATCATATATTAGCTGTTATACTAATTTCAGTAGTATGTTAAAATGCATACTTTGATAAAGTCACTATAAAATGTAATTTTGAAGGAAGATGCACAGGGTCAAATAGGGGGCAATAGTGTAAAAATCGGCATTTTTTTCAAAACATGTTCAAATTAAACTATAAATTTTTTCAATAAAACTTTAGACATATTGGCTACATATTATATACATTTGAACTATATAGATTGAAAATTAGCTTTGTTTTTAAATTTTCTCTAGCTTATTTTTAATAGCATCTCAATGTTTCTGAAGATACTTTTTTATTGCATTTTATTATGCATATATTGATACTCCCATTTTCATGAAAAATTGGGTAATATTAACTTAAATATATATTTAAATTATCCCATTTTACTTCACTACTTCTTAAAAATTATAAAGTCATCCTAGCTTTTTATATTGTTCCCCAGGTAGTACTAAAATATCGGTCCTACCAGATAGTACTCAAGTAGTACTACTAATAAAATAACAGATTTGTAGCTGTATTTAGCATAAATATCTGTCTGTATTAACTGCTGCATTGAAAAAAAAGTTTAGATTTTTTAAGTAAGGTTTTGCTGCAACACAGAATTAAAAGGTCTAAGAAATGTATATTTTTAAATTTGTTATATAACCCAGTAATACCTAATTTATTTCTGTTGAATATATTAATAAATATTTTAAATCTTAATTTTTGTGAACTTCTCAGAGTAAACAAAATTTAAAATTTAAACAACTGTGAAGAATATAAACCATTCTCATAAGTGAATAGCTGAAATTTTAAGTATTTTGGGGTGTTATTTATGAAAGTTAAATAGTGTGTGATAAGTTGTTTGTCCTACAATATTTATACATAATTAATTTAGATATATTCATAACATTAAAGATGCTTTTTAATATGAGTGTAGGTCAATTGTTTCTGTACATTTAAATGTACAAATCTTATGTCAAGGGCTAAAAATTCCCGCATCCTTTAGCATTCCCCTTTTTAACCCCTAACATAAATTGACCATTAGGACTACAGTTTATGCCCTCAGAGAAGTGGTCTGTCCAATTATAATTCTACATTGCCTTAGCGGACAATTTAGGAAATTTCCAAACAAAAAGGAGATGCACGCTGTCAGAGGCAGATTTTTTTCTAGAGATTTTCCCACAGATGTTGACCCAGGTGTTAAGGGTCTTGTACATATAACTTCATGCTAGCTGACCCCTCAATTTGTCCTGTCCCTATGATGAAGTGGGAACCTGTCCTCCAATGTTATCTTAATAAAGGTCTTTAACTAAAAGTGTCATTTTTATGGCCATAACTGCAACTACCCATCAAGAAGTCTATCTGATTACATATATATATATATATGTATATATATATATATATATATATATATATATATATATATATATATATACACACACACACACACACACACACACACACACACACACAATGCATCAATGTAAGATGCAGTTGCAAGCCAGCTCACCAAACCATTTGACCTGGGCAGATTGTATATATGTAAATAACATGTGTCGTCTTACTTAATTTTATAATCATCCATATTGTTTAGTGTTAAAATAAACATTAATCCTAAATAGTTATGGAGATAAAATGTAGAATTCTGATGTATTTGTATTAATTTTGTTTTTTCTTTTATTTTATAAAGGTGGAAGTTTGATTAAATTCTTATGTAAAGGACTACCATCTATCAACACAACTTGGCAGAAATGGCAGTTTTTCTTTTGTGATGAAAGGCTTGTACCGTTCAATAACAATGATAGTACTTTTGGCTCATATAGACGGGATTTTCTGCCACTTTTACCAATCAGTGAAGATCAGTTTGTCATAATCAATCCAAATTTAGCTGGTAATTTCATTGTTTATTATGTGTATTAACAAGATCTTGAGACTTAAAATACTCTGTTTCATAAAATATTAATTAGTTAAAAAATCATGAGGACTTAGAATAATTGAGTGTTTTGAATTATGTAATTTTAAACTTTTTAAATATGATAGTAATAAAAATTCTTAATTTATGCTTTTAAATTAAGGTTTAAAATAACAATGCAACTGAATGGAGTAATTTTAAACCTGGTAGTAAATAATTGTTTCTTATGTGAGATTTATAGTCTGAAAATACTAATGTGTTCTTCCAACTGTAACATAATCCTGTTATAGAAGGTGCATCCAGAAAGTAAGTTTTCCGATGTTTTCCCCTTTAAAGTAAACATAATTAGCTATGTCAATTGCACGTGTATAACAGATCTATGATGTATTAATCATATGCCAGCTGGACAAGTTCCGATTTGTGCTAGTTGCTGGGTAGCAGTGGTCCGGAATGGAAACTCTAATTCCTTCTCCCGCCACCTGCAATAATTGGTCAGTGATCTTGAATGCACAAAGTATTGCACCAGTTGAAATTCATCATCAGCTCTGTCAAGTCTATGAGCCGAAACTGACACCTGAACACAAAATTGAATGCTTAGGAGCAACACTGACACTTCTGCTACGGTATCATGATGACAGCGACAAGTTCCACGGCAGGATCATCACGGGAAATGAGACTTGGATTTTGCACTGTACCCCGGAAACCAAGCAGCAGTCAATGCATTGGCATCATAGTGGATCTTCGGTTAGAACCAAATTCAAACAGACGCTGTCGGTACGGAAAGAGACGTGCACTGTGTTCTGAGACAGGAAGGCTGGTTCCATTCACAGGCGGCAGAGGTATACAAAAGTTGATCCCACAATATAAGTGTCTCAATTCTGGTGGTGGCTATGTTGAAAAATAGCTAAAACATTGCTGTACTTGTTGCCAATAAATATATCCGTGAAAGTGCAAGTTTTTTTTCTTTTAAATAGGGAACTTTCTGGATGTGCCTCGTATATAAAGTGGAATGTTGATATATTCCCACATTGATAGTTTTGATTCATTTAATTGCAAGTTTATTCTCATAATATAACCAGTTTATTTATAAATTTACTATAAAAGATAAATTTTCTTTCATATCCTATCTAACAATGCATCTTACTTTTAACAGGAGAAGAAGCAGCAATAGATTATGCTCATAAAATTGAACAAGAATTTAGAATCTCATCATCAAACACTCCAAAATTTGACTTGCTTCTCCTGGGAATTGGCCCTGATGGTCATACTTGCTCATTATTTCCTGATCATCCTCTCTTAAAAGTAAGTTATATAAATTTTAAAAATGAGAAAAAAAAATCTTCTAAATAATTTGGACAAATAGAAAAGATTGACCTGTTATAACAGTAGTACATTAAAATATAAAATATCTCGCACTCAGCTCGACTAATGTGGAGCGATGATTTATCTTTAAGGTATCCATCTATTTTTGGAGAACTTTTTTCTTTAAACGTAGAAACTAGTTCATGTTTTTACATTTTTAGATTTATTTTTTATATTATCATAAAGAATTATACTTAAATTTATTCCTGGAGAAGTTTTTATAAAATTTCTAATAAATGAAGAAAATTTAGTAAAATCGGGTTTTTTAAAAGGTCTAATTTTTTAATAAATTATTTCAATATTTTTTGATGCAACACATTTCTTATACACTGGACTAGTGAATCACCTAAAATCTTTGCTTAATTTACATTTGGTAAACAATTTTGATCCTTCAAAATCATACACATTAAATTTTTGACGAATTTTCATTACCTTTATATCTAACTATGAGTGTAACATCATTAAAAATTATCCAGATTTAAAGCTTTTAGGTCATTTACTAGTAATACTATCAAAAGCATTCATAATAATTTTCAACATTTTATTAAAAGTACCGTTCTGAGAAAAACGCATTTGAAGTTTATGAAAGCAACTTTAACTATTAAAAAATTAAAATACACATTTAAAATTCCCCACACTTTCTTGCTTCAAAATTTTTTAATTGCAGAGTTACTAATTATTAAAAATACTAGAAAAATTTTTAAAGTAATATTCATGAAAATTTTAAGTTTTGTCCAAAAAATGCTGTTTAAAAGGCTTTAAATTCACAACTTCCAGTTTCGAATTCGCTATTTCCGTTTTGTTTTGACAGCTGTAACTTTTCTTTAAAATGCCTTGGAGACATTGCCTTAGAGAAATTATGATTTTTAGCAAAAAAATGACGTTTTCGACATAGATACCTTAAAATTGCTTTCTTCAGTCTCAGAAAATATTTGGTCTCTTATCACTGAAGGAAAATTCCCAGTTTTTATCTGGCTTGAATTCAAAGTAAAGGCAGTATTCAGTTCTATATATCTGATGGTCTTTTTCTTTTTACCCCAGTATAAAATTTTTTATGAAACAAGTGCAGAAACACATTGGCTAACAAACATTTAGACAACTGCTAATGAATGGCAGTTCCTATCTACTTTCCCACTATTGAAAAACTTTTTGGTAACCAAAAAGGAGTGTTATATTTCTCAATAAATTTTCTGTAATTTCAGGTAGATAAGCTATCATGGCATACACTACACACAATCAGCTTAAATAGCTGGTCCCAGTTACATTAACCACTGTGTCAGAAGAATTTAGATGTGCTTCAAACCGAATCAAATTATTTTTGTTTGGACTTCCAACACCAGGTGAATTTCTTAACTTTAAATTCTAGCAAAATACAGTGATCTCCATTCTTGCACACTATTTACCTATGTTGGCTGGTGTACATTTCATAGATTTGTCACTCATTGTACAGCACAGTATTAAAAAAAATTAATAATGTAACAGAAGCACATAAAAAGATTTAATTAAAAATATATTTTGTATTAATATTAAAAATAAAATTCCTTCAAATATGCTGTAAGCATTTCATCTTTTAAACATGCCTAACCCACGGATTCTTTCTGAAATTACAGTAATTCAGTCGGATGAAAAATCTGTTCTTATATATCTATTATTACTGACAGCAATAATTAGATATGTAAGAACATATTAATAAAAATATAAAATAATAAACATGCAAAAACAATAAAATTATATATTTACTAGAAACGCATGTTTCTAGGCAATAAAAAAGTTCTTATTTCTGTCTTGGCTTTTTTTTTTCATAGCTCAGACTTTATAAGTTTGGCAACCACTGCTCTTCTGGCTTCATGTTAACCTATGGAGAAAATTTGTATATTTTTGTGCCGATTGCATTTAAAGATTTCTTTAACCTTTAAAAGGCCTTTTTTACTAGCAATGATGATGTATTAAAATACTTTTTGAATCAAGATTGATTTGATCTATTATAATTTACTTAAGTTAATTTGAAACTTATTTTTGTGGGAAGTAAGCTTACCATCTATTGGGTGCTATTAATAGGTAAGATGTTTTTATGCTTCTTTTGTTGGATTACATAGTATTTATAAAACATATTTTACAGATACTATAATCTAAAAAAGAATATCTATCAAATAAACCAAGGGTTATGTGCAGAAGAAATTGGTTTTCTAATGTCTTCTTTATACAAAGCCAACTAAAATCATGTTTATAAGTTTTCTTTTTCATGAATAGCAATCATTTAATAAGAGATGATAAAATGGTTTACCATAGACAATTAAAAATAGTAATTTTGGATTAAAGAAAGGAATTAAGGTATCCGTCTATGTTCTGAGAACTTTTTTCTTTAAACATAGAAACTAGTTCATGTTTTTAGATTTTTAGATATTTTTTTTGTATTATCAAAGAGAATTGAACTTAAAAAATTTATTACTGGAGAAGTTTCTATAAAATTTCTAATAAATGAAGAAAATTTAGTAAAAAAAAAATCGGTTTTTTCAAAAGGTCTAATTTTTTAATAAATTTTTTCAATATTTTTTTATGCAACACATTTCTTATGCACTGTACTAGTGAATCACCTAAAATCTTTGCTTAATTTATATTTGGTAAAAAATTTTGGTCCTTCAAAATCATACACATTGAATTTTTAATGAATTTTCATTACCTTTATATCTAACTATGAGTGCAACATCATTAAAAATTATCTAAATTTAAAGCTTTTAGGTCATTTACCAGTAAGTACTATCAAAAGCATTCATAATAATTTTCAACAAAATATTTTTTAGAACTTTTTGAGAAATCACATTTCAAGTTTCAACATTTTATTAAAAGTACTGTACTGAGAAAAACACATCTGAAGTTAATGAAAGCAACTTTAAACTATTCAAAAATTAAAATACATGTTTAAAATTCCCCACACTTTCTTGCTTCAAAACTTTCTAATTGCCAATTTGCTAATTATTAAAAATACTAAAAAATATGTTTAAACTAATGTTCTTGAAAATTTAAAAATTTTTGTCCAAAAAATGCTCATTAAAAGGCTTTAAATTCACAACTTTGGTTTTGTTTTGACAGCTGTCACTGATGTTTAAACAGCTGTAACTTTTCTTTAAAATGCCATAGAGACAAAACAAAATCAGATTTAGAAGCCTAAAAGTTGAAATTTTATAATAGAGGAATAAATTATGATTTTTGGCAAAAAATGATGTTTTCAACGTAGACGGATACTTTAAATATTTTTAAAAGTTGGTAAATGTATCAAGAGCTAAAAGAAGTTGCCCATACAACTTGAACAACACAATGAAAATGCATAGACAGTTTCAAATAGGTTTACAATCTCTTCATTCTCTAGATCAGTGCATCTCAAACTTTCAGTATTTATGATCCAACTTTCAATCATACTTTTCATTATGCCCCTCCCCCCATACAATAACAGTGTATTGAATATGCTAATGTACTTTGACACTAAAGCTACATTACAATATATAGAAGGAATTTCAATGGAAGAAGAAATCTTCATAAATTTCATGTCAAGTAGAAAAATCAAAAAGCAATTTAGTAATTAAACGTTCTTTATATTTTGGTCAAAGGTGAATGAAGAATTTGCAACCCAGAAAACAATGACGGTGTTTTAAAGAGAAAATATAGATCTCAGCTAAATATACAAAATGAACTTACAGTGTTGATATCTAATATTAAACCTTCCATTGAAAAACTTTAGATGGCAAGTCCATAGAGTCGTAAGTAGTTATTAAACTTGTTCTTAATTTAGTGTTGATAAATTATGAAATACATTGTGCAGTACTGATATATTTGTAAGTATATTATATCAGTATGAGTGTGAATTTTGCTTATTTTGTCGGGATGTATTTTGTTTTGCTTCCTTTTAGTAAATAACTTAAAAATAGTTTTATTTTCAACTTTTCGATATACTACACCCCACAGTTGCAGAATTGCTGCTCTAGATGTGATCTAAAAATTATGATTCTACATGGGAGATTCTATTATATTAAGCATATATTTGACTAAAAAATTACTCCTTGCATTTAAAAGCAAATATGTCAGTTAACTATAGATAACCAGTTAGTTACTATTAAAAAGAAAAAAACACTTTCTGGCTTTAACTGTTTGTTCCTCAATTGTTGTGAGTCAAGTTAGGTGTTCCCCTGTAAGGAACACCCAACTTGACTCACTTCTCAAACTGTTGAATTTAGCTATAAATAGATAAAAATTAGTGTGCTTTGAACTTTTCTTTTTAATTATATATAGTAGCACACAGAATTCTAATGCCTTATTTAAATCCCAGTATTTTTCAGTCATTTTGTCAAATTTTTATGTGAAATTTTGTGTAAGCTATACTCTAGAAATTAATTTAAAAATTCTGAATATGCTTTCTGTATTCATTGTGCAAGCATTGCAGTGAAGCATGAAAAAACAGTATAAATATTTATATGTATTTTAGCTTTATGAATTTTTTTTTTTAAACGTTATCCCATTTTTCTAAAATGCACAAACAAACATTGCAGGTATGCACCTGTGATTCATGTTATGAAATACTGGCTGTTGATGATGTCTGTCATTCAAGAAAGTGGCTGTGTAAGACCTGTAAAATTGGTTTGTGCTTTAAGAAATTTCAGGAAACTTAAAAATATATTTGCACACAAGACATCTGTAAATATTTATTTCATATGCAGCCACATTTTACCCATTCTTTAAATTTTTGTACTCCTATAGGCCTAAATTTAAATGGTAGACTGAGTATTTTCATTTATTACAAAGTATAATAAAACACTAATGGTGCATTTTAGTTCATCTTCTGTAATTCTGTTGCAGACATTTGATTATCCTACAAAGATTTTGATAATTAGGTGTCTAAATTCTTGCACAAAGTTGGAGATGGAAAAAAAAAAAATATTTTTAAAAATTGTCTTAACGAGAAAATTTTTCCTTGTATATTTGATAGGAGGAGAAAAAGTGGGTTGCTGCCATTGATGATTCCCCTAAACCCCCTCCTTCCAGAATCACATTAACCTTACCAGTTTTGAATAATGCAAAATGTGCTGTCTTTGTGTCAACTGGTGAATCAAAAGCAGAAGTTTTCAAAGTAAGTTTCTAATACATTCCATTAATGAAATCTTCCTCTATAGTTTTCTAAGGCTAAGTCTGTTTAAAATTTTAAATAGGAAATTCTTGAAGGAAATGGACTTCACCCTCTGCCTGCTGCTCTGGTACGACCTACTCAAGGTGAATTGCATTGGATTGTTGATAAAGAAACGGCTAAGTTTGTGGTGTGATAAGATTTCAGCTGGCTGTGGTACTGCCTTAAATTTGTGATATTGGTTACAGAATTTTTTTTATCCATTTAAAAAAAAAACTTGCTTAAAATGTTTAACCACTGTTATGTTATATGGAAGAGAATGTCATTAAAAGATGTTATTTTTTACCAATTTTTGGTGTCCTGGGAATTATATCACAACATTAACAAAAAGTTTCATTTATTTACAGAGCCTATTTGCATTGAATATAATTTGGATGCAACTTAATTACAAGATAACATTTAAAATACTATGAAATATTACAAGAAATAGGGTGTTGTAATTCTTGGTGGAATCACACGTTCTGAATCGGGCACAGCACTGAAAAGCTTAGCTTGACGAGTGTCTACATCAGTGAAGGCTAGAACTGCTGCTATGTTGCCACATCGATAACAGTAATTTGGTGCAGACCACACTGTTACTAATTTATTGTCAAACATATACTTGTATCCTGTAAACAAAATATTTTACATAAGAAAATTTTTACACAAAAGTTTGGGGAATCATTGGGATTCAGATTGAATTACTTACCTTCATGTACAAGTTGATGTGCTCTGCAAATTAATTTTAGGTCATTCAAATGCATAAACTGTAAAAGAAAAAAAATATCAATACTGTTACACAGTTTAAAGAGAATGGTAAGAGTTGGTTCAAATTTAATATGTTACTACCTCGTGAGTTACTTTGGCTCCAAATAACCAACCAGCACCTCTTGGACTAATTGACCATGTTTCAACATCTTCAGGATCAGACCATACTAAATGTTAGATAGGTTAAGAAGTTTAAAGATTTAAAATGAATAAAATTCATTCAAAAGAACTACTAATTAGCAAATGTTTTATCTTTCACAGTCCTTCCACTGGAAACAAGGTAAGTGTGCAGTCTCATTCGATTTAGTTGTGCAGTAAAAATGTTAACAGTTCAATATAGAACCTTGGCTACATATTTACCTCCAGGAAATAAATTTCACTACAGAGAGATTAACAAACACAAATATTAAAGTTCTTGTAATGCTCTTTGGAGGGAAAAAATTACATTTAGCTATACTCAGGTACTATAATTCATACACTATTCAATTGTGTAATTATACAAAATGAATCCCAATCATGCATGCTCACTCTACATTAATATTTTATTCATTTAAATTGTGACTATTTTAACTAGCAACGAGAAAATTTTATAAAAATTTCTAGTGAAAAAGATTTCTTGAAGGCTCAGTTAAATATTTCAATAAATACAGAAAATGTTTTCCATTGCAATTATAAAGGATATCACAAAATGCTCCTTTGTGAGGTATTTCTTGATTCCTTTTTATTGTTCTGATTTGATCTAAAGTCCTAATAAGTGGAGACAAACCACCATGTACACATAACACTTGATCATCTATTATCTGAAACAAAAAAGAAAAACAATTCATGAAACTTTTATAATGTTAAAACTTACATATATCTTTTCCTTAATATTTACTAAAATAAATCAGAGGAAAGTAAAGTTCTTTATCAAAAATTTTTATTAAGGATTTACTAACAATAACTCAGCCCTTATGGTGCAAAAAAATTAACCACAGCATTCAAAATTAAACTAAAGTAAGAAAATTCAGAAATATATAATTCTGCTTAAATATCTGAAGTAAGTTATGCAAGGTGATCTTGCTAAACTGCTCTTTTAGCATCAGAGCCTGAGCTATTTTTAACAACAGATTATATATGTGTTCATATGCAAATAAAAGTTAAGTTTTGTTTTGTTTAACCATTTGAGTGTGATGAAGTGCTATTGTGCTTATGTTGTTCTAGAAATGTTCAGAAACAAAACCATGCTACTGTATGTTGTTATAATTTTCACATTGAGAACAAGACAATCTCTTGGTGTGAAAATTATAGTAACTTGTATAGTATTCTACTAAATGTGTCTAAATTATATAATATTGCCCATTAAAAACCTAACAATATGGCAATGGCATATGGGCAACACTTCAACTCAAATATAACAAATTTGATACAATATGGTCATGTGTGTGTGTATGAATCCCAGCGTTGCTTGGGTAGCACTTTGCACTCCCGTGACACATGCCTCAAGTTTGATTGTCGTGTTGAACAATGTGGACTCAGCCTTTCATCCCTTCAGAGGATAGACAAATTGAAGACCAAGCATACTTGGGGACAAAACACTGGGGGTTTCAAAATGGCATTTAAATGCCATTTTGTTAATAATGCAAATATAACATCATAATTTATCAAAATTTAATATTTTTTTAATCTTTGTCTGAAATTTGTTATTTTTCATGAATAAACATAAAGCTACTTGCAGCATTTTGTGTCAACCAAAACAGTATTTGTCTATCTTTTTTGCAATTTACTGCTCCATGCTTAACTTTGGGAAGTGAATGTACTTTTAAATGCATTTAGTAATGCTCAGTCTAGTTTGATCCCCCCCCCCTTAAAAAACTATGTCCCTGATTGTAACTATTTCTGACATTTTTATATATTAAAATTGAAAAAAATTGAAATGGTTATTTATGCAATACAATTTTTTTTAAATCATATTAATAGATAAATTATCAAATTATGTTAATAGACACAGAAAAATCCAATCCCCCAGTAATGTTTAAAGAGTTTTTTTCCTATTATACTGTTGCTAACTAAAAAAAGAGGTTTAAGCTTTATAAGCAGACTATATAAAAAAAAAAAAAACATTTGTGGCCTGAAGTTACTAAAAGCTAAACCTTTTCCACCTAATAACGCAACTAGTTTTTTTTTTTTTTTTTTTTTTCAATCTTAATTAGTACTGAACAAAAATTTCTTCCTGCATGATTCTGTACTGTATAAGCTCTTAAAGCCTAAAATTTTGATTAGCATATCACTTTACTTTCAAACAGGAAATATGAGTGCTTGTTATTTGTTTTTAACTAACAAAAAATTTAACATATAAAGTGTTCATTGCAAAAACTTACCGCAGCAATGGTTAGAAGATCAAATACTTTGCAACAATAACGCCATGCATTAGCATTTCCATATTTTGTTTGACATTCATCTAAAAATGAAAATATTTTAAAACTACTTTGCATGAAAAGCATATAATCTAATTATACATAAATTTCTATTTAGTCCTTTTACAGTCAGCAGGTCTATACAAAGGTCTTGGCTGGCTGTGCAAAAACATGGGCTGGAATTCTACATATGATCTTGGCAGTTTTTGCACATCCATTTGAAAATGGGATGGCAGTAAAAGTTAATTTTTATATTACTTACTAAAAAATTTTACAATAACTGAGAAAATTCAATCTAAATACAGCTTCATTACACTAAACCCACATAATTTTATTTATGTATAATTGAAATATGTTGCCAAAATTTCATAAGATTTTATTTTCAGATGGGTGGAGAACTAAGATTAAAAGACTTTAAATCAGGATCAGTGAAAAAGGCAAAAGCCATCCCAGATTCAGCCTTTCACACACCTACCTGTACACATTTAAAAAGCAAAGAATTCAGTTTATAATCCTTTTTTCCAATAAAAATGCACAAAATTATTATGCGATAGTAAAATTTTTTCATTCAATTTATTTTAGTTCAGGTTGATATATGATATAGCCTTTGGTTGAAAAGTTTTCTCTATCACATAATAAATCCATATATTCTTCACCAGGAAACGAATCTTGTTTGGTTTGGAGCAATATGGTCTACTGTTTTGCTCACAAGGGTTAATGAGACTGGGACCTACTGCTTAAAAATGATTCTGAATGGCTATGAGCATCCATACCAGCAACATGTATAAAACCTGGCAACTCCAGTATCGAAAAGTAGTGGAAGGGAATATTGAACAGAATCTGCTACCTTTTCACCATGTTCAGGTTGACGTATGATAAGTCCTTCATACATTACATGAAATTAAGCTTTTTAAATGAGGCTTATACATTTTAAAGACATTATACTGGTTTTAAAATTTTATAATTCATATTGTTTTTATATCTAGAAGATTAAAGATTTTTTATATCAAACTTTACAATAATGATTTTTATGCTTATTTAAAAGGACATTTTTTTCTTTTCAAATGAAACTTTTTTTTTCATATGGTCATTTATACACTACAATATAATAATATAAAAATAATATTTCAATTGTACATCTGAAATTTTACTACATCTATCAATTAGCATATGTGCATCTAGCTGAAGTTTATGTGCAATATTTTTAATCATTAAAAATGTTGAAAAAATACACTTTTTGATATTTTTTATTTATAAGCCAATGAGAATATTTAATAATGAATATAATCACATATATGCATGATGTCCATTGAAAATTTGGACAATTTTTGACATTACTCAGTATATAAAATGTTTGCCCTTTCTAAGGCACTTGGCAGTAAACAATAACAAGTACTTCCTATTAGCATAAACAAAAATTCTTTTTCAGAAGAAACAACAACACATCAATCAAATTCACTATTTTGTACACAAAAGGAATCTTGTTATGGAGAACATATTTCATTCCCCCCTATGCTTATTCATGCCTTCTCTTAATTTTTAGAAATTTCACTCGAGGGGAAAAATTGAGAAATTCTACACCTTTTTTTTCTGTAATGAGAACCTAGTTACATATCAGTGTTCTCTAAATGCACTTAGAATAGTTTCATTTGGATTTCATGCATGAGGGAAATTTAAAAAAGGCCATAGAAAATTTTTTCCGACAATTCTTAATCACTGAAATGTATTTTTCATTCTTCCCAAAAAGGTTGGTTGATTATATCACCTTGGTATTACAGTGGACAATAACTTGTACCTTAGCATTGCAAATGAAAATTAAGGTTAAAATATTCTTCTTTAATAATTTTGGACCACATCAGATTTGATTCCTTTTTTTTTTAATATATCAAAGATCATTTTCATTTTTACAGCAGTTTTCAGTAATGATAGATTCTGTAAGGCACATACAAACACTTTATTAAATAAACTCTTCAAACTAAGACCATTAATAACAAACTGGCATTACTAACAAATATATTTTAACTAAAAAAAAAAGCTTTAAAATACTTATACAAAAATGGCATATCAAAACAGCATTTATACTAAACTAGATCAATATGTAGAAATAATTATATTAAATCAGTTTTAAAATATTCCAAACTATATGAATAAATGGCATTGTTTACCATAAAATCCATAAACTTGAGTAATTTGTCTACTCTCATGATTTCCTCTCAATAGTGTTATTTTATCAGGCCATCTACAAAGATAAAGGAAGGATCTTCATAATTATCTAACAGATTTGCAAAACAAATTACAATATTATAGAAATTATAATAAAATTTTCACTTTAATTGATGTATTTTTTACTAAATTTTTAGTAATATTTTAATAAGTAAAGCAATGCAAATATATTACTGTGCACAAGCCAAGAATTTTTAGAACTTTTCCTTAAGCTAAAATGGGGGTTTGGTCAGATTATAAATGGATACAGAGAACAAAGGAAGTATAGATCTGTTTTAGCAATGTCTTTTGCTGTAGTGACCAAAGATTTGCCAAATCAACACAAATAAATATGAAGTTAAAATAGATGTATGACAATTTTCAGAAAATTTTTGAAGAAAAAACAACACTCTAGGCTTATGCACAGATGGACTTATATTCATAACTATACTTATATAAAGTATTATATAATATACAATATAATTATATATGTATAATATTGTACACTTGTATAAAATATTAAAAAGGCTTATAATATAAAATGTTACAAGTTATGTTTGGTCTTCATGAGGTCAAATTCTTCAAATATGTTCTATACTAAGGTACAGTTAACTAGCATGTCTTCTTTTTGTAATTTTACTAATTTTTAATGCTTAATAACTGGTATTAAAATAAAAAAATCTATATTTTTTTCACCAATTCCTTAGTTTATAACTGATTTTAATAACTAAAATTAAACTTCTAATCCAAAGTTTGTGATGTCTTAATTAAATTCCTGGTGCAACACAGGGCACCTTGGTACCAACTTGGGAGCCATGAATTATGGTGTCAATCTCTATTTTTGAGGCCATAGACCTTGTGGTGTGAAGCATATGTCCTCGTTAGATTATCAACCTTGAATGAATTCATCTTTAAGGCAGTTCCTGGGGTTTTCTCCAAAAGCAGAACACTGCAACAAGAGGTCTATTGTACACAAACCCAAGAAAACATAATTCCCAAGAGTATTTAAGAAAAGACGCCTGTGGCTGAAGCAAAGCTCAGCAGACAGGAATATCCTGTAGTTTCTAAGGCTCAAGAGCATTGTAACTAAGGTTCTCAAACCTTAATGCTAAGAAAAAATTGCCATCACATAAAATATGGCAGTCTCTTTCTAAAGACAGTAATGTGACACAAAAGATCAGAACTGAATCCCATTATGTTAAGATGCCTTCTGAGGACATAGTGACCAGTAAGAACATTAACTGCCTTCCTCAGACCATTTCAATGAAGCATCAAAAGATCATTATGGTGTAAATTGGGACAGTCATAATAACAATTAATCTTACACAGAACCCTCAGTGTGGATTACCAAGCATGCTTGGTTCTAAGTATCTACACATTGAAAAGATAAAAGTCTCAGTCAATCCTGGAGTAACAAGGATCAAACCTCATACCTTGGGAGCACGGAGCATCACCCACACCACCAAAGCAAAATTTTTAGATCACTTTTTATCTCCTGCAGGATATTGAACTGCTTTGAATATAAATATTTCATTCAAAAACATCTATAACACATAAGTTAGAAATACTAACGTAACTTTTTCTGTTTTGACATTTTTAGGATCAAGCTCCACATATGTTAAAAATTGAGTAGCTAATACAAAGTTTTATACCTTATCAATAAGATTGAGGATTATTCATTTGAATTTGCACTGTTTTGATAGAACTATTTTTGCCTTAGAATTTTAACTTTCATAAACATATATTAATCACTACTTACTTAGCCTTAAGTGTTAGAAGCCTAGTGAATGTCTCTAGACTGTAATAGCCTCTATCAACAAAATCACCCTATGAAGAAATAGTTAATTAGCTATACAAAATATGACAGGGTTAAAAAACATACTTATAAAAACAGAACTTAGTATCAATCAAACAATTAGCATTTGAGTCTCTTACCAAAAATATGTAGTTAGTATCAGGGACTTGTCCACCGGTTTTAAATAATTTTTCAAGGTCATAAAACTGTCGAAAAGAAAAATTCATAAAATCAACATTTTAAAATTGAACTTAAGAATTTTTTATATACAATATTATATAGAAGCAAAATTTTTATTTACTTTAGTTTTATCAATTATCTCAACATTTATTAATATGATAAAATTAAAATAATATAAAATGGTATAAAAAATTGCACATAAGTTTTCTACTATGCAATACTTTGTAAAGACTGCAGAATGTTTTTTTCAGTAACTGTTTCTGCACATTTTTAACAAAAATACTTACTTTCACAGAATATAAAACTATGAATAAATGTTTGCATTTTAATTTTAACCATATTCTATCTAAAAATTTACTGTAAAAAACTTTTCTAATTTCAGTATTAATATATAATTTTTTTATATTAGAGTACATATATATGACAAAATAAATATGCTTCATTACAAGAAGTTAACTATCATCCATTAAACTTCTTCAAATAAAATTAGCAGCTATATATATATATATATATATATATATATATATATATATATATATATATATATATATATATATATATATATATATAAGGACTGAAATTTTTAAATAAAAGAATTTAAATGCAGAATTTTTTTCTTCTTATGAATACTTTTCCAAATAGTAAATAGTTAATGTTCAATTTAGTTAAATTTAACTTAACTTTTTAAAATATCACATATAAGTTTTATGATTATGGCTTATAACAATTTTCCTTTGTTACAATTAAATATATTTTAACAAATTTATCCTTAAACTATTTAACTCTAAAGAAATACTCAGCCTTAATATAACAAGCTTTGTATCACAGTTACATATCTCCAACATACACAAAAATAATTACCCTTTCATACCAGGCTGGAAAAGAGTGTTTTGTGATATCTTACATCTGCAGTTCTTAAATTAGGAGTGCCATGGCAATATTAAAAAAATTAATCAAAAACTCATCCAAACAGTTTAATTTATTAGATTTAAGATACACAAGCATTAAATTTCTGCTGTTTTTTCTCCTTTTCCTTCATATTCAAATCTCTTTAAGGCTGTGCTGATTTTTTTAAAAGCGTAACAAGTGTGATGTACTGAAAAGAGTTTGAGAACTAATATACTACAACGCAGCAATTAACACAATTTGCTCATCTATCAAATGATAAAACCAAGTTCTAATTCTTAATGTAAAGATAATTTTTGTTTAAGGTAATTTATATAAGAAATAAGTATCTTACTTTTGTAGAAAATATACTGTTTTGTCAATAAATTTGTATGTTTTAAATGTTTTCAATTACTTTTTTACTTGCTTTGAGGGGAGTGGCTATGATGTATTCTAACAGAAAGGATTAAAAAAACAATGATAAACTAAATAAAGATTCTGTGAGACTGTATTGACAGTTTTATTAGTCTTTAAATTTGTATTTAGACTCTGAAACATTTTATTCAACTTAAACAAAATAGGTTTACATACAGGAATAAAAAAAAGTTTACTCTAGCACAAGGATGACAATTACATGGCACACCAGAAAATTATAAATATCAATAAAAATAAAAAATTTTAATACACCAGGAACTGGCATTTGAACATATTTCTATTTCAATTTACCTTGATTTTGCAAATTAATAAAATCCTATTTACTATTACAGATAATATTAATGATTAATGGTATAACAATTTATTAACCCTTATACGAATACAAAAAATGTTTTATGTTTTTGTCATTTATTTATTATTTGCATATAACGCAATAAATTAATAAAACAATACAAATACTATAATAGTTTCACAAAGTTGGATTTATAGGTATATCAACTTATGTAACCTCTTATTACTGCTTAACCCTTTCATGGGCCTTGAAGTATGATTACTTCCCACCTTATTGATCTTACAAAATAAACCTGCAAGAAGTGCAAAACCCACAATAAACCTTTTAACATTCCATATAGCTTTCACAAGGAAAAAGGAAAGACTGTCCTGCTATCTTCCAAAGAAGTGAGTGGTTCTATCACTCAACTAGAATAGGAAATTATACGTCAAAGTTGGTTTCTGATTATAGAAAATGTATGAAATAAAAAAATAAAAAAAAGTACTACTGCATATGTGCAGAATGTAATATATCCTCATGGATAGCAAAAAGCTTCACACCCTACCATGGCAAATTATTATTATTAAATAGAACTTTCCCAATAATTATAAAACATTCAGTGGGAAGTATACTTATCACCACTAGAATTTAAATGTAAACAAAATTTGGTAAAATAATTTCCTTAAATTCTATTGTTTAATTGATAATAAAACAAAAAAAGGTGAATTCAAAAGAGAAAAAAAACTAGCTATGAAAGGGTTAATTTAAATGTGGTTTCCAGAAGTAAAAAATATCTCTACCTTTGAAGTAGGTTATATATATATACATATATATATGTCAGGTCTAAAAAGAGGGAATTTGGAAAAATTAAGCAAGTTGGAGACGATTTAAAAGAGAACTCTTTTGTAACAACAAAACAAATGAAAAAACCCATGTTCACATAATCTTTTAGGATAATTCGGTCAAGTGGAAGCATATTTGTTGGAATTCAATGAGTATGCAAAGCGATAAGAGTTAGTTGGTGTGAAGACATAGAGCTGTCAGCAGCCTCCACGCTTAGCTCTGCCACAATTAATGAAAATGGTGCAAGTGATGCTTTAAAAAGAAAACTATGCTTTGAATATATATATATAGAGAGAGAGAGAGAGATATATATAGTTATATATATACATTTTTATTCATGAAATACATTACAGCTGAATGTTAACGTCTTCAAAGCAGATAATGACTATAGTTACATAAATTTTTCTTATACCCTAAGATTTCAGTTTCATAAGCAGGACTTTCTACTTATAGATAACAAAATTAATTAAACAATTTTTTTAAGTGTAATACTATAATCAGGCTGGAGAAATAACTGTTTAGAACCATATTTAATCTTTTGAATTGATTTTTAAAACCAGGTAAAATTTGATTATCTCTGTTAACACAAAAACTTATATAAGACATTAATTAGACCAATAATTTTATATGGCAGCGAGACATGGGCGATGAACAAAACTGAAGAGAACAGGCTCCTAATTTTTGAAAGAAAAGTTTTAAGATGCATTTTTGGAGCAGTGAAAGAAAATAACGTCTGGAGAAGTTTATACAATCATGAAATTTACATAAAATTTAGACAGCCTAACATCTTAAGAGTCATAAAGTCCTACAGAATCAGATGGCTAGGACACATTTTTCAAAAAGAGGACCAAGAGCCTGTTAAAAAATTGACGTTTTCAAAGTTTGAGGGTAAACGCAAACGAGGAAGACCACCATTAAGGTGGATATCCATCCACCTTAATGGTGGTCTTCCTCGTTTGCGGATTGTGTTAAGAGTGATTTGAGAGTACTGGGCATTAATAGATGGAGAAACATCGCGTCAAACCGTGCTGAATGGAGAAAGCTGACAGAGAACGCCTTGGCCTCCAGTAGGCTGTAGTACTGCTGAAGAAGAAAATTTGATTATCTTTTTTAAGAGAAATTATTTAGTCTATATAAACAGTCATCCATGAACATGATAAACTGTTACTAAATGTATAATCTATAGTAGTAAGGATCAAAATAACAACATACATTCTATAACTCAACAGTTTCAAACATTTTTCAATATTTAACAGATGTGTGAAGGTTTTAATGTGTATATGTCCAAAATTTACATAAAACTTGCTCAATGACAGTTGTACTTAGTGGACAAATAAAGAATAGTCATATCAACAATCTTGGAAGCATGAGTGCTATTTTTAAATCCTTCACAATTAGCAGCAACACCTTTCTACCATGTTACAGGATAACTCAAATTTGCACAATCATGAAAATAGGATGGTAAATGAATATGAA
This sequence comes from Pardosa pseudoannulata, assembly GCA_032207245.1. Classification (NCBI taxonomy): domain Eukaryota; kingdom Metazoa; phylum Arthropoda; class Arachnida; order Araneae; family Lycosidae; genus Pardosa; species Pardosa pseudoannulata. The sequence goes on along the minus strand of CM063511.1, from coordinate 40,889,297 downwards.
GTATTTTTATTATAGAAATATGACATTTTCATGTTTTTTTTATCTATCTTAAACTAATTAATGGAATTATTCATAAACATGAAAAGTAAAAATTTTAGTTCAAGCACATTTCTAGATTATTGTAATTTCACACGTATAGACTGCAGAATATCTGAGTTTAAAAAACAAATTTCTTCAGCCCGCAGACTATCAGCTGGTAGTTCATTGCTCAAATCCTCAAAATCAGAAGAAAGGAGAAAAAGCATGTCTTCCGAACAACCAATGATCAAATGTAAAAAAAGCGCAACTCACAAGATGTCAAGAAATCATCGTATTATATCGGTAATGACCCATGAAAAAAAAATACAATCCATAAAGCAGAACAAATCAGTTGTACCACATAGTGAAAACTTCAATTGTGTCCTGAAGTACAGGAAATTATCGATAGTCAATATTTACAGCTCCAATCGACAACATTGAGTGAATGGGTTCAAGATCGAAGGTTGAGGGTCGAAAGTCATTTCACATGAAAATAAATCGTAACAGCCTTGTTTTCAGAGTTTTGATTTGCAGTAATATTGGTCATTCATTATATCTTCAAAACATTCACAATTTTACTTCTGATTTCAAGCTGAAAGTAATTCCGAAGGTCGACATTGAGGTCAACGAGAAAGCAGTAAGAAATTTGCATAATCAAAAGGAAACATTAAAAATATGAGATAAAAACGATCCAGTCGTCATGGAAAAATACAATTGCCTGCATTTGAAGACGATTTACATAACTGGGTTCTTGAACAGGGATATTTAGGCCGATCTGTTTCTTTTGTTAAAATTCTTCACTGAGGCTATGCCAGAAGAAATAATTTCAAATTTTAAAGGTGGATTTAATTGAGTGTAATCCGGACTTTTCGGCACTCTACTGTACTTAGGTTTTTATCCTAAAACTTATTTAATAGTGTCATACTAAAATACATATGTTTGCACGTATAGCCCACAGATTATCCGCAGACTATATGTACAAAATTACAGTATATACTGATAAAAATTTTTGCTTTAACATATTGATTTGTTTACAGTAAATAGCTAATAAATTGTAGTTAATTAGTAAAAAAATAATAGAATAATTAGACAATAGGTTATTTATAGCAAAATAGTATTCTGGGAAAATGCTTGACAAATAATTAACAATAACATATAACAGTGAATGGTTTGTTCTAACTTAATTTTATTGTATTAGAAGATATCACAAATTTTAAAAGTTTTTCACATTTTATGACTAGCAGGTTTTTGACATGACAAATTAAAAACATGGATAAAACTGGATAAGACAGTCACATATCAAATACCTTAGAGACTTTAACATGTGAGTTAAAATAATACATTGGTACAACATCAAACATTACAATAAGAGATTATATAGCTATTAATACTAAAAAAATAAACCAAATACATTTTAGGAACAGATGCATTATAGATGCCGTCCGCCATGTTTTTTTTTTTTTTTTTTTTTTTTTTTTGCGACCAACAGAAAAACGCGTGTTTTGAAAAATTGCCAAGTAGAAAAACATGGTGGCGGTACACATTTTCTGAAAAATCACCCCCCTCCACCCCCCCAAAAAAAACATTGCACCGGTCACATGGCATATTTGAAACACAACATTAACAAAACTAAACTTTAAAAGAAAAAAAAACCAGATTAAGAACTTATAACATTATTAAAATAAAATTAGCATAACAATTATAATTTTTTACTTTATTTAAAATATATATAACAGATTACTAATATTTATGATATATATTGACAGAATAAACACAATATATAGCATTTTAATAAGCACTAATATTATAAAAAATCTAGCATGTGAGGGGGGCTCCCCCCTCAACCCCCTGCTTGTAATAAAAGAAATGCAAAATAAATTTAATAACAGATGAAAATTGGAAAGGGTAGTGCCACAAATATTCTTCGACACTCCTACCTCCCTTAAAAAAACTTTGAAATAATTCGTTTTTACCAAATAAAAAAAACTCAAGATTCGGAATACTGTTTTTCCATCACACTTGGAGTTTAGAATGAAATTCAAAACCCACCTCACACCTAAGAATATCCTGATATTTTTTAACAATTTCACAAATAAGAACCGAAATAACTTCAACCGTCATAACTAAATTAACTAAATCCTAGAAAATAAGAACAAAGCAAAAATGTTCCAAACCAAAACATCTTGTTTGATTTAGAATATCCTGATACTTTTTAACAATTTCAAAAATAGTAAGAACCGAAATAATTTCAATCGTCATAACTAAATTAACTAAATCCTAGAAAATAAGAACAAAGCAAAAATGTTCCAAACCAAAACATCTTGTTTGATTTAGAATATCCTGATACTTTTTAACAATTTAAAAAATAGTAAGAACCGAAATAACTACACCCGTCACAACTAAATGAACTAAATCCCACAAAATAAGAACAAAACAAAAATGTTCCAAACCAAAGCATTTTGTTTGATTTAGAATATCCCGATACTTTTTAACAATTTCAAAAATAGTAAGAACCTAAATAACTTCACCCTTCATAAACCACCAAATTTGGCGACAAAAAAACATGGCATCTATAAAGCATCTGTACCACATTTTATAGTACTTATCTAATGAAGGTTATGTAACATGGTAAAGTAATACTTAAATCACAAAACATACTTGTCCATGAATATCTCCACAAACAGTAACTGGAGTGAAAACAGGCTGAATATTTGATTCCTCTAAAAGGAGATCACAAACTATGTCACACAGTTTCTAGAGGGGGGAAAAAAGTAAATTTTAACAAACATCAGAAACTGGAATTATATACATATAAATTTTTATACATGTAATCAATTATTAATTCTTCATTAAAAATGTTTTCAAATATTTCAGAATTTTGAACTACATGAAAATACAAATTCAATTCTATCATTTTAAATATCAAGATTATACTGGTATGAAGCAATTATTTTCTATCTTTTTTTTAATAAATAAAAACTGTTTGGTTTATAAAAGAATAGCTAAAATCAAAATTGATAATATGGCGCACAAAATTAAATGCTCATTGATGATCCAAAATTAAAAATTTACCAATTTAAATATTTTTCACACATTATATCAGTAAAATATAGCTCATCTTTGCCATCTATATGTTACTTATAAATAATCAGTATAGATGATAAAGTAAATTAGCTATTACTAATTATAATGTTAATATATGCATTAAATTAAAAAAGTTGCATTCTAACAACAAAATTCTTAAATATCTTGTAGTGATTAGTTTCGATTAAAATAATCAAAAAAAGTGTATTATACTAACATGAAGGTATTTATAAAATGTATAATCTTTTTCTTAACTTAATACATATGCCATAGCAGCAAATCCAAAGTAAATTAAAAGTTAAAATCTAAGATTTCATTTCGCCCTTCAACCTTGACAAAAATTTCAATGTATGATGCCAATAATGATAAATGAAACTGACTATACATTACTCATAATTTAATACAATTTTAAATTAAAAATCTATATAAACAGAAAATTAACAATAAACAATCACATCAGATAGTGAAGTCCAGAAATTTAAATAAATTAAGAATTACTGCAACAAGTAAGAAATTTTAGAAATTTAAAAAAAAGACAATTTTGGCACAAGCATGTACACATAAACAAGCAATACGAAAAATCTGGTTTAACTAGCAACGACTTAATTATTTATTACACACATGCAACGAATAATCGAAGTTATTCCTGGTATAATCAATGTAAAAATGTGGATTTTTTATAAATTTTAATGGATGTTTCTAAAGTGTAAATAAGACAATATAAGTTATTAAGCAGAATGAATGGCAAAAATCTACTACGAAAAAACACAACAAATCTATTTTAGGAACAAAAAACATACAATACGATTATATATATTTTATAGTAATATACAACTTTAGTCAATACTTTGAAATGATATTGATGCGTATACGTTAAGTTCAAGGTTAATTTTTAAAATATCATGATAATTCAACTAAATACGTTCTTATAGATTCAGTATTAACAAGCATGGACAAAATAAAATCCTTTTAATCCTATTAGAAAGTAGTAACCGCAAAAAAAATAAGAAAAAATATTTAAGTTAGCCTTCAAAATATGTCGTAACTGATATAGCAGAAATTATAAAACAGCTATAGCACCTTAAGGTCATTTTCCGGTAAATATTTACACTCCTTTGCTATTTCCACCCATTTATCGATATCAGGCATAATTATAGGTTTCTAACTTTAAGTTCAGGTGGCATTTATTTAAACTAACGGGCGAAAACACCTCTTCGAATTGGTGTGGTTAAATGACAACAATGTTTGCTTCTGATAACGTTGCCAGTATGCTAAATATAAAGTAACATACAGATACAAAAAATAAACAATTTTGTTAATATAGAAATCTTAAAATTTAACTTGCATATATTTTATCCTTTACCTTAAACATGTGATTGAAAAAATTTCTAACTTCAACTCACATAATTTGGTTAAAAAAGCTGTAGACAGCTCTAAAGAAACAATGTAATTGGGAAAATTAATTCTAATTAAAATATCTTTTGTGTCCTTCAGGATGCCGTCAGCTTTCGTTTTATTTTAAGTTTTTTTATGTTCAAACGTCGAAAATAGTCGAATTTGGCATTCTACCAACTATAGAGTGATGTAAAATTTTTTTTGTCAAACAACATATTCTTGTTCAAAGCTTATTAAACTCAAATTTTAAAAAATATTTTTAAATTTATGATTTTTTTGACATTCTATCCTCTAGAAATTTTTGTAAAAGGGCTAATTTTCAATATATTCTTCTAAATGTTTTGGTTATAGTTTACAAGATTCTTATTTTTTAAAGATATTTTTCTTATCAGTAGCTACGATTTATGTTATGTTATACTCATTACGAAAATTTTCAATAACAGTCATTTAGAAAATCCAAGAGCTTTGTGCTCAGAGATCAAATAGTCCCAAATTTGCAGGATCTATGAATACGGCGGTTACAATCTTTCAGGAAGTCACACTGGAATGCATGGTCGAAAACATTTCCCTGGGACAGCAGTGCGACACAAAACACAAGAAAGACAGGACAGAAATAAGAGAAGAAAAAAATTCTTCTTAGTACAGTAAAAATCATGTGAAGCTGATATGCATCTAGTATACAGGGCAGCTAATTTCAATGGACAAGCCACACAGCGGTTAGACTCCCAACGTTACCCCAGGAGGTAAACTCTCTGACATGCTTTCTTTGCAAGCTTGCACTAGAGATTGTCTGACAGCGGATGCTTCATCGTGGGCACACAGGTACGCTAGTGAAGAGTAGGAACACTAAACAACGAGGAAATTGTGTTAGATCTGATACAGGATAATCCCGGTACCAGTACGCGGGATATCGCCAGTTATGTCGGGATTTCCCATATGATCGGCTGACGGATCCTGCATACTATCGACATACACCTCTATCACATCCGGCGCATGCAGTTAATGGGCGAAGACGATTTTTCTCTATGATTGAACTTTGCACGTTGGTATCTAGAGATGCGTACAAGATATCCCAGCTTCGTTCACCAAGGAATCGGGTCGGGAGGGAATGTTCAATTCCCATAACATCCATGTATGGTCATAGGAGAATCCATATGCAACAAGAACCCGTGCAGACAAGGAACAGTTTTCAATAAATATATGAGCCGACATCGTAGAAGACACTTCTTCGGCCCGTACTTGTTGCCCAAATGTCTGACAGATGCAAACTATCTGCTCTTCCTTCAACAAGTATTGTGGCAGCTGTAGATCGATGCGCAAGTACTGTTGCTATACGTCATTCCATGTGATTTCAGTATGATAGAGCTTTTACAGCATTTAGGTGAGTCTCGACCTGAATTCAACGTATGGCCTACAGTGGAGAGGACGGGGTGATCCAGTGCATTGTCCTGCTCGATCGCCAGACCTCATTTGCTTTGGTTACTTCTTATAAGGGTTGGTCATGATACAGGTATATAAAACTCCTGTTAACAGGGCTAAGAACATTGTTGACGGCATCGCAGCTACTACTGGACATGCCCGAAACACGCCCGGTATTTTCCCTAACGTTCAATCTTTAATGTGCCGAAAATTCGAAGCCTGCATAACGACCCGAGGTCCTAATTTCGAACATCTACTTTGATGACTATCTTTGTCTCTTTAACGTTCTTTTTATCTTAGTGTTTTGGTGTACAAAGGATGATAAACAAGTTTTCTCCTCTTACTGGAGCTAGCTGCTGCATGATGGGTTTGAACCTAAACAAACATCTCAGGTGAGCTACATGAGTTTTTCCTATTTTTTTCTACTACGTAACACATATAAATGGTTACTGCTCTCTAAAAGCCCTGTAAATGGGCATAAAACATCCACTCCTATACAAAGTTGGAATGTGGAACCAACATCTGTAGTGTATTAGAGTCAATGATATTCACACAGACTTCTCTTAAGGGTAAAATTTTAGACAAAAGTACCGCAAACAGATAAATTTTTTCTTTTACCATGCTATTCGTTTTAATAAATTATGGTATCATACAAGTGCGTATCACCGTTATTTTACGGACTATAAAATGCACTTTTATCTTTAAAAAATTGCTTTCAAAATTCAGATGATACTCGAAATTAATATAAAAATGTCTATTGTTTTATATGAAATTCCTGCCAGTCTTAAAAATGGCCATATATTCGATGCTGCGGAAACCTATCTCTATCTGGCCAAACAGAGCTTGCTGTTATTCCGGGAGGACTTCGCAAAAACAATCTCTTGATGTTTCGATAAATAGACAATTTAAAGTGCAAATGGAAGAGTAGTGGAAATAGGAATAAAGAGTGAAGCCCTATATGAATTGCATCCAAAACGACCTACACTCAAGTAAGTGTCAGTGGATAAAACAGTCAGAGTTTAGACTGAGAAAGGCAATGTCCACGATAGCTCAGTTCCACTAATGATACACAAAAGAGACGCGAATTAGATTGTAATCACATTATTCATTTATTTGTTCTGACAGCAACAATTACAAAGCATTGGCGGCTTCTGAATCCACACACACACTTAGGAGTTACATTATTTCTCATAGATGACGCTCCAGGCGTCAACAGACATTATTAATTTTTTCAAAAATGGCGGCATAAGTAGCGTTTTCGATGGCAGTGAAGACCATCTGATGGTCCCTTCAAGCTACGGTCCACTGCAAGCCATTACCACCGTTTGGAGGAGGTATAGCTTATCGAGGTCGACGATGGCAGACGGTAAAATAGCCTTGGGGGAGGATGGCTTTGGAAGAGGTTTATCTCCAAATATCAAAGACAACCAGCATTCGTCACCGAAGTGCTGTGGCAGCTGGTCACAAGAGAAACAGAGAGGGTCAGTCATTCTCAGGATCCGTGGGAATTTATTCCCCTGAAAAAAGCAGGAGTTCCAGACCCAGAGGGGTTTTTTTTTTTTTTTTTTTTTTTTTTTTTTTTATTTTTTTTATTTTTTTTTTCTTCCTTGTTATTTATTTATTTTTTTTTATTTATTTTTTTTTTTTTTTTTTTTTTTTTATTTTTTTTTTTTTTTTTTTTTTTTTTTTTTTTTATTTTTTTGTTTTTTTTTTTTTTTTTTTTTTTTTTTTTTTTTTTTTTTTTTTTTTTTTTTTTTTTGTCCGGATTTTTATGTCCCTGTATACATCTGTGTGGAATGCCGGCTATCATTGAGGAGTCCGGTCCGCTGACCACTCCCTTGTTCTCAGCCCTTTTTCTCCCCCCTCCCTCTGTTTGCAAGGGGTCTTTCAAGAAGAAGGCAGTTGGTTGTTGGGGGCTGGAGGGTAGAGAAGGTTGTTTCTCTCTCCCAAATGCTGTTGTTTTATATCGTGTATATATTGCCGTATGACTTCGGCTGGGTCGGAGTAAGAATTCTCCTATATCGTGTATATTTTGTATATAGACGAGATAATAAAGTCTAGGACTTTAAGTGATTGTTTTTACTAAGCCCCCACAAACACAGAGGTGTATGTATGTTGCGACGTTACAGTGCGCAGTAGATTCTATGTATGCATACGCGCGTTTTGCTCATTTAGTGGACCAGTGTGTGGATGCAACCCGTGAACCATCGTTCAAGATCGCCATCGGGACCAGTGTTGGAGTGGCCATAGTGGGGAGGGTACATGATATTTTAAGACGACAACGGTGACGACGAAGAGGAAGAAAAAGAAAGTTCAAATGACGATTTTGAGAGGTTTTTAAAAGGTCAATTCGGTTTTTTAAACTTGGAGTGGGGCTTAGTTTGACTTTGAAATCTAATAATAAAAATGGTAAAAGTGTTATTACAAGGCAGGTGCACCTGTATTGCCGGGACAGAGCCCTCTAATCCAGAGATTTCTAACAGTAAGCATAAAATGACAACTAGCAGAAAATAAAATAGCTAAAAGATGAAAGAAGGGGATAGGGAGGTGGATTCGTGAGTTCATAACACAAGAACTAGAGAGTAGAAAGCTTAGGGATAGAAAAACACAAATATTTTTGCGGCCAGGGACATCCGTACACTGTGACGACCAGAGATGAAGTGAGTAGTTTTGTCATTCTGGGGCGATTCAAATGGCCACGAGAGGACCAATAGAATTGCAGGGATTCGTCCAATGAAATTCCATGAATGTTCGATGTTAGAAATAGGTACGAAACATAATGAAAAATGTTATTAAAAAATGCTCAAAAAATTTAGGTCGGTCTTATAGTTCGTAAAATACGTTATATTACAATATGACAAAAATATAATACAACTGTCCAAGCCGAGGCGATATCTTAATGTTACAAATTAAAAGTTTATGGATTTTTTCATTCTGCCAGTTCATGACCAGGGTTTGAACCCCTAAACCATCCTGAAAGTACGACATTAGTTGGAGTGTCATCCATACAGTTTTTCTTCTTATGGCATACTAGGGAAACTTTTATCCTCATTTTACATTTGCACTTATTTAATATTTTCTCAAGAAGTTTGAAAATGGTACTTTTCCATGAATAAAAATATTGAAATAACAATGAAATGGTTATTTTTTTGGTACCATTTTTGTGTGTTAGTTTCAAGTAAATAAACTTACATTCCAATCCTAAAAGTTTTACTTCTTCTGACATAGTAGAGAAACTTTCATCATCATTTTGTATTTGCGCTACTTTCAATATTTTCTCAAGAAGTTTGAAATTCGTGCTTTTCCACCAATGAAAATATTGAAGTTACAATGAAATGGATATTTTTTGTACCGTTTTCATTTGTTAGTTTCAAGTAAATAAAACTTAAACTTGCATTTCAATTCCAAAGGTTTTACTTCTTCTGGTATAGTAGGGGAAACTTTTATTATCATTTTGTATTTGTTCTACTTTCAATATTTTCTCAAGAAGCTGTACATATAACATATATGCTTTATTCTCCAAAACTAGTAAAATCTCTCAGCCTCCTCTGTTCCTCCATGTTCTTTCTCAGCCTCCATGCTCGAATTCCGTCGTGATCACAATGTAAAATAACTGAAAAACGATAACAGACGTACCATATATATATATATATATATATATATATTTAGCATCCAAAATTAAGGAATTCTGACAATTTTACATTTTCCTCGCACGTGACTGGCCAGGAAAATACCAAAAATATAATCAGTAGGCGTTCTCTCTGTAGTCAAATGTCTCTGTAGCCTCTGGCAAAACATCAGCACTCGTCTTATCGGTCAAAAAGAAGTGCCGTCTGCACACGTTGCCATCTAACTCACGTCTATCGAAAGTAAAGAAAAAAGTTCTTTTTTCGCTTGTAGTTTCCGCAGAGTTGTTCTTTACTTATATATATATATATATATGTATATATATATATATATATATATATATATATATATATATATATATATATATATATATATATATATATATATATATATACACACATATATATATATATATATATATATATATATATATATATATATATATATATATATATATATATATATATATATATATATATATATATATATACACAGTCTACCAATAAGTATTTGGACACCTATGCAAATGACGATATCTGCGGTCCTGAGGTACGTCACGGCTTCCGCCGGTATACATCGTGTAGAAAATAGCATCTGCATTAGTTGCATGCCAGATGCCGCGCAGTTCGGAGCTCTCTGATTTCGAGAAAGGTATAATTATAGGGTATCACAAATGCGGCCGATCCTTAAAGGACATATCTAGCGATCTGAAGTACCCAAAATCAACAGTGATCTATGTGATTAAGAAGTGGAGGGTGAGCGGTGATTGTCGGAATGTCCCCCGAGTCGGCAGACCAACGAAACTGGGAGATAGAGACCGACGAGTGCTGTCCAGAGAAATTGAGAAGAACCGCACCCAACCAAGGACCCTCATAAGCGAGGAGTTTCAACAGGCGTCCGGGAGTATTGTTTCAATTAATACCCTCCATAAGGAAGTATATCTGCTTGGTTTTCATGGTCATGATGCTGCCCATAAGCCTTTGATGACAAAGTCCAACCGCGCTGCTCGGTTAATGTGGTGCAAGGCACATCGAAATTGGACCGTAGATCAGTGGAAACGGGTTTTTTGCAGCGACGAATCAAGGTTCACCTTTTACCGTTCGGATGGCAGGGTCTGTTACTGGCGTCTGCCTGGAGAACTTCTCCTGCCAGAATGCATTGTGCCAACAGTCAAGTTCGGAGAAGGCGGAATTGTCGTGTGGGGGTGTTTCTCTTGGTATGGACTGGGACCCTTGGTCCCCATTCATGGTAAGCTCAACGCCGATGCCTACTGCACTATTTTGAATGACAATGTGCTTCCTACGTTGTGGCAGTTTTACGGGTTGGACCCCTGTTACTTTCAGGACGACAATGCCAGTTGTCATGTTTCGAGGTTAACCAAGGTTTGGTATGGTGCCAATGGAGTTCATCGAATGGACTGGCCTGCCCAGAGCCCAGACCTGAACCGTATCGAGAACCTCTGGGACGAGTTGGATCGCCGAATTAAGGGGTGCACTACCCGTCCAAAATCGGTGAAGGAACTTGTATGTCTACTCCAAGCCGAGTGGAAGACAATACCACTAGCTGTAATACAAAGACTTGTGGAAAGTATGCCCGGAGGGTTCACGCTGTAATTGCCTCTCGTGGAGGCTCTACCAACTATTGATTTTGAATAAAGTTAGTTTTTCTTTTCTATCATAGGTGTCCAAATACTTATTGGTAGACAGTGTATATATATATATATATATATATATATATATATATATATATATATATATATATATATATATATATATATATATAATATTATTTATATGTAATACGGAGTATACGATATGTGGTTTGCAGTCATGGCCTGAAACAAGACGTCGTCTTTAGTCACGAATGATTTTTATTGTCAAAGAGTCAGTTGGATGGGTTCCCACTCCATTATAAGGATAGGACAAACTGAGAGATTTGATAACATGAAAAATCTAAGAAACAATCTCTAAAGGGTCTAAGAGAATATCTAAGAAAAAATCTCTACAAAATCTAAGAAGGAAAAATTGTCCGAAAAATCTAAGCAAAACTGTATCTCCGATAGCATGCATCGTCTTTTTGTTCAGAATTTCTTAAGTTGGCAGCTAGGGCACTATAAAGTTTTAATTGATTAGACCCTCTTCCCCGAGGACGTGAACTGTAGTCCCAGTGGTCAGTTTAGATTAGGGGTTAAAAAGAGGAGAAAGAAGAGACGCGGGGTTTTTGCCCTTGACTTCAGATTTGAAAAACCCTGAGAATTTTCTTGGGTCGTAATGAGGGCTTTCGGCTATAAATTTACTTCAGTATGATAGACCTATCCATTTACCGGATGTATGCTGACTGTATATTTCTTAAGGAGTTTTATACAAAATATGTACATTAGTTTGCCGATTTAGTTTACTTTTCCTTTACATACATATACATACGTCATAAAAGCAGGTGTGTAGCGACAAATGTTTTCTAGGGATCAGGGGATTCTCCACCTTTAACTCATATCTCAAAATTAATACATCAATCCTTACATATAATAATGCATACATGAAGCATACCTTATAAGAGATTACAACCCCCTATTACACCCAATTCGCTACATCATTGATGGGAAAAATTGGGACTTATGTTGGAAATTTGTCAAGGACCACGGTCGAGTAGTAGAAGGGTAAATTGTGAATTGTTCAGACTCACGTGAGTTCCTTAAAATCAGTGATGCCTCAATAAATTAAATATTCATTTTTTTAATGTTTCCATGTTTTTGTAGATTTAAATCAATATACATGATATAATTTATTTAGTTATTACAGAGTTTACGTGTTGCTTCAACAATGATTCTTATTGTTTATTACTATAGACTCCCGCTTAACTGATATTGGATTATACGGGACATCCATCAAAAAAGTATGCATTCCTACAAAAGACTGTAATAGCATTGATTTTTTTTTTTTTTTTTTTTTTTTTTTTTTTTTTTTTTTTTTTGTGTGTGTGTGTGTGTGTGTGTGTGTGTGTGGGAAAGGGAGATTCCAGATAAGAGAAATGTCTAGGGTCCCAAATTTATTGTTGTACACAGTGATCGCTCATTTTTCGCTGTTAATGGAGACCAGAACCTTCCGCGAAAACTGAAAAACTGCAAAGTAGGATTTGCCTCTAGGAATTTTCGTGTATGCGGGTACACGAATGTTTTAAATATGTAAACAGTATTTATACTTTACACATTTAAGACAAAAATTACAACAGTATACGTATTTACTTAAACGTGTCAGTGCTAATTCATAAGGTTAATTACAAAACCTTATAGAGTAATAAGCATTAATCAACATTGCTTTCTGAGAGAGGCGAAGAGTCTTGTTGGTGATGGAGGAGAGGTTCTCACTTGACTCGTAGAAGTTTTAGGCTCCCTCAGAGACTCTTCTACTGGAGGCACTGACGATAGAGCCAAGGGGATTTACCTTGAAGGAAACATAGTGATAGGTAGTTGCAGTCTTTGTCTTTCCTTTTCCTTCAAAATTCCCCTGTACAAGGATATAACCCCTTCAACGCGATTGCTGAACTCGACATATCGAACCATATTGTCGTCAATGTCTCTTGCAAATTCTTCCATGTTGCACAATTGTTGCAGATCTTCCAAGGTAAGGCCACGCTTTTCAGTTTGTTCTTCGTCTTCCTCTTCATTTTCTTCCTCACTTGCAGACTTTGTCATCTCAAGAGCCCGTGGTATGTACTCTGTGTCAACTCATCTCAACTCTTGTTTGGAATGCAGGGATCCCTTTCTCGCGCGCATCAACATGAAACAACGCTCCTTTCCGCAATATGGCTGCCAACATGGTTGTATTTTTTCATTTTCATTTTTTGATGAATATTTTGGAAAAATCCGCGAAGCACTGAAGCCGCATAAGATGAAGCGCGAAGTGGCGAGGGAATACTGTATTAAATATTTTTGTATTAATAAAAATTTAAAATTAGTTTTAGTTTTCGACATTACTTAACTTTGTTTTATATTTTTGTGTGATTTATTTTGTACGAAAAGGATGGTTCCGGTAAGAGAAAAACGATTAGGGTTCATATGTATTGTTGTATACTAAATATTTTCATTGCATGCTCCAGTCACGTCGCCATTATCGAACACAATAGATCTCAGGTCGAGTAGTGTCCCCAAACTTTCATCTCTCCAGTCATAAAGTCGTTGCACAGTCGGTAAGGGGGGGGGGGGTGGGGGGGGGGGGGGGGGGGGGGGGGGGGGGGGGGGGGGGGGGGGGGGGGGGGGGGGGGGGGGGGGGGGGGGGGGGGGGGGGGGGGGGGGGGGGGGGGGGGGGGGGCGAGGGGGGGGGGGGGGGGGGGGGGGGGGGGGGGGGGGGGGGGGGGGGGGGGCGGGGGGGGGGGGGGGGGGGGGGGCTACGTTCTATCGCGGCTCGCTAGTCCAGAAACAAGTGTAAAGCGACAGTTTTTAACTATGAAAATAGAAAAACAATTCTTCGCAATAGAACTAACTGGCTGCAGGTGATTGGCAAATTAAGCATTACTTTCGGTGCATATAGGCATGGTTAAAACGCAGATAAAGGTTTGAATGAACTGGACTTAAAAGCTAAAAGAATTTATTTAATACTGTAACTTCACGGGATCCTCGGATAGCGTGTGGATGTCGAAGTGGTTATGATACGACGTTCAGCTGAGAACAATAACAATGTTCTTGATTAAATGGAGTTATGTTCAAAAATTTCCAAATGGAAGTCACAGGGCTCAGGTGAGCTGGTGCGGACCTAAAAGTCCCAGGTTCAAGGAAAACGTAAAAAAAAAAAAAATAACAATCTGCGGACAGGTGCCGACAGATACCGTTGTACAGGGGTACAACTGGGTCTCCTTGAGTCCCACACAAAACTGGTGAAAAACTCTAAAAAAAAACACCCCAAGTCAAACTTACGTTTGTTCTCCTCTGGGGACTCTGTCAGGCGATAAACTCGAGCCGCTTTACGTCACCTTTCGTCTCTTCTCATTGGCTTTTCCTTCCAGCGTCCCCGTCCTAGTAGCCTCTGATTGGTTCCATCGTTGGCACAAACAGTCTGACATTTCAGTGTCGCGTCCGACCTTTCAGTCGCCTCGGACATCTCAAGGCGTGGTCGAAGCGAAAACCTTTTGTAGTATAGTGTCGAAAACCCAGACAGAAAAGCGCCTTGGTCTGGGCTTTAACAAAACCTCTTTGTGAAGCCAAAGGGGACTAATGACGTCACAATACAATAAAACGGTAGTTTATAAATTACTCATTATGCCATACTGTTTTCGAATTTTACTGTCATGTAAGGCATGTAATTTTGTAAAAGAAAAATAAAAGCATACTCTAATTCCTTTTTCAATATTTTTTAAAAAAATATTTCAAATTATTCATAAAATTAGTTTAAATTCGTCTATTAAAATACAGGAGCATAAACTAAATATGCTCCAGTATTTACCAAAATAAACATGATAAAAACTTGTCTTAAATTAAGAGGTACATTGTGGTTGTAAATATATTTTACAATATACAACGAAATTGCTTACAGCGTTGCTCATCTGTTTTATAATGTATTTATGTAAGCATGGAAAACATGTATAAGATTTATGTGTGTGTGCATTTTTTTTTTATGAGATTTAAGTTTTTTAATAAAGTTTACTGAACTTTGGATTAAGACTTCAGGCCCTCCTCGAAAAAACATTCTGGTTGAGTCACTCCTAGAAAATAAAACTTGTAAATAAAGTTTTCATAAAATTATATTATGTTAAATTATTAGACTACTCGATAGACGTTGTTCTGTTTTAACGCTGCAAATCCTAAAATGTTTTTGTAAAATGTTTTTAAATAAATTATAAATTGGACCGTTTTGATGGAAAGGTAAGAAAAAAAAATATTCTAAAAATACTTGACGACACCACGCGCACAGTCATCACAAGCGTAATTAAATTAAATTAAAATTCTCTTGAACGAGGATTCGATGCTGGCGCTTCTCGTACTGAAGCCCACTCACTGACCAATCTGCACTGACCACTCTGCTACAGATATGATGGCAGTGATGGGTTTCAAGCTACATTATAATAATCACATTAAGAGCTCAATTCTGGATTTTTAATAAAAAAAACATTTTTTATCGGATCAAATTGTGAATTTAAACCATTCTCGAATCAACTTAATTACATACACAAAATTTCATCAAAATTAATCCAGCCGTTTAGGAGGAGTTCTATTACAAACACACCGACAGGAGAATAATTTTATGTATAAAGATATAAATCCTCCGCTAGGTGTTATTACTGTGAAAAAAAAATTCTTTCTTTGTACATTAAACTGCTTTATTTATAAAAAGGTATTCTACTTTTTTTAATTCATAAAAGTTTTTTTTTTCCAAAATAATTTAACATTTCGTTCTCTTTATCAATCAACTGAATAAAAAAAAATCGCGATAAATTTCATTTTATATTTTGGTGTACTTACAAGTTTAAGGAGGTCATACAGCTGTTAAATTGACCAAAAATTTGGATTTTTCAGAAATAAATATAAGTGAAAATAAATTTAGTTATGGAAATTTTAAAACAATTCGCTTAGAAAAAATTTCAATATTGTGAGGAGTTATAATAAAAACGTGTCATCTATTTATTGTAAACAGATTTAAACTAACAAAATTTTAACTTGATTTTTCTAAATTGTGTTCTTTCATGTAACGCACATATTATCTGAAATAGGTTTTAATATTTTTTCATGACATTTTTACAGGTTGTATGCACCATAATTTTCATTCTATTGAACTTAAACTTTCTTGTATATTTCCCTAAATATGTTTTTATTTTCAATGATAGATTTTTAATTTTTAAGAAAAAAATTCACTTATTTTCAAATATTTAAAAAAATTATATGTATTTGAAATATATAAAAAATTTAGGTTCTAAGTTGTTTTAAGATACCATAGTATGCTTTAAAACAATAAATTTGTCTTAAATTTAATTACATCTTTAGTAATCATGCGCATTAGCCTTGATATCATTTTTATTAACATGGAAGTGTCTCTAACGAAAATATTTTTTTATGCTTCAAAAATGAATAAAATATGTATGTAACGATAATAATTTGTTCTATGTTTAAAAAAATTATGTTTGTAAAACTGGTAGTTTTCAAAGAATGAAAAATCGAAAATGATATATAAATATTTTTTTACCATTTTTTCGACTTTAAAACGTCGTATGAACCCTTAAATTCAGCACTGAGTACCACCAAACCTTACTACGCTACTACTAAACAACTCAGACGATTTCAAAATTGTTCAGAGCTTCGATCGTTCACGACTCTGTATGAATCATCTTACTATCCGTTACGGTGCAAGGACAAAAGAATAAAAAATAGCAAACGGTTCGCTCTGGTAAGAAAAAAGTATCAAACAAATAATAGAACTAATTTTTTTATCTTCGAATAACTCGCACAGCTCTCTCTTTCACCCGTGCTCTTACCTTTAAATGGAACCTGTTTCGCATTGCTGATCACGTGATCACCCATGAGGAAAAGTACCTGCAGAACCAATCACGGCTAAGGGGGAATTTTCAAACTTCTTCCGTTGATGCTTGAGGAAAATCTAAGACTTGGATTCGGGCTCTTTAAAAAACCTATCATTAACTACAGCCGGTTGCAGCATCGGTATTGTTTATGGTTTCATAACTTGCCATTCCTAAAAACAAGCACAACAAGGTGAGTAAATTATTCTCTCTGCTGAAGTTTGAATGTGTTCTTAAAGTTGTTTGATTCTGATCCGTCTACCTATATCACGTGTTTTCCAGATTCCAGAGAGTAAATATTTACGAAATAGCTTTTAAATGTCTCTGGTATTATGAATTCTATGGTGCGTTTGATTTCGAGGGAAGTATAATTACTTCAATTAATTCCTTGCAATTCAGCACGACTATTTTGTGAATTATATTTCCATCATTTTTATATTTATTTACAACAATATATCACTCTTAATAGCTGTGGCTTAATACGGTCAGGTGTTATTACTAGTTGAAATTTAGTTTGATTTATATTCAAAGCTTTTCATTTTTTGGATTAAAATATTAATAATTTATAGTCTTATTTTTTTACGAAGGTAAAGAGAACTTTTTTACTATAAAATATTCTTGATTTGATTTATATTCAAAGCTTTTCATTTTTTGGATTAAAATATTAATAATTTACTGTCTTATTTTTTTATTAAGGTAAAGAGAACTTTTTTACTATAAAATATTCTTGATTTAAAATTTAATATTGGACTTCGATTTTGATTATAAATAATTTTAATTGATATTATTTTATTAGAAGTAATTTATACTTCTAATAAAATAATATATAAAATTAGATTTTTTTCATAATGTACGTAAAATATAAATATATTTTATCTTCATCCCTGCTGTGTGTTTATGTTATGTACAGAGAAGCTATGGTTAAAATAAGGCTTGTTTACCTTTAAAAGAAATCTGGGTTCCGCGTTTTAAAGAGGTTTGGTTTACAGAGATGAGGTAAATTTTTACAACTCAACATTTGAATAGAATGAGGCTTACTTAGATCACATTCCGAATTCCATACCGGCAGTGGGATTCGAACTCACGACATCCAGTAATAAAGAAGTTGGTAGGTTTGAAGCGCTACAGTTTACTTTTTGTAGACGGGACAATGATGCACTTGAATGTTAGAAAAAATCGAGCTCATTAGTAGGGGCGGCTCATTGCAAGGGGGTCCGAAAGAGAACGATTCGCCCCGAATTGAAATAAGGAAAAGTTGAAAAATAGTTTTTTTTTTATTATAAAATCCAATGTGTTTATAAATGATTTTTTAATGAATTTTTATATTTTTTAAAATGCTTCTAGAGATTAAACTTGTTATATATTTTTACAAAATGTTTATCAAATGTTCCTATGCCGAACGATGGCTGAATGGTTAGGGTGCTGGCCTTCGGAACCGGAGTTCGTGGGTTCGAGTCCCACTAAGGCATGGATTTTCGTAGCCGTTCGGAAAGGGCTTTAAACAGTAGGTTCCGGTCTCATTAGCCCTCGTGTTGCTAAAAGTAGACCGTAGTGCTCCAAACCAAACTTTCCTAATATGCTCTAATACAAATCCGGGTATTCATTTTAAATTTTAAAAGTTATTAAAAACTAAATTTAAATTTAGAAATGCGCCAATTTTCTATGAAAATTCAACGTTCAAATAAGAAACATTCCCCTAAAAAAATAACTATTCAGTTTATTAGAAAAATAATATCTACAAAGAGTTTAAAAATAATTTTAAGCATTAATAAGGTAAAAATAGAAGAAAAATTTAAAATTAACGTACTAGGAATGTTTTAAGAATTAACAAAATATTTTGCTAGTTTATTCTGAATATATGATAGAAAACAATCATGTTTACATATTTTCACTATTTATGGTGCAGATCAGTTTTTTACCACGGGCGCTAAAAGTCCGAGTAACGGCCCTGTTAACCCCTTATCAAAACTGAGCAATGGGGTGACAGTTCACGTTTTAGGCAAGTGATCTATAGAGCCCTAGTAGCCAGTTTAGGAATTACTAAACAAAAAGGGAATGATTCTCTCATATATTTTTCTAGAGATTTGTCTCAGACTATGTGTGTTAGATGATCTCGCATTTCGTCATGTCCCGATAATGAAATGGGAACGCATCCAACTGACTCTCTGATAATAAATATTTTTCGTACCGAAACGGTGTATTGCTTTACCACACCAGCTGGCCATGTGACTGCAAACATCTATGCGAGACCATTTAACACACATCAGTAAGCTATTAGGCACTCACACCCCTTGGTCAGCTGGCAAATATAAAATATTTTTGTAGAATTATACGGGCTATTGTGTTTTAGAATTATGAACCTTGAAAAAATTCTGCACGCCACTGCACATAGTCAAAGATAAATCTCTGGTAGATTTTAACAATATAAAAAAATATAAGAGTAATGGGGAAGATCAAATAACTAGGATTTGTGGGTCTTGCTGAAAATATTTTGATATGGCTTTGAGGAAACAGGAGTTAAAATCCTTCACGGAGGCCGAACGGGTAAATCGCTGCTCTTCGGTATCGGAGTTGTCGGGTTCGAATCCTGGCATGGTTGGAGGAGTTCGGGAGTCAGGACTAGGGAGTTTGTGAAATCCGGACAAAGGGGCGGTGGAGAACAAATGTAGAGGGTTGAGTATTAAAAAACGTGGCATCACATATTTTGGTGAAAATATAAAAGTTTAAAATCAGCAGATATAATTTTGAAAGTTATGTTGAAATTACGAAAATTTGAAGGTATTTTCTTGGCTGAGGCAAAATTAACTATCATGCGATTTTTTTTCACTCACATTCCTTTCTCCGAAAAAAAGAAAAAAAAAAGGCAATCAGAGTAGTTGAGAAGATGATAGCTTTAGTTTGCTTTTGGAGCGCTACGGTCTACTTTTTGCAACACGAGGGCTAATGAGAAAGGACCTACTGATTAAAGCCGATTCCGAACGGCTACGAACTTCCATGCCATAGTGGGATTCGAACCCACGAACTCCGGTTCCGAAGGCTATCACCCTAACCATTCGGCCATCGTTCTGCGAGAATATGACAGCAGCACAAAGTGTTTGCTTACAATTCTATTTAATTAAAACTAATATTGAGTATTTAAAAAAACTCACACTATTTTGTGTTCATAAAGTAAATATAACATTTAAAGTAAAATATAGTAAATTACATTTAAAATTATAAAATATTGCTCTTTTCAATTGCTCTTTTATATCAATATTTTATTGCTGTTGTATATTATGATTTTGTTGTAAATCTTTACTTTTATTCCATACAAAATAAGTACATGAATCATTATTATTGTTATATTTACAGATGTCGTTAAAGCACATAGTTAAAATTTAAAAATAAAATTTGAAGTATGATCTATAAGAGTATATCTAATGATTTGTATTTGAACTGCTAGTATATATGTTTATGTAATTTTACGTGAAATGTGACGAGGGAGTGAGAGAGGAGGAAGCTATCTTGAAGAGCGACATTTGTGACAAAGGAGGGAGGGGATTGAAAACATTTAAAAAAGTGACATCCTTATAAACATACCATTCCTGGGGATCAAAATTATGGGGAACATACGGACGCATTTCGCCCGTCAGTTAGGCGTCTCACTGAGAGTGATTTCTTTTAGTCAAAAGATGCATACGAAAGATTATTATAACTTAGAAGTGTTTACTAAATCGAAAGCTAAACTCTGGGAGATTATTAAAAATGACTATTTAGTCGCTTACATCGCGTTTAAGTAACTTGCCCCTAAACAAGAACTATTGCACATTTTGATTTCCAATTTTGGTGATATATTATAATGTTACTAGCATATAGCCCGTGATATGACTGGATTAGTACAATTTTTAATCTTCCAGAATTGTAAAGTACCCTATGAGGCAGGTAAAAAAATTGTTTGTTCTTTGGCTCATAATTATCTGGTACAAGCTCAATAATTTGTTTATCTTCATACTCCTCTAAAGTTTCCCGATAATGTGAATGCAGTTAGAATTCCATTGAATTCATTTAGTCAAACTGTATGGTTATGTATAAAAAACAAACACACAAACGGACTAACTTCTTAATTTTCAAAGATATATAACTTAAACGCTAGATATTTATTATTTGGTGAAATCAGGGCTTCGAACCGTAATTTTTTTTGTTCTGGTTTTCGTTCCGGTTCAACTAAAAAATTAATATCGGTTCAGTTCCGGTTTTCGCTCCGCCAAAAATAACTGTTTTCGTTTCAGTTCCAAATGAATAATTTCATTTTATGTATATTCTTATTTGTACTAAAAATATAATTCTATCATAAACAAAAAATGTAATTCTATCAAAATTTAGAAGATTTTATTCTTTTTTTTTATTTGGTACACTCTATGAATTGATACAAACAGCAGGCCTAATGAAATACTACTATTATGAAACATTTGAATCGCCGATTGTAAAACACCCATTTGATGGCAGAAGATTTGATAGATGCTTCATGCTACGTCAATTAGGGCCTCTCCTGTCTATTTAGTCATCCCTGATCTAAACAGTCTATACAAAATGTGGATGATCGCAGTAGTTTCATGCGAAACTGAAACAGAAAAATACTAGTGAATAAAAATAAAATCGAGAAGCAGTAATGTAATGATAATTATAAAGTTGACGTTAAATTAGAAAATATTATTATTTGGTGAAATCAGTAACAAAATGACTGAGTTTTCGAACCGAAATAAAATATTTTTTATCGGTTCAGTTCCGGTTTTCGCTCCGACCAAAAATAACGGTTTTTTCCGGTTCAGTTCCGGTTCGAAGCCCTGGGTAAATAGAATAGATTTTATGAAAAGAATTTTATTTGTAAATAATAAAATTTTCATTGAAACAAAAATAATCGATATTAAATTTAAAGATTATTATTGTACCTATTTGTACTCTATTGTTTGATACAACGATGGCCGAATGGTAGAGCGCTACTCTTGATCCGGAGTCGCGGGTTCGAATCCCGCTTGATGGCATGGATGTTCGTAGCCGTTCGGAATCGGTTTTAAACCGTAGGGCCCGGTCTCGTTAGCCCTCCTGTGCAAACAGTAGACCGTAGCGCTCCAAACCAAACAAACCTATTGTTTAAGCCAAATATAAAAAAAAATTATTTATGTCATATCTAAGCTCAGTGATAAAACATGTGAAAATAATGCAGACGATATTTAAATGATTTAAAACAAGAAATGATTAAATGTGATGGTTAAAGAATGACGTCATAATGCTAGCAAAAAAATTATTTTTACCTACTTACTTGATAAATTGATGAAATGCTCTTACCTGGGGAAAAGTCAATAATGCTTGAAATAATGGCATTAGAAGCCCCAAAAGTGGGGGAAGGGATGAAATTTGAACGCTTTAAAGACTTACTTTGAATTTTGCTAACCCTGACTCCTCAACAATCTAATAAGGCGATTTCACGCTGCAGGGAACATCTCAACTTATGACAATTTTGGCTTTAGTTTTAAACGGAAGGGCAGTTTATTATTTGCTTATTGGCTGTTGTAAACATGAAAATGAATTGGAAGGGCATTATAGTAGTTCCTGACGTTGAGCAAAATTGCTCTATGCCCCTATCCATTCCAGGTCCATAAATTCGAGGACAGACGGGCAGATACTAAGGCTAATATTATATAGGGGATAAGGATATTCCATATAGTTTTGAGAGCATCGAATTAATTCTATTTTCCCTTGTTTTTAAAAAAGAAATTAATTTGGTATTTACAGAATTTAAAATGCAATTTTCACATACTATTTTTGAAAATTCATTCTCCTGGTGTAAAATTTATGATACCTTTTATCACGCAGGTGTTCAATTTAGCAGATGTTCTGTGAGTGGAATGTTCAGGAAAGAATAAGGCTGATATTATTAAATTGATTGTTTAGAGGGGGGTGAATTTTAAGATACTTAGTAAAGTCAGTAATGCATTTAGCAGGAAATAATTTTCCCATAAAATTCTCCTGAATGTAAAAGGGATAATTTTCGAACCGTCTACTTAACTTGTGTAAACGCGGTGTAAGACCAAATAAAGAGGCTGTGGCTAATTTAAGACTGAAAACTAATCATGACTATTTAGCCGACCATCTGACAGAATAGTCATATTCCCCGATACTCTGTGCCCCATCTGTAAGACAGACAATATGAATAAAGAACAATTATGAATAAAGAACTCGTCTGGCCAGACCTTGACCCTGTACGTTAAACTGGAGAGCTGTTGTTTGCCTGCTATATTGGATTGACAGATATCGCATGTCCTAAACACTCAATCCACTCTAGACTTTTAACTTTGGATTTGTGAGCCGCGGTAGCTCCGTCTGCAAAAGGCAACGCTATCGTAACCGGAGTGTTGCGGGTTCGGGGCCCGAACCGCCCTAATATCCACCGTGTTCGTTAAAGGCGACTGGGGCACGTAAAATAGGTTTGTGTTCACAATGTCCTCCAAGTTCTCAATCAATAAATACCGCTGTGGTGCCAGGCCAAGCCTATGGGTCCTCTGCTTCAAAATTACGAGGACCCACTTGAGCAAGAAGTCACACTTTCACCCTTGAGGTGAACGTTAAAACGAAAGGCGCATCCATTTGCCTTAATACGAGTAACGGATTGCTCAATCCTGCTTGGTTTGACCAAGAAGCATAAGACGACAACAACAACAACAACTTTGGATTTAAAGGAAATTAATTAAAATTTTATAATTAATATAATAGTTAAATGTCGCCGACTGTTAGTCATTGCTTTTTTAACACATTGTATGCGGGACACATTCTAGTCCGTTTTCTGACGATTGATACTTGAGCGCGGGACACGTATTAGTACGTTTTCGGACGATTGATACTTGAGCGCGAGTCACGTACTAGTGCGGGTTAGTGTAACAACATGGTTTGTTTGTGGTACAAAAATAACGGTATATACAGGAAAACGAAGCCGAATGCTTGTCTACTACATAGATTCTGGAAAAAAAAATTTAGACAAATAAAAATAGTTTTTCGAACAGTCGATGCGGAACACAGAACAAGGTTGATTAAAAAAATAAATTTAGATTTAAAGAAAACTATTTATCGTTACGAAAATGCTATTATTTGTATATATATATATATATATATATATAATATATATATATATAATATATTATATATATATATGTATATATAATTTATATGTATATATATATAAACATAATATATATTTATGTATATATATATATATGTATATTTAATTTGTATATATATATATATATATATATTATATATATATATATAAATATAAATGTAATATATTTTATATAATATATATTGTATATATATATATATATATATATATATATATATATATATGTATATATATATACCATATGTATATATAGGAAATGTATATTTATATTTAAAAACTGTATATATATATATAACATATGTTTGTATGTATTTGAATAAGAAAAAAAAATATATTTTGATATAAAAAAATATATAAAATTTTATAAATATATATATAAATATACATATATATATATATATATATTTTTATAACATATGTATATATAATGTTTTCTATGTATATTTATATTTATTATATATTGTATATTATATTTTTATATTGATATATATATATATTATTATGTATGTATGTATGTATGTATATATATATGTATATATACAGATATATAATGTATTGATATACATAGATATTATATATATATATAAATAAAAAAACTATTTTTTTCATCAGTCGATGCGGAACCACAGGACGGGAAGGATGAATAAAAAATCAATTTAGATTTAAAATTAACTTTTTATTTATCCTTGCGAGAATGATATTATATATATGTATATTTATATATTATATTTATATATATTTGTATTTATATATATGCATATTTATATATTATATATATTTGTTTATATATTTCAATATAAAATACAAAAAGTTGGTTAAAATATTAAATAATTTTCGATTTATTGAGATTTAACTGAATAACTAAATTTACGAGAAAAACACCTGCTCCCAGTACAATTCACTGCGAAATGTACTCGCACACAATGTGTTAAGTGTCTTTGTATTTTAATTATCTTGGTATTCCTAAATATCTTGGTATTTTAAATGTTAATTATATTATTGGTGTTAATGCAACTGGCCTATTTTTGTGAATTAAGTTCCGTTTTTTTTTTTTTGTGTTATATGTAACAACAACAATAGTTGTAAATCAAAGGTCGCTTGAGGTCACAAAGATGAAAGCTATTATTACGGTACCTGGGAGCTCTTCTGGTAGACTCAAAGTTTTATTCTATTCGGTTCGAAGCTTCTGGATATTACAGTCACTCGCCGAACCCCAGAGTTCGACATTCCACATATTTACCTCAGTCCAAAAGATCAAATCGCTCCAGCTTTACCTTTGATTGGTCATCGCACAAACATCGTGATAAAATAAGTTACGTGAATGAAAAATTGAGAGTATTACAGTGGAAGATTTCCGTTCCAGTGAGGTCTCATCTGATATACGCCGTCGGCTTCCAGGATGCCACTTTTGCCGAACTCTGATACCAAAGAGAGCGAGAGTTGAGGCTTTTCTCTATCTTCCCCAACAGTATTCTATTAACTCTTCCAAGTGTCGTGCAAGCTTAAAATGCTCTCAGGCCAGTGATTCTTTACCTGCATGCCACGGCTGACTGGTGTGCCTCGAGAGATTTTCAAGCTTTCGGCGAGGAATTGAGCGAAATAATTAAAGTCACTTTGGACTGTCTCGTATGAAAGCTTCTGTTCATTAATTGCCATTTTCATTCTTTACCTCTTTCCGTATATAAAATTTTTTCCCTATACCTAAGTTGTGCTTTCTATACACACTATGAGTTTCGCCTTCAACTCGACGATCAGGCACTTGACTTCAGAATCTTAAATTGGTTTGGTTTTGATTTGGACCGCTACGGTCTACTGTTTAGATCACAAGGGCTAATGAGACCGGTACCTACTGCTTAAAGTCGATTCCGAATTACTACGACCATCCATGCCAGCAGCGGGATTCGAACCCGCGATTTCCGGTACCAAAAGGCAGCGCACTACTGTTCGGCCATCATTCAGTAATCTTAAATTGGAAATTTTATTTTAAATCGAAGCAAACCGTACAATTTTGTACTCTGGTTTAGCTCGAGGAGGGGTTGCATGTTCATGGTTTTACTTAAATACTGTGTACGTATTAGCATGTACTAAAAATATATAATTTACAAGGAATTTTCAAAAACCCATACCTGGAATCTACAAAATTAATAATTTAAGAAACAAAATTTAAGCACAACTTAAAAAAAGTTTGAATAAGCTAAATCAGAGTAGAAGCCTGTAAACTTGCTTTTCCAGCAAAGTTCTTGGAGATCACTTCTTTCGCTAGCGTGTTTACGTTGCCTTCCCTTCTTATTGTGCCATTTCTTTTTTGATAATCAATTAGGTTATTCTTTCATTCGCATATTTTTAAAGTGATATTTGATTGGCCTGACAGATTCATATTGCAGGGTCTCACTCAACTACTGACCCCCTATTATGAATGCTGTTTACATTGGTCAATACAGGTCAGCCTCTCGTTTGGAAACTGTTCTATAAAATCTTGATAAATTAAAAAAAATTAAGAAAAGTGAAATATATTTAAGAAGAGTAAAATTAAATTTTTGTGATTTAGAAAAGGTAACTATTCTCCCCCCTCCCCCCCAAAAAAAAAAATTGCTTTGAATTTTTCGGGATTTTAGGCCTAGGCTTAAGGGCAAATCAGATTGTATATAAGGGGTGGTCAAGCTCCTTGATAGTCCGAGTCATTTTTTAAAATTTGAAATTTTTCGCATCCGCAATTAATTACGTGTTTAAAAGGTATGCAAAAAAGATATTAAAAAAAAATTTTTTTTTACAGAAACTATATTTATTGAATGTCATTTGGAAGTTCTTCGTTCTTTAATTTTGAAGGAAATTTTTGATTTGTCGATAATTTTTTGCCATTGGTGCGAATGTAATTTACAATGTATTACACTATTTTCATAACATCAGGATATTTTAAATATTTTATAAATAGATGTTCTCGGTGAATTATGCAGTGAATTGGTATGAATTGTGGAATTTAAGAATTGTCTCTTAAAAGACCAATAAGACCGATTTTTTTTTAATAAGCAGTGCCGGAGCTCCATCAGTTGTAATAATTTTTTAAAATATAATAACACAAAAATGAAAAGGGAACTCGGGTACATTTATCGAGAGCCACAAATAATCCAAGAGCCGCATGTGGCTCGCGAGTCGCAGGTTGGCCATCCCTGCTCCATATCAATCATCAAAGTATCCCTAACTGGTGTCTGAATTTTATTATCTACTATTTGAGTAGAAAATTTCATCCATCTAGCGTGTTAGCACACACGCACAGACTAAAAGGCAGTCTAAAAGTCGATAATCACCAAAATCCTGACTTCTTTTTACGATCAGCTAGAACAAAAAATAGTTTGATTAATCGACCTTTGATATTTAGCTCATATAATGGCAAAGTTTAACGAATCAAATAGCTAATATGATGAGTGCAGTATTGAAACCTCATTATCACACGAAAAATATTATAAATAAAAGACTTAATTGAAACATTATCCGTATAAGTTACGTAGTAACGCGGCCTAGAATTGACGAGCTTCGTTAAGTGAAGGAAATATTGCTTTTATTATAGGAGGGTTGGGGCAAAATCATGGCAACTATTTTTTTCCTTGAAGATACCAGTCCGATTGGAAAATGTGACATATACAGCCGAAATAACAAGGTGTTAACTACATGTGTTGACAATGAATTGCACTGAAATATCGTAACATGCCAATTTATTACGGTACAAAAGAATGATAACACAGTTATACATAAAGATGGCATGACAAACCTGGGCATAAAGACCCTCAAAGTAGTCCCTTGCTACTCTCACCAAACGCTGCCAACGATGTGGGAGGTGCTGAATACCATCAGCCTCAGCATTCATCCATGAGCTGCTCGATGACGGCACGTGCCACGTCGGTCTTCACACTGACCGGTCGTCCCAAACGTTGCTCATCACTTGCTGACAAACGTCCTTGCTGAAACTTTCCAACCCACCGTGCTACTGTACGGTATGTTAGGGCATTATTCCCTAGGGCTTCTACTAATTCATTGTGAAAATCCTTCGCATTTCTCCCTCGAAGAATGGCTATTTTGATGTAAGCGTGCTGCTCAACACGGGTTACTTCCATCTCGCACAACACTCACCAACTGACTAATTTCACAGCCCTCGCTGTGCTACTATCAGCTATCACAGAGACATCTGCTGTTCTGCATACACACTATGCCTGCAGAACTTCCACACGACACATATACGTTAGTGATCCGTTCACATATCTACAAGAAAAAAAAATAGTTGCCATGACTTCTGACCCAACCCTCATATGCCTAAAGACATTCAGAAGATTCAGAAGATGGAAGGAGAATTCAGAAGATGGAAATGAATTGGCATTTTAAGAATGTCTGCTAATGAACTCCTCATTAGCAGTTGCTATGACTTATGCTCTAACCGTCGTAGTAAATATATTATATCAGCCGTGGCAACTCAGTCGGCCAAACCAGAGATCTTGTAACCGGAAATTACCCATGGGTTAATATGGAACAAGAGGAAACCAATAAGGCAACTAGAGACCCACCTTAAGAAGTTCTTTTTTTCTCCAAACAACCTTTTCCTTATTCATCGTGAAGGTTTTTTTTTTTTTTTTTTTTTTTTTTTTTTTTTAAATCGAACAGAGATACAAAAGATGTATTCGTAAAAGAATTGACTGTTAACACAGAATAGCAACACTATTCCTTTATAGCAGTATTCCCAACCTTTCTGGACCACTGTTCCCCTTCTTCTTCTAATTCTTTTTGCACCAAGCTGGTACATAAGGTCTCCAGTTTCTTTCTCAGCGCATCCCTGTCCTGGTCCAATCTTCTTGCCTCCGAATGATGGCCGAATGGGTAGGGGGCTTCTCTTCGGTACCGGAGATCGTGGGTTCGAATGCCACTGTGGATGTTCCTAACCGTTCGGAACTTGCTTTATTCAACAGGTCCCAGTCTCATTAGACCTCGAGTGGCCAGAAAGTAGACTGAAGCTCTCCAAACTAAAAAACCTATATGTACATTGCTTCTCGATTTCTTGTTTTGATGTTCACTAGTATTTTTCTGTTTCAGTTCCACATGAAACTTCTAGTAGTATTTAATTCAGTTGAATGAACAGTTGTGAAATGCGATTTTTATAATGAATAAATGCTCGCTGTTTTATGCTGTGCTGTACATGCTGGTTAACTGTATCAACTCACGTAGTGTACCAATTAAAAAGAGAATATAACCTTCTAAATTTTGATAGAATTACATGTCTTTGTGTATGGTAGAATTATATTTTTAGTACTAATAAGAGTATACATAGAATAGAATTATTCATTCGGAACTGAACCGATATATTTTGTTTAGTTGGTCCGGAACGGAAAACGGAAAGAATTTTTCTTAAACAAAATCGTTTCTTCCAAAAAAGTATCGATTCTTAAAACAATATCGAATCTTCCTAAAAAGAATCGATTCTTAAAAAATCGATTCTTCCGAAAAAGTATCGAATTTTACAAAATATCTTACGAAAAATTGTCGATTCTTAAAACATTAGAGTCTTTAAATAATCGAATCATCCGAAAACGAAACGATAGATAAAAAAATTGATTTTTCATAAAAAGAATAGTTTCTTAAATAAAAATCAACTCTTCCGAAAAGAATCGATTATTAAAATACCGATTCTTATAAAAAGAATCTATTCTTAAAACAATATCAAATATTAAAAAAAAATTGATTTTCCGAAAGAAGAATCGCCCTTGATATGTCAATAAGTTACTTTCATTTAATCGAGTAAAAGGGATTTACTTGGAAAAACCTGTTTACATGAGCAATGATTTCAACCCTCCTTTTAGCCGGGATTGTAATCAGAAGTCACGCGATCATACGGGAATGCAATCCTATTATTCAGTGTATTGCGCTCTTGTTTACTTAATACAAAATACGACATATACGTTTCTTTTTACTATATAACGAATGGAGGGGGGTTGAGAACCTGTCTAATTGTTATCTGTATGTGAAAATACACAAATAAATATTATTTTCCTTTTGTTTCAGCAGAAACCTACGATAATGGATCTCCCCAGACAACCTTACGAAGAAAAGAAATCGAAACCATCCTTCTGGAACCGGCTGCTACGACTACCTCGCAAGTCGCACTTGAAAGAGAAACACGACGACTCGTTCAGGAGACAAAGCGCGCTGTACAGCAGCCTGACCACACCTAGGAGGGAGGCCAGTACCTCCGACGAATCGGAAAACTTCACTACCCTGGAGAGCAGCGCCCTCATGGACGTTCACAGAGACGCCGGCATCCTGTTCCTCAACAAGAGTTCCTGCTTTGCGCCGCCGCCGACAAAGGAAGATAACAAGCACGTTCAATTCGCGCCCACTCCCATGAACAAGTATTACAAAGTGGACGTGAAATCGGCTCCCGCCAAAAACAGCAACAGCGACAAGCAACAAGACGAAGACAAAGAAAACAAGTTATCCGTAAAACCCTCCCGCTCGATACTCAGGCTGGACAAGAGTCGAAAGGCATCGTCCTCGGGAGAAGAAACCGAAAGCCAGTCGGGTACGAGGCTGGTGAACGTGACTTACGTGGACGGTCCCGAGTTCAAGACCCCGTCTGTGATGCCCAGGACGTCAACGAAGATCGCCCTAGTTGATCGTAAGAACGGATCAATTCCGCAACTGAACGTGTCGAACGTCGTGAGGTACGGCTCGCTGCCCAGGAACCAAAAGATGGTCGAGGCTAGGGTGCCCGAAAACGGACAATCGGGTGAAATAAAAAGCCAAGAACCAAACAAGAACAGCCGTCATTTTACGGATTTTGACCAGCAATACAGGAGGTCGGTAAGGGGTCTGAGCACACATAGACAAAGCTGCTATGGCGTATCAGATCCTTCGAGAATATTCGAAGGGAAGAAAGTCCTGCAATCGCAATACAGCCATTCAAGCCAAGGTGTTCCCCAAAGGTTAAGTCTAGGCGGACCATTAGTTCCTTCTCGAACAGGTACTGATTCCAGCCATTCGCGGATTAGTTCTCAAAGGAGCCATTCGACGCAAGACCAGAGAACTTCCAGGAGGTTTTTTAACGTTCCTCTGCCTCCCAAAAAAACTAGTTACGCGAGGAGTCTAGACCAGCCAGTAAGACTCTCCGAAGCACAACGTGGATATTTAACCGAAAATAATTCCAACAGACTCAACAAGCAACTTCACCACGCATCTACGGGGCACATTCCAAATAAGGCAATTAACGAAATAGGATTACCGATAGTTACTAATAAAAAAACAGTTCATAAAAATCGGTCAGTAAGTCCACAATACATACCACTATGTGAGACGTTTACAGCTAATAGACCAAATGTTATGCCCTGTAATAGTAGTTCTTCGACTCAGAGGATAAATCATGGTGAAACGGCTTCGAAAAAACTAAAAGAGAGTTCTACAGAATTGTCCATCGTAAACACGGAGCAGCGTTGTGGTCAACCTGCTGTTATAAGCGAAACGAGGAAACATGCGATCAAATCAGCCTTGTACTCTCAAAAGAGAAAAATGGTGAATAAAATATGCAAATACAACAGCAAGCAAAGCGACGAAGGTTTCTCCTCTATGGCGGATGACGAGTGCAGTTTTAACTGCAGTTGCCCAAGTTGCATTACTAAGCTCTCCAGAAGCTACAAGAAGGGAGGATTGAAGCAATTTTTTACTCATAGCAAAGACAAATATTTCTTTACGATAGAGCCCGAAATCAAGGAGGGGAATGAAATAGAGAGATTGCCAGAAAATCAGACTTTTGAAGGTCCTATGGCAGTAGCACAGCCTCATTTGTCAAATAAAAGCGAAAATGATACAGTACATAACAAAACATGGTACGATTGTAACGATACGTTATGCCAAACTCCACACAGAAGTGAATCTCCAGAAAAAATTCGAGGTGCAGACTCACCTCAGAGGAGGTCCACGGCGATGTCGAAAAAATTGGTGGATAATATTTACGAAAATCTCACGCAAATAATAAACAGTGCGACGAAAAAGAATCTCAAGCCTCAAGACGTTAAAAGAATTCTGTCCAGCCCTATTTCGAACCCGTTGGCTCAAGGCACACCGAAATCATCCAAAAAGCCAAGAAATCTGTTTACAGATGATCCTGACGCATGCAAAACTTTGGATCAGTCTCTAAAGCAAATTCTTACTCCAGTCAAGTCTTCTGATTGCTTTAATGACTCTGTAGTTCTTTTACAAGAAATTTTTCAGAAACTTTCCCAAGAATGTAAAGAGTTGCTCCAACCAGACGTGTCATCAGATACAACAATTCTTAAAAATTCGAGTCCCATCATTCAAGATTCTCCAGGCAGTAAGTACATAAACGATCTGGTGAAAAATCTAAAATCTGCAGAACTGAACGAGGCTGATTTTGCTAGTATTATAGGGGGTATAGCTCAAAATATATTCAGCGAAACGAAAGCTAAAAATCGGACAATGAAAACATTATCTCATTCAACCTCTCTTCCAGACCTTAAAAAGAAAGTATCTTTGCTGAACAAAGCGATAGGCGTCGCTAATTCCCTGAGAGATCTTTGCGACTTGCAGATTAGTGGAGCATCGAAAATCGAATCAATTAACGAGGAAGGCAACTCTCAACATATGAAACCGAAGGATGAGTCACCCTTGTATGACGATTCAGTCCCTGGCGAAAGGCAACTACCAGATGGATGGAGTAGAACACCAACAACAGAACACAGCAACGATTCATCTTCCACCAAATTATCCAGCAGTGGGACGGACAAAGATAGTTCCAAGTGTTCTGAAGGGGAATTACAGCTTCTAGAAAACGCAATAAGACTTGGTATGGGACTCGCACCAGTGGATAAAACGAAAAAGGCAATGATGTACGCTGCTTCTCCAACAAAAGCCTCCAAATATAAATCACGAGATGTTCTCAGTGGTAAAGGTAAGCTGCCATAGACTAATTTTGTAACTTTCATGCACGAATTTCCTTAATGAAATAGATAACTCTCACAACTTTTTTTCTCTAGTTTTTGTTATTTTGTTTTAAAATTTACATGGATGTGTTTACCATTTCTAGTTTAGATAACCAATATCAAAATTTACATTGAAAATATTTCAAAAAGAAAACTTTTTACATGATTAAAAATACGATTCCAAACATTTTGGCTACATTTTCCCCAAAGGCGCCTTGTTTTATTAATATACATGGTGTGGTGCCAAAGTCCAGATAAAATTCAATCTGAAATTCTTGCCGTTCAGTACCATCGGTCGCGAAAAGTTCTCAAATAACTTGAAGAACGTATTAAACTACTAGCATAGAGCTGTAATAAGACGACATTTCTATTTACGCCAATGAAAAATTCTGAAGTAGTTTAAATTTTCAATATCAACAACGTATAATGCTTTTTCATTTCTCCGTATCAACAGGCTTGCAATTCCGTCACTTTTCTCACCTTTAGTCACCTTTTTTACAATTGAACACTTTTAGTCACTTTTTTAAGTAAACAATAACTTTTTCATGCTGTGTCACAGCAAAATTCTCTTGTTGAAAAAAGAAAATCTGAATTAATAACAAAATATTTTAATAAAAGACCAAAAAATTGTGATGCTCTAATCTTATTTTTCGTATTAAAATGCAATTAGTCATATGGTTTCCAGAATTTAGTGATTTTAAAAAGTCGTAAAGAAGTTCCTGAAATCTACATTTGTACTGAAATGTACATTTAATACATTAAAGTAATTTACGTCAAAGCACACATTTCTCTTTTTCTTTTTCTTCACAGTTTTTGTTTAGATACTCTAATCTAGCTATGTACATATTTCAAAACATCATTAATATATGCAGAAAATTTGTGATAATAAAATTAATGTATTGTATGTATTCAAATCTAATTTATAGATTTTTCTTGAATAAAAAGCAATGTTGAGTCGTGTTAAACAAAATTTTTAACTTTTTTGTATTTGACGCTAAAATCATGTCTTGCATGAATCATTTGATTTAGAATTAAAATAAATAGAAAAATCTTAACAATAGCATGTGTAATCAAAAGGAGAAAAATATCGCTTTTTTTTTTCAATGTTTAGTCACTTTTTAGTCACTTATTCTGTATTATTTTTCACTTTTCTCACCTTTTTGAAAGCACCTCAGCAGTTGCAAGCCTGTATCAAGGAATACACTCCAATATCAAGAAACACACTTACTGACCATTTGCATCAAAATAATAGAAAATTAAACAGATGCTTTCTTGATATACCTAAATAAGTAACAAGATACATGCTTATTTGTCTTTGACTAATCTTCCTCGAATTTATCTTAAAAGTTTAGAATTATCTCGAAAAGTTTTGGACATGGTAAAATACCGTACGTTACTGACCGTACGTACGGTACCGTACTGACCATACGTTAGTTGCCAACTTTAATTTATATTGTCATATTACGTGATAGGATGGACAACATAGGTTTTAATATTGACAGTGATTATTTAGCGGTATATATGAATAATGTCCAAAATTTAGCGAATTATCGCAAACCGTGTGGTTATGTATAAAAAACAAACATACAAACGAACAAATTTCTTAATTTTCAAAGATATATAACTTAAACGCTAGATATTTATTAGTACGTGAAATAGACTAGTAGACTTTTATGAAAAGAATTTCTTGTTAATACCGGTGATAAAATTTTCATTGCAACAAAAAATAATTGATGATTCAATTTAAAATTATCACATATGTAATGTACTATTATTTCAGCCAAATATAAAAGAAAATTATTTACCTAATATCTAAGATCAGTGATAAAACATATGAAAATAATGCAGACGATATTTAAATAATTTAAAATAAGAAATGATTAAATGAGATAATTAAAGAATGACGTCATAATGCTAGGAAAAAAATGTTATTTTTACCTATTTATTATGTGATAAATTGATAAATTTAATCGCCTGCCCTTAACCACGGAAAAAAGACTTGAAATAATGGCATTAAACGCTCGAAAAGGGGGAAAGGGTCATTTTCCAACGTTTTAAAGGCGACATTATTTTTCGCTGTGATATGAAGCATATTTATACCAATTTATTGTAGAATCGGATCAATAGTTTAGGAGCAGATAAACTTTACTTGTTTTAAATTTTCCTAACCCTAACTCATCAAGAATCGAATATGGATGTCTCTATCCGGTCTAGGTCCAGCCGCTTTATAAATTCGAGGACAGATGGACAGATAACTTAGGCTATTATTGTATAGGGGATTATAACCTTGAAACAGTCACGATTTTCAAAACAAGTGCAACTGTAGAGCCGCTATTATCAAAAGTGTTCGCTTTGGGCATCCGACAACAGAAATCAATTCTTCGGGTTCTAGAAATTATCTGTATGTGACGTCATCACAAAGCACAAAGAGTCGGAGAAGTCCAACACAAAACTATACAAAATTAGTTGCCGAAAACGTCGACGAGTGTTGGGCGAAAGAATTTTAAGCCTCCCAATAGCCCAGATTTTAATCCTTTGAACTTACGCGTATGAAACATTGTTGAAAGGATCACGAACAAATCCAGACATACATACGTCACATCACAGAGAGTAGTTATTGAAGAAGTAGTCACCAATATGGACTGTGGTACATTAACCCGCGCCTGCGCATAAAACCGAGAATGCAGGCGGTTATTCAAGCAAGTAAAGGGTACGCTAAATAAATTTATTATTTATGTGATAAAGAATACGTTTTGGAAAAAATGTGTAATGTATCCCGATTTTGGTGCCTTTACCTGTATAATTCGGAGATTCAAATGTCTCCAAAGTATGGGTTTTAATCGTTAATGAAAAATTTTCTTTATGCATTTGTGTTTATGTTTGATTTAAATGTTTACTATTTCAGGGAAATTGAAGCTTAAAATCTACTATAACAGTGGTTTAGTGACTGTGTATGGTAAGCCCTCTCTTTGAAAAATTTAACCTTAAGAAAATGAATAAACCAGGGTTCCCAGTGCACTACAAGGACGGGAAATTTCGAAACGGTCAGGAAAAGTCAGGAAATATATATATATATATATATATATATATATATATATATATGTATATATATATGTATGTATATATATATATATATATATATATATATATATATATATATATATATATATATATACATGGTTTCCGCGTACCTGGAAAGTCAGGGAAAATCATGGATTTAGACAATGGATTAATTTTGTTATGGAAAGTCTTGATTTTTCAAGTAAAATGAGTAAAAGTCATGGAAAGTCATGGATCCGCTAAACTACCTATTAAAAAAATGCATTAAATTGTTTAATTCTATTTTTACTTGTCATTTGGCTGAAGTTACTGAGTTTGGTATTTATGTATTATCCTATTGACCAAGTAAAATTTGTTCACCAAGGAAACTCAAAGCAAGAAAGCTTAATGGATGGGTAAATGTATATTATTCTGGTTTTTTTCTTAAATTGTAGATTAAAATTTTATTAATATAATAATTATTTTTTAATAAAAATTAGTTAAGATTTTTGCACAAAATATAAGTTTACCTCTAGGGATATTGTATATAAACATTATAGGGTTATATTTGGGTATTATTCATGGTCACCTGGATAATACCAAAGTACCCTGAATTCAAATTGGAAACATTTGGATTGAAAAATTACTATATGATTAAACTTAGGTATGTAGATACAACAATTTATTTTTATGTATGTGAGTTTATTAACACTTATAAAGTAAGTTTATAGTTTTTTTATGATAAAACTCCTGTAATTTCTCTAAAAGCATATATTTTATTTGTATGTACATCAGAAGTTTTATTCATATATACTTTAACGAAAGCTTTTTAAAGTCATGGAAAGTGATCTGCTAAATCAGGGAAAGTCATGAAAAGTCATGGATTTGAAAAATTTTATTTTATCAGATACCCTGAATATATATATATATATATATATATATATATATATATATATATATATGTATATATATATTCAGTTTTCATATTTATTTTGCTCCACTTTCCTCGATTTATTTTCCCTAAGTTGCTTGCTAGAAGTTTATTTTGTGTTAACTTTATGAAAAGCAATCTTAAACGCTATTAGGATATACTTCTTTTAAATTGATAATTTTGTTAATACTGATAATAACTAATATCATAGAGGTATATGAGTTTATCAAAAGCGGATGCTAAGTTTCAAATAGCCGGGTCGGTTACATGTCCGAATCGTCAAAAAATCAATATGATCGTTAATGTCAAGCAACTGTCAGAACTAAAAGAAAGTAGTTCGAGAGATAAATTCTGCGAATGTAACATCTATAATTTCCCAGACTAACTCAAAAGCAGCGCTGTAGCTGTCTTTCGTCTAGCCACAATGCATGACTGCTTATATGCACATCTTCACAGATTCAAATCTGTTGATAGTCTTGCCCGTCCCCTTTGAGCTATGGTGTGATTTTGGAAGCTGAACATTTTATTTACTCGGCACTCTTTCAGATCAGTGTTTTTTTCGCGATACTAGGAAGCTAGAAACCTTTTGATCTTATTCTATCTATGTTCTAACGTTTATTCATCTACATTCTTGTACAGTACTACCTTGTGTAATTTTATAGTAGTCTGTATTCTAATGTATTATTATTGTACTTTTACAGTATATATATATATATATATATATATATATATATATATATATATATATATATTTTATATATAAATATATATATATATATATATATATATATATATATATATATATATATATATATATATATGGTTAGGTTTAAAAATGGGGGTTAAGAATTAAGCGAGTTATAATAGAAATAGTAAGAACTCATTAACGATAACGTAATAGGAGAAAGACACACCCTCGAGCGGAACTATACAGAGTAAAGAAGCTGACGGGGAAGTAAACATAGGAATTTGCTTAGGTAGCAACGCCAAAAAAGACAGTTCTGAGCGGGAACTCGGGCTGATAACATCCTCCACGCTTGTCGTAGCAAATTATGAGAACAAAGGATATCTAAATGGCATAGCCATGGACAGAAAGATTACAATAAAGAAGTTTTTTATATGAAATCAAATGTGTCTTCCATGCCTTAACCACTCGTCCGTGTCATATATATATATATATATATATATATATATATATATATATATATATATATATATTGTAAGGAAAAGTAAACTAGTTCGGGAAACTAATTTAAGTATTTTGTATAAAACCACAAAGACGGCCCGAGAAAATTCTCAGGGGTTTTCAAATCTTAAGTTAAAGGCAAAAAACCCCGCTTACCTTTGCTTTCCCCCTTTCAATCCTTAACCTAAATTGACCACTGGGACTACAGTTCACGCCCTCAGAGAAGGGGTTTAACTAATTATAATTCTTTATTGCCCTAGCAGACAATTGAGAAAATTACCAAACAAAAAGGAGATGAACGCTATCGGAGGCAGATTTTCCTTGGTATTTTCACAGAGATTTTGACTAAAATGTTGGCCCAGGTGTTAAGGGCCTGTTACTTCTAACTTCATGTTAGCTGACCCCTCAGTTTGTCCTGTTTCTATGATGAAGTGGGAACCAGTCCTCCAACATTCTGCTAATAAAGGTCTTTGGCTAAAACAGTGTCATTTTTGGGGGGGTCATGACTGCAACCACCTATCGTGAAGTCCGTCTTATTGCACACATGTGTGTGTGTGTGTGTGTGTGTGTGTAATGGGTAATTTAGCCTATCAAAAAGTGAAGACAATCCACATTGGCTTGTATGCAGTTGTAAGTAAAGTGGTCGAGATAACAAAAAACATAATTTTGAAAAAATAATCACAGTGTTATTTAGCAAGTGCTGCCGAAGGCTTCTGGCATAAAAAAAAACCCGTACATCACAGTTTATAGGTGTGGGAGACATCGAGCTTTTTAATCGTTAATCACATGAGGGACGCTTGGTGACGTGTAGAAAGCGAAACTAATTATATAAAGAGTTGTATAAGAAGACCTAAGTTAGCAGGAATTACTTTTGGCATTTTCGTTCTCGCCAACTCGATAGAAAGAACAAAAGTTAATCGCCAACTTTTGCCTTAAGAGAACAGAATCGCCGGAAAATTATTTCAAGATACACTAATAATTACGTTGGTTACTTTTTTAGGTTAAAATATTATTACACACACAATCACATATATAGGTATGTATGTATGTGTATGTATATATATATATATATATATATATATACACGTATATATATATATATATATATATATATATATATATATATATATATATATATATATATATATATATATATATATACATACATACATATATTTATATATAAAATTCTTCTGTCCGTGTGTTTGTAATAGAATTCCTCCTAAATGGCTGGACTGATTTTAATAAAATTTTGTGTACGTAATTAAGTTGATTCGAGAATGGTTTGAATTCAAAATTTGTCCGGTAGAAAATGTTTTTATTTTTTTTATTTTTTTTTTTTTTTTTTTTTTTTTTTTTTTTTTTAAAATTAAAAATCCCGAATTGCCCACAATTTGAGATTATTATAATGCCAATTGAAACCCTTCACTGCCAACGTATCTATGGCGCATAGGTCAGCTCAACGGCTCTTTTCCGGGATCGAATCCCCGTACAGATGATGCGGGAATTTTAATTTAATCTAATTATGTTTGTGATAACTGTACGCGTGGTGGCGACACGCATTTTGAAAATAATTTTTTCCTTACTTTTCCATCAAAACGGTCCAATTTACAATTTATTTAAAAACATTTTGCAATTTTTGGATTTACAGTGTTAAAACAGGACAACGTCTGTCAGGACGTGTAGTATATATATAAATATAAAGATATCTGTATTGCCAGATGCATCTAAAATAGTAATAATAAACGAATACCATTTTTAAATTTAATTAAATCATAATTACTGATCATTTTTATTTGGTCAGGAAATTTTGCAAGTTTTGGCCAGGGGAATATCAGGGAAAACCTGTGAATTTATCGGACAAGTGTTACTGGGAACCCTGAAGATATTGATTGTTTCCAAAAAAATAACTGTGTTTCACTTTATTTTATCGCAGTCATGAAAGCTGCGAAATTGGATTGGACGAACGGCAGAGAGTTAAATGCTTACGTGAAAGTGAGTACACTGAATAGTTCTTTTCAGCTTTAAGGTGGCTGGGTGCCCGCCAAATTCGATTCCCTTTACACTATGACGGTGAGCTTCAACCTACATTCCGTGGAATTCCTGAAATATTACGCGGACTTTCAGCATCGAACTATAAAATAATGTCTAATGAATGCTGTACACAAGATGATAGCGTAAAAATATTTTATAGTAATCAATCTCCAAAATGCTAATAAGAATTATGTAAATTTAATTCACATGAAATATTTTGAAATTACTAATATTAAATTAGTAATTATTAATTATGTAGTATTAAAAATTATTAAATTAGCAAAACATGTGAAACTGAAAAATATTTTTTTAAATATTAAAATAAGAGTGTATGAACAAAAAAAATAAAAAAAAAAAAAAAAAAAAAAAAAAACAGCTTTTATGCAGTAAAATAATCCTGTTATTAAAAAAAAAATTCTTTTCATAATGATGCGTATACTATCATTCATGAGATGAAAAGTTAAACATCCGGTTTAGAGGCGGAAACGGACGAGTCCATTACTTGTTAGGGATGTCAGAAATAGCACTCTTTCCGCTTAATTATTTAGATACCGTTTTAAAGAAATATTTTGTTTACAGCGAGAATTATTTTTAAACTTAAAATGAATCATTTAAAATAACCCTTTTTTTTTTCGATGAACAAAATTTAGGATTCTTTTCAACATTCGCTTTTTTGTACACAACACACTTGATAGGGAAATACCTATCAGCATACTAAATCGTTTAGTAACTGGAATTGTTAGTTATCTAATATTCGCTTCTTTATCACATGCTTTAATTAAGCTATAAATAAAATGTTTAGAGTTTTTTTTCGAAACAATTCATTCGGGGACGTTCCTACCATTTTGTTTGTTTAAGAAATATTGTGTTTACAAAAACAATCCAAAAATTTTAGAAGAATATAATCAAATCAAATAACTCTAAAAAAATGCATGAGAGAACGTATTATGTGAACTAAATTCCTTCCGCTAACATCCTCTCCCCTATTTAGCGAGTTCAAGTGGATTCGCCTTTTCTGTGCATTCGCCAATATTCATGCGAACCGTGGTCTAACAGTACCTAACTTAATTTTTTTTCATCCTTTCATGTTTTTGAACAAAGCCTAGTTCCATTGGGGTAGCGCTTGCGCTCCCAAACAGTAGGTTCAAGGTTAGATCCTCGGGTTTACAAGGTTGACTGAGACTTTCAACCCTGCAGTGGGTAAGCAATTTGAGGACCAAGCATGTTGGGAACTAAACACTGAGGATTCCGAGTAAGGTTGACCACCTAACCAGGACATATGCTTTGCACTACCGGGTCCTTAGCCTTGAAAAAACAGAGGCTGGCATCGTAGGCCATCAAGTTGGGTTGTAGCACTGAAGAGTTTAGTTTATATTTTTGAAGGTTCCTCATCTCCTTAAAAAACAACCAATATAAAAAAAATTACTAATTTCTGTATTTTTTTCTTTGTAAAACTTTTGATAACTACACATAAAATGCGCCGAAGTTCAGTATCAGTACCGGGTTCAGTACATGACAAACTTTATTTATTAACGTCAGTATACTCCACAATTAAAACAAAAACGTTTTTCACTATATATTGTTTACTTCCCTTTGAAATTTGGCAAAGACAAAATTTATAAAATAATTTTAAAATATGTGTTAAAATGGTCCTCTCATTCAACGTTTTTATAATCTTCTCGTGTCGACTTGAATAATTCTCATTAGTCGACATCCTCGCTTCTCATTGGCTGTTCTGAACCAGTTTGGATCTTACAGAACAACAAAACTACTCATTCACGAATGAGTCTCCGATGTGAACGGATGCCTCCTACCTCAAAAAAAATTTTTTTTCTATTCCTAAACTCTCTCTTCTCTAGCATGAAATCACGAATCCATCGTAATATATTCTTTATCATCTGTGTAGTTGTCACAGGTCATCAGCAAACATTGAGCAAATCTTGAGTCAGAGTGTTAAGACGTCCATCTTGACGGCGATACGAGACGGATATGAGGAACCTATAAAATTCCAAACATTCTAATGAGCACTCAGCCACTTTAATCTACTTTTTATATCTTAGAACTTAAATTTTTTTTCAATTATTGACTGAATTATGCAAGATAATGTTCATTATTTCAGATTACCATGATCCCGGACGAATCAAAACGAGTTCACTGGAGAACAAATGTACAGAAGTCCCAAAAGAATCCAGTATTTAATCAAAAGTTCTCATTGTAAGTTTATGGTGGTAAGGTTTTGATCCTAAATATAAAATATCTTTAGTTAAATTTCAATTAATACTCTTATTATTATTTTACAAGAAGTTTTTTAATAGGGTCAAACGCTTTCGGTAAATCCTAAAGACGTTGGCATCTATCTTTAGAAATTACAATGAGTTACAAGCATTCTTGAGGATTTCTAGATGTCCAAATCACCAACCCATCCATGCCATAGATACCAGATTTTCAATTGATATCATTACTAAAGAAGCTATTTGCAACACTGAGCGGTCAACATGTTAAAAATTTATCTTTTGTCACACCATAGTTGGCTCGGCATGACATAGTGTGATCTACTATTGATGTATGGAGTGTATGTGACGAAGAGATTAGTCCGTCTTTTAACATTTAAAAACTTAACAACATACAGTCTGTATCGGTTATATGGTCAACTCAGCGGTTCAGAAATATCAGACCATATAAACGGGGTGACCATATATGCGGAACAATACAACCCTATTGTGCATATACCGTGCATTTTTAATCCATAACAGAAGAGCCTTATCCACATTCCCATAAGGTGAAAAGCGCCGAAGTTTTCTTGCTTGATCACCGATTTCAACACTTGAGGACCAAAGTTTGGCAGCTAACATGTTGTTTAATGTCATCCAGGTAATCGAATTTACTTTGGCGGAAGCATCCTTTGAAAGATTAGATTCAATCAATTCATTTTTGGCAACAAATGATAAATTCCTTCTTTTATGAACTGAGGTAGATGAACTGAGGACCAAGCGTGCTTGGAAGTAAACACTGGGGGTTCCGCGTAAGATTTACCACCTAACCGGAACATATGCTTCGAACCCCAGGGCCCTTGTTCTCGTAAACGGAGATTGGCACCGTAGGCCCTGACCCCCTAGGAGCTGTTGCGCTGAGGAGTTTAAAACTTGGCAAAGACAGAACTTATAATTATAATATATTTATAAAATATGTGTTAAAATGGACTTCATGTCCGACTTGAATAATTCTCATTCGTCGACATTCTGGCTTCTCACTGGCTGTTCTGAGCCAGTTTGGATCTATCATAACAACAAAACTACTCATTCTCGAATGAGTCGCCGATGTGAACGGATGTCTCCGACAGCATAAATACTTGTTTTTTTATCCTTAAACTCTCTCCTCTATAGTTATTTTGTGTGATGAACTCATGAATCCATCATCATATACCCTTTATCACCTGTTTAGTTGTTTTAATTTCTGAGTGGCTAACATTCATGCTCACTGAAATAAATCTCAGTATTGACAGGCTAAGACCACATAGTTCTGTTACTCCATGCCAGGATGGCGATGAAGGTTAAAGTGCGATATAATTTTCTTCATAAGGCAATTTCATGCAGCATGAAACATCTAAACTCAAGAAACATTTTACTTTAATTTAAAACGGTAGATCAGAATTTTGGGTGGCTTATTTAGTAATATAGACATACAAATGAACGGGAGTAACGTAGATAGCGACACTACGTGAAACTGCCTTATTGCACGCAGCATAGCCCATCTCAACTCATGACAAGCTAGCTTTCATTTCAAACTGAAGGGCAGGATACTGGTAGCCTATTGGCTATCATAAACATAAAAATGACCGGGAAGGGCATTAAAGTGGATCTTGACGTCACATGATATAGCTTTACACGAAAATACTTAAAAACAATTATTAATCTTCGTTCTTAGGTGTTAT
Organism: Pardosa pseudoannulata; assembly: GCA_032207245.1. NCBI lineage: Eukaryota > Metazoa > Arthropoda > Arachnida > Araneae > Lycosidae > Pardosa > Pardosa pseudoannulata. Next base: position 40,845,008 of record CM063511.1, on the reverse strand, counting down.
AAATTATTTCTTTCTTATATTCAAGTCTAATGTTTTTTGTTTAGACATGGTTTCCGCGCACCTGGAAAGTCATGGAAAATTATGGATTTAGACAATGGATTAATTTTGTCATGGAAAGTCTTGATTTTTCAAGTAAAATGAGTAAAAGTCATGAAAAGTCATGGATCCGCTAAACTACCAATTAAATAAAAATGCATTGAATTGTTTAATTCTATTTTTACTTGTCATTTGGCTGAAGTTATTGAGTTTGGTATTTATGTATTATCTTATTGACCCTATTGCCAAGTAAAATTTGTTCACCAAGGAAACTTAAAGCAAGAAAGCTTAATGGGTGGGTAAATGTATATTATTCTGGTTTTTTTCTTAAATTGTAGATTAAAATTTTGTTAATATAATAATAATTATTTTTTAATAAAAATTAGTTAAGATTTTTGCACAAAATATAAGTTTATCTCTAGGGATATTATATATAAACATTATAGGGTTATATTTGGCTATTATTCATGGTCACCTGGATAATACCAAAGTACCCTGAATTCAAATTGGAAACATTTTGATTGAAAAATTGCTATATGATTAAACTTAGGTATGTAGATACAACAATTTATTTTTATGTATGTGAGTTTTTTAACATTTATAAAGTAAGTTTATAGTTTTTTATGATAAAACTCCTGCAATTTCTCTAAAAGCATATATTTTATTTGTGTGTACATCAGAAGTTTTATTCATATATACTTTAACCAAAGCTTTTTAAAGTCATGGAAAATGATCCGCTAAATCAGAGAAAGTCATGAAAAGTCATGGATTTGAAAAATTTTATTTTGGCAGATACTCTGTTTAGAGATACTAATAAATAAATTAAACGTATAGAAGTTGACTGGGTATTCAATATATTGGATTCATTTAGTTGCAAGCTAATGTAAGTCAAAAATATATTGACTGATGGTTTACAGTTAAAATTTTAAAAGTACTATACTCCGTGATAGAAAGAAAATGTCTTTATGGTTCAGTTAAAAAAAGACGGTAAAAGTGCTTTTATTTTAAAACTATTCAAAAAAAAAAATGTTAACATTTAACGCAAATAATTACATTAAATCGAATTTTATTATTCTTATGTTTCTATAACAAAAATTCTTATTCCACCATCGCCGTTATTTATATTTAAGAATATAAATGCACATTTTACTCTACAGTTGGTTACAGTTTAATTATTCTGATAAAACAACTATAGAAAGCTTAGAAATGTGAATAAAATTTTTAACAATATACTTTTTTTAAATATCTTATTTTTCGTTTACAGCGAGTTGTTGGCTGAAGATGTGACGAAAAGGTTAATATTTTCGGTCTGGCATCGAGATTATGCTAAGCAGTAAGTTCAAATGGCATTCTATAATTTCTCTACATGTAAAAGTCAGTGTATATATGTACATTTATTCGTTCTTTATGTACAAATATACACGGTTTGTCATATAATTACCTAATTTTAGAGAAACATTTTTTGATACTATGAAAAAATACTGTTCATATTCCCTCCCCATTTATTTTGTCACATGATATTGAACTGTAACAGATATTATCTTTGCCATTGGATGATAGAAGGCGCAACAATGTTAACATTAAACATTAACGATAAGTATTTTTTCAATTCAAGGAGGTTAAGGGTCGTTTTACCAAAGTCGTTTAATGGCTAACCGTGATTAACCCATGGCGCCAACCAATGGTGGTACTCATTTCTCTGTTTAAACTAAGATTATTCGCGGTTAGCCGTTAAACGACTTGGGTGATACAGTCCATTAGTGTAGATATAGCGTTCATAGGGCCGGTCTCAATCAAGTCGTTTAATGGTTAACCGCGATTAATCTCTGTTTAAACGAAGAATTGCGTCCCACCATTGGTTGGCTTTATGGGTTAATCGTGGTCAGCCGTTAAACGACTTTGGTGAGACTGGCCCATAGTAAGTCTTTAACCGTCCATTTTCCCTATAACCGTTAGTCGTAGATACATATACTTCTAATTAGAAAAACGTTTCAAAAAATTTACGCATTTATTTTATGGAATTTTTAAATTTTAAAATTAAGTTTCGCGAAAATGAAATCTATATTTTTATATGCTCCTCCCATTCTTTATTATTATATAAAATAAAAGTTGAAATTCGTTCTAAAAACCGTGACACCAAAAAATTCCAGCTTTCTAGAACAAAAAATGACCCGGATTTTAAAATTCAAAGTCTGCGAAAATTTAAAGATTTTTTTCTCCTTTTTTGAGAGATCAATTAAAAGGTTAATATCAAACTTTCGATATTGAAACCATGTTGCAATGTTATATTTTCGGAAAGGAGGAACTGACTGTATGGTTATAAATGAACGAAGCGTATCCATATTAAAGTGGTATACACTTTAGACCGGCATTTACTGCTAGAGTTGATCTGAACATCCCCGTCAGCAGTGAGACTCGAACTGTAGACTTCCACATCGAACGTTGAAAATGTTTTAAGGTAATCGATCACGTTCAAATAGCGATTTTTGTGAAAAATATAGAAAAAAAAATTATTCGCTTATTTTAAAGATCAGTCTTTTAGCTTTCGAAAACAGTTTTCAGCTTGTTTCTAGAATCATTAGAGGTCATGATACAATTGTTTAATCATCACCGGAAGTGTCGAAAAGATACCGGAAGAGCACAATTAAAGGGCTTGACTTTGAGTGTTAGCATAAAAAAAAATCACAAATAGCGTATTATAGCTTCTAAATAAATAAATTACTCTATCATATTTCTGAATGATATCAAATTATAAAACACTTAATGAATTTATCCAATAAAATCTTTAAATTGAATTTCTGAAAAAAATGTGATTTTTGCTACACTACCACACCTCAACAGTCATAACTGCTAAAATAATTTTTAGAATTTAATTAGAATTTAACTGTATGTTTTAATGATGTTATGTATGCATTGAACCTCAGGATTATAAATATATTCATTTTGAGATGAGTTATGGGTATTTATGTTAGAAATTTCATTATTTTTTTCTTCAATTTTCGCTCTAAATTACTTGATTGGCTATAACTCATTTATACTTTCAAATATTTTCATTCTGGAGGATCAATGCATGGATAATGGATATATGTCTGCATTTATCCAAGCAAAAGTGATATGTTTTGCGTATTTTGTTAGATAGATCTAATGGCGTAAAGTAAAAAATTGCTTGTTTTTTTCTCTATTTTTACCAATTTTTAAGACAATATATATGTATTTATGTTTATTTTCATATTTTTCTATGTTTTATAACCTATTACTGCAATAACTAAAATAATATTTCCATAGCTTATTTTTTTCTCTATTTTTACGAATTTTTAAGACAATATATCTATATATATCTATCTATCTATCTATATATATATATATATATATATGTATATATATATATATATATATATATATATATATATATATATATATATATATATATATATATATATATATGTAATGTAGGGAAAACAGATCGAGGAATATTTTAATGTAGGGAAAACAGATCGAAGAATAACACCCCCGAAGATAAAAAGTAATAGAGAAGACCCCCTAAATGTGAGAAGTAAACAGCTTTAACAACCAGACCATAGCTAACAAACAGATGTGTAACACCTGCATCCCATAAACAGCAAATCTTAATCCCCCTTTGACATTACAGAAATCGTAAGTTAAAGAAGTTAAGCCCAGTCTGACACTAGACTGTCAAATAATTTAAGTTCCCCCAACCTGTGGTGAAAACATCTCAAAACAGACCCCACGTTGTCTGTCCAAGCGAGGCGGGAAAGCAACGGCCAATAGGAAAGATCCTATAGCGCCCAGCACACGCCCTCAGGGAATCTAAATGGTCACACGCAGAGCCCCAAAGAACCCCCCCAAGGAAACCCCCGTTGGATAGGAGTTTTTAGTTTTAAGAGTAAGATATTCATTCGCAATTCTAGCTCAATAGCAGACGCTCACCTTTTTATGCTAGCATCTTAGAGTACATACCGTACTTCCTTTACATATCTCATGTCTGAAGAAGAATAAAGGATGATTTGAAAGACAACAAATAGCCCGACTTATTTAATGATAACCAAGCATGACATATATATATATATATATATATATATACATACACCCATTGTATAAATATATATATATATATATATATATATATATATATATATATATATATATGTGTGTGTGTGTGTGTGTGTGTGTGTGTAATGTAGGAAAAACAGATCGAGGAATATTTTAATGTAGGGAAAACAGATCGAAGAATAACACCCCCGAGAATAAAAATTAATAGAGAAAACCCCTAAGTTTAGGAAGCAAACAAAATCGGAGACGCATCTGAAACACCTGTATCCCATAAACAGCAAATCTTAATCCCCCTTTGACGTTACAGAAATCGTAAGTTAAAGAAGTTAATCCCAGTCTGACACTAGACTGTCAAATAATTTAAGTTCTCCCAACATGTGGTGAAAACATCTCAAAACAGACCACGCTATCTGTCCAAGCGAGGCGGGAAAGCAACGGCCAATAGGAAAGATCCTATAGCGCCCGGCACACGCCCTCAGGGAATCTAAATGGTCACACGCAGAGCCCCAAAGAAACCCCCCAAGGAAACCCCCTTGGATAGGAGTTTTTAGTTTTAAGAGTAAGAGAGACATTCGCAATTCTAGCTCGGTAGCAGACGCTCACGTTTTATGCTAGCATCTTAGAGTACAGATCTGCCGTCGAATATACTTCCTCGTCAATATCTCATGTCTGGAGAAGAATAAAGGATGAATTGGAAAAACAACAAATAGCCCGACTGCTTATTTTATAACCAGGCATGACATATATATATATATATATATATATATATATATGTATGTATGTATGTATGTATGTATGTATGTATGTATGTATTTATGATTATTTTCTTATTTTTCTATGTTTTATAACCTATTACTGCAATAACTAAAAAAATATTTCCATAGCTTATTTTTTTCTCTATTTTTTCGAATTTTTAAGACAATATATATATATATATATATATATATATATATATATATATATATATATATATATATATATGTATGTATTTATGATTATTTTCTTATTTTTCTATGTTTTATAATCTATTACTGCAATAACTAAAAAAATATTTCCATAGCTTGTTTTTTCTCTCTATTTTTACGAATTTTTAAGACAATATATATGTATTTGTGTTTATTTTCCTATTTTTCTATGTTTTATTACCTATTACTGCAATAACTAAAAAAATATTTCTATAAAAGCCTTATTTAAAAATTTTGGCTCCGAACGTGTTCGGTTACCTTAAGATTTGGTAAAGTTTTGCCACACGTGGCTAATCATACGTTCGCAAGAAATGAAAAATAAATTCGAAAATAATATGATGGTTGGTTAGTTGGTAACTCTACGGTCTACTGTTTTGCCTCATGAAGGTTAATGAAACCGGTATTTACTGCTTAATGTCCATTCCGAACAGTTACGAACATCCATGCCAAGAGTGAGGTTCGAACCCACGAACTCCGAAACTGAAGAGAAGCCCATTCGGTCAGAATAAAGTATGATATAGAGACTTGGAAACTGTTTATCGGCATACAAGTAATGTCTTTAATTTCTTTATTACTCTGAATAGTAAAGTTAAAATTATCAATAAAGTTATAATTATAGTTATATAAATATAACTTTATATAACTTATATAAAGTTAAAATTATTAAGAACATCTTAACATCTAAAGAGTCATAAGTCCTACAGAATCAGATGGCTGGGAAGAATCAGTGTTTTTCGAAAAGAGGACCAAAAGCCTGTTAAAAAATTGACGTTTTCAAAGTTTGAGGGTAAACGCAAACGAGGAAGGTCACCAATAAGGTGAATGGATTGTGTTGAGAGCGATTTGAAAGTACTGGGCATTAATAGATGGAGAAACATCGCATCAAACCGTGCTGAATGGAGAAAGCTGACAGAAAAAGCCTTGGTCTCCAGTAGGCTGTAGTGCTGCTGAAGAAGAAGAAGAATAGTAAAGTAAAATATATTGGCAACAAAAATAACTACGAAAATCATGCACACCTTTGATCCCCTTCTCTAACTTAAATATAATTATATCATTCTTAGTCATTGTATTAGCAGAGAATATTGTAGTATGACAATTTAAAAACATTCCCCCAATTTATATAAAGTAGATTGTGTGTTGTTTTTCAGGAGGAGCGAGCTGATTGGCTGCATGTCTTTTAGTGTTAGACACGTCATGGATAATACTCATGTAAGCATACATCTTTTTTTAGTTTTTTATCGTGTTCTTTTTCAGTGTTCATATCACAATAACAAGGGGGATGTTACTTTAATACTAGCCATTTTTCGTTCAGGCTTTAAACTGCGTAATTGTTATTCTCCAAAAAGTTAGTTTTATTTATTTAAAACTAGCTAAAATAACGGGAATATTTTTTTAAATTTTGTATTTTTAACTAGAATAAATGATCATTAAAGATTAGTCGTTAAGTAATGATCTTATTATTAATCACGTCAATTACGATCATACCGATACTGCTAATAAGAAGAAGCCTATGGCCGTTCTAGTCGAAAGAATTTTTCTTCTGTGTATTTGTTTTCTTAAATTTTTTTAAAAATACCAATTTGTTTTTGTCATTTTTAAAAATATAAGAAATTTTTTTAAATTATTTAAACTGTAAAAAAAAAAACTAAAAAACTTATGTAAAATGGCCATTACATCCATTTTTACACCTTCTTCTCATGTTCGACATGACATTTTTCCATTGGTTGTCATTTTCGTATCTGATTGGCTGTCCTGAGATCAACAGGATCTCAAACTTTATCAAAACTACTCATTCTCACACGAGTCTTCGACGTTAACAGATTTCCGTGGCTGCAAGAATATCTTTTTTTTTTTTTTTCCTATTTCTAAATTTTCTCGTCTCAAGTTTTTGGTATCATGAACTTACGAATCCACTATTATCTTTCCTTTTTCCTATTTAATTGTTTATTTTCTCGCTGGCTGCTATATAGATATTCACCAAAAGAAACTCAGAAATGACGGGCTCGACTCATATAATCCTTTTGACCCACTTACTGAAGGTACCAAAGGTTAAAGATTTGTATTCTATCAACATTTATTAGCATTTCATAGTATTTTTATTATCCTATCCTTTTTTATTCACATTAATTCGTATTTACTCGTCTATATCGTTACTAGTTAGCTCTTATTAGATTTTATTCCCAAGTTCTCATATCAATAAATATTTGATATCCGTTTTACTATGTTGTGAACCTTGGGTGAAGCTCTTCATCGAAGTTAAGTAGCACTTGTCCTGGTCACTATCTGGGTGGGTGAGTCAGACTTCTCCCACGTTTCTATAGACTAACAAGTAGTCAGTGCACATTTCTATTCTAAATTCTCATTGGTTGTTCCCAGGGTCCCTTTCCAGATTTCGGGAGCTCAAAAGTTAACTTTCTAATCGCATTTAATTGTCAACATCCTGGACTACAATACTACGATCCTGCGGAAAACCTAAGGCGGCCCAGGGTGATTACTATTCTACTAGAGGGCGTACGCTCTTGACACTTTTTGTAAATTGTCCACTTTAATTTTGTGTCACTCTCTTCATACCCCCCCCCAAAAAAAAATAATGGGAATGGGAAATAAAGTGTTATTATATAAGATGGTGCTTAGACCCATTCTCCTCTACGCAGCCCCGGCTTCCAACACTCAGATCCAGAGACTGCAAACTATTCAAAATAAAACCCTTAGAATGATAATCAAAGCTCACAGGTATGTCAGAAATGACATTATTCATAACACTCTTAATATCGAACCCATTCGGGACTTCATAGCAAAGCTATCCAATAACTTCTTTAATAATCTGAACAATATAAATAATGAAGAAATTTTCAACCTCCCCGATTATGATCCTGCAGAAAATCGGCGCAGGCCGAGAGCCACCACTTTATTCAGGTTTAAAATGTCAATTCTAATGTTGTAAATATATTCATGCAAAAAAAAAAAAAAAAAAAAAAAAAAAAAAAAAAAAAAAAAACCCTGAAACTCTCTTATTTGATTTATGTAATTTATTGTATATCAACCAATCTCTTGTTTCTAATCTTGTCTTATACTATGTTATTTAACTGATTTTGTATTGTACTCACCCTTTGTAAAGAGAATATTCAGAGTGGAAAAAAAAATATGGGCAATGTTTATATCCTTATATAATTGTATATCTTGTTTACTTTTATTCTGCGCTGTGTTGTCTATGTTCTTTTCTCTTTTCCTTCCCCTCTCCTCTTTCCTTTTCTATATATATTATACAAATATCAGCCAAAGGATTAGTTGTAATGTTGATCACATATATATGTCCAATACTGGGGATAAAGGGCCCTCGGCCCTAGGCGCCCCAAAATGTTCTTTCCAGTGTCCAGTGTCCCCCCCCCCCAAAAAAAAAAAATTATAAAAACTCTGGAACTCTACATTGTATTTATCTGTATTCCTACTATACTGTTTACTTTTGTAAAGAGTACATTCAGAGGTAAAATAATAATAATAATTATTATTATTATTGTTATTATAATGGGCCAATGAAGATATCTTTTGTTCTAATTTGTTATTGTAATTATTGTGTGTGTTTGTGTATGTTATGTTCTTCCTTCTTCTTCTCTCTCTTTTCTCATGATATTATTGTAAATCAGCCAATTATTAATGTCTAATAATTCCACTTATTCATAATTAATATCGGGGATTAAAGGCCATTCGCCTTAGGCGCCCCAAAAGACAATTTTCCTGAGTTTCCAGAGTTTAATCGCATTTAATTAATTTTATATCGTATTTTTATTTTCTTGTTCATATTTTAATTGCATTTAACCACATTCACGTACATTTATTTATTTTAACCAAGATTTTATATATTTTATCATCTTTGTTACTTAAATAGCCTGCATCTTTATATTTTAACAAACATTATATTTTGATAAACTTTGCTAAATGTTTAAAAAAAAAAAAAAAAGATATTCAGGTATATAGGGGAACTATTGATAAACATTGCTAAACATCAAAATATGATATTCGGGGACATCATTTAGAGGGAGGAGATCATTTGAAGAACACAATTTAATCAGAATAATATCAAAGTCATGTCAATAAAACCGATATTAATTTTTAAAATACCTAAATGTGAAATATCACTCTTAACTATTTCGTCGAACACTGTTTGAAAATAACAGTGCAATCTTTTATACATTTGAAAAAATAATTGTGTATTAATGTATGCATGAATAGTTTCTAATAGCTTAATATCTATTTCTTTTTGTTTTCAGAATGTAGATGGGTGGTATCGATTACTTCGAGAAAAATTTGGAACTCAGAAACACTTTGCAGCTCATGCAAGGAAAAACAATTGTTCCTTTCAGAAATAAGTCTCAACAGGAAATGATTTTATATTTATTGTTAATGTTTATGTATATATATAGACACGTTGGATACTTTATAATGGAATGAATTAAACTGTGACAAAAAAAACCTCTTTATATTAATTAGCATCTATCTTCTTTGAGTCAATACAGAGAGACAGTGCCAGATTAAACAAGAAGGAAGCCCTTAGGCAGTTGAAATCTCAAGGTTCAAGGCCCTCTCACCTAATAATTTTACTACACAACAGTTTTTAGAAATGTAATTTTATTGCACAAAAAATAACTAATTATCAGCAAATTAATAAATATTGTTGTAATGTACTTACAACACAAACACCAGTGTTCGTTCTCAAAGAGGAAACACAATAAAATACGCGCTACGGAATTTAAGGTAAATGCCTTATATTTAAACTAAAACATTTATTACGTACATTATTTACAGATTCATCATGACTTGATTAATATATGACATGACCTGCATTATTTGGTTTTAATTATTCATCAATATTCTTATAATGGTATTCCTTAATCAAAATGTTATGAGACCCAGGCAACAATCATGAATATTAAGTCGGTTTACCTCCAGTAATTACAGGAAAGCAGTGTGGGGCGCTAGGCAGGCTGCACGTCGGTGCTGGCGTAAAGGTCGTTACTTTGTTGGACGTCGGTGCTGGCGTAGCGGTCTTCACTTTGTCGGATGCGGGATCGGGCTAATATTGCTGGCCCGGGCTCTCTGATTTGCTCACAGGATCTGAATGCATCCGTTCTCTCCGCACTTCCGACCTCCAATACTTTTCCAACTTTCTTTCCACAACTTTTCACCTCGGTTCAACGCCCCTTTTTTTCTCTCTTCCAATCAAGTGCTGAAATTTTCCCACATCTGATCTGCACCCCCTTCGGTGTGCAGGTGGGCTCACTAAAATGACCCCTTTGGTGAAAATTGCCATTATTGCCTAGCTCTCTACCCCCATATCTCTCGGCTGCATACCTGACTGGGTTTGACAGTTACACTTGTGCCACTCCATCAGCTGTAACTCCTCCGCAGGGGTCCTCATTAAAACTCCAAGTCAACAGCTGACTCTAAATTCTTCTTAGAAATTTAGTCTACAGCTCTTTGTGCACGTGCTGACCATGGTGGAAAAGTACATCGGTACAAATATAAAATATAAATAAACAGTAATTAATAATTTTTATATAAAAATTATAAAAGTTTAATATATTGTAAAAGTTGAAAAAAAAGAAAAAAAACTAAATATTTGGTTTTCTTAATTTTTTGGACGTGAATTCCTTTAGAACAGCTTGGAATTCTATGCTCTGCAAGACGTCCTATTCAATGGCCATAATAGCAAGTAAGTTAAGTCTTTCTTGTGTCATTGAAGATCGGTGGCAGTAATTTAGCACTTTTAACTGTGAATAGCTTCGTTCACAGATACCGTTTGTTACTATGAGACACCTATATACATCAAATGCTGTCGAGGTTTTGGAAACATTGATTTAACCAAGTTTTTGAAAATAAGTTTGTATGATCGTACCGTTTCTTCATTTTTAAAATCTTCTATTTGTAAAATGAAGTACTTAATATGAACCATTTCATTTCCGAATCCGAATGAATGATTTACAGCTTAATCTAATGTTGCAGGGCCCCTAAAAAGCGTGGGATCGATAGGCAATTGCCTATTCCGCCTAATGGGTAATCCGGCACTGCAGAGAGATTTGCTGGGTAAGAATCTGTTCTCAATTACGAAATTAACATTTATAATAGAAAAATATCTAATATTTTCAGCATTTCTCATAGCAGATGTTATCCGTTTTATTCTCATAATTGGCGATTAAGATGACAAGATAAATTCTTTGCAGCAAGAAAGCTATGGCTTTTTGCTTACACTTCACGAATAAGTCATTTTACTTAGGCTCGTACCACATAAAACGAAATTACGCATAGACAACCGTTTCGTTCTGCAAGGTAGATTCATTTAGGCTGGTTAGTAAGAAATCTTCTTGTATGTACATTTTCCCTTGACTGCAGTCTCTAGCGAATGTAAGCTTAACTTAAACAGACATGCTAATTACTCCGGAGAAGTGAGAAAATTTTACAACTTCGGAAACTCTTCAGATTGCTCTGGAAAATAAAACTTTTGAACAGATAGATTACAATTCAGCAAATAAATACAAAGTGTTGCAAAAAATAATGCTGAATATTACTCTTTTCACACAGTAATGCTGTATGTTAAAAGTTTTCAGTACTGTGCGGAAAAACAAAACTGAATTTAGGTCAAATTTGAGTAGTTAAACTCTAGAACCCCTGATGATAAAAAAATGGAAATATTTTAAATCAGGGTCAATGTTGCTAAAAGAAACACTGTTCTGAAAAATAAGTTGCTAAAGCTAAACCATTCATACATTTTTAAATGCATAAATTTTAATTTATCTTTTACAATTTACTACTGTGTAAATATTTTAAATTTAATTTTAATTCAGAAACCAATAAGATATGCACTTATGTATAATCTGTAATTAGCGTGTTAAAATTTCAAACCACGCTGTTGCTCCGGACACAAGTGCCTGAATGTTGGCATGTCTGCTTAAGTGTAAACAGTCGTTAAAATTACAACTATTCTAAAATCTCTTTTCTTTTGGTTAAACAGGTGATGAATATCCAAGATTTATTTTTTAATGGTAAATCTCTTAAGATTTATCTTAGAAAACTAAAAGGTTTTTTTTCCAACATTTAGTTTGCTAATATAATTAAAAGCAATGAAATAAGCCTAGTAAGTCTTTTAAATTAAAGTCTTTTGAGTAAAGTCTTTTATTCAACTTATTACTCAAGTTATTTTTATGTCAGGATTCCAAAATTTACTCAAAAAGAAAATTACAATGTTACTCAAGCAAATCTTATTTAAATTACTCATAAATGATGGTAAAATTAATGATTAACAATGCCATCAATCAGATATACATCCAACTCTTTTTTTTATTCACAGATACCGGATTACTCATTAGGCGGCGTAGGCAATTGCCTATAGGTCCCATGCTGTTTAGGGGTCCTGTAAAATTAGAAATCCTTGATGAAGAAATTTTGATTACAACAAAGTGATGTTTGATTACAGTATTAACAAATCTTTATGAATACAGGAACCTATTCCTACAAACAACTCAACAATATCGGGGTACAATATGAAGTATTTACACAAGTACAATGTAATACATTTGTTATAATACGTACTAGTTTTTCTACGTTAACATTTTTATTATCCTAACATAAATACGAGTGTTTATTATTTTACTCCTAGGTTAATTTTCATAATTTTCTTATTAATTCACATTTTTTATTAATATTTTATATTAATCAGTTAATAAATTTTTGGACAATAAAATTACATTCGTAAAACTTGTGTAGTGTAATAAAATCATATTCGTAAAATTACATATTAGGTGACAGGAACAGGACCTCCCTCTTGTTTAATCTGGCACTGTAGATACGTTCCTTAAAATACTGTGCAAAAAAAAAATTGTGTAAAAAAATATTGCGACGTATGGAAAATTTGAGGATATGTTCCAAACTTTAAAATTCGAGTAAGATGAAAAAACTAAATATTTTCTGAGAAAAACTTCCAATACAATAATAATGAAATCCATATTACACACACACACACACATATATATATATATATATAATATATATATATACATACATACATACATACATATATATATATATATATATATATATATATAATAACAAAAACAATTCATGCACGCTGTATGTCATGATCAAGAGTAAGAAAATTCTGTTTCATACTTGTAGCAAATTTCAAGCCCTCGCGAATTGAATCAGCTGTTAATATCTGTACTTCACCATCAACTTCGTCATTAACGACTACTTTATGAACTGTCATAAATTGGATCAAATCGTCCTCATTCAATGGGCTTTCTAGCATCAATTCTTTGAGTCAAATTTAGAATCAGTCAATTTTGTCAGTCAACTTTTAGAACTTTATTGAAATTATTTATGACGTCCTTCGAACTCGAAACTTTAACACAAAATACAATTGTGCTGAAGAACAATATGCCGTGTTAAAGTACAACGAAATAAAGTGATTATAAAATTCGGGTATTCCCTGAAACTCCAGAATGCAAAGTAATAAAAAAGCCCAGGGCCTAATTATCGCACGGGCACTTGGGGCATGTGCCCTGGTCACAAAAGTTTTAGGGGACACGAAAATTTAGTCGAGTGCTTTTGAAACACATATTAAGTGCGGAAAAATTGCAAACATACGGTACCATCGTTAAGTTTTAATAAATTATTGTACGAGGTAATTGTGTTTGTCATGAACTCTATTGTTTCCTATTTACTTTAATTTTACTGTTATATTACCTGATAATTAATTCCCTCAACGAACCTGGTGCTCTTTTTATCCTACAAGTTATAGCATATTTATAAGACAGATTATTAGCAGCATACCACTATAAACCATTAAATCATCTTATCCATTTAAATTATTTTTAATTCTATTATTATTTATTTTCTGCACCACAGAGTGTGACAAGGTAAAGATAAAAAAAAAGTGGGTCACTCTAGGTCTTTAAAAGTCCTTAATTTTTAGCATGGATAAACAGAGATAATAATGATTAAGTAAAATGAAAATTTGGTGTTTTTGATTTTGAATATTACTTTAACAATAATTTCTTAAATCTGTTTGCTAATTCAATGCTATAATTTTTATATGACTGCAATTATGATAACTAGTCGCTATAAATTTGCGTGGGGGTGGAGGACACAAAAGTATCTTAGTCGGGCCCTGAATAAGCCATGACGTAAACCAAGTCACTCCCACATGTGTGGCCATGAACCGACCGTCATCGGATTATGCTGCCAAAATTTAAGCTAAAAATTCCTGCCAAAAAGTATATTGAAGAACGGTGTTATTTCAAAATCATGTTTAAAAAGAAAAGAAACAGAGTTGGGTGCATAGGAATAAAATATTGGATATAATTTTATAGGAATAAGATATTTGTCTCCATCTGCTAAATGAATTAAGACTATCTTTGATACACATTGGGCAGAGCGCTGGCCGAATGGATAGGCTGCTGGCCTTCGGTACCGTTGTTCGTGGGTTCGAATCACGCTGTGGCATGGATGTTCGTAGCCGTTCGGAATCGGCTTTAAGCAGTAGATCCGTGTCTCACTAGCCCTGGTGTTGCAAAAAAGTAGACCGTAGCACTCCAAACCAAACCAACCTTGATACACATTGGAGATGGCTGACTGGTTAGGAGCGTTACGGTCTACTGCTTTTATTACACGAGGGCTAATGAGACTGCTAAAATTCTATTCCGATAGGGTACGAGAATCCATGCCAGCAGTGTGACACATTGGACATGAACTATTGCACATGGAAACAGGGGCATGCGCAAGAGGGGGTTAGGGCTTTAACCCCCCCCCCCTTGAGCTCAGACAAAAGGGCAAAAATAAAAAGTTTAGTAGAAACTGTGCGGGCTACTATTTTTTAGAATTATGAACCACTCCTCCCTTGAAAAAAATCTGCGTACGCCACTGCGTACTACAACAAATACGGAATGCCTACATTGTCCTTCGGTACAGAAGTCTGCGGGTTCGAATACCGCTGTGGGCATGGATGTTCGTTGTCTTTCGGAAACGGCTCTACGCAGTAGATCCCGGTCTTATCAACTCTCGAGTAGAAAAAAAAAAAAAAATAGAGCGTATTGCTTTAAACCAAAAGGGGATGGATAGCCATGCCATAAGAGGAATTCGAACCTACAGGTACTGGTATCGAAAGGGCAGCGTCCTACCTGTTCAGCCATTGCCCACGGTACGACTGAAATAATAACAGGACTCAAATAATTACCGATGATTATAAAATGTTTCATGAACTATTTGCCTGTAAAAGTTCGTTTGGTGATTTCTAAATCCAATTTTTATTTCATTTAAAAATGTGTGTATAAACAAAGTAAACTAATTGCTCAACGGAATACGTCACTATTTCTGCGGTGAAAATTTGTAAATAACTGAAAGCATGGCATACAGGAGAAAAACTTGACTATCGAAACAAGATTTTCATCCCACTCGAATAAGGAACAAATATCTGTAGAAAAGAATTTAAGAAGTACACAGTAAAGAACTGTGCCCAACAGGAAGTCTCGAAGGTATATACAAACTAAATGTAAAAAAAAAAAAAGACAAGAGTATTGTTTTTTTTCTTCATTTCAGAATTTTGATTCCTATTTGAAATTAAGCTTTAATCCGGGGGCAAACACTGTAATTTACAATTTACATTAAAAGTACTGATTATTTTTATTTAATGCAAAGTAGACATTTAAATACAACAACTTGTAAAATGTATCTATCATGCCAAGTTAAAAAAAAAAAAAATGGAGATATATATTTTACATACGATTAAATTAAATATGTGAGATCATTTATTATTACACAAAAAATACTCAATACACAAAAAATAACCAAATTTCCTTGAAAATTTTATTACATTGTTTTACCAACAGAGGATTAACTAGATCATAAGAGTAAAAAATTGAGAATGTCAAAGTGTTTTTAAACCTTTTATATCTGAACATCTAAAAATTAAGAATATTTCCTCAAATGTGAATACAAAATAATGAATAAATTATTTCTAACATGTAAATCATAATTGTAAAATGTAAAACAGAAAAATAAAACTTAAAAGTTATTTTCTAAAAATAAAATAAATATATATTTCTTGTAAATATTGTAAATTATGTTGCATAAAAATCAACAAAGAATTTGAAACTATCTTTGAAATAAAACTACTAATGCCCCAACCATTTATTTTAAAATTTAATAAATCCAAAGTTTGAGTAATAAACATGTACATCTGATGAAATGATAAAATAAACTTTGATATTATCATTATTATTGCCATTTGATGAGTATTCTATTAACAATTAGTGTTAATTACAGTCCTGCAGGATAAAAACAATAAACAAATCAATCTTTTAAAGCCCAATATGTAAATAACATCAATTTAGGTTTGGTTTGGAGCGCTACGATCTATTGTTTTGCACACGAGGGCTAATGAGACTGGGACCTACTGCTTAAAGCCGATTCAGAACGGCTATGAACATCCATGCCATCAGCAGGATTTGAACCTGCGAACTCTGGTTCCGAAGAGCAGCGCGCTACCATTCGGCCATCAATTTAGGGTGTACTGCAATTAACGTCACAGCCAGGATTTCCCTATTTTAGGGTTTGGGGGGGGTAAGTGTTCAAATTAACCTAAGTTCCTACCCTTGATATTTCACTTTTTCAACTAAAAATATAAATTTCAATAATTTTTATTCAATATGGATAATTACATAAAATTTAATATTTAATTACAAAATTAGAAATTATATGAAATTTAATATTTAATTACAAAATTAGAAATTATATAAACTGTAATATTTATATAATTAAATGTATAAAACAATTTGGAGAAAAATATAAAAAAAGTAGATAGAAAATTAAATAAAAATTTTTATTTAAAAATTAAATTTTTTTATTACTTGAAAATGCATTTCAATTTTAATTTTAAAATGCAGTACAGAAAACTTTAAAACTTGGAGGGGTAAAAGCTCCCCTCCCTTCTGGCTATATAAGGCCTTGGTTGTAGATCTGCAAAATAATGATACAAAGAATTTAGTAATTTACTACTTTCCATGTTTGTGTTTTTATATGTTTGGTTTGGAGGGCTATGGCCTACTGTTTTGTATACAAGGGCTAAGTTTTTGCAGCATGAGATACTTTTAAAGTAATTTATGAAACAGGAAACTATAAAGCTTCATTAAAGAGAAGTCAAACATAACTGAAATGAATGTTTTATTAAGAATAACATACATAAAAGTCAATTTCAAAACACAAATTATACTTTTATTGCTATATAAGAATAAAAATTCAACAAGTCTGACTGAGCCAGTATGCTTTCTTTCCATTAAAACAAAATCATAAATAACTGAATGAAAAGAAGCAATTATATAAACAGACTAGATAAAAAGATAAAAATCAAACTTATTCTACACAAACTGCAGGGTTTAACAGTGGATTACAACCAGTGACTTATAAATATCAAAACATAAAACAAAGCTACCATAAAATTTCTTTAACATAAAATCTAGCAAACACAACAAAATTAAAAAAAATTGATATGAAAAAAAATGCATCTATTAAAATCTTAAAACAATGGCACATATAAATTGATAAATATTAAAAATGTACGTGTAAGTTTTCAGTTGCTGCCAAATTCAACACACGGCAGGAAGTTTCTCTAAAACTTGAATAAGTACCTCTTTAGAGACATCTAACAAAGTTCTCACAGAAAAGTTAAACAGATTTTTGTAAAAACAATCAAAACAGAATGCGGATTTCCTCGTTTAAATTTAATGTGAAAACAAAAATGTCTCAATCGTTTCAGTACATACTCTTAAGTACACAAATTAACTTATACTAGAAAGAAAAAAAAACTGAAAAGTATACAACCCACAGTGCGATATTTCTAACCAATGGTTAAAAAAAAATCTAAATCACAGAAAAAAAAATAAAATTCTTGGCTACATTTAAAACATAGTTTTGTAAGACTTCAGTTTCAAATAAATGCATATTATGAAGCTCAAATTCTTAATCTGGATTTCTTTTAAAGTTTCTCTACCATCAGGGTTCCCACTGTTTTTCTAGAATGAAAATTAAGGACTTTCTAAGGCCCGAAGTAACATTTTATAAGGACCTACTTGAAATACACGGTAAAACGACATAAACCTTATTTCCTGAGGAACATATTTTAATGATTATGATCCGGACAAAGAAAGTTCAATAAATGCCCTACAATATTTCAGAATTAAGTTTTTAAAAATGCCTAAAAATTAGTAATAAGATCTATTTGACAAAAACTAATTTTGAAAAATGTACATCTAAAGCTTTTTGAGGGATCAAACTAGAAATAAATTGTGAATAAAAACATTATAAACAGTACTTTCTGAGTGTTTAAAAATGACACATATATATATATATATATATACTAGCTAATTATACCCGACATTCCCTGGGAAAGAAGAAAGTTTTAGACTTTTCTATTACATTCAATGCAAGAAAAATTAAACTTCCATAAGTAACTGAAATATCTACAAACCCAATCCTCCATGTTTCGTTTAATTAAAATCTGCATGACTGTTAGCTATTAGGAAAGGGCAGCTGACTTTATACTTTAAAACTTTTCAGTATGCGAAAGATTATTTGTCAAATAATAAGTAACTAAAAAAAAACTGTCCCAAAAGAAAACTGATAGGAAATCAGGTGACAACGGTGGATTGTGTTGATGGAGAAATTGATCACATTCCAACTTAAAAATTAAGGAGTTTTAAGGGCCCTTAAAAATGAAAGCTAAAATTAAGGAGTTTTAAGGACTTTAAGGACCGTGGGAACCCTATAAAATATAAAATACTTCCAACAAAAGGAACAGATTAAACACAATAAAGAAAAATTAACAGGCAGAGAGAAAAAAATTATAGGTAAAAAGAGCTTCCAATGGTCACACGATATTGAACAAAAAATAAAATAAATTCTGCAACTAACCCATATATGCTTCGCTATGAAGAATAAACGACACAAATTGTTCATACAGAAAATTATTATCTTATATTTGTACAAAAATCTCATAATGCAGTAATTTCAAAGGTTAAGTACTGTCAAAGTCTATACAACACAAACTTTTCTCATAAGAAATTGTCTTAAAATATAAAGTAAAAGAAAGACTTCAATAAATAACAAAATCCTATTTCAAAATTGTGCATTTCACATAACCTAAAAGTTTAAACAGATGGCTTGAAATTATTAAGTACAGTAAAAATTAGATAAATTACAAAAGAAATGACAAAATCTAATCAAAATTTGCAGAAATGTGTTTAAATAACTAAATAATTTAATAAGTTACTGTAAAAAATTTATAATAAAAATAGCAAATTCTCAAAATGTGGTTGAATTTCATGCATAAAATTTAAAACATACACTCAAAGATAAACCTCAAGCCCTGATCTACATTATTTCATGTTATCATCTCATGCTACCAAATTCAAATCAAATTTAGCATTAGTTATTAATTTCAACAAAAGGCACATATTTGTATAAAGCTTGATTTATAAGATATAGTTTTTATTTCTGCTAAATAAAGTTTCAGAATGTTTTAAGCAATAAGAACATATTAAGAATAGGTATTCACTGATAATAAGAATCAAAAACAATGATTATACTTTTAACCTAATATTTCCTTTGTAATAGTCACAAATTAAAGTTTTGGCATTTTCTCTATCCAAGAAGGATAAAACCCACTAAGCTCATAAATGCCTACTCTGCATATAAATTTAAAGTAAGTTGTAATAACAAAAGGAAGTGAAACTTCATCGAGTAGTATATAGTTACAATCTTAAATGACAATATACAATCTTGTTTCTTACTTGATTATAAATTAAATTACTACAATAGAAGATTTGGGAAGCGGGTAACAGATAACAACAATGTTTATAAAGATTGAAATTATATAACTGAATATTATTTTAGGTTGGGGAAAAAGAAATCCATTACTTTTTTCGGTAGATGGCTGTAGTGATCGATATCTCGTAAAGTATCGATCGAACAATTTCAAATTTATGCTCGTTGTCAAGGTGACATTTCACACTAAAAAATTATTTTTACTGTTCTTTGTTTGGTTCATTCAGTTGTGAGTTACAGGGTGTTAAAAATGGAAGTCAACAAAGAGAAAATTCTATACATTTTAGTTTTTCTTTAATAAAGGCAAAAATGCAAGCCAGGCAGCTGAAATTGTGAGTGGTGTTTATGGTGCCGATACTGTAACAGCTAATTATGTACAATTTTGGTTTCGTTGATTCCGTTCAGGCATTTTTGATGTTAAAGATGCACTTCGCACAGGCAGGCCCATCAATAAAATCACAGAAATAATCAAAGATGACCTGCATGTTAGTAGTCGTAGCATCACCTTGGAGCTAAAGGTCGACCATAAAACAGTTTTAAACCTTTGGGAAATTGGGATCAATAGAAGATTGTGAAAATCGATTACTAGAGTGTTTCACCAATAAGGACCAAAAGAATTATGAAGCCACCTTTAAAATGGCAACAAATTATACAGCAAAACTGTGCATATTTGACCCAAATAGGAAAATCCGAAAAATGTTAGATAAAATTGTTAATTTCATGCAAAAATAATGGATTTCTTTTTCCCCAACCTATAATTTAACCCATTAATGCCCAAATCCTTTTTGCTTAATATATATTAGTTGTTTTGCTTCAAGCACTATGCTATACTGTTTTGCTACATGAGAATGAGACCAAAACTGCTTAAAGCTAATCAATTCCAAATGGTTACAAGCATCCATGCTAGCAGTGGGATATCAATTCATTAGCTCTGGTACCAAAGAGCCTTACCCATTCATTTAATATATATATTGAATAATCATATCTTAAATCTAAGCTATTACACACTCCTGAGAGCAAACCAACTATATTTAAAATTTGTTTAATATTACAGCATGTCTACATTAGTGAGGAGACTTAATTTTAAACATCAAAGCATGTCATTTATAAAAAGAGAAAAATTTCATGATAAGAAATGTATTTCCTATGATATGTAAACTCAGTATATTATAAAGTGAACCTTTACAGAAATACTACATTTACATATAAAAAACACGTATGAAAACGTAAAACTTAAAGCTTTCAAACTATTTTTAACTGTCCTCAAAAAGGGATAATGGGCATTAATGAATTAAAAATACACTGGCAAAGAAAATCAATAAAAAAACTTTTTTTCAAGCGATCATACCCTCCAAAAGTATAATTACATAAAACTGTTCTTAACTGCTAGAAGGCAGAATGGAGGATACTTAAATATAGGATTACCTTCTACAGTCACTCCATATCCTTGAAAAGTAGTTTTTCATACAAGTAAACTATATATAATATTTATATTTGAAACAGTAATATAAAATCTTTCACATTTTCTGAAAATTCATTTTTAAAGTTAAATTCTTCATGAGACTAATGAAAAGATAAATGAAACAGTGTTTAGTAAGTTACATCAGACATTTCATTTTTCTAAATTACGTAACAAATTCTACACATATATCATAGGTGCCAACCTCTGAGAAGAGCAATTTTTAAATGTATGCTATTTAAAAAAAGCAGCACACTATAACAAAAAAATTTCATATGAGATATAAAAAAGATTAAGTAGATAGGGGTTTCTTCCCTTTACCATAAGACTGCTTTGAAAAATAGATAAATGGGCTTAACAATTAATACTGTATATTCATATAAACACAATTGCTAAAAAGAAAAAATACTAAAGAGAAATTACTGTCCAGTGAGTACATACATGTACAAAAAAAAAAAGGTTGGTTGGTTGTAAGTACTACAGTCTAATTTTTTTCTATAAGAGGCCAAATCAACCTGTACCTACTACTTTAGACAGTTCTGAACGGCTATGAACACCGATGCCAGAATTCAAACCTACGAACTCTGGTACTGAAGAGCAGCACCCACTCATTCAGCCCTTATTCGGCACAAAGTAAAAAAGATTTACGAGATATCCAAGTAATAGTGTAGAATGAGTGTATGAATCCTTTAATATGGTTGGTTGGCTGGTTGGTTGATTGAAATTTAGTGGCACTAATTCCTCTTGGGACAAACTGCACCAAACAAGACGAAAAAAACCCAATAGAACAACACAATTTTGAAAAAAGCAATTTTGATGAAACATAAAAAAAAGGAAAATGTCCAAAACCAATTGAAAACATTTAAAAACAAATAAATAGGTAGAAAATTTAGAAAGACAAAAAAATCAACACGATAATCAGCAAAGTTTGATTAAAATTTAAATATTAAAAATGTAAATCACAAACTGAAAAATTGAAAATCGTACAGCACAAAAATGAAATTTATGAATTTAAAGATTCAAAATTATTAAAATATTAAAAATTGAAATAAGGGAATCAAGCCCTATTGAAAACAAACTAAAACAAAATAAAACTGAACAAAAAATTAAAAAATAATTGAAAAAAATTTAAAATTGAAGAAATAAAAGATTAAGAATCAAATATTACAAAATTAAACATCAAAAGTTACAAAAACAAATACAAATCAATTTCAAAAAACAAGCCAGCATGGCAAAGAGAAGGGAATAAGTCTGGATGTGGCATTTTCTAATGATCGAATTAAGATTAAATTCTTTAATATGAATCTTTAAAAAGGAAATCCCTTTTGTAGAGATTTTTCAAAAAAATGTATTGGAATTTTTAAGTAGAAATCCCTTTTAGACATTTTTTCCCACATTATTGTAACAATAAAGGAGAATTAGGAATTTATTTAATAGTTCCGGAGGTAGTCTGAAAATTCAGGAGAGTTGGCAGCTATGCATATATGGAAGGAGGAAGTAGGGGTAAGGGAAAAGTATATTAAGTTAATGTTAGAAAAAGATTCATGCTACTTGATTTTCTTGATATGTATCACTGAAAAGTATAAAATACTTAAAATGTTTAACATTTAAAATAATTTTAATATTTTAAATTTCATAACATTAATCTAAAAACACAGTTAATGGAACTTTAATTTTGCATTTTCCACATAAATGGAACTTTTTATCACAACCTTTTCAAAGCCCAGATTTGTAAATTACAAATTTAATAAATAAATATATGATAAATAGCAGACAAATCTAGTACAGTTTAATGAAATTACTTTAAAATGCAATAACTTACATAAACAAAAGTTTTACCCCTATTAAGTACATCAGTTGAAATTATTTTGATTTTAAGAATAACTTTACAAGCATATATACATACATAATTTTTATGATACATTTTCTAAAAAAAACTGCATGTATACAACAGATGTTATCACAGTACCATTTTGTTTTTAAATTATATATATATATAATATATATTTGATTACTATTATTTAAAATAAAAATATTCCATTGTGAAGGAGCCAATTAATTTGTAAAAAAGTACTGAAAATCTGCTAATTTTTGTGACAACATAATTTTGTTTAGTTAGGGTATTGAAAACCCTGAAGCACCTAATACTGTTGACACAAAACTTCTAGAAGCAATTGACTATGCAGCTACAATGAGCCTGAACAACAATAATTTTAAAATAAATTTTAAAGCTTTTGTTACTACAAATTTATATATTAATGTACAATTGAAGGTACATCAGATTCTGAAGCAGTTATAAAATTACTACACTCTTTTCAAAATTTCATGATAAACTTCACATTATTTACTGTCAAACTGTACAGCACTGCATAAAATATTTAAAATATTTCTCATTTCCATACAATAATTTTAGCTTTTAACTAAAACACTTAAAAATTTTTAATAAACGATCAACTTTTCGGATAAAGGCACACCTTAAAGATTTTAGTGATAAAAGGAACAACTACACAATGCTAATCTTTACTTTAAACTGTTTACTTTATTCTTAAAAACTAACACATATAGAACTAAAATATTTTTCTCTGCCGCACTAATAATGTACAACATGTAGTATTAATAAACTATGCAATGTTAAAAGCTTATAATTTTTACACATCTTTTGAAAACTTTTTCAATTCATAAATTCTATTCAATATACTGAAATTTGCAAAATTTGTCTAGTATTCTTTCTGTGAATGAGTCATGAATAAGAAGAATAGCATTAGAATAATTTTTTTTTCCATTTATATATAAATTCAACATTACAGAGGGTCTAAGGATTTTAATATGAAATGCATATATGCTGAATTTAATTAAGGGATATTCTATTGAACAAAAAGACACAAAAATCTAGCACTGCTCCTACTCAAAATACTAACATAGAACTACTATACCAATTTTCATAAAAACTAAAAACTTGAACATGTCGCTTTTTCTTTCTTTTTAATTCCACTGACCACTTATTAAACAACCACTTACAAATAAAAGACATTTACTCCCTTCCCCAAGAAGTATATATGAGGCACATCCAGAAAGTACGTTTCCCGATGTTTTTCCTTTTAAAGTAAACATTAAATAGCCGTATTAATTGCACGTGCATAACAGATCTTTGACGTATTAATCATATGCCAGCAGGACAAGTCCCAATTCATGCCAGTAGCAGGGTAGCAGAGATCCGAAATGGAAATAATTGCTTTTCCCGATGCCTACAAGGTTTGGTCGGTGATCTGGAATACACAAAGCATTGCGCCAATTGAAATTCATCTTCAGCTCTATGAACTGAAACCGACACCCAAACACAAAATTCAACGCTTAGGAGCAGCACTGATATTTCTGCTACAGTATCACGATGACGGCGACGAGTTCCTCTACAGGATTGTCACAGGCAATGGGACTTGGATTTCGCACTTTATCCTGCAAACCAAGCAGCAGTCAATGCATTGCCATCATAGTGGATCTTCGGTCAGGACCAAATTCAAACAGACACTGTCAGTACAGAAAGGGATGTGCACGGTGTTCTGGGACAGGAAGGCTGGTTCCATTCACAGGCGGCAGAGTTCTACGACAGAGGTATGCAAAAGTTGATCCTACAATATGACAAGTGTTTCAATTCTGGTGGTGTCTATATTGAAAAATAGCTGAAATATTGCTGTACTTGTTGCCAATATATAGGTCCGAGAAAGTGTGAGTTCTTTTTTTGTTTTAAATAATAGGGAAACTTACTTTCTGAATGAGCTTTGTATATATATATGTATGTATTTACATTTTAATGCAATGTGTATTAACAGTGATATGACATGAAAACAGAGGTGCTAACACATTCTTATACTATAATTAAAAGAATTTTACCCAAGAGCATGTACATGAGAAAAACTAACAATTTAGCAATTTTTTTTCAATTAATGAATTTTCTGAACTAAATAAACAGACATTTATTTAAATAAAATATTGATAAGTTTTAATTCTTACATAAAATTTTTTAGATTTTCATAATGTGTTCTTTTTAGAATATGATAAAATAATCACCTACAGAAAAGGTCCTCAATGCTTTCAACCCTAGAGGGTCATTTTCTTTAATGATGATTTCAGAAAATACAATTAACAAATTTTCTTTTATTACCTCTATTTATAATATAGGTAAAAAAAATAAACACTGTAGAGAAGAAATACATAGAAAGAAACATTCTATGTTGAGATAAAACAGTATTCTAATAGAAAGAAGACAACAAATATTTAAAACTACCCTCAGATGGTCTACTTCATGATAAATTGAAACATTAAAAGTAAAGCATTCTTTAGGTGAAAAACATAGCACCACTTAAAACTTAATTATGTAATAGAAAATTAATGTATTTTTTAGAGAAAAGAAACTCACAAATTTAAATATTAAAATTAAAATATCATTTAAAAAAAAAGCTTAAATGCACCCATAAGCCGTAAGTTATTGGATTCAATTATTTACTTGAAGATGTATCCTATAAAGACAGCGAATAGTTTCAACTTATTTTTGAGATGGTTTTAACCTGCATTACATAGCTAATTTTATGCATATTTAATTTCTGCAAGTCATAAAAATAAGCAGTTATAAATGTCCATGTTATTACCAGGAACAAGGTACACAAAACAATGCAAACAGATTTTACAATATGATTACTGTGCTTGGGATAAATTTCAGACTAACATATATATGTTACTTCTATATCAACACACATGTACATAAATTTTGAATATGATATCACTGAATAGCAGTGTAACAGGAATAAAAAAATTTGATACAAGTCATTAAAGATGAAATTCCAGAGATTTAATAATTTTGCTTAGACAATGAACAGCTTTTTTTCATAATCAGATATAAGATTGCAAAAATACAGATATATTATTGTTGCAGTTAATATTTTTATCTACTTTCATCAACAGAATAAAATTTTAAAATTATTCAAACATTAAATGCACTCATCTGCAAAGGATTCTAAGTTAGCACCTCTATGTAACGCTACATTACATCTTACTGAATTCATTTGAAATCAGTTGCACAGTCATTTGAATATATATGTATCTATAAAATTATTTAAAACTGAACATGTTAAAAAATTAAATACAACAATGAAAGTAAATATATATTTTTAGACTTAAAATTTAGAAAACTGAAACTGAATTAGAAATAAGCAAATAACATTTAATTTATAATCACAACCTTTAACAGTCACACTGTAAGTTTGCACTAAAACTAAAATTCTAAAAAAAACTTTAATAATAAAAATAAATAAAAGGAGATAATGCCATTCCAATATGAATTAGTTTTTTGCCCTTACAAATGCCTTGTATAAGCATCTCTTAAATTCTTAAAATCAACTGAGCTATTGAAATAATTTAGTTGTTACAATTTCTAAATTATCTGAACTTCAAGGAAAATATATACTGATATACTGTATAGAGTAACAGAATAACAAAATAATTACTTTGAAAGATTTACCAAGGAGTAAGCTATGAAGAGAAATTTTTACTTTGAAAAACTATACAAGGTATCGTGCTATAAGGAAGATTTAGTAAGAATTTGGCCAAGTACATTATTTACAAGTACCAAAAATTTGTCAATCTATAAACAGGCAATATAATATACACAAATAATTTTAAAAACATTAAAACAATTAAAGAATAACTTTAAGAAATAAATTTGAACACGATAAATAACAAAATTTCTAAAATGTATCAGTTAATATAATTCATGACTAGCTTTACTATATAGGACAACAATAAAAGCTTTGTGACAACTTGAAATAAATGTGCATTTATATATTGGGCTTTTTGAAACAATTTTTTAAAACATTTCAAAACTTTAAAATGAGTGTCGCAAAACAATGAATTTAATTCAGACAAAATGTATATATAATGTATGAGAAAGATATTTACAGAAAATGTTTTGCTCGTGATAATAATTTAAAAAATAAAAAGAAAAGCCATATTGCCATAAAAGTCATTTTTCTTAATTAGGTCACTGTCCACAACTATAAACTTCATCTAAAAAAATTAATTATAATTGACATATTTTAGTAATATTGCTTTCAGATATAGGAAGCACAACTGGGATAACCTATGATCAATTCTTAATTTGGTCTCAATGTACAGAAAATTAGTCAACAATAAATTCTTAATGGATAGAAAACTTGAAACAAACTTACAAAATAGCCCTCAAATACTATTTTAATATATACAGGGTATCTGCCAAAATAAAATTTTTCTAATCCATGACTTTTCATGACTTTCCCTGATTTAGCAAATCATTTTCCATGACTTTAAAAAGCTTTCGTTAAAGTATATATGAATAAAACTTCTGATGTACATATAAATAAAATAAATGCTTTTAGAGAAATTACAGGAATTTTATCATAAAAAACTATAAACTTACTTTATAAGTGTTAATAAATTCACATACATAAAAATAAATTGTTGTATCTACATACCTAAGTTTAATCATATAGCAATTTTTCAATCAAAATGCTTCCAATTTGAATTCAGGGTACTTTGGTATTATCCAGATGACCAGAAATAATAGCCAAATATAAGCCTATAATATTTATATACAATATCCCTAGAGTTAAACTTATATTTTGTGCAAAAATCTTAACTAATTTTTATTAAAAATTATTACTATATTAATAAAATTTTAATCTACAATTCAAGAAAAAAACCAGAATAATATACATTTACCCATCCATTAAGCTTTCTTGCTTTGAGTTTCCTTGGTGAACAAATTTTACTTGGCAATAGGGTCAATAGGATAATACATAAATACCAAACTCAGTAACTTCAGTCAAATGACAAGTAAAAATAGAATTAAGCAATTCAATGCATTTTTTTTAATCGGTAGTTTAGCGGATCCATGACTTTTACTCATTTTACTTGAAAAATCAAGACTTTCCATGACAAAATTAATCCATTGTCTAAGTTCATGATTTTTCATGACTTTCCAGGTGCGCGGAAACCATGTATATATCATACATTACACTGAAATTTTAATTCTACATTTAATGTCCCCAATAAATATAGATACGCCACATTTTTCTGCAAATCAATTCTAAAATTGAAGAACAATACTGTATAATATAATTCAACTGAAAGCAATAATATGATTTTTAACTAAATTTTGAAATCTCACATTCTTTTACACACATAGAAATTTAATGCATACATTAGTTTTAAAATATTCTTACAGCAATACTTAATAGATGACATATAGTTATATTGACAATGACCTTTTGTACAATATAAAAACTATACATCAAGAAGTCAGTTACTAATTGCATAGTAGGCAGAAGGCATATAAAATCATAATGTCATGCACATACAACTGTAATCTCTTAACTAGTGAATTATAGTTGGAGATGTATGGCAAAAATTTTTGAAATTTAATTTTTTTTTATTGCCATACAAAAATGTGATTGACTTCCAGCAAAACAACTAACATAAACTATTAAACAAAAAAAAAATTAACTGCAATATGAGCTTCTTTCTTAATGTGGAGGATATATGCAATAAGTTGACAGTTTGTCCACTCCATGATCAATGGAACTACGGGGGGAAACCAAGGACAGGCGATCTTGAATAGTTTGAACTATGATAGAGATGGCAACTATAAAAGAATGAATGACAATAAGGAATAAAGATTGAAATGAAGAGGATGACATAGAAAAATAATTCTTAATAAAACATCCCTAAAATAAAATCTTACATTTCTCAGTTTACCTTATTTAAAATAAAAAGCCACAATTTTGGAAGTTAAATCTATACAAATTAGCATTCTTTTTTTATTGATAAAATAGACAGAAATTCAATATGTATTTGTCAATATGTATGTCCCTTTGTAATAAAAAAAATTTACTTCAATTTTTCATTAAAAAAAAAAAAAAAAAAAAAAAAACTACCTTCAAGCACCCACACAAAATTAACCCATAAAACATTCTCAAATCCTTAGGGGGGAGAAGGGGGAAAAAACTGAATTTTAAAATACATTAAACTTGAAATTCTCAATAAATAGATTCTAATGGTCAAGTGTATATAGATTCAACATTTGAAAATAAATTCCAAAAGTTATAATATATAATACTTTTATGTTCCTTTAAAAATTACAATACAGAACTATACAGAAATTTTAAAAAAAATTCAACTTTATTCTTTTTTAAGAGTATCATACAAAGAAAAGATCTTTAGACCTTTCATTTTTAAAAGTACACTTAAAATAAGACAATTAAGAAAATTCAATACTTTATCTGTTAATGATTATCAATGAGTTAAATAAAAACTATTATAAAATGTTGTAAAATTTTACAAAGATGATTCTGAGTGATACAAAATACTCGTATGATTTTCATAATTAATAACAATGCATATATTACAAATTATATAATTAAAAAGTACCAAACTATAACTTAATTAAATTTGCAAAATTTAGCGACAAGTAGCTAAATTTCCTTTGACTATTTAAAAAAAAAATCTTAAAAGTAATAAAAATTATATACAAAATGTTAAAATACTGTTTAAGGAATTGTATAATATCATTATCAATATATTATCCTTTGTTGTATTTAAATATGTAAACAAGTGATAGCACAAAATTAATAGGAGTCAATCATATTCAGTACTTAATTCAATAATGTAACAGAAAAGGTACAAAATGCTTTATCAAGTATTTGATTTCATTTTAATTTATTTGTGCATTACATTATTCAATTATATATAAATGAAATTTTGCTGTTTTACTTAATTTTATATTCACTATAAATATACATTTTTTTTTCCAGATCGAACAAGCAATTTAACAAATTATAATCCAACAAACCTTTATAACAACACAAATAGATTTTAAACTTAAATTAAAATAAAATTAAAGTCAACATTAGACAACTTTTAATCAATAACCTTAAATGTATAAAAGGTGTCTTGGTTTGAAATCACAACCAAGCTGCATTCTCATTAATTTTTGTACTTGTATACTTAGTTAAATCTTGAGTACCAAGTTGAATAAACTACAACTTTAACTAATTTTTTTCCAAAATGGTGACAGTTTTACAGCAATTTTGCTCAATTCCAGTTCAATATTTGAATTTTCATTAGCCATGGTGAAAAAAATAGCACTATAAAGTTGTAAATAAATTTAATGAACTTTGGATTTTCCAGATATATTCACCTCAAAAAGATTTACTATTATATCTAAGTCACCAGATATCAGTCAATGTGTTAAGTTTTCAAGTAAGTGTTGTAGCAAAAAATAATTAAGCTTTATAGATCACCAGTTAAGTTTTTTACAATATATATATATATATATATATATATATATATATATATATATATATACACATATACTATATATACATATATACATATAATAATATACATATATATATATACATATACATACATATATATACATATACATACATATATATATACATATACATACATATACATATACATATATATACATACATATACATACATACATATATATACATATATATATATATATATATATATATATATATATATATATATATATAAGTCACAAATAAGTGCAAAAATTAATGAGAATGCATGATCGCAATCACAAACCAAAGCACTATCATTATTCTTCAAAATAAATAAATAAATAAAAGTTTTAAATGTAGCATTAAGTAAACACATAAACTGAAAAAGAAATTTAAATACAAAAACGAATATTAGAATGCATTAGTACTTACTATAAATAAATTTAAAAAATAACATTACTGAAATATGCAAGGTATATGCCAATAGAAACCATACAAATATTGTACTTAATATTCAGCATAATGTTTATACAAGCATTTACCATGCATTTAAATTTTATAAATAAATGCATAACTAGATATACAAATAAATCAAGATAATGATTATTTACATTAATTCAAATAAATCATTCATAAATGTGGCAAAACCTTTTATAACAAGAATTTGGATGAAAAGACAAGCATGATTAAATTGACTAATAAAAGGTAGAATAAAGAGGGTAATCATAATAGATATTAAATTTTGAGGAAGAACTAAATTAAAAGTATGATATGAAGTGAGATTCTGTATTCATTTTAAATAGTAGTTTGAACGAAATTATTTCATAACACAAACTTAGATCAATTTGATTAAAATCTAGACAAAAGTTGAAGTATTATTTGAAGTAGTATATTTATACTAAAAAATTGATTAACTATATAACATTATAAATCATTTAGAAAATGTATAGAGAAATAAACAATTTAGGACAGAAAAGGAAGTTTTAAAATGTTTATTACTAACAACATGCTTTTTATTTAAAAAAATTAAAATACTTCATGGTTTTCTACTTATAAAAGCTATAATTGCAGAATACTGTAACTTAAAAGATGTAGCATAATTTTCAATAATATAAATGTAATTTCCAGTTTAGTATGGTAAAAATATTACTAAATATGAAGATTAAATATTCAAATACTTAATCTTCAATTATTCACTAACAAAATATGTAAACTCTTTTTAAAAATATATAAATATAAATAAACTAGAAGATGTAGAGATTTATTTATTAAACTGGCTATAAGTCAAAATCCAATTTGCACTTCAACTTCTCATATTTGTCATCATACCTAAGATCTCCAATTATCTCAAAAGAACATGGTGGATGGAATTGTGTTTTGAATGTTTATTTTTAAAAATTACTTATTAATAAATATAATTCTATTGTTGTGTCTATGAAAACACATAAGTATGTTTTCAGGTAACAGTGTACTATGGCTGTAGTTTGAATACAGTGATGACTGGCAAGAATCAAACTACAGAAGCTTAAATTTTGTATGATAAAGAACAAGGTAAAATAAAAATCAACA
Organism: Pardosa pseudoannulata; assembly: GCA_032207245.1. NCBI lineage: Eukaryota > Metazoa > Arthropoda > Arachnida > Araneae > Lycosidae > Pardosa > Pardosa pseudoannulata. The sequence goes on along the minus strand of CM063511.1, from coordinate 40,812,699 downwards.
AACAGAAATCACAGTACATTTATTTCAATATAACAAAATAAGCTACATAAACTACAGACTTCTGTTTACAAATCATTTACAAAATTCAGAGTATTTCAGTTGTATAAACATCTTGTTCATTTTACAATAAACAATAAAATTCTATTTTTAAAACAACACTTATAGGAATGATAATAAATCAAATACTTTAAAACATTAATAGTTTGGAATAATTTATTTAATCTTCAGCTATGATTAGTTCATAACTGATAGAAACTAAATAGAAAAGGTATGGTTTTTCCCCCCATTAGTATTAAATGAGGATTATAATTTCAAATAAAATAACGTTGCAAGTAATTAGCTATAGTAAAACTTACATATAAATGTCTGATCCCCTAACTTTAATTTAATTTAAAGAAGGGTGGAGGGGATATTTTACCATAAGCTGAAATAATTAAAGTGAAACAGTTGTTCCCAAAACATTGAAAACTTAAGATTCCATAAATAAATATTTTCATAGTTCTTCACTTCATGGAATTAATTTTTCCTCTGAAGTTAATAATCAACAAACAAAACATTGTCTTACTTTTTTTACATTTATCTATGATATAGAATTATCAAATTTCTTCAAATTCTTAACATATAAATATACAAAAATAAAGCTCAATTATTGGTTAAATATGTGTGCATGTGTATAAAAGGTATGTTTCAGCATCTATATACCTGTTTTACAGATTTTTTAATATGGCATAACATCAGGGCCGGATCATCATGCAGACAAATGTCTAGACTGAGTTAGATTTCTATTGAAAAGATTCTACTGAAAAGATTTGTAAATAATAAGATAGCTAACTTTTCTGTTGGACTATTGTATTTAATAAGAATGAATACATGAAATATAATATACATTGTTTTATATGTTGAACAAAATACTTCGGATAATATTATGATGAAGTAATTGATAATTTTGCTTAATTAAAAACTAAGAAATAGAAGTTTTTGAGTTAATTCCTATTTATATACTTTTGTTAGACCCCCCTCCCCAAACAAAATTAATTTTTTTTAAAATTTTATAAACAAACATTTCTAGAAAAACTAAAATTTATTGTACTTTAAATATTTTTTATTAATAAAAATTTAAGATTTGTTTTAGTCTTTCACGTTTAGTTTTATTTATTTTAGTGTGTGCTTTATTTCTTATAGGATAGGTAAGAGTTCCGGAGGAGGGGAGCTCAATAAGAAAAAAATTGCTAGAGCCCAAAGTTGTTTAATCCAGCCCTGCATAACACTGCTTTTTGCCTGATATTAGACAGACAAAAAAGGCATCAATATAAAATTAGGCCTTTACAGACAGTAATGTATAAAAAAACTGTTTTTATAGGCTATATCAAAAGTAAATAACACTGGACATTTCCTATGATAATTACCGGTTATATTTTTTATACTAATAGTAATAACAAGAAACCTGTTATCACAAAATCAAAGAAACTACTCTTATACAGCATTGTAAATTCATCCAGCGTGGTTAACTATCAATGTTTCCTTTACAACTTTAAAAGTTGAACTTTTAAAATATAATAAAAATTTATTTCTAACAAAAAATGGATTACAGTCTAAGGATCATTCTACAAATTAGTTTTGAAATCCTGAATTAAAATAACAAAATGTGAAACATACAAAATGAAAAATATCATCTAATTATAAAGGAGTTAAACTTCCTGGAATATATTAATAAAAAGTATATATTTAAAAAGAATTAAAAGGTCATATTTGAAATAAAGTTTTAAAATAACTAAATGTTTAAACAAAAAAAAAATGAAAATTACTATACAACTATTCATAGATATAAATGTATTCACTATATAGAAAAAAACAATAGAGAAGTAAATCATACAGCACATAAGAAAATGTCTAACATTAAAAATCTACTTGATGCACATTGACACACATTTCTCTGTAATAACTAATTGTGCTTTCTGGAAATGTTATAAAGAAATTTATTACTGTTAAATAAATGCAGAGGATAAAAAGTGAAATGCATGTAAGCATGTGCCACACAAAATTTAGAAATTTAAATGCATTGGGAAATTATAGCAAAATGGACATTAACACAGATGCAAAGACATCAAATTGCTTGTAAATATTATTTATGAAGTAAAGGGGTTCCCAATTAAAATAAAGAGTATCAAAAAAGCATATAAATTGATATTAACATAAAATTGAAAAGTAACTTATAAAATACATATTTAAAGATACAAATAGGTATGTAAAAATTAAGTTTCTCTAATGGTATAAACAGTTATTGAAATATCAATTTATTGCTAATTTCAAAAACTAATATAATCAACTCAAAACCTTAAATTAAAAAGACATTAGTAAATGCAAATTACCTTATTAATAATTATAAAATCCTTGCTGTAAAAGTACCTCACTATATTTTCATTTTACAATACTGTATATCAGTAAAATACAAATTTTATATAAATGTATAAAAAGTATTTAAGTAACAAATGGAATTATTTTCAAAATATTTATAACATAAAAAAAGACTAACACAGAAAATTTCTAATGTAAATGAAAATCAAACGGATTAGCAAGTATTTTAAAATTATAGATAACAGTTTTTACAGCATAGATAAGAGATATTCATATTATGTTACAAAAGGTATTTAAAAAGTATATAACACCAAAATATGAAATATGCATGCCATTTTTTTTTTAAATCATATAGGAATATAGAGGATATATTTCAAATACAGGACTGAATATAGTAAAAATATTTAATAAGTTACATTTAAACTATTGTGATTAAAAAGCTTTTGCATCTGAATGCAAACACTTAAGTCCATTGTACCCATGATTATACCTTGAAATTCAATAAAGTTTACTATTACCAACATGTAAATTAATATTTGCATTAATAAATTGCTCTAGCTTAGTTTAAGGGTGAAATATAACACACATTTTAGAAAATTAGCAAGCTAAAGTAGAATATTTTTTTTAAAAAAATTATACATTTAAAACAAACAGCTAAAAACAGAACAGTTAAACAATATGGTGATCTTACTTTTAGAACCCAAACACCAAAATACCACTGAGAAATAATTATGATTATAAAGTATTATAATAATATACATAATTTGAAAATAAAGATGTTTCGTTTCCTTATTTAGATAATTACTTAATATAAAGAAAAATCATAATGTTTACTAAACTTAATTAGTTTATTTTTGTATTTCATTAAATTAAAAATCACAAAATATCAATACATTGATTTTTGGCTGTAAGTACTTCAGTATAGAACATTTTTATTTCCTATTACTTCCGTACCTAATTTTTAAGTAAACATTAGACATATAAAATTTCACATACATTTTCATAATATTGAGTGTAAATGTGTGTTTATGCCAAATTAATATCAAATCTCAGTAAACATCAAAACGAATGATAATCTGGGATATTCTTACCAATGATTATTAAAAAAAAATTTTTTTTACTATTTTAGTCATGCATCGAATAGGAATTACTTTCAAAAATGATTATCTGGTCAAAACATAAGTTAATAACATGCTTTTCTTTTTTCACATTTTTTCACATATCCTAACAAAAGTCAAGAAGTGTTGATATCATCTAAAGACGCCAATTAAAAATGTTAAAGGCAGAATACAAGCTATAGAGAAAAACATTTCAAGCACTTCATAAATTCTGATGTATTTCAAGATATTATTTATATTTTACAAAATAAGATCTATTTGAGTTTTATTAAATTTCTACTTAAAAAAAAGGGGGGGGCGACATCTCTAAAACAACAGTTCCTAAAGGGACAGTACCTTCCACTTTTGGTTTTTCAGATCTAAGGGGACCTTTTTGGACAAAAGCAAATTTGGAGGCACTAAGGACCAACTGTTGCCTCTGAGTAATACACTCACAAGAAATTGCCGAGAACTTTTATTAATACTAAAAATAATTAAATGTATCTTTTAACAAATAGTTCAATTTTTTTAAATAGTAAAACATGATTTAAAATTGCAAATAACAAATATGACAGCAAATATAAAAAAACTCCTATAATTTTTCAAGTATAGCCCTCTAACAAATACATTAATTTTTTAAGAGATATATATCTTCTGGTAAATATATTGGTATACTTTAACACTAGGATTACAGTATTTAAGGTTTAATAGACAATGGTAAAAGCTTATTTTGAATCCTGTGTGATAAAATGATCCTTTCCTTTTCTCAGTACTTCCATATAGTAAACTATCAAAGTAGCTTAAAAAGTTTCAATATGTTATTTTAAAATTCAAAGTCTGGTAGACAGGGTCACAGCACTTGGGATTGTTCATTAGTCGCAAAGAACAACCTGATACTTTCTTTGATTTTCTTTTAAAGTAAACAAAATAGTAAGAACAATTAATATGAAATTTTTTTTTTTGAAACGTAGAGATGGTTAGTACATTTCCTGGGTTAGAAGGTTGACCTGGAGCAACCTTGCCTTTCATAAAGAAAATGATTGATTGAAAGTTCATTACAGTTCTACTTAAATGTAGTGGTATTATAGCCCACAATACCCTTTATAATAACATTTTGCAGTCATGGTGAATTTGTATAAAATACAATCTGGTTGTCTTTTCAATTTAATATTATTCCTTACAGCAATCAAATCTCTGTATATGTATGGTTTTCTCACAAATGATCATTTTATCTTATCCCTTTGCAAGTTTATTTCAGAATTCAAATAGAGAAAAGTAGGCATTGAGGTAATTTTAACAGTGGATTTCGAAGTTATAGTTTTTGCAAAAGTTAGTGACAAAGATATTTTGTCTGAAATCTTTAATAAAAAAGTAAATGATGAAGATGTTGGCAACGAAAATATAGTTTCTTCACATTCTTTATTAACAGCAAAAATATTTCAGCCTATTAAATCTCTACAGATATTTTTTTCAAGCATTTCATTCACAAGTTATAATTACTTTATTGCTTTATACTGTAAACATCCTTTGTCAATTGATTTCACAAGGAAAAAATGAATAAGCAATCTAAAATAATGGATATCTTTTAATACATAAGTTTCTCAGATATATAAATTTTATTGCATGCCTTTTTCTTTATTTTTTCCAAAAATTTCCAATACTTTAACAATATTTAACAACTTTGATACTTATTTTGTAAATATTGCTTTAAACTTATGAAACCAACCAAACTGAAGTATTTTACATTGAAATTATATTGTCACTCAATATTATGATAAATATCCCTCTATGATGATAACTTTATTTGTTACATCAAAGTTTTACCATTTTTCAGCCTTCTGCATTGTAATAAGTTTTAAAAACCTGTCCATTACCTGTAAAGGATGTTAAATCCACTGAAGTCTTTCTGAATTTTTTTTTTAAATGTGTTTAAACTAATAGTAATTTCAAGAACTCAAATTTAATTAAAATTTAATGTGTTTGAAAAATAAATTGCTGCAAGGAAACTTGAGAAAGAAAAATTTTTACAAAGAATAGAAGCTTTATACCTTGAGATAAAATTAATCTCGTCAGAAATCGAAAGAACCTTTACAGTAACTCTAGTGCTAAGAAATATACCAATATTGTTTACTATTTTTAATAAAGATATTTTAAAAATCTTACATAATGACATAAAATAGGAACATAATTGAATCACTGCTTAAAAAAGTAGAATTTGGGTTTATCAGATATTACATTAACTGGTTTCAACAATAGAAGTAAATGTGCTTTTTTCTACGAGAGGTAGTGACTAAATTTCTTTTTGAAAGGGGACACTGGGTGAAAAAAAAAGATTGTGAATATGATGTTTTAAGTTTTAGGAGTTATTTCATAAAATCCTACCATGCCTTACCTATTATTCTGCTTCAAATGATACATCATATTATTTTACAAAAAAGAAATTATGTTTATGGATAGTAGTGAAAAGAGAGACTTATGTCACAAAGTGTGAATTGCTTTTCAAAGGTTAGTACTTTTAGCTGAAATTTAAAAAGTTACTGAAGCTTAATAAGAAAAAAAAATATAGATTTATTTTAATTCACAAAGTTAAGTTTTTGTTACTTCAAACCTTACATCAAAAAACAGCTAATGATATAGATTGTGAAAATATGGTTTAAACAAAATACTAGAGTGTTTAAACAAATTAAATATATAAATATGTATATGCATAAAAAGTTTGCTGTGCTTAAATTTACATTTACTTCTCAACAGCTTCCTAAATATATTATTTTAAACAATTTGTAATCTTATGCACAAAAAAATAAGGAAGTTGGGACAGGGAAAGGAAAAAGGAATGATAACAATGAACAGTGCTAATACAGAAATGTCTACAAACAGTTTACGAGAGAATGAACTGACTAATAAGAGAAATGAAAGTTGTTAATGAACTAAAACTGTTTCCATCAAATTTTTAAATCTTTGTTTGCATGCTTGTTAACATAATACAATAAGTCAAACTATCACATGCATCATATTTACGTATACCAACTATAACATAGTACATATCTTGATGGCTTTAATGAATTTTAATAATCATCGCTTTGGTTACAAAAAGGTAATAACTGACAAACAGCTGCATTTCTTAAAATGTGTTGTCAAAAGTCTAGTATATTAACACATAAAATACCTTCACACCCACTGAGTTTTACACTATGCAAATATATAAATGTATATATATAATATATATGCAAGTGTTGGGAATAATACATTCAACACTAAGAGATAGATCAAATTATAATTTTCAAGATGATTTATCAGTCTTTTTCTTTAACAGATGACAGTCTCAGAAACTCCTGGATATGCTTGACAATCAGATCTATAGCAACTGGAAAATATGGGATGGGAAGGGGTAACTACACAGATTTTTTCTTTGTACCATTATATAAGAAAACAAACATAACTAATCTCAATGAGGAAGTCAACAATAAAAAAAATGAGTAATTAATTTTGAGAAAAGGAACAGAGAACTGCACTTCAACTCTAGCTAAGAAATTTTTATGGATTAAAATTTTGACATACAAAAACTTAAAAGTTTAAAAAATAAATAATAAAAAGAGAAAGTTTTATATTATGTAAAATTGCTTACTCATTCAAATCTAAATGCATCAATTGTATTTTGTAAAAATAAATAACTAAATGAAGTTATTTCAACAAATCCATAGCACTTTAAACTAATATATCACAGATGTTACCAGTCAAAGATCTACTTAAAAGTCTATAAAATATATAGATTTAAGCAAAAGAAGTTTATAATAGATTTTGTGTGCAGGGTATAATACTCACAATAATGTAATATAACTATTTCAATTTATCATTGCATTATGAAAAGTTAACAGAGGCAGTGAAATAAGGATACCATCTACCAAGAAATGGGTATAATCCAAATACAATATATATTAATCTGCACAATCAGAATACTACACCATATCAATAAAATAATGGAAGTGTGCAGATAATATTCAAAATTAATGATTACCCATTTGCAAAGAATTAGCTATAAAAAGTTTAACTATTGGTTAACCACTTATGGATTTCCCTAAACTTAAAGATTAATTTTCTGACATTACTTCAAATAAAACTTCATTAAAAATAAATTATAGAATTAGGGATAGAATTAGAATGCACAAAAAGTGTACTATTCGAAATTCTACTTTTTATATATTTATGAAAACAAATCTTTGATTTGTATTCATATTGCCTCAATACCTATTAATTTCTATAAATTGTAACATACTCTTTCTTCGTGTCATTTCTTAGCTATTAGACATGCAGTGTTTTGTTAATACCAAGTAGCTACATTAATGTCCACTTTACTAAGGAACCATAGTTGCAAGTCATACAGGATTGATCATCTGATGGAAAGTTTAGAGATTCAGTATTTAAGGTACATTAAGGCTCAATAAGACTAGGACCTACTGCCTAAAGCTAACTTACAGCTGAAAACATACATGTAAGCAGAGGAACTCAAACTCAGATTCTGGTTTAAAAAAGCAATACTCTAACACTTGGCCAACATCTGACCACCAGATGACATGAGTAAGCACAGAAGTGAATTAACCAATACTAAAGTTACTTTAACCCAAATAAGAGTTGAAGGTTTTGCACCAAAAAGTTAACATCTTTGTTTAAAAAGGATTCATGTTCTAGACCTAATTTTCCTAGACATAGTTTTCAAACTGTGTGTACACTGGGATACCATAAACATATTTTTGTAGAACATATTTTGTATTTGAGTAGAAGACTATTTCAAGTATCATCTTGGTATTGTTTTCCTTCCAACATGCACCAGTTCTCAATTGCAAACCCAAGTGTTTACTTTGGGATATCATGTTCATTTCCAAACAGGTTCTGTAGAATCCCTGCCCTTTCTGTAAACTGATTTTTTGTGTTATCTATCTTGGATATTAACTGTAACCTTAGCAATTGTGTAGCAAAGAGCTGATTATGTGTAATAGCTTTTAAATTTTAATAAGGGATTTATATAATGTGTAGGCAACATAAAATTGCTTAGTGCTGATTTCTCTCAACACTTCATATTAAACAACTTTCATCCTATATGCTATAATACATTAATTATCAATTACTTAAACAAAAATTTATCTCAAAGAGAGATAAACAGATCATTCAAATCCCAAATCTACTTCAAAGCATATACAAAAACAAGAAAGATAAAATTCCTGTTAAATGTATATTTATAATAGTTAAGTAAAATGGTTTTAACTGGGATAAGTGATGTTAATACCCATATATCTGTTTTTAGGGAAAAAAGGGAATGAGAGTTTTTTTGCTCAGTAACCAGCACAGTGATTCATACTGAACAAATATTAACATTTAAAATAATATTTTTTAAATATAATTCAATTTTAAGAGAAAATTTTATAATATTAAAGTATTTTTTAAATGCTTTACAAATTTTTAAGTACAAAATTATATAATAAACTAAATTAAATAATTACAAAACCATACAGGGCTTTTATGTATTATCGTCAATAAAAAATTTAAAAATTCAAACTGGTAAGTGCATGAATAAGTTAAAAATAGGAAGTATAATTATACATCATATTAATTTTACAATACTAAAATTTAATCAAAAAATTAAAAATTTCTCTTAAAAAGGAAAAAAACAATACCCTTAAATTTATCAAAAATTTATTATTCAAAAACGTTTATAACACCTTTTGAATTACTGAAAATAAATATGGATTGGTTATATCCTGGGGAAGAACCAGAAGCCTTAATTCATGCTCTACAAATTAAATATTTCATAAAAATTTAAAATGTTATTTTATGTTATTTTGGCACAATGCAAATGAAGTTAGTAAAATTATAAAACTTTTTTTCTACTATTACTCATGCAAAAATATAAATGCTACATGCAAATAATTTCATATTAAATGAAAACGCAAACTTAAAAATGTTTTCATAACAGAGCAGTATAAAAAGGTTTATTTTTCAAATTATATTTATACATTGTCATTCTAATTCAATGATATCAAAATTTGTAAAAAATTAATGAAAACTTTCACGTAATTCTGAGCAATATATGAAATTTCAAGCTTTATTCATAATTTAAATGAAAAAAATAGAATATAGTATTTTAAATCTTTTCCGTGCTTTACAGAATTATACAGCACATATCCCACATTTTACCTTCTATAACAAATTGGAGATAATAGTTTTTTCAAAATTTATTATACATAAAAATTAATAACCAACTTTTAACAATTACAATGGATAAAGAAAACTAATCCATTTGTTTTCCATTCTAAAATTATTTCCCACCATATGCAAGAAAAATTAAATTTTACTTTTCTATTTAAAGAAATTTTAAACAAGTATTAAACATAACACATTTAACTGGGTTTTTTTTAGCTAATTATGTATTATTTGTTATTATAACATAATTCCTATTCCTGACATAATACAATGAATTTGTCTAAAAATTATTTTATGTAGAGCTATCTATAGACCCATTACTTGTAACTCTAAGAAAGTTCTTTAAAATTCAAATAAAATTTTGTCATTTACAGTGAGCGTAATATGTGAACAGAAGAAAAAAATAAATCTTTAAATGCAAATATAAATTCAATGAAATAAAAAATATTAAAAATTTCAATGTCTTTTGAGAAACACCATGTAATACAATAAATAAGGATAATTGCAGTTTATTTTTAATTAATAAGAAGATGCTAATGTATATACATGACTGGTGAATATAAAGAATTTAAGTGCATATAAATACACATTTACATCAAACAATTAACTAAAATCTGTAAAAATTTTCTTTTGTATTTTTATACAAAGTTCATCTTTTGAACAATTTTTTTCAAGAGTATAAATTTAAATAAACAGAAAATGATTTTTTTAAACAAGAAAAATGAACTAGGTGTAGGTATCAAAGGAAACTTTTATATATGTATTTTTATTTTTGATCAAATGAACTTTTAAATTTATCATCTCTCATTTACCTATTCTATTCATCATTAAAAATAATAAAAACTTTTCTAATGTACTTTATAACATAATGTAACATGTTTGAATTGGAATGCTACACTTAACTTTTTTCAACAAAATTTGCAATCAGACCAGAACCTACAGCTTAAAGATAATTTCATATTGATATAAAACATATTAGCAGTGGAATTAAAGCACATAAACTCTGGTACTGAAGGTCATAATCTAAGTTTGTTTGTCATATACCACATTAACTAAACAAAACTCCTCAGCTTCACAGCCCAACTTGAAGGTCAAGGACTATAGTGCCAATCTCTGTTTCCAAGACCAAGGGCCCTGGGATACAAAGCATATCTCCTGGTTAGGTGGTCAACCTTACATGGAACCCCTTGTGTTTAGTTCCCAAGCATGCTTGGTTAGTCTACCCACTGAAGGGATGAAAGGCTGAGTCAACCTTGCCCAGCCTGGACATTGAACCTTCGACCTGTGTTGTAGGCGCACGAAGCACTACCCCATTGCCACTGGGCTTCCAATACCACATTAGTATGAGAAAATATTAAGACCATAAAACAGATGAAAAATTTTACTTGAATGTTGTTCTAAGGATGACCTGTATGCTTTTTTTACCATATAGCTAGTTTACCTATACACAGTTGGCCTTAACTGGTTTTCTCATAGTTTGGTTTGGAGTGCTACGGTCTACTTTTTGCAAGATGAGGTCTAATGAGACCAGGACCTATAGCTGAAAGCTGATTCCGAACGGCGATGAACATCCATGACACTGTGGGATTCAAACCCATGAACTACAATACCAAAGGCCAGCACCCTAACCAATCAGCCATCGTTTGGCAGTTTTCTCATAGATTGTAAAAGAATTGATATTTTTAATTTGTGCATATTTTTAATAAGTAAAGAAGACCTTTTTACTGCAATATAACCTGGTAAATCCAAAAGATTTTACAGGCCATATTGAAAATGCATTTTACTTGACATTATAAACACTGATAAGGGAAAAAATGCCATTGTGATAAATAACATTTTGTGTGTGTGTCAACTTTGGTATTACCTTTCCATGCATACCACAGTCACTAAACACGGGCAGTATCTAAGCAGTCAAGACTAGGAAGCAAATTTGAACTAATAAGTAACAAGAGATCTCATTGGTTTGCAGGAATCTGACTCTCCATTCAGAGGAATATCTCCCCTACCCCACTTTACAGAAGGAACAAATGTTTTTAGTTAATAGGTGTTGAAGTAGTGAAGGTGAGGATGGGTTTTATTTCTGTCTCAACAGATGCTGGAGCCCCCAGACAAAGTGAGCAACCAAAAACATATTTTGGAGCTTTAGTGCAGTCTTTTCTACACCCTATTCAGAGTGAATCACCTGTATCAGTAATCCATAAGTGTTTCAGCTGTATTTCCCTATGCATATATATAAACTAATATTTCAATCAAGAAATTTTGGTATGTTTTGTAATGTGCTAAAATTTACTCTGCCTTAATTTGTAATCAACTTTGTAGTCACACTGCAGAAATAGTGATATATATGTAATATTAAAATCCCTTATTTACATATTTTAATATTAATTTAGTAACTTTTGTTCCTAAAGTACGTTGGGGGGTTGCACGGTAATTCTGATTTTTTTTTTCCCACTCCAGACACGTTATAGACTTAATTCAGCCTCTATCTGTACTACTTTAGCCAATAGTTAGCACATTCTCTTTAAAGATGGGTATTTTTCAAATCACATGTTCAATTGTGCTTAGGGATTATTCATAGTATTTTACCTGAGAAATCCCTACTTGAAAAGTGTGTGTGCAGGATCACATTGTCTGTGTGCACAACATTATAAAATTGCTCGTCTGTTGTATGGATTTCATGTATCACCAGAAATAAAATGTGCTGTGACTTTGAATGAGTCTTGCCAATAATACATATATATAGACAAGATATATAGACTTATAGATTTTTATTTTTAAAACTTTCAAAATAAAACATTGCAAAAAAGTTTTTACATAATACACTACACTCAAAAGAATAAATGTTAAATTTTTTGCTAATTAATTTGCATAAAAATATGAAATAAACAAGGAATTAGACCCATGTATGCTTTCACTTCTGTAATTATCTTCATTACTATTTACTAAATACCAAATAATAAACTAAATAAAATTTTCTTTTTAAAAGATATTATAAATGTAACTTAGCAATCTATTATGGGTTAATGCATAAAATAAAATCGTTTACATATTAAAAAAAATAAATAAATAAAAAAACTTTATCAGTACTTGGTTATTTCATCTCTTAATCTTAACAGATGTAATGTGTCCCGTCATAGTATTATGCAGTTTCACAAAATTTTCTGAAATTTCACTGTGCTAAACATTGTAAATAATTTTTTATAATTTTTTCTAGATTTGGCAAAGTTGCAGGCTCCAAATTTTTTTCCTAATAAAAAACATGATTTTTCTATAAGATCTGAACTATTTACAGACTATGGTAATGAAGAAATGTAAAGATACAATGCGAAAAAAATTCAAGATTACTCAATAATTTATATGTGCTCATGCCCATGGTTAAATAAATTTAACAATGGAAATTAAATTTACCACTGATATTTGGGAGTGAAGTTAATTGCATTACCCTTGTCATTTTTCAAATGCTACTAAAATTACATCTTGCAAATCTAGATTCTTGTTTAAAAACTTGACAAAATTTGAAGTATGATACCAAATATTCATTCAACAATTTAGATCTAAAAAGATTTAAGAAAAAAAAATCTAAGTATCGTATTTTCCCCTTAGTGTATATGTGTATGTATGTATATATATATATATATATATATATATATATATATATATATATATATATATATATATATATTAATATTATAGTTAAATTTTAAACCAATTTTATTTATAAATTAAAAATAAGCTTCAGATATGAAATTTTAAAATTAAACTTTTATAACAAATAAATCAATAGAATTATATATAATAAATGCAATATTTGTTTCAATTACCAATTTCATTAATTCCACCCTGATAAATTTACTGGTGGTCTGCAGTTTGGCCACCCCTAGTTTACTAAATTATTGGAAAATTGTCACTTGCAAATAAATTTCAAGTGTAGATGATTATAAACTGATATAAATATGATGATTATAAATGTAGATGATTATACACCTTATCCTTTTAGATAACAAAGACAGGTTTCATAAAAATCATTGCACCCACAGATAACAAAATGAGATTTAGAATATATGTAATTTGATGTTCAAAGAAATGAAAAAAGAAAAATTAAAAAAAAAATATTTTTTTTTCTAACAGGATTGTAACATTGATTACATTACACCAAGACTACTTCACTATGCATAGAATGTACTTTCAGAGGATAGCAATTTCAAAAATTATAAAACAAAATTCAGTGTAAAAGTCATAAAAAAGAAAAAGAAAATTCAATTTTCTTATTCTACAAACTATTGTGTTCAATTAAATGCAGAAAATGATTGACTTTTTGTCAACATTTCTGACTGCAAAATTGTCCTAAGGAAATACTACCACAATATTTTAAAACTAAAAACTTCTGCCAAACAAAACAAAAATATATAGAAAGCTAAAATGAAAATAAATTTCATATCAGTATGAATCTTTTAAACAAAAATATGCAAAAATTCACAATTGAAACTTTAGAAAAATCTCAAGATCCAAATCAATCATTAATACCAATTTTCAATTATGACAGACTTATTGAGAAATAATAATTCAGATGAAAATCTCAAATGATTCACATTTTAACCAGACTTTTAATTTTATAAAGATAATTATTTAATAGTACTAAAATTTTAGCCTTACTAATATAATCATGATATGTAAAACTAAAGATAAACCATACCAACTTTTATCAGGGTTCTCACTCTTTTTCCAGAACAAAAATTGAGGACTTTCTAAGGACCTACTTGAAATACACGACATAACAGCATAAACCCTATCTCCTGATGCACATATTTTAATGATTATGAACCAGACAACAAATGTTCAATAAATGCCCTACAATATTTCAAAATTAAGTTCCCAAAAATTAATATAAGATAAATCTATTTGACAAAACCTAATTTTGAAAAATGAACATCTAAAGTTTTTTTGTGAGTGATCAAACGAAAAAATAAATTGTGAATAAAAACAATATTATAAACAGTACTTTCTGAGGGTTTAACAATGAATGATATATATATATATATATATATATATATATATATATATATATATGTGTGTGTATATATATATATATATATATACACACACACACTAGTAGATTATACTCTGCATTGTCTAGGAAAGAAGAAAATTTTAGACTTTTGTATTACATTCAATGCAAGGAAAATTAAACTTCCAGAAGTAACTGAAATATCTACAAACCACCATCCTCCATGCTTCGTTTAATTAAAATCTGCATGATTTTTAGCTATTAGGAAAAGGCAGCTGACTTTATACTTTAAACCTTTAAGTATACGAAAGATTATTTATTTGTCATAAAAGAAAACTGATAGGAAATCACATGAGACTACAATCTCGTCCATGGAGAAATTTATTGTGTTCTAATTTAAAAATTAAGGAGTTTTTAAGGATCTTTGACAAAAATTAAGTAGTTTTAAGGGCCCTTAAAAATGAAATCTAAAATTAAGGAGTTTTTAAGGACTTTTAAGGACTGTGGGAACCCTGTTTATAATGCCTAAATTCCTCATCACTAAGGACTTCAAAGTAATGATACCTATTACTACCTAAAAGCCTTTCCTAGAATTCAGCTGTTTGAATACTATGACTTATTTTGATTACAAAATCAATTACTTCACAAGAAAAACAATGAATTAAATGCAGATAACATGTTTCAATATGATTAATTTAGTTTACAAAGACTTGATTGAATTCTCTTAATATGACTATTGTTTTATCTAGTCTTCTCAAATTAAGAGAATATTGTGTAAATCACACTCTCACACACACACACACACACACACACACACACACATAACACCATCACTATACTTAAAGATCAGAAATCAGCATAATTGTCAAATAAACATAAGCTATCCCTAAACAATCTACAGAAATCATTTAAATCATAAAATCATACTTAATAAATTTTATAAAAAGATATAATAAAAACTTAAATACCTTAGATTTTTTTAATAAATATCATTTCCAATTGTTAGAATATAATTTTAATTAAATATAAAGAAAATACTAATTAGAAAGAATTAAAAAATCAAAAGAAGCCTTAGAGCATATAATTCAGTTTTCTTAAGGTTAATTTCAATTCAATTTTCAATTAAAATATACATAAATTGTATTTATTTTCTTTAAATATTGACACACTAATAAAACATGAAACAAATCCTTCTAATATATATTGTTGTTACTCTCCTACTGGTCTAGGAAAGCCTACACCAAATCTAACAGACCTTGCTCCAATATGTGACTGGTCCATTGCTAAGGGTAATATGCAGCTTCAAATGAGCTAGGAAACAAAAGGACTGAATGACTAAACCTCAAGTGAGTCCTCATAATTTAGAAACAAGGATCTAGCAGAATACCCCCAAGCTTTGCCTGCCACCTCCAGAGCTATCTTTTGGATCTTGGGGGACATTGCAACTTCAAACCTATTTTACATGCCCCAGCCACCATTAATGAACACCACTGATCTTTGGCCAGCTTGAGACTTGATCCTACAACCCTCCAGTACAAGATCATTGCCTTTGCAAACTGAGCAACTGTAGCTCATAAAATATTTACTTTAATTAAATATAACTAGATTAAGTTTAAAAAATTTCTGTAGCAAGCAAATCTCATTTATTATAAATTATAGGAATATAAAAATGTGTGATAATACAAAGACAGCAATAACTACTTGGACTGTCCCACAAAATTTTGGAGAGGCTTAATGTAAAAATGAATACATGTTTTTTAATGGTTTACTACTAGTTAAAGAAACAAATTACAATTATATTAGGACAGTTCTGAGACTTTAAATTCAAAGTTAATACGACAAAACATGACAAAATTATACGGCTGATTTATTTATCATACTTATTTTGAACTCTTGATTAGTGACAGAACAAAATATCAAAGTAACAAAAGCCTTATTGTTCATTATATTGTCATATTAGTTATTAGAAACTGTTCATTATATATCATAAAAATATTAAAAATAATCTTGTGTTATAAATAACTTTCCCTTTAACATTTAATTTTAAACTGCCTTAATTTTCATTTCTCTTAAGGCAGTCTGTACCTGCTATATTGGGTTCCTCGCACTCAATGTTAACCTATAGGAAAAATAAAATTCTCCCTGTCCAGCTCACACTTTAAGAACTGACACGTTACAGAAAAGCAAATTCTTTAAGATGCTTCCCATTTTTTATAAACATAAAAAAATATTTAAATAAAGAAAAATTTAAGATGTGAGAAAATCTCATATACTCTTTTTAAACACAAATAAAAACATTTAACACACAAATTCAGAAAAAAAGGAAGATAGCATCCTAGAGAATTTGCTGTTCTATATCATAGTATAATTTTCTTAAAGAATTTTTTAAATGTAACCTGCTCAGTTGAAATTTTTTCATTCTCCCATATGTTAGCACTGAGCAAAAGAAATCGAATAGTGCAGTACAAGCCCACCTTAACCAGAAATATGTCTACTATATTTCTGATTTTTACTTACTCTTAAAATTGATAGGCCACTTAGGAATTATTGCACTTCTTAGAGTTTAAATGCTAAAAAATACAATAATCCCTAGGACAATCAGATTTTATTGCAATCTTAGATATTATTGTATTTCTCAGGCTTTAACTTGGAAAAACTCTTTTTTGTTTGCAAAAAATCTCATTTTTCCTCCTCTAGTTTGGGGCTCCTTTAGTCTCAGTTCTCTCACACCATGAGCTTTTTACTGCCACCACTGCAGTAGTAAGATAATAGTATACCTCAAAATATTTCAGTTATATAGTGCCACAAAATTCAGGGAAAAAAAAAACTAGATATTTTCTAGATAATTTTCCAAAATTCTGATATATTCCAGTCTTGCAATATTTCTTGGAAATAAGCTTAATTTTTAACCAATGGTGACTGCCACCTTGCAAGGGTAGGATTTATCATTATTTTCATTTATGCAAACTCCCTGATTTTTGAGGAGTTTTGAAAATACCCTGTTTTTTCCAGAATCACAAAGAATCCTGACAATACCCTGATTTCCCAGTTTTCTCCCTGATGTGTGGTTACCCTGTCATTTAGCAATGTTCCCTTATTTATATAAAAAAATAGACAAAACTTAATTTTCAACAGGAAACTTTATATTGAAACAGAAAACTAGCAAATATTCTGGCTGCTTTGTAAGCCATCGTATAACTCAAATATTAATATATGAAATTTTGTATATAACATACTAAAGAATACCAATTAAAATCAGATGAGTTTTACCAAGTTATACAACCTTTCACTTCCTTTGAAAAATTTAATAACTTTTAAACTCTCATCTGTTAAATTTATTAGTTTTCAGAAAAAAAAAAAATTTCAAAGCATTACAAAGTTAAAAAAAAGTGAAATTTTTACATTTTCAGAGTTACAAATACAAATTTTATATACAATATTTTTTAGCTATTTATTCAAGGATTTTTTTTTTTTTTTAATTCAGTAAAGTCCTATTAAATTCAAATAGCTCAATGAGCACCAACACAAAACATAAAAGAAATTTAATATCTCATTCAAATACAAAATTCATTAAATTGCAAATACTAACCTTCATTGTCAGCTCCACGGGGAATGATAACGTCAGCATATTTTTTCGTCTATGTAAAAAAAATTTGTTTTAAGTACGTGAACAGAAAAAATGATTTAAAATATCAATTTTTATGACAAGTACAGTTTTACAATTTAATTATACAAAAAGCAGACAAAATTCTCTATACAGTAAAACAGCAATTACCAGAACCAAAGTCAAACCAGTTAATGAAAAATCCAGATAATCTGACAACTTTAAAAAATGGCTATGGCAATGTTGTTAATAAACTTTTTTTTCATATTTTTCCCAGTCTTGGGACTGGCAGTTGTACTACTGCATATTTTAGCATACTACAAATAGCATATCTAGAAGTTTTTATAAAAAAAAAAAAAAAAAAAAAAAAAAAAAAAGTTAAACTATATTCTACAAAACTGATAAAAAGACAAAGTCATCAACATATATCTTGAAGAATGGGAGAGCTGAGCTTGGAGTATAAGAGAGCATGAAAAACAGGGGGGTGGGACCCAAGCAAGAATTATGCAAATTGGACTAGAAAGAATAGCTTCAATGGCATACAGAAAAGTCCTGTAAAATTCTAAAAGTGTCCATGAACAAAATTTCTTAAAATTTTTTATAAATATATTAATTTTTTTTTATAGAAAAAGTTATTTAAATAAGAATTAATCATTAAACTGATAATTTTTGTTTTGTGAACCCAACTCATTTTAAGCATGCACAATACTGATGGAAATTTTTTGACAAAAATATTTAGAGAATTGTAGGAAAAAAACACATGGTTTTGATTGATCTGGTAATTAGACAATCTAGTTAATCCATATCCAGATTATCGTTTTACTGTACTTATATATAACTTATATCAAAATAAAACAAAATATATAGGAATAATAGACATTAAAGAATTTAAGATAAATAACAAAGAACTGATTTTTATTTCAATTCACTTTTATATTTTACTTTTGATTAACAGCTGCAATATACCCTTTTGAAAAACTTAAAATCACAAAATTTACACTGAGGCCATCTAATTTCTAGTAATTCAGATATTTATTTTAATTTATTTGGGGACAGACATAAGTTTAGTTCAGTTTGAAGCACTAAAGTCTACTTTGCGAGAAAAAGCTAATGGGATCAGGACCAACTTTTTAACAAAATGACATATTTAAAAATGGATGATGTTCAAAAGATATTTTGATCATCATGGTCTGTGCTTTGTTTAGAATACATTTAAGAGCCATTTATTAACGAGTACTTGAACTCTGCATTTGTATCAGGGAAAGCAATGGCAAAAAAACAAAATTTTGGACTTTTATTTTTTTAATTTTAGAACTTTACAAAAGTAATATCCTGAATAGTAATCACTTAGACAATGATTATGGGCAAATTTATAAAATTTAATTAACACTTTTATAACAACTATTCTAAAAGCTTCCTATACAAATATTAAAATAAACTAAAGTTAATGTACAAAAATTTAATATATCTTGTATTAAATAATTATTTGATCAACAGTGAACTACATAGTTTTGGATAGTGCTTTATAATGAATTTCAACACAAAGTTTTTTTTTTTTTAAATTTATTATGCCCATCTGAACTCTTTCAAGCATACGACGCCTTGCAGTCCAATACAGACAAGAAATCGCCCCATTAGATGGGAGAGCCAAAAAGGAACCCGAAGAAATAACATCCTGTAGGACAGGACAAGAAGAAAGGTGATCTCCATGCATTGGGGCTTCAATACAAATAGTAGGATAACCATCTATTAAACTTTCATGCATAAAATTTTGTAATATTTTAAGTTGGTCCCTTAGAACAAGTTTATACTCCTGTTAAGTTTGTAAAGTCTAGATAATTCATTTATCAATTTTTGTAGGTATTTTCACAAAATTTCAGGAAAGCATATACAAATTAAGGATATTTCAGGATACATATTTTTTGGGAGAAATTCAAGGACAACTACAATGTATCTTACTTTAGTACAGCATATATTTGCAAGCTGTCATGTGACACAGCACCTTCCTGAAAATATAGCTTGTCTTTCTGTTGGAATATAGTAATTGCAGCATTGCATTGCATCAGATTTTCTGTGAATTTTCTTGTTTTCTCAACTGTAATTGGTTCTGCTTTTACCTTAGGTTTTAGGTACGGTTAGTTTAGATACGGTTTTATTGAATCC
Organism: Pardosa pseudoannulata; assembly: GCA_032207245.1. Taxonomy (NCBI): domain Eukaryota; kingdom Metazoa; phylum Arthropoda; class Arachnida; order Araneae; family Lycosidae; genus Pardosa; species Pardosa pseudoannulata. Next base: position 40,792,280 of record CM063511.1, on the reverse strand, counting down.
TTCTAAAGTTATAAATATAGAATGATGTTCTTTGTTCTGTACAGCTGCCTTGTAACCGTTTAACATGTAACAATATATTATTTCGATCTGCCCTCGCAATCTTTTATTTTGCTATTTATCACTTTCAATGCAATTGGGCTCCAAAAAATTCTGAAGGTTTAAGAACAACTATGCAGCAATGAGATTCAAAATTGCATGTTATGGTACCAAAATGCAGTATAATACGAATTTGGCCATTACCTGGCATATAAAGGCTAAACAAGAGTGCTCTGTAAGAGGCATAAAATTATTGACATATGTGACCAAATTAAAATGAATGTTAAACAAAACCAATTCCAGTAAATTACACAAATTTAGTTTAAGCTACACATCATATTTTTGTTCATAGAAAATTAAAATTCTGAAAGCTTTGAGAGAAAAAAAATATTTAGTTTATCCTAAAAACAGTATATGTAATATATATATCCACACACATTTTATACATCTATATTCATGAATATATACTTCTTTTTTCTCCTGATAATGATAATGTAGAAATTCTTTATAATTTAGAGCTTATTACATGGAAGAAGGGTTGAAAATTTGGATAAAGCCAGAACTATAATTAAATTAATGAATCAGAACCATGAAGTCTGAAAAACCAGTTGCTACTTAATAGATGCAATAATCTTTTTTTATGTTGCTTTTAAAATAAGTAGTTTTTAATAATATTGCATTACACTTATTACAATAGAGCTGTTTTACTTCCTGTCTAAGTGTGTATTAATTATAAGATAAATTTTAACTTTTAGATTCGTTAAGAAAATTATATTAATTAGAATAATAAAGGATTAGGAAAAATTTAAAAACTTTTAAGATAAAAATAAAATTTTGAACTTTTCCACTCTTTTTAGACTTTTGTTCAGACATCAGTTTTTAAATACCAAATTATAAAACAGCTGTAATTTCTAAATTTCACTCTAAAAATCTTTAGATTTTAGATGAAAACACACATGTTACCAAAAGAAGAACAATATTTACACTTATAATTTTAATGACATACAGATAAATTAAAAAATCTAATGCTTTTCCCCCAGAAAACACCAATTTTCTAAACATATTATAGTACTAAAAACACAATCTCTTAAGAAAACTTTTCAAAAAATAAACCCATGTAAGAAAAAAAAATTAAATGTTAGTGGTATTTAAAAAAAAAAAGCACAGAAAAAAAACTTCCAAAATAAACAATATTAATATACAAACTATGAAAACTTTAAAGAAAACAGAGACAAATAAAAAATTAAAAATTGCAGAAAATTAGTTTCATTATTGAAATTTTAAGAACATTTTTATTCTTACAGGAAGGCAAAAATCTTCAAATGCTGGTTTGACAAATGTTGTGTATTGGTGCAAAATCTGATCTAATTCTCTTCCACGTTCTCTGGTATCTCTAAGAACTAAAAAAAATAATAATGCTAAATATTAACAAATGATAAAAGTTGTATTGATAGCTACAAGCATATTAACACTAGATTCATAAGACAAGTCATTTCGATAGATTTTGAACTTCAAGGGTAAAATTTTTAAAAATCTATTAATTTTATAGTTTTTTAAATTTATACTGACAATTGTTAATGTAATGAGACAAATACATACTTAACTATAATATTTCCCCTTTAACCTTTTAATTTCAGAGTTCTGTATGTTTTATACCTATATCTATGGATTAAATCCCTTCTATAAACACTTAAGATATAAAAATATGTTAAACAAATTTAAAATGATTAAATTTTATAAAAATATTAAAGCACATTTTCTTAAATTACTTCTTTAAATAAATATAAGCATTCAATTTCATTGTTGACTAATATGGCAATTATGATCTTATGAGCATAGCCTGTACTTTTGCCCCCATTCAATGAAACAAGAATGATAGCAAGTCATAGGGCTTGAAAATACTAATTATTTACTCATCAAAACTGGGAAAATGCTGACTATAATACTGATAGATTTTTAAAAGTACTGAGAACTTTAGTGCTGTAATGGACAAATAAAAGTTAGTTTTCATGCAACTGTTTTTTAGTGTGTAATAATTTTATTCTGTAATAATGCAAGTTATATTATTACTTTAGAATCAATTGGATCTTAAGTTATAAAATATGATGGGAGTTAATACTGAAACACATTTAGAAGAGTAAAGAACAATTCAAATAACTTCTCCTCCCTTATCATACAGAGACAAACATATTAGATATATATAGTAAAATTGTATCAAAATTGCATAATAATTACATATCCATGTAATAAACCTCTTATATTACTATAGCAAAGTAAGGTTATTATATAGCAACTTACTTATAAACAGCCAAAATTTAATAAATAGCAAAATCAGGGTTGGCATGATTTAAATAAGTTGATTTAAATCATGATTAAAATCAGTTGATTTTTTTGAAAAAATCATTGATTTAAATAATTTTTTTTCCACTTTTCTTAAAACCTAATTTGAAAGGCAGGAGAACTGGGAATCAGTCAGCACAGAATTACCAATAAGTAAATAAGTGTAAATAGATAGTATGTTTTTTTAGAATTTAGGGGTTGTTATCAAAAAGTATGTAGTAGGGGTAGGTACGACTAGTGAAATTCATTTTATGTAATGGGGGGTAAAGAGAGTATTACAGAACTCGAAATCCAGTTTGTCTCCCAAATAACAACAGCCGTCACATTATCTGCTAGAATGGAAAGACAGTTTTCTTCTTTTGGTATTGTTCATTCTAGCCTTCGTAACCAATTAAGAGTGGATACACCATTGAAACTAGTGTTTTTATTGAAACAGTTAAATCCATAATTCATTACTTAAAAAATATTGAAATAATTATGAATTTGTTTTTTTAATAAATAGCTTGCACTAAATGAATATTTAATTTGTTCTTTAAATTTACATCTTATTTAGTTTGCACTATCCAATTACAAAATAATGAAATGTATTTAGATTAAACTTCATGCATTTAATTTTAGGTAATCGGTGTGTAGAATATACTAGATAGATAAGTTGTTACTTATAACAAACTATTCCATGTATATTGCAAAAAATATAAAAACACAACAATAATTAATATTAGAAATGAGAAAAAAAAATCAAATAAATCTGATTTAAATAAAATAAATCTGATTTTTAAAAAAAAAATCATGATTTTTTTCCAACCTTGAGCAAAATAAATACTCCAACTTGGAGGAAAATAATCCAACTGAAGGCAAATGTGTACAAACCACAGAAATCTGAATTCACAAACTGCACCACTCTTCCATATACTGCATTAAAAAAATTCATAAGCTTTTCTAAACATTTTTTAGATGCACAAACTCTTGCCCTTATTTAAAAATAATTTTAGAATAAAATAAAAAAAATAAAACTCATATAAAACAGAAACACATGCTGTTTGTTCGCCGAGCGGTTGCGATTGGTCTACTTCCGATAGTCAGTCACACCCTAGTTCTTTTGGATATGACTTCGACGAGTCCCATACAATGAAGCAGATATGGAGATGAAATGACCAGAGTCGTAGATGATTAAAAACTTAACAACGGTTCATTTATTTAACAAAAAGGAAATGTTTTAAATAAAGCAAATCAACTCAATGCCTGCTCTCTTAAAAGTTCAGCCAGGAGTCCTCCCGCTTCTCTCTTTTTCAAGCAGGAAACCTCAGTTTTAGGAGAGGTTGACACCCCCCTTTGACCCTTGTTCTTGGGGTAGCCTTTGGGGCCCTGGTTGACTCAGTCACACAAAGCACCATTTCTTTTCTCTGTCGGGATGTTGATAAATGGCATGCTTGAAACCTCCGTACATCAAGAAAACCATTATGGGACCATTATACTGTCATTTTCAATTGTTAAAATGAACAAAATTTTGCTTGACCACCGACAGAGATAGACGCAACTCTTACACATGCAAAAACCTCATTTTTCATCAAACATTGGACTTTACAGACTAAATTCTGAAAATACTCACTAACACTAACCTATCTAAAAATACTGACTTTACTGACCATTTTTCAACTGTAATGAAAAAATTCACCATTCAGCATCTCTTTCACAGTTTTCACCTTAAACTGTTATTTAGTGGTCTCACAGATACCATAACTTTCATCCCTAATCATTGCTACCCTTTAAAATTGCATATGATCCTTGCCTTTTTCAGTACCTTCCTGTAATACACTGCCAAAGTAGTTCACCAAATTTTTACAAGTTATTTTAACAGTGTGTTCAGGAGGAAACCATTTAGAAACTTCCTCATAATTCCCTATAATCAGCAATTTCTTCAGATAAATTTACACTATTTAATACCTTTCATAAAATTTTCTTTCATTTTCTTCCTTTTACAAAACTATTTATAGATATAAATTTATAATAAAGTTTAATATAAACAAATAAAATTCCAATGCATTTAAAAAACTAAGAAATATTGTTTTCTGTCTTTAGCATGTTCAGAATTTCCTGTCCGGTTAACAGACAAAAAATCTATTTTATCAAAATAATTCTTAAAATCTATGACAACTTTTACAGATTTTATTTACATTTGAGTAATATATTAAAATAATATATTAAAATTGTACATTATTAAAGATTCAATATGCTCTGTAATAGCATTAATTTCATTGTTAGCTCCTTTTTTTATCATTAACATGTTTTGTTCATACTGGTTTTTAATCTATTTTGATTTTTTCTTTTGGGCCTCAATTTCTTTATTATCTAAGGATTTTATCTCTCCTTATTTTCATTTAACAGCAAATAAGCATTAAAAAAATACACAAAGTCTTCAATTAGGAGAGTAATTTTTTTTTTATTTTTGACTACTGAATTTCGTTATTTTTCTAACATTTTTTTGAAAAATTCCAGAATTACCAAATTTCCTGATTATTTCCAGTTTTCCTGATTTTCCACTGTTAGTGGACACTCCATTTTAGATTCAGTGTTTAGTAGACCCCATCACAGCAACTGGGGAATTATTTGAAAGTCAAAGATAATCAGGATTGTAATTTTGACCAGGACACTGGATAAAAGTGGTTTTAACCGTTCAAAACTGGTCACAAATGGTCGGAAGCGGTCAGAATTGTTAAAAATAGTTTTAAAATGGTCTTAATTTTAATATATATCTTTTGTAATTAGAAGTGACTTAATAAGCAATAAAAATAGTAGTGCAATTAAAATATTACACTAACAAGTTTATGAGATTTAACATGCTTATACAGTATAATAAGGTTTGAATTTTAAAAATGAACCATGCACATGCAATTGTAAAAATGTAATCCAATTGCAGTAAAAAACATAAAATATGAGTTACAGTGAAAAACATAAAACATGAGTTGAAGTTAAAAACATAAGCTGTAGTTAAAAGTATAAAATTTAAAATTCAAACAAATAACATGACATTTTACAATTGAAATCGTTTAAATTTAAAAACAACTACAAAACTTGTTACTTGTAACCGTTTTTTGAATTCAACATAAATCTATATATATAAAAATGAATTTGTGTGTGTCTGTCTGTCTGTCTGTACTCAATAGACTCAAAAACTATCCATCCAATCGCCGTGAAAATTTGGGAAATGTTTAGGTATATCCCTGGGAAGGTTTTTGTAAATTTTCAACGTTCGAAATTCATTCCTTCCCCCTTTTTCGAGCATTTCATGTCATTATTCCAAGCATTATTTTCCCCGGTTAAACGCAAACGATTAAGTTTTTAATTTATCGCATCATATCTAAGGGAAAGAAGCAATGTTTCTAGCAATGTGACGTCATCCCAAGTAATTGTTTTAAACGCAGTTTTCCACGGTTAAAAGCAGGAGATTAAAATGTTCAATTCATCACATAATAAATAGGCGAAAATGATATTTTTCTATCATTATGACGTCATTCATTTAAATATTTCATTTATTCATTTCTTATTTTATATTATTTAAAATCGTCTGCTTAGTATCTATTCGATTTGAACTGAAATTTGAGATATAAAGTGATTCACTTTCATTTCTATGTGACGCAAATTATAGCATTTTTATATGAGAACTAATTTTAAATTTAATTCTTGGTTCATTTTTATGTTACAATGAAATGCATATCAACAATATTCTAAGTACAAAAAGTACAAATTTCAGTGACTCTCATGGCCAAATAAAACCTATCATTTTATATAGTTATCTTCATATTCATATGGTTGTCGATATGAATGTGTGTTTCTGTTTCATACAAAACTATGTGGTTTGTCATAAATTTCCTTAATTTTGGAAAACATTTATTACTACCAACAAAATTAGCACTGTTGCTGTCAAAACCTGTGCTTCCTATTCTATCACGTAATATGGCAAGATCTGTTAACTTTGCTAATCAACGTACAGTAGTAATACAGTAATGCAATTTAGGGTTAAGCTTATATTTTACAATAAAAAAAGTTTGAGCAAATTTAATATAAGACAAATTCGATTATAAAAACTGAATAATGTTATAATACGCTTATGATAGAAATATATAAACATGCCAATGACTCGAACTGAACTGTGACGAATTTAGAGAGTTATTCACGAAAAATAAATCTTTGTTTAAAAGTAATATATTAAGTTCACCGTAGCGAAGCACGGGCAAACTTGCTAGTTACATATAAAACAGCTTGTATAAAAAAATAAGTAAAACTTTTTTTTTTGTATCTTGGTGTTATGTTATATTTATTTTTTGATGGTGTTATTTATATTATGACATTTTTAACAAATGTAACTTGGCTTTATCATATGCTAGTAAATTATGTTCGATTAGTATTAAATATATTGAAAAGTGAATTTCAAAAGGTCAAAACTGGTCAAAATTGATATTGACCAGGACAGTTAAAACCACTGGTTTAACTGATACAACCCTGAGAGAATGTCCTGATTCATTTTAAAAGCAAACAGGGAGGAGTAAGGGAAAACAATTTGTAATTATTAAACTCTGGAAATCTGGAATGATTAGTGCAAAATCTCCAGAATTCTAAGGTTTTCTAAGAGCACAAACAGCTCTGCTGATACCAAATAAAAATCATAACTGAAATATCTTTCAATAACTTCGAACTCAATATCAATGCTCAAAGGTTCATTAGACAACGGGATATGTTATATGGTGATTATCTGTCAATTACACATATTTAAAACAAAACATTAGGCATAAGACTACATAATAATCTGTATAAATTCAAGTCAGTATGTCAAGACTTACGAAATTTTGTTATTGCAAGCAGAGATGATTGAGAAGAAATTATTAGTTTGATTTGGCCTGAAGCATTGTAGTCTACTCTTTTGCATCACAAGGGATAATAAGACTATGACCTATTGCTTAAAACCAATTCCAAACAGCTATGAACACCCATGACAGCAGTGGGATTCAAACCCATGAACTCAGTACCAAAGATTAACCCTCTACCCATTCAGCCAAGAAATTATTAGATTAAGAGTATCAGTAATGTCATTACAGAATTAAAGTAAAACACTAATTTTACTACATTCAAGCAAAATACTCATTTTTAGTCATCATGAGTAGTTCAGAAAGAGACACTGAATTGCTAAAGAAAATAATTAGTATAAAAAGATTACTTAGATACAAGCTTTAAAGAGTGCAAAACCTGAAGGCAAAGATATTCATATCCTGGTAATAACAGAGAAAATTTGAAAAATGAATGTCAAGTTAGGAAAATGATGTGTAATATTTCAGATTCAGAGTTAAATATGGAAACAAAAACTCTTGACACATTTCAATAAAGTGAAAGAAGTTGCAACTGACAGTACAGTATGGCAAAAATTATAAATATGAAGATCTAGTAACAGAACACCTGCCTATACAATGTTCAAGGACATTAAATTAAACAATTAATCATTTCTTAAAGAATATACATGATTTCCTATACACATCAACTTGACAGATGTCCATAAATAATACAGGTACACAAAAATGACCATAATCCTAGTGTTAAAGCACAGCATTAAGTTTCTAGATCAGCCATTTATCAAGCATTTGAACTTTATAAATATATACCTCTGCGGGAGAGTCTTGTATCAGGATCTGTGTCGACAAATAACTTCATATGGAACAGTTCTCTTACTTCTGGGAAATAAAACACAAGAATGCCTTCAAATAAAACAACATCAGCAGGATGAACAGTTATATATTCATCTTCTTTCCTGAAAAAGAACTTATATTCAAGAAAAATGCAAAAATTTACTGATGATTTTGTATGCATACTATAAAACTTAAAAAAAAAAAAAAAAATTAACTTTTCCATAGAAGTTCTACTTTAGAACTCCCCCTCATAATATTACTCTTTAGGTAAACTGTAAAAATTTTTAAATTCTAATTAGTAGAACAAAAAAAGGTCAGTGTTATTTAGTCTCACTAATGAGGTAGCTTAGGCTCGTCCCACTTAGTTTTGTTAAATTTTATTGGTAGTTTGCCAGGATCCAATTCATGTTCCTGTGCAGTTTTTTCTATGTTCTAGTCTTGTATTCAATATATTTACTCTTATTTAATAGTATTTAACCATATTTTAATCTCGTTTAATCCCTATTTAATTGTATTTAATCTCATTTTAATCACATTTAATCATTTTTTATTACTATATACTATTTTTAAATCATATTTCATCTATATATTAAAGTTTTATTCTATTCTAACTTTTATTTTAACATTTCTGAACTGGCATCTTAATATTTGTACTATCTTACTAGCTGGAGATATGCCCAGCTGGGTCAGGATCTCCGACAATTACCTTACAATGGAGAATGGCTATTTTAGAACTGAAACGTACCAAATATATTTCCCAATTAATAATTTATAGACATAACTATAAAAATAATGGTAAATATCCCCTTTGTGCAACAAAAGAATTATGTATGAAAATAAAATAGCATATAACTACATGATGATCATTTAAGTTCTTTTCTATTCTAACATAGGACACTTTTTATACAGCTACAATTGATAAAACATGCATTTAATTTTATTTTAGTGAATTATTTATTTGCAGTTAAGAAAGAAATAATACTTCTAAAGCAAATACAGAATTTAACTAAAGATTTAGACAGAACTTTCATAAAATGCATAACTTTTCATACTTTATTAATGCTTTGTTTGAACTGTATAAAAAGAAATAAACACTAAAAAGAGTGTCTGTATACAAGCCTACAACTAAGAATTTTTAAATTAGATGTATAATAATTACCTATTCTAAGTAAATTAAATGGACCAAAGTTTGTAATTGCTGTAAATTTAACTATAATGAAATCTCAAAAGAAAAAAAAAACTGTTAGGCATTAGTATTACAGATGGTATACATTCTTGCCTTAAGTTATAAATAAATATGAAATTAGTCTAAATTAATGAAAAAGTTATTAGATTTTCATTAGCATGCAGAATTTAGAGTTCACAGAAACAAAAAAAATTATACATTTACTAAAAATGAAAACCTTACCTGCAGTTAGATTTGAAATCATATACAGGGATTTGTATATTTTTTCCTTCCAAAATTTCTTTTAATACTTTAAGCATAAGATCTGCATCAAAGGCATCTAAAAGAATTTAAATCATTAAAATATAAAAATATATAAGGTACTTTTCTTTTTTATAACCAACATCTTACTTTGGTCTTTAGTTTTTATGAGGTAACCTAAAAAAGCCTTGACAAATATATAAAAGGCTATTTATCTGCACCATCAAAACTAAGACCAAACAGAGATTAGTCATATTGGGCAACATACAAAATGGACAATTTGGGAAATGCTAGTTCTAAGTAATGACATTTTTGCAATAGAAATGGTCAATTTTAAGCCAAAAGGCAGTCAAGTTCACAGCTCTTGATAGATCAAAAGGGACTGGATAATTTAAATCAGGTTTCCAAGCCATTTCTTACATCCACTACATAGGTTTAGTGGACTGAAAATTGCCTGGATAAATTCTTAGTATGAAAATCAACAGGAGAGCATAGTAAGTTACAAAGGTTTAGTGAACTGAAAAGTGCCTGGATAAATTTCTTAGTACGAAAATCAACAGGAGAGAATAGCAAGTTAGAACCTGCCTTGGTCACTTATAAAGTTTCATCCATTTAGACCTCAATAACTGGGAAATCATAACAGTATAGTTTATTTACCCCTTTTCAGCAGCAAATTAAGAGCAATATGGCAATCAAACTTTTACATTACTGAGTACAACTTAAGAGATGACAGCTCTGATGACTGCCTAATCAATTGAGAAGAGAAAGTTTAGTTATCCTCATTAATTTTCTTAGGAACTATGAAAACAGCAACCTTGCTCAAATCATCAAAGCTTACTATTATTAAAAAATACTACAGAATCTACAACAATAATTAAAAGCAAAATTTGATTTTACTAATTGATATTTCACTAAGCATTGCTGATGAATAAATTTTAATTACTTTCTGCTTCAATGGTTTTTATTAAATTTAAGAATTGCCTAAAATTTTACTATGAGCTTTTTATATGTTTAAGAAATGAAACGTTTACCTAAATAAGTCATGCCTAAAATACAAATAAATAGTTACAATTTTTAATCAGAACTTCTCAGGATATGAAGTGTATTTGTATTTAGCTAATTAAAACTTACTTTATCTTTCTTTCATAAATTTACTCTATCTATAGCTCTAAACTATAAGATTTGACTAACTTACAATAAAATTTCCTTGATAATCATATTAAATAATTTTATGGAATCTTGCTTATATCATTAAAAACCAATAAAAATCTTTTCCATTATGTTTAATAATCATCTACATAAACATATAAGTATGTAAAAAATAATAACCCATAAAAATATACACTCTTATTGACTCAGTATATGTTGCATACAAATACTTTAACCCCCCGACTGCTCATCCCACGATTTCCACAGGCAATTCAAATGTAGCAAAATTTGCTCATCCCTCAATTTTCACGGGCATGTGTTTTTTTTCCTTTATTAAGAAGCACATTCCGCCTTTTCACCGTTTAACTAGTGGAATATATTATATACAGTATTAGACATTTAATTAGGTAATAAATAGAATTATTTTACTAGAACTATAGTTATATTAGATAATAGAATTATAGATATTATCTTATAAATAGAAATTAACTGTATTTCAATTGATATTTATTAAAAAATAAATTGTTTATGTGATAACATCTGAAATTACTTTTTCTGAATCTTAGTTTCTCATGATAAAAGTCAATATAAAAAATCTTTTCTAGAAAAAGTAATTGTATTTCAATTTTCCAATTTATATATATATTTAAACTATGCAACAAAAAATACGCAATTTTTAAAGAGATCTCGGTTTACAAATTGAGCAGTAGAGGGTTAATAATATCTTAACTTAGTAGAAGTTTACAACTTATTTAAGCATTTATTCCATATGAAAATATTGACAAATTTTCATATGTTATATTTTGTCTAACATTTTTACATACCTGGATGGTCAAAATTATATTTTCCTTTAGCTGCTTTCTTTTTTTCTTCTGTCGTTAATTCTTTGTAAAAACTGTCTTGACTTATACAAATAACTTGTCTCTGTTGGTGATCAACAGAATATTGGCCAACTTTATCCATTATTTTTTGGCATACTGTGGACTAGAGGGGGAAAGATTAAAAAAATGAAGAAAGAACCTTAAGCAGTGTCATTTTACAAAATTAAATAATATTTTATATTATTAAAAAACAGGTGATACAAAGTGTAATATTATCCAATTCTTTAGAAGTCCTAACATTTCCCAATTCAATATGGTTAGAATATAAACTTAATTTTTCATCTTACAATAAGAAAAATTCAGTTTTTTGACACACAGTTTTATTTCGCTTGAATCAGATTTATTAAATCCTTCAAAAAACAAACCCTTTCACTATATACAATCTGGTAAAATCTATAAAAACGTAATTATACTAGATGCTTAATTTTTAAATTGCTATAAAATAAAAACATGTTCATATTTAGCATTAACAAATTTTAAAAAAAGGCTGTCGCAGAAAACTATTACATTTTTGTTTATAAATTAATATATTTTTGTCATTACAATTTTTAACGATGATTAAAATTCATAGATGAGAGTTCTTTATATTACATGTTATAACATTATGATGAGGTGTGCAAATAAACAATAATAAAGGAAATTTAAAAATAATAAATACATTCTCATCTACCTTTACATTCACTTAATATGTAAACAACACAAACATATTGATTTTAAAAGTACCCCTTTTTTATATTTAGTTATACGAAATACTTATAGTAGCAAAATAAAAGTAATAGAAATACGCTGAATATTATATAAATAATCATGGAAGCTTTTAATATTAATATTTTGGATTACAAGGTACAAAATGATAACTAATATTACCTTTCCCGATGCGGTTCCGCCAGCCACACCGATTAAAAATGGACTCTTAGGATTAACACCATTAAAACCGTTATACACTCTATGATTATGGGTATTACCATGAAATGCCATAGTATAATGAGAGAAAAGTGTTCAAATTTACAGTAAAACGTATAAAAAATATTGCACGGTCACGCCGAAGAGAGGAACATTTATACACTACTTCGACATCTTTACTCAGTTAAAAGTCCTATTTTATCATTGCCACTTGCCAACATAAAGTAATAGCTCTATGATTGCCACTTAAATCACAGAGTGAAGTGGATTCACTTCTCATGCGACTAAAGCGCGGGGATATTGAACAATCCGAGGTAATTGGAGACTGTCTGGAACTACTACTATTCTCTGTAAACCAATTGCCAAGCCTAAGTCTAACAGTCAAGTGGAATATGAACTTTTGAACCCTCGAAGGAAATAGCAAGTTATTATATAACGTATCAGTAGTATGAGATTCAATATTTTAAATGCATTATCGAAATGATTAAATCCCAGTTTTATAAACGGGCCAAACTCTGGCTAATTTTATTTATTTAAAACAGACCCTACTTTAATTTCATCATTTTTATAGTAAAAATATCTTGAAAATTGTTGAGTACCTTATGCAGTTGATTCAGCTATTGAAATATTTATCCCAGATTGATAAATTAGATTTTTCAGAGTTCATTCAGCTTAAATTACCTGTTTGTGTCTCGATAGCCAAATGGTAGGTAACTACTTTTCGGTAACGAAATCCGCGAGTTCGAATCCCACTGCTGGCATGGATATTCGTAGCCGTTCTGAATCAGCTTTAAGCAATAGATCTAGCTTTCAATAGCCCTCATTTTATTCACAGAAACATCATACGAATTCATCGGAAATTCTTGAATTAAATTGGTCTTTAAGTAAAAGAACTTTTCATGGAGTGAACCGTAAAATTATAGGATGTAAAATAAATACATTTTTTATCTCTATATATAAAATTTCCTTTATATTTATATAGTTTTCCTATGCATTCCTGTCTCTGTGCATTCTAAAATGACTGGATTTACCATGATGAAATTTTTCCTCGTAATTCAGATTAATCCTAGGGTGGTTTTAAGCAAGTCAAACTAATCGAAGGACAACTAAAGGTCTTAGGGCAGTTACCAAGCTTATCAACCCCTTTTAGCTCTCCATCAAGCCTTGATTTTCTTTAATTCTCTGTATGTATGTATGTGTATTTTCGATATGCATTCCAAAATGACTGGATCAGTCTTAATAAAATTTTGAATGGCGATTCACTTCGACCCTGGGACACTGGTTAACCAAGAGCACTTTCAAAGGTATGGATATGTTCTTTATATATATTCAATATTCTAAATTAGTAATATTTTAACAAAAGTAAAAACGTTTATTTACCAAATAAGCATATAAGTTTATTCATATAAACTCAAAGAGATGAATCATGACAGTTTGAAATTTAATTTCTCATCACAGCATTAGTCTTAGTAGAAAAGCCACGTGATGGCTTTAATCCTCAAATTCTAGAATACCGTTTTCTGGCAACTACTGCTCTTCTTTTCGGATCTTCCTGCCAACCCCGAAAAAAAGTGGCGAGTACCACACAAGGGTCCTGAATCTGATCTACTTGAGCCTAGCCCTCTAGATCAGTAATGCTGTTTATGCAATGAAGTTTATAGGGTATTAAGTACGATAATGAGGAATGGAGAGTGTCAATTTGACCCTTTATTTTAGGGTATTGGGAGAAATGAAACGAGATTAGAATATCTGATCAATATTGGTTCTTGTAACTGACAATACTCCAAGACCGCTGAACTTGGAACTAGCGTCTGCTTCGCTTGTTTATCCCAAGGAACTAAGATTTGTAACGTGTAAAGTAATTTGTAACGTACTTCATCATCTTATAGTTATTTGATGGTTTTAAAATAATATAAATAAATAGCAACAGTGTTTTGGCCATGTTCACTTAAATGCAACTAAGTGATGTTTATATTTTACTTAATTTCCACCTATTGCAACTATTCCACACTGTTTAGTTCAAAAAACAGTACAAAAGTGCCTACATTAAAAGCTGAAGTTTACACTTGTATTCGCTTTACAAAAATTTCAAAGTTTTGCATTATGTACGAGTCACTAAATTGGGTACACGTAACAATTCATTTATAATCGGAAAAGTCACTTGTCAAATAATTTTAGGTGCACGTGGTACACAAGTAACTGAATAAAGTACAACTGATTTACAATCGAGAAAGTCACTAATATGTCTAAAATTTTTGGTTTGCGTTATATACAAGATATTTTGATTCAATATAGGTCATGTCGAAGAATGCATGTTGGCAGATATATGTATCTCCAAACATAGGTATCATTTGAAGTCCAAAATCTTCCAATGGGGATATTTTCTTTATCCAAAAGCTTTCCCCGTATGGCGTAAGCTGGGTCGGGTGTATAAGTTACTTATCCAAAAGCTTACAGATATCTATATCTCTATGCTCCATTAGATGCAACACATAAGTGCGCCCCTATAAATGCTGTGTAACTAACTCTATTTGACACTTCTTTTCCAATGCAGCCGCAACACAGATATCTTTATGTCAAACACTGCTGTGAAGCTGTTATTCATTTAGCACCACCAGCAAAGTACGCGTAGCTTAACCCTTTCGTGGGCCATTTATTTCTCACTCCACGTTTCCAAACTTTCAAAACAGAGCTGCTAATTTTATTCAATCAATCAAACAATTGATGACAGCACAAAACCAAAGCGGAAATCGGTCTTCCCGTCGTTTCAATAACAAGACCAATATATTATAATGGGTTTTGAGCTTCCCACAGGTGTATTTTGTAAGATCGTGTAGGTGGGAAGTAATCTCCCTACGGCCCACGAAAGGGTTAAGGAATGCTACAGACGTGACATTATCCTCGCAGGGTCTTCTTAATTTAGAAGCAGGAACTAAGCAGAAATCCCCAAGGCTTAGCTAGCCACCTCCAGAGATATTGCTTGAACTTGGAGGACATTGCGATCCCGAACCTGTCTTACGTGCCCCAGGCCGTCATTAATGAACACGGCGAATCTTTGGCCAACTCGATCCTCGAATTCCCAACCCTCCGGTTATGAGGTCAACGCCTGACAGAGCTACCGCGGCTCCTCTATTTGATACTAAGGACCTACCAATTTAATAACAATATTTAATTTATAACTGAAATTGAGACTATTTAAGATTATAAAATTAAAAAACCTAGAATTGAAATTTTTAATCATACAAGCTTACTGATGTTGAAACTTTTTCAATTTCTTAAGTTTTTCTATTGAACTTTTAGTGCGATAGAAAATCCACTCTTTG
Source organism: Pardosa pseudoannulata (assembly GCA_032207245.1). Lineage (NCBI taxonomy): Eukaryota > Metazoa > Arthropoda > Arachnida > Araneae > Lycosidae > Pardosa > Pardosa pseudoannulata. The sequence goes on along the minus strand of CM063511.1, from coordinate 40,776,547 downwards.
TATTTTTATGACGATTTTCATTTAACACAAGCATAATTTCATTTAGAGTATTTTTCTCTCTTTTTTTAATTTTAATTGGTGGAATTCGTTATTTTATAAACTTTTTTTTCTACAGAAAATTCCCTGATAATTCCCAGTTGTTGCACACCATGTGAAACATCGCTCGCAGGCTGAAAATTAACAAAAAACTAAAACTAAATTTCTTTTCGTTTTCATTTTTCACCAAAATATGTTATATGTATACACACACACACACACACACATATATATATATATATATATGTGTGTGTGTGTGTGTGTGGTGGTAAAATGAAAGGAAAACAATTACAATGTGTAAGAAATAGGATCATAAAAAAGAAAAAAAAAACTTGAGCTGTGCGGAACAAGCTTGAGATAAATACATACCTGCATGAATGTGTAATGGTACTCTATTATAAAAGTCGACTGCGGCAACATAATTGTAAATAACCCTGCTCGGAAGCCATATTAGTCAATCTAATGAATATTCTGTACAAATTGGCTACAGGTGAAATCAGATGTACTAAAGCTAAAAACACACTTTGTTTCACTTGCGTTTTTAATAACCAGATACTGCTGTTCCAACATTATTTATTAAGTGGTTGAAGTTCTCCATTTTCTACCAGGCAGAACTCGTTGAAATACATTCATCCCATAAAGAAAATAAGACTCATTCTTTCTTAGGAACGTTAAAGCTCAATGGTTGAACCATTTTATCTCTTAGCACATTTTCCCCTCCCGTCTATTGAAATTTCGTTTCCTTATTACTTTTCTTTGCTAGCTGTCAAATATGAATATTTAATACAGTATCTATGTGATGTCTATGAAGATACATTTCTAAATAAAATCATTTTTATAATAACGTAAATTAATTCTTAGGTACATAAATGAAAAGTATTCTATTAACGAAACTGAAATAGTTCAGTTACAAGCATAATAAGCGAAGTTTTACTTCTAATTTATATTTGGTTTCATTTAACTTTTTCTCCAACCACTGACAATAAATTTTCTAACACCTGTTTGGTACAGCTTGTGAAAGTTACATGTCGAGACCACAAATCTGTGGTGGTTGTGATTTTACAGACTGAAAAGGAAGTTAAAAATCTTTCATGTTGAATTGCTATTTTTAAATGCGTTAGAATAGTCTCAATAAAAAAAATTCGTCTTATGTGACATCTCACTAAACACTACGACATGCATTTTTAAAAATTTTTCAACAGGACCGATCAACAGGACTAGCAATACTAGATGTTTAAAAATCTTTTCATTAATTCTTAATTTTTTAAACATAAAAAGCAAAGTGACTGTGCTAAACTATGCGATTTTAAGAAAACGTTTGCTAAACGCAATATTTATTAATCATGGCCATACCACTACGGTCATAAGACGTTATGGAGCGAGAAGTCTGAAGAAAAGGACAATTTAATACTCGACTTCCTGGATTATAAAGGCATAGATGACACGATAATGGCTACACTTTTCGATCTATTAAATTACTCCGATGTGATTCAACAGAACAAGGAAGAGCCATTTAAATGTCGATTATTTAAACGAAAAGAATTGAAGTTGAAGGCCAATTCTCGGAGAGAACAGTTAGTGATAGGGTCAAAACAATAATTTAAAGTTTCTCTATAGGTTAGAAATCAATAATTTCAATGATGGTAGACAATTATCTGAATCTGTTAACTAAATAGTATGCTATTAATAGGAATCTAAACAACGCAAATAAATCAACAGAAAGACCCATGTGGTAAAAATTATCCAATTAACTCAAGATTTAATCTAATTTTTCTAGATTAGTCCGTGAAACGCTTAAAAACTAAACATTTGTTTTTCGAATTTTAGAAATATGTACTTAATGCAATTTTGACTATACGGTTGTGTGGAAAATGGTGGAGGAGAGAGCTAAAAAAAAAATTTTTTTTTTAAATGTCGTAACTTTGCTAAAAAAAAACATTAATAAATATTTTTTAAGGTTTCGAAACGTAATTTTTTTTCGTTCCGGTTTAACTAAAAAAATATATATCGGATCAGTTCCGGATGAATAATTTTATTCGTTCTAAAAATATAATTCTATCATAAACAAAAACTACAATTCTATCGAACTTTAAAAGATTCTATTATTTTTTAATTGGAACATCGTGTGAATTGATACAAGTAATCAGCATCCACGATACGAGTGGTGAGCATAGGCATTGTTACCCATTATCAAAATTGCATTTTATAACTGAAGTAGATCTGCCTTCTGTTAGTAGTTTCATACGAAACTAAAACAAAAAAGTACTAGTGAACATCAAAACAGAAAATCGAGAAACAATGTACATGCAGTTCGGTTTGGTTTGGAGCGCTACGGTCTATTGTTTTACAAAACGAGGTTTAATGACACTGACTGACTGCTGAAAGCAAATTCCGAATAGCTACGAACATTCACGCCACAAGGAGAATCGAACCCCCGAACTCCAGTACCGATGATTAGCGCCTTAACACAGCCGCACAATGTATATATAATGGCGATAATTGTATGGTTGATGTTAAATTAGAAAATAGTGATAAGTTGGTTATAGTGACAAAATGAATGAAAATTAATTAGAACCAAAATAAACAGATATTTTTTTTCGGTTTTCAGTTCAGTTCTTGTTCGAAGCCCTGATTTTTGTTCAACACAAAACCTATGGCAATAATTCAATAAACGGGAAAGGAAATTTCATAAAATCCACAATTATAGCAAATTATTTAGCTTTCCTTGAAAAGCTACTTTAATAATGAAAGTTTTATATTAATGATTGAAATTCATAAACGAACAGAAGTGTATTCACGATATCATAAAACATATGTGGCTTTTTGCTTGGTCATAAGAAAATGAGGCCTTGGTACGCTCCCGTGTACAGAGTTCACAGGTAGGAAAGCTAGCCAGGTTTTAAAATATTGAAGTGTTTTTTTTTTTAAATTATTATTACTGACCAGCTTTTCAATAATTGACAAATAAAAGTTAATTTCTGTACAATTTATTTTTCTGTACTAATGAAAGTTTACTTTGGAATCAATTCGATCATAAATCAGTTAAAAGATGTGATGTGGCAAAGAATGAGAATACTGAAATATATTTGGAAGGTGGAAAGCATTTCATGTAATTTCCCCATCTCTCTCACACACGCTCAGACAGAAACACATTATACATTTAACGTTACAGAAAATAAAATTATACAGTAAACTCCATACACATGTATTAAGCTCTGTAATATAGGAAGTTAAATATTTAAGGCAACTTACTAAAAAATAACCGAACTTTAATAATTCTTTAAAATCTACTTTGTCCTAACTTTCCCTCAATGGTGAATCTAAAAATGGGCAAAGATATTCTTCAGCAGCCTGCTTTATACCTCCTGAAATTTTTAATCGATTGATTTCTTTCTTGTGCAGGTGTATGTGGTGAGGTAAACTAGCACTCATTAATTTTATTTAAAGTCGTTAATTATTACAGTAACAGCAATGAAATGTGAAAGAATCTTACAACAAAAATTCTTTCGGACCCAACCGTGTCTGATTTTTTTTGGTAACTCAATGTTTTTTCCAATGAAACAAATGTTCAATCTTTTATATCCTTAAACGTGGAAGAGAATTTTTTTTAAGGATCTGAGACAGAAAAACTAAACATAAAAAATTTTCATTACCTTCTTCAATTACAAAGTTTAATATAATGTTGGTTCCTTTAAAAAATTACCTTTCCTTACAAGAGAATCTTTATCTATGTTTGCATGTTGAACACAAACATTAAAGAAAATACATCTAGAATTTTGAAAAGCTGAAATTTACTATGAAAACATTGTTTTAAATTCAAAATTATGAAAGTACAATTGGGTTTTAAAACTCATGCTTGTGAACTATTGCAGACTATTGGCAGGTTGCCTATAAATGTCTAATTTGGTATGTTTTTGTTTACTGTGAGGAGAAAAATATTTCATATAATCTATATATTATTTATATTAAAGAGAAGGGAAGAGAGAATGAAAGAGGGATATTATATATAAATTTATTATTATTTAACACTAGATTTACGGACTGAGCCAATTTAACTCATTAAAAATTTGATCACTATATATATAAAAACTTTAATATCACTTTTCAAAAACATACATTGGTTTTTAGTTAAGTAATAAAATATATGTAAACTTTCATTCCTCTTCCCCGCAGACCCCTTCATTTTACATTATCAAATGTGGTATACCTATTTTCACAGTTGTGAGCCAATTTGACTCATAGAATGGTTTAACAGTTAATCGCATAACATGAAATTTATTGATCCTATCAGGCCTGGGCAACACTTAAGATTTTATTTTCCAATTGGCTGAACAGCTAAGAAGTACATATAGAGAAGTCATCAAGAACACTTCCATTCCAATGGCAGAAATTCATGCTACTGACGCACGGAAGAATTGACAAGTTCAACAATCATGCAAAAGAAACAGGTGTAAACCATTGCTCTAAATGTAATAGAAATGTTTGCAGAAAATGGGTTTCAAAAACAGATTTTATATGTAAAAAATGTTTTCCATGAATTTTTTGATAATAAACATTTTATTTAAATTAATTTGGAATTATTTTCTTTACAAAAAACTTCAATTTTCTTGTATGAGTCAAATTGGCTCACTTCATTAAAAATAGGTAGATGATTAAAAAGAGTTGAATAAATTCTAAAACACTTACTAATCTGAGAAACCTAATTTCCCTGACCATTTATTTTTAAAAATTCTATGGGTTTGTAATGGTTATTGAAAGTGAAAAATCAGTTTTTATGGAATTATTTTAAGAAGTCTGAACTTTTTAAGGATATCTCCAAGATACAAAATTAATCAGAATTAGTTTTGATTACCTCTCTAAAGTAGAAAATTTATTATAAACCTGCTTCACTTAAAAAATATTCATAAAAAAAGCGTTCATTGAAAGTGGCACACACAATCGTCGCTCAATTCATAAGGCAAGAGGTTAAGTAAAAATTTTGACCGTAGAGCTCCTGACCACCCAAGCTTTTACATTGCAAAATACTGATGTCCCGGGAGAAACAAAGGAAAATTTTGGAGACATATTTTGCAAAGTGTTAGAACAGAAAGAGAGACGCAGTTATATAATGTAAATAGTCCATATAACAATACAAGAAATAATACTACAAAACAGATTGGTGGAAAATACTTTTATTAATAGTAAATACAACAAAGAAAACACTACCAAGATGCAGTGTTAAAATGCAAACAAATTTTGGAGAACTATTTTCTTCGTTGAACATGTGAATGTCAATGGGTAGCGAATTTAAACAATGTGTGAAAGATAATGACTTTTATAGTTATCTATATTTACAGCACTGTGTAGTTACAAAAATCATATAAAAGTTTAAAATAAATAGGAGTAATTATAAAAAATATTGACTAAGGATTTGGATTCTGATAATTTCGCTAGATTAAAATTCAAAATAGTTATTTTGAAACATATGCATAATGCTTTCATACACAGATAAAAATTTTCTTTTAACAGAGTATTTTCTTTAGAGTAAGAAATATAAGCACAAACAGTAATTTTAAAGTTGATTTAAATGCTACCCAAACTAAATTTAAAGCATTATATGATTTTTAATTTTAAGAATTTACAAATGCTACAAGAATTTTTTATTCTTTAAAGATGAGTTAGTGAACCAAATCAATATCAAATTCTGAATTTGGGTTTTCTAAAATAATTAGATGCAAATAAACCTATTAATATACTATACTGAATATGCTTAAATTCCTTTCTTAAATCTTATTCACTTAAAAATTCAAAGTAAATCTTCAAGGTGTTTTGTAAAGTGAAAGAATTTGTTTGTTCTCAAAGAATATAATAAAAGCAAAATAAAACTCTTAAACAAGATAGTTATTTTATGACATTCATATTATAGATATATAAAATAAATTAATTTACACAAGAAATTTTTGAAATTAAATGAGAAAAAAAGTTTGATGATCCAATGAATTTATGAATTTTGACACAGAAAAAAATTTGTTATTTTAGCTTACCTTTATAACAGTGGAATATTTCGGCGATCTTTGTCGCACTCTTTCAAACAGCATAATAGAAATATTGAATACAAATCTGAATTGTAAACAATGACTAGGGACTCAGAATTCTAAATGAACAGCACATGATTACACATACAGAGTAAATGAATACACTCCTTGAAATAAATTACATATTATTACTGAATTAAAAAGCTTGGTGTAGTCAAAATATATCCCCTAACCAAAGAAAAAAAAAATATACCAGCTATCATTATTGCACACACTAACATCTAACTGCTAAATGGACTTATATAAAAAATACAAAACTAAAATATTTAACAGTGATAATTATAAAGATCTTTAAATCAGAAAACTATCATATATATACAGATTGCTATAGAATATCGAAATATTCTTCTTACCAATGAGAGAGAACCACAGGAAACTTCAATAATTACAACTATGCTATTAATACCATACCCCTAAAGATTCAGAATGTAGAACACACACAAAATTATTAATTAAAAACAACAGCAAAGAAGAATTTTAATTGGAGTAAAAATGGTTGATTAATAATTTTTTTTTTTTATATTTTCCTTTCCATATCAAGAAACTAAATAGCTAAAATAATAATTAAAATTATTTAAAATTTATACTAGAGGATATTTAAACCTGTTTTTACAATTATGTTATTAATACCATACCCCTAAAGTTTCAGAATGCAGAACACACATAAAATTATTAATTAAACACAACGGCAAAGGAGAATTTTAATTGGAGTAAAAATGGCTAATTAATATTTTTTTTCCTTTCTCTATCAAGAAACTAAAAAGCTAAAATAATAATTAAAATTATTTAAAATTTATACTAGAGGATATTTATACCTGTTTTTACAACTATGCTATTAATAACATACCCCTAAAGTTTCAGATTGTAGAACACACACAAAATTATTAATTAAACACAAAGGCAAAGAATTTTAATTGGAGTAAAAATGGCTAATAAATATTTTTTTTTATTTTTCCTTTCTCTATCAAGAAACTAAAAGGCTAAAATAATAATTAAAATTATTTAAAATTTATACTAGAGGATATTTAAATCTGTTTTTAAAACTATGCTATTAATACCATACCCCTAAAGTTTCAGAATATAGAACACACACAAAATTATTAATTAAACACAACAGCAAAGGATAATTTTAATTGGAGTAAAAATGCTTAATTAATAATTTTTTTTTTCCTTTCCATATCAAGAAACTATAAAGCTAAAATAATTAAAATTATTTAAAATTTATACTAAAAGATATTTAAATCTGTTTTTACTGCAAATTTTATGAAAAAAAAAAAAATAAAATGAGATAATTTTAACTCTAATTGTATGCACCTTATACTACACATGTAGACATAGGTATATTGGGAAAATCTAAAACTTTTAAGAACTCACAACTGCTAGATATCTGGACTAAGTATATGAAAATGCATGTACAGTTAAAACCCATACTTTTAATATATATATATATATATATATATATATTATGATGGAGTATTGTAAAAGTGCAGTTGAGTTGTGTAATAAGATAGAAATATGGATTTCAAACTCAGAAACCATAAAACGGGATATAAAAAAACCCAGCTTTCCAACTGACATTTTATTTTATTCCACTATTCAATACTAAAATGCTTAAAAATATACCTGTAATAAATTTCCCAATGCTAATGACAAATTAAACTGAATAAAAGTACTAAGATAAGAAGAAACAATTTTATAAATTCCCTCATGGTCTTAGAGGATAAACAATTACCTATTGATATTTCATTGAAAAAAAAAAGAGGCATATTCATAACTCCAATAATTCTGAATGGAGGATGAGAACCTAGTTTCATGACGCTGAAAATAAACTACTCATAGAAAAATTACTTTTAAAACTAACTTTACGCCTGTTCAGAATGCTTAAAATTCTTATAGTACAATAAAAGATTTTGTTCATACTTAATGCATTGTGGGGAAAAAATCTACAGAAAATATAATAATTAAGTTATTCTAATTAGTTATTTTTAATGTTGGTTGAACAAAATTAAATTATTTTCTTAGAGGGAGTAAGCCACAAAAAGCACATTCTATTTTGAAGTTAGAATAATTTAATTTCAGGAAAATATCGTAGGAAATGTATTTTTGTTACAAATCAAGATATTTAATATTGTGAAATAATGTTATATTTCTTTTTTTATCATCACCAATGTTTTGACATACAACGGCTCAGTTAGACTGAGACCTACAGCTTCAACTCCAACAGCTATAAATACCCATGTGCTACCTATTGGGTTAATAAATGATCCCATACAAAGAGAGAATGAAAATATTGCCAGAATCTAGTCTGATTTTCAATATTAGATATTAACTAATAAAACTAGATATCTTTATTCAAATATGAATTTAAATGAGAGAATTTCATATTTTTGTCATAAGTGTAGTATTTAGGTTTGTTTTACAGAGGATGTCTGAAACATAAATTACAATGTTGTAAGCTCTGTGGTATAAACCAACTATAAAGTGATTCATATCAATATACCTAAAATGAGTAAAAATAATTTTGATGGTTATTTCCCTCAGATGTATTTCAAAATTAGTTCCCAAAACTATTTGAAAAATTAGCAAAATAAGTTATTTCTTTGCATATAAGTCATGGTAGTGACAACTCCTCTATTTGTACACTCAAGTCCCCAAAGAAGAATGAAGAAATAGATATAGTTTACAAATTAATATAATATTAAACACACTTTTACAATTTTATCAGTTTAAAGGCCGAGTTTCTCCTTTTTTAAATATGTTAATATGTAGCTATATACTACATTGTAGGTTACTATACTTGGTCTTTCCTTGCATGCATGAGCAATTTCAGAAATATCGCTGATAACCAATGTATTGGAATAAAGGTGGACAGAGTAACAGCAGGAGGGATGCTCCAATGATACCATTTCAAATGTATATTTTTGGTGTATACAAGTTTACATTGTTTTCAATTATCTTGTCCAAATTCTTTTGTAGCTTACTATATCGAGTTAGTTAATTCTTTTTTCAATTTTCTTGTTATATTTTTCAATATATATATATATATTTTATGCATTAGTGCAGGCATGCCCAACCTGCGGCCCATTTAAAAACTTTTTGAGGCTGAATTGAAGTTTTCAACTGTCTATATATTTTTAGTCATTCTGACTATATACAGTTGAAACACTGAATTTTAGTTCTTAATGTTTGCAATAATAAATATCACATATTATGTAAGTTAAGACTTGATAGTAACCAATGTAAACCTGGTCTTTGAGTAGGGTTGGACAGGTTACATTGAAATTTGAGTGTTCTAGAATATTCTGTCAATTGGTCATTACTTACACAACCAGCTGATTCTGTTACGTGCACATGCTCTGTCCGACCAGTCAGTAGAAGTTGTATGGAAAGAAAGTTATAAATTTATGACTATTGTGAAGTTATCATTAATTGTAAGGAATAATTAAGGTATTGTTTATTTAAAAAATGCCAGCTATGTGTTTGAAATTCTAACCTCAAAAATGTTTAATTTGATGTATAAAACAGTACAGTAGTGATATAAGTGAACTTTCGGATGATCAATGGCTTCTAGATTTATGTTTTTAACAGATATAACAATGAAACTGAATGAACTAAATCAGAAGTTATAAAGTGAAAATAAATTAACGAAAACAAATGAAAAACATGCATATTTTGAATATTGCACGATAACAAAATATTTTGAATAATTTGTTGTTTTATTTTTATATGTGCGGCCTACCTCAGTTCAGTAAATTGTTTTTTGGCCTACCACCCGATTTGGGTTGGGCACCCTGCATTAGTGTAAACAATTAAAATGACACTGAATAAAACCAGTGCTTTGGAACTAAAGCAATAATTAATTAAATAACTTAAGATATGTTCTAAGAAATATTACTTTTTTTTTATACATTCAACTGTTAAAAATAAAATGTTACAGTTTGTTTTCAAATACGAGAACGTCTTTTAGTTCACAGGTTTCCTTTACCATGTGAAAACAAAAGTACTTTTACTAGTAAGTTATGTTGTATTTGCATATTTCAATTTTGAATTTGTTCAGTAAATCTCTACATTAATAAACCACAAGATACCATTAAATTATGGTGTTTTTGTATATTCTTTTCTTCAGATACAAAAGATATTTTTTGCAACTAACTGTGTGCTACTGTATACATTAACAACATTAATTCTGTTTTACATCTGTAGACAACAATATGAAGAAATTCCTCCCTCCACATGCAACTAAGAATGGATTGTTTAAAAACAACCTCCAACCCTTTGTTCAAGTGATATAATTTAACTTCATCTCAGTACATTAAGAGTTCTCTAAGGTTTGATCCTTTAAAAATACAGTGGTTACGATCCACACATACTAAATTATATAAACTTTGAAAACAAAGAATATATATACCAGCTAACCAGGTAAAAAAAAAATCAATCTGTAAAATCTTAAATAACTACTATCCTATTTTAAGGTTAAATTAAGTGAAGCAGAAGTTACCTATTTTTGTTTTATTCATAGTTAGGGATAAAAAAAACCTGGTCAAAACATTTTTTTAGAACAATTGCAGTTAAGTTGCAAGGAAAATATAAAATGTAGCAAACAGTCTAAAGTACATTGCATTAAAAAGACAGTTCAGGCATACAGAACGTTTAATATGAGCAATTTTAATGCATAATACATTAAAGTTAGCAAATATGATTATGAAACTTGGAATACTTGACAAGTTTTATACTTAACAAATAGTGATTCACTTTTTAGAAGTTTCATTTAGTAACCACCATGAGATCAAATAATATGACTGGATGGAAAGTTCTGCATGAAGAAAATAAGTTTTATATCCTTCCCGAAAAGTTATATGGTTTGTTATAAGTACTTAATGAACTTATCAGTTCACAATATATTTATTGTAACACTATAGGATAATTATACTTTTTTTTTGTAATTATTTGGGATAGATATATTAGGCATTACAAAACTTTCAAAATTATCCACAACATCTCTTGTAACAAGAAATAAGATTATAAACTTACCTACTGTTTAGTAATGAACAAAGTTGAACTAAAAGTCATGTGCATATTTTATATAATCTACTGTTTTGCTACACAAGGGCTAATGAAACCAGGACTTGATGCTTGAAGCCTATTCTGAACGGCTATGAACATCCATGCCAGTAGTGGGGTTCAAACCGGTGAACTCCAATACCGAAGAGTAAAATTAAATAAATGAAGAAATAATAGATTTTAGAAGTAATTTATTAAACCAAATGCATTTTCTTTAAATTAACAATTTTGATACAACTTGATTACATATTGTTACCTATCTCCCAATTCAAAGAAAAGTATCACATCCTAAATTCTCAAAAGGAAGAGTAACTCAGAAAAATAAAATCTATAAAGAACTAATTAAGTCCTAAAATTTAATTTTATCAAACAGTTTGAAAGTCAAAACCTGGCTATTATACATGTGGTGATGGGAAAAAAAGTAAATATAAATGGTAACATTTGCATTCATTGAACAGTCATTTAAATTAATTATTTTATGTGCACTTGATCTAATATCTACAATTAAGACTTTTTATGCCTAGAACCCAATACTTTAATATAGTTATATATGTTAAAACATTTTATTTATATTAAACAAATTTAAAAAAAAAATTACAACATTTTATGAAAGTTTTGAATTATTTAATCAAATATTGAGGTTGTAAATAAATCAATATTGGATTGCTTATAAATTCTAATTGAAGATTCGACAAGTAGCAGAACCTTCTAATGGCAAGATAAACAGAATTTACTATAGATATAAATTATTACACTTTAATATCTCTTAAAAATTCTCCTCTTTCCCATACTTATTCCTTCAAATCTATTTTCCCAGTCACAAAGTATCTTAATTAAAGGAGTGTCTGTGACTTAAAATTCTTTCAACCATATCCCAAAGCTTTCTCTGCAATAAATACAAACTTTCTACCCATTCTCCATATTTTCCAGTTGTTCCCAGTTTACTTTTCAATGATCTCAGTTCATTTGCTGTAAAATGTGCTAAGTTGCCTGTTGCTTGGGAATATTCTCTGCATCTCGCTCTGGGATCCAACCCTGTAATCCACACGTTTTCTTGTTTATTCTGTAGTCTGCCTTTGAAAGAGCATGCTGTTATCTTAACTAAATAAAAGTTTAAGTTCGACTATGAACTCTGTGTGTTCTTTTAATTGAATGAATGGTGCAACTGCATACACTTTAATAGTCTAGTTACTTTAGGCATCTCCTTGCCTAGAAAACTGGGCAAATAAAAATAACTGGGGCTAGATTTTATTGTAATTGGCCATTTAAATTGTGCTGGTTTACATATATATGCAAGTTATTGTACAGACTAGATTCCCCCCCCCCAATGAGTTTTGATGACTCTGCTTGCCAGCTTTTTACTATAGCTATTTAATCAATTAGCTTTCACTCACCTGCAATTGAGAAAAACAGGAAAAATTCTTAAATTTTTCAAAATTAAAATTATTAAAGTTGTTAAATTAATTAAAGATATATTTCAAATACCTTTTAAAGAGAATTTGAAAACTTAATGAATAATAATATGATATAGAAAAAAGAAATTCAACGTTTTAGCATCATATAACTAATCTACTATTTTGAGGTAAATTTACCATCTCCCAACCCAAATCTATAGGTATCATTATGAAACAAATAATAATAATTAACGATGGAAGGCGCTGAAAATATTGAGAAATATTTACTAAAACTTGATTTTACTGTGTCATGGGCATTTAATGAAAAGATATATAAAAAACTACAATATGTATACATGTAACTATATATTTATGAATAAGAAATTTATTTAGAGAATAGCGTTCACTATAAACAGCCAATCTGTAATTAAAGATTTTATTTAACATGCTAATTTTCTTACAAAATATTTATATTTAAATAACCAAACTATAGAATAAATATTATGCAAAATAATTGTTACTTCACAATAAGTAAAAAGGAAATACTATAGAAAATAAAACATTTAGAGTAACAAGCCTCCTATCAACCTTTGGAGAAAATTCGAATTAAACTTTAAATGAACATGAAAGAGTATGAAGTTGACAGTTTTAAATTTATCAGAAATATGACTTTGAGTATAATGATTTTAAACATTGAAAACACTTCTATTTTTTAACTTAGCAAAAACTTGATTAATAAAACATAACACAATGATAAGGATTGCAAACTGAATCATTCTTTAGTAATAAATAAATAAATTACTAAATATTTACCTAAGACTTACCCATGTCTCAAAATTTAATTTTTTCACAGTAGTAGTCACAATTTGAATAAATGTTAAATTCACATTAAAAAAAAAATAAATAAACAGCTTTATCACATTCTATGCCAACACTGAAATAATAACAACAATAATAATAAAAAATGACATACATAAAACAATAGGTATTAAATGTTTAGTATAGTTTTATATACTCGTCTTACTTTTTTTTGCCTTACATACCTTAATTCAACTGTTCTTAAATATAAAAAGGAGATATATTCACTCAGATATATACAGCATGAACATTCTACAGTAATGAAAGTAATAAGACAAAAACATGCGGAAAAAAATATTACCATCTTACCTTCATTACCTTGTTAATATTCAAAAATTGTCTTTGCATGCTAGAAATGAACTTTTAAAATAACTAACTTCTTCTTAATATTAGATGTTAATTAATAACATTTTCCAGTAATACACTTTTAAAGCTCTTTTTGTAGATTACACTGTATTATGAGAAGCATAAAATACATCTAATGACATCAGAACATTTCTTCACTTCAATATGAAAACCTTTGTATACATTATAGAATAAAACATACAGCTTCAGAAAGGTACAATTTCTAAGTCAAAATTTTCTTAGTAATAAGTCATTCTTCTCTGTGCACTGGAGCTTGGAGCTGATATTATTCTTTCATGAACTCTTCTATCATGTTTCCAATCATCCCTTGCTGTTTCTCTTCGTGAAGAGGAATGTCTTTCTCTTTCCCTTGATGAAAAACTTCGTCTGGTTTCTCTTTCCCTGAAATCACTTCGACTGAAAACTGGGCGATCATCCCTGGTACGTATTGTAACTTCCCGCCGAGCATCACGGTCAAAATCTGGACGATGCAAAACATCCAGATGTTTCTGGGCACTAAACCTTTCAGCATGTCGCTCAAACTCTCTACTATACGTTGCACGTTCTCTGGAAGGGTATTCAAACCTTGAGTTACTTGAACTCTCTGTATGAAAACTTGCACGACCTTCATATCTTGAACTAGGTTTCTTTCTTTCATCCCACAATGAGTCAGGTTCCCTGTCAACACGACTGAAAGGTCTCTTAGCACTTCTTCGCAATTCAGCCTGCCGCCTCAGTTCTTCTCTTTCTCTCTCCAATCTTTCCCGTTCAAGTCTTTGTTTTTCTCTTTCTAACTTCAGTATTTCTGCTCTTTCTCTCTCTAAAAGTTCTCTTTCAATTCTCAACCTTTCTTTCTCTCTCTCAAGACGATATGCTTCCTCTCTCTGTTTCCTTTCGATATATCTATGCCTCTCATCCGCTCTACGTCGCTCAGCTTCTCTTCTTTCTCTAAACCTCTCTTTCTGGAAACGTTCTTCTCTTAATTTCTGTAAAGCAAGAAGATTAGGTCTAGGTCTGAAAGTAGATCCAAATCCAATACGCCCTGTAAATGGCTTCCTAGTGAATGGGCGCCTAAATCCTGCATAACGTGGTCTGTCATTATATCCAAAGAGCCTGCTTTTAAAAATTGGTCTTCTAACTGGGCGATGTGAATCTCTTTCTCTGTCTCGGTATTCTCTAGATTTTCTATCTTTATCTTTCAATCTGATTTTTTCAGCGGAACTTATCTTCTCATCTCTCTTTTTACCCGATTCTTCAGTACCAGGTTTTCCACCATCACTAACTTTACTTTCTAGTTTAGATGTTTCTTTAGAATCAGTTTTGACTTCTTTTTCTGCAAGAACAGCTTGTTTTTGAACAGACACTTCTTTTTTAATGGATTGCTTCTTTGCAGTCAATGTCAACAATTTGGATTCTGATTTCTTTAGGAGAGTACCAGGTTCATTCTGTGTCCTTTCAACAGATATAATTCGACCATTAAGTTCCGTATGATGTAAGTTTTGAATTGCTTTAGTTGCATCTTTACTAGTTGCCATAGTAACAAATCCATAACATTTACCAGGTGTTTGCTTGGCACTCTTGACAATTTTCACAGACAGAACTCTTCCCTGTTTGCTAAACAAAGCTTTAAGATCTGCAGCCCTTGTAGCATCGGGTAATCCTGTAATCCATAAACTTTTAGCCAACACATTTGCACTTTTCAGTTTTTCGTTTTTTCCAATAACCTTTAATACTTTGGGAGAAACAGCACTAATACTTTCTGGATTTTTACCCTGTATCGTTTTCATTACTTTCTTCTCTTTAATATCTTCATTGGGTGACTTGCTTGTTTTAGATGGAGTGTGTGGTTTATCAGTACCGTTATCTGAAACTGCATTCTCATTACTTCCTAACAACTCAGTATCTAACTGAACTGCATCTTCTATCTTACTTTCAACATCTGAAAGTTTAGGTATATCAATAAGGCTTTCATCCTCGTTTAATTGGGCTTCCTCTTCGTCTATTGACAGTTGAAGAGTAACATCAACTTTTTCTTCATGAATATTTATTTTATCATTCGCGTCAGCACTGCCATTCGTATCTAATGATTCAACCCTTTTTTTTTTCGCTGGACTCTTGGTTGCATTACAATCGGAAGATATTTCAAAACTATAGTTGTCTGGATCTCCACCTTCATCTAATATTGCAGACTTCAGTCTCTCTATCAACACAGACTTCACTCCATTTTTATCAAGATCACGTTTCTCTAATTCATTTTTTAAGTCAATAACTTTTAAATCTTCTAATTTAATTTTATTTTCATGATTACTAACCTCCGAGTCCAATTCTTCAGCTGGGTTCTTTTCTTCCGAATTTTCTCTGTTCTCGGAGGCGGCGGCCATTTATCAAAATGTCGGTTACTCAGTTTAAAAGTCTTCTATAAACCAAAATATCTTCAAAATTCAAATCTTCCGCTTATCTTACACCAAAGTATCTTCACAGCTTCATTTCGAGGAAAATGGCGCTCCTGAACCAAAACATCGGTAAGAAAACAAAATAATTGAAAGAATCGATTCTTATATATAACTGAATACTGGTATTTTATTTTCTGCGTTTTTAACCAAAAACTACATTGATGATATATTATGTTAATTAATAGTGTCACTGCAATTAAAAAGGGCTTTAAAACTGCTATAGGAAGATTTTTCAAATAATTCTTTTTTGTTTTAAATTTTATTCATCGAATGCTTGTTCGTTCCCTAGACATCTCAACTCCAAAACTTGCAAATGGTTATCTGATAGCTTTGTATCACGCCATCTTCGGTTACTGAATGTTATTTTGAAGTTCAGAATTATTTTTATTATAACAAGTACAGGATAATGAGTAGCAAAAGTGATTTGAAACTTTCAGATTTGAAAGTTGCCGATTTGAGAGCTGAATTAGAAAAAAGAGGCCTGGACAAGTCCGGTGTTAAATCTGTTTTGATTGAGCGGTTGCGTAACTCTTTTGAAGAAGAAGGAATTGATCCGGATGAACACGAATTTGAATCTGTGTCTGATGGACTTAATATTAGAAGTTCTAAACGTAAGAGCGACACTGGTGTCAGTTCAGAAATCGGAGAAGATGAAGAGATGGATCATTCTGAATTAGACCAGAAAGATATACCTCAGAAAACAATTACCCTTGATGATGATGACGATGATGATACGCCATGCAGTGATGAAGAGATGGATGACTATAGCAAACATAAAGAAGATACAGAAAGCGCACGGTTCCGTACTTCAGCGCAAATTCGCCAAGAAACAATAGCTGATGATTCTGAAATGAACGTTTCTGGTGAGAACGATCAAATTTCAGATGTTGTTAGATCTGATGTAAACGAAGAGAATGATACTAACAAACCTGTGAGTGAAACAAACGAAAGCACAATGTCTGAATCGGCTGATGCTAATAGTACTGATTCAAAGGGCGGCAAGAGCAAAGTTTTGAAAGTTATAGGCAAAGATAAAGTTCAGCAAGTGGCTTTGACAGCTAGAACACTGTGGGTTACAGGATTAGCAAGCACTTCTAAAGTATCAGATTTGAAAAATTTATTTAGCAAACATGGTAAAGTTACTTCTGCCAAGATCGTTAGAAGTACTAAAGGTACTCAAAGAAAATGGTATGGGTTGCTAACTATGGCAACAAGTAAAGATGTTTCAAAATGTATTCAAAAATTACATCGCACAGAATTGGGAGGCCATGTTATATCTGTTGAAAGAAGACAAATAGCTCCTATTGTCAAGAAATCTGAAACATCTACTGTAAAAAAACAGGTTGTGAAAGGTGATCTTAAGGATTCTGTTGCAGGGAAATCTGACCATGATTCTAAAAAATCTCAAGATGGTGATGATGAAAAGCGCAAAGATAGTGGAGCATTGGAAGCCAGTGAAGAAAAAGACAAAAGTGACGATGAGAGGGGAAGTATTGATAGGGGATATCGTAGCCACGAGGGAAGGTCCTATTTTAGGGGCCGATTCAGTAGAGCACCTTTTAGACGTCCATTTGGTTTTTGGGGTGGGAGAGGTGGTTTTAGAGGACGTGGCCGCTTTAATGGTAGTTTTAGGCGTCCTTTTGGTAGGCCACACTTTGAACGCCCAGGCTTTCGATCATTTTCTAGAGGTTATGGATATGAATTCAAAGGTAGGGGAGGTCGTATGCCACCTAGAGATTACATTAGGGAACGTGAGTTAAGAATGAAAAAGGATGAAGAAATGTTTAGACATAAGATAATTGCTCGTAAACAACGTGAAGAAGCTTATAGATTGGAAAGGGAAAAAAATCAATTGCGAATGGAGCGAGAAATGCTGGAAAGAGAGAAAGCAGAAATGTTAAAATTAGAAAAAGCGAAGCAACGTATGGAACGAGAACAACTTGAAGCTGAACGGGAAAAATTGAGACGTCAAGCGCAAATGGGAGCACCTTCAAAGAGACCCTTCAGCCGCAGAGGTGGTGGACCATCTCATATGTGGGTTGATAAAAGAAGAGAATCTCAGTATGAGAACAGTCCATCTAGTAGTTTCCACAGGGAGAAGTTCAGTAGTGATAATAAATTTCCCTACAATCGAGAGCATTCTGCATATAAAAAACCAGATTTCCCTCACCAAGAAGAATTTAGAAGAGAAAAGATTGATATTCCTCCTCAACATCCAAAATTTGCTGAAAGAGATGAACGACGAGAAGTTACATACCATGGTGCTCCTGATCGACGTGTATATTCTAGAAATGAATTCAGGGGACCTCACCCAGGTCCTAGTTCATCACCTCCAGCTAAACATTTTGCTCCAAGAAATAAACCACTGAGAGAGGATTGGAAATTTCATGATCGCAGAAGTGGTGAAAAACCTACATATGCTCCAAGGGGCCATAAAAGAATGAACTATTACTGATTCTTTTAAACAGATTTTTTTTTTTTTTGCGGACCAACTAGTATTTTAGGATTATTCATTTTATGTTGTTTTAAGATAGTATGAATATTAATCTAAGATTACAGAAGAAAATTTCTTATGGGGATTAAGTATCAAAAGTGTCGAGATCATATTTTGTGAAGCATTATAACTTTTTTTCTCTTTATAGTTTGTGTTTGTAGTGATTGAAATTATTAATCACCTGTTTATATGAAATTTTATTTGCCTCTGATATCAGAATTTAACTGCCCTAATATGTTTTCTGGGGCTGAAGCTTATTTTTGTGTAATAAGATGATAGTTGCAAAATGCATTGGTTATTTGTTTTCTCTTGAAAAATATTCTGAAGTATCTGAAAAGGTACTATGCTATAGAGACTGTTCTGAAGAATTATTTGGCATTGGCATGATTTTTCTGTATCTTTTATGTGTATGCATATTACTCTGTATATTATCATAACTTCTAAGTTTTCAATGTCTACTGTGAAAAATGTTGGTTTAGATTAGCTCTTACTCTTACCTATATCACCAATTTACAGCCTTCCAAATGCAATTTTTCCATAAATGTTTGATCTCTGGAATAATTGTTTCAACATGTCTATACAGAATAGTAAATTTTACTGTTATTGCATTTTACTTTTTAACTACCATTTGAAAAATTCAATGAAATATTTACAAATCTAAATGGAAAAAAAAAAGTTATATTTTTGATTCTGTATAATGCAATGCCATATTTAAAGTTTAGCTCATTTGAAAGATGCTAGTTCACCTGATTCATATTTTTATTGAAGATTGGGATAATCTGAAACATGATATACTGTAATGTATCTACAAGAAAATAGAAGATTGATTATGCAGCTTTAAAATCAAAGGTGATATTTTTCAGATAAGCTTTCTGAAAAATATTTACTTTGGATTAGATAGTAGGGGTTTGTGGGGAATGAGATGTTTTTGAAAGATTATGTTTCTACTTTTCACTTCTGTACAAAAAGAAAAAAAAAGTAGATAATACTTAGCATATATGTGAAAAAAAAAGAAATCTTGCACTATTTTATCTAAAGGATGCAAGAAATAAGTGTTAGCTTATTATAAACCAAATCTGTTCAGGTTTGTATAATTTCTTTTCCAGGTAACAGGTAAGATCACTATATTTATTTAAATTTAGTTTATGTAAATTAGCCCTTAATATATAAATTTGTATTTTAACATTTTTCTAAAATTGTTTCTGTTTTCTTAGATATGTAAAATTAATTATCACGAAATATCATAGTTAATGACCATTTCCCGTTTTAATATTCCTTGAATTAAAACTATAAATTAATTTTAAATGCTAGCCAATGTATTTTTGTAAATATTTTCTAAAAATGCACCCTGTAAAGAAATTTTTTTTCTTAAGAAAAAAATTATTCCAAGAAAGTTAATTACAAAAAAAAAAAAAAGACATGTTAAACAAGTTGTTTATAATATTTATGTTTTTAATAAGAATTTCACATTCTTAGAAGATTAGAGACTTGCATGTGAAGAATAGTTTTGCATACATTACATACTGCTCGTAGAAAATACACACAATGAAAAAATATTCAGATTAGCATATAAAAATTCTAATTGAAATCTCAAGCTAAGTGATAAATTATGAAGAGTAAAGAGTTGTCTAAACTATATATTTTCCTTTTGTTTCTTAAAGACCTATTTTGGATTTAAGAAAAGAGGTTGAAATGAACTAAGATAAATCAAAGAATTTATATAAACATGCTTATTATTGGAAATACATTGCAGTATCTTCATGTGAAATAAAATGGACATGCAGTAGTTATCTGTATAAGTATTTGTATCATCAATGTATATTTGCGATGGTTTAAAATTTATGTGCAGAACAAATTGCAGTTTTGACTTTTATAAAAATATTCCTTTCTATTTGTATATTGTGCTATACAAGGTATAAAATCAGATTCAGTTGAAGTTCAAAATGTAAAAATATAATGCAGATTTAGAGTTAATTTGTGAT
The DNA here is from genome assembly GCA_032207245.1 of Pardosa pseudoannulata. Lineage (NCBI taxonomy): Eukaryota > Metazoa > Arthropoda > Arachnida > Araneae > Lycosidae > Pardosa > Pardosa pseudoannulata. The sequence goes on along the minus strand of CM063511.1, from coordinate 40,755,850 downwards.
GTTTTTTGTCCTGTCTAAATGTGTATCTACATGATTGAATGTTTCAGCCTTTTTGCAAAAGAATTTATAAACCACTACATTTTTCCCAAATTCTTGAAAAACACTTTTCAACTGTGTATATTGTTCTTATGAAATGCTTAATATTGTCATTGAAAGTATAATTGAACTTCATATGTCAGTAACAGTGAAAAATAAAATATTCCAGTATACTATAAGCTTGTTTATTTGAACTTCTTTCCCTCTTATTTATGGATTGGAAAATTTGAAAAGTAAAGATTACGGCTTTTTAAAGAACTTGCATTGGAAGAAATATTTTACTGTGAAAAAATTACTTTTGATTCACTAAATCTCTGATACTATTATCTGTTCCTGAATTTACTCCTTGTGATATGTAGAAAGCACATTATGAGATACACATTACACAGCGTTGATATCTGAATATCTATACTATCTGAAAGTGAGTAACTTTTCCTCTGGAACATATGTGAAGATTTTAATATTGTGGGGAAAACTGATTTTTGATAGGTTTGTTCTTCATTGAAAAAAAAAGTGAATGTTATTTATTGGGGAAGGCATTATATATGTGTTTACTGTGGAGTACTCTGAATAATTTTTCAAATCATCTGGATGCATGTTACAGATAACAAAATTGAAAATTTTTACTTCATAGCTCTGAAAATAAGAAAGGTGAATCATCAATTGCCATAATTGAGGGGAAGTGAAAACTGCAGAACATGTGGTGTGACTGAAAAAAATACCATATACCATAGCATTGTTATAATACCATTTCCACAATACCGTACCATTATTTGTAAATTAAGAGAAATAGTAAGTAATGACATTCAAGGAAGATTGTAACATAGTGAGGGAACAATTTTTTGGAAACAAATAAGAGATATAACAGATGTTAAGATTTAATCAGAGTGTATATTTCAGAAGAAATGATCTAATTTCTTTATTTAAGAAATTTGGCTTTACTTAACAATGAATTGTGTTAGCCATTCTAATTTTTATTGTAGTTTATTTCAAACAGATGGAAATTCAATGTTACCTTTTTAATTCTATTATCCCTTGAAGGAGTGAAGTTACAAATTTTTTACCAGTTTTTTGGCTGTAGGTCTGAAGCTGAAGTAGAAATTATACTACAGATTTTTCCTAATTCTGTTATTATATACAGCTGTAATGGTTATGGCTAATTCATCAGATTTTAAGGAAATTTATTTCCTGTTTGCTTATTGTCTAACAGTTAAATTAAAATATTCTTTATCTGCAAGTGAAAAGCTTGGAGACACAAAAAAACCTGTTTTGGCTATGAAGTATGGATATTTAAATTTAACAATTGCAAAACAAGAAAGTGTTTAAATACTGGCCTTTATTATGATTGTCTTCTGACATTTAAAGGTTAGCATATTTTCCATATTAAATTGTGAAGAATTTTTTTCTCTTTTCCTCTCTTATTCTTAAAAAAATATGTGAACAATATCCTTTTAGGAAGCTTTTGTGCAATTTCCTATACTTTTTTTTAAAAGTAAAAATTCGTGTAACAAGTTAGGTAAATATCATCAAATTTCATCATTAGACAGTTGAACTTGTTCAGTTATTAGAAGGAAATTCAGTTTTGAGGATATTATTTTAACAGTTGAGAAAGTAATAGGTATTCATTTCATAATGGGGACACTTCCTGTTTAATATATTAATATGTTGACTTTATATATTTGTACATCTTAAATCTCAATTTAACTTTAGTTTAGAATGGAAGTAGGATTGGGTTTTTGCCACCCATAATTTTTTGCCAGGGCAGTTGCAGAATGGTTAAGAACAGGCAAAAATGGAAAAACTTAGTATATATATGTTTTCATTGTACATCTTATGTATTCATATTTTATAGTCCAGCTTTAGTAAAAACCTAAAAGTGTTTTTAACTTTACTAATTTAATCATAAACTAAAAACAAAGTACAATTTAGAATATTTACTTTAGTAAAAAAAAAAAAAATCATTTACAGCAAAATAGATTATATATTTTCAACATTGCATAGCAAAGTAAAGTATAGAAGTTTCCAGTGAACATTTCTAATATCAGAAGAATAAAATTTTTTTAGAAAATTGTTCTTTTGATAGCAGCAATACTGACGAGTTTCTAAATGTATTTCAAGGTCTCTGAAATATAAAACTTTCTTTGAAATATCACAAACTGATGAAACCTTTCCCACTCTTTGTAATCTCTAGAACTGAATTAGGGCTGGACAATATCAGAAATTTATTATCTCAATATATCCCCAAATAAAAATTGATATTGATACGTTGTGATACTACTTCAAAATAGGAGTGAATAGATATCATTATCTTTGAAAAACTTACTACATGGTACGAGTAATAGAGCCATAAAGGATTATAGAGTATGTATTTTTGTAATTTTCTTAAGCAAATTTATGATATTTTGGAAAATTAACTGGAATCTGAGTATTTATTTTGTATCTCAAATATTCACATAATATACATTAAGCTTCTGATATTAACAGAAAATATGAATGAGCAAGCAGCAAGCTATTGAGATGCATCTATATGTGCTCATATCACTGCCTATTGTAATCAAGCAGTCAATATCAATATCTTTGATGTATTCTTATAGATACAAACTAGTGACATACAGTCCATTTCTGTGAAGTTGAAATGGTGGAATTTTTGGTTTGCATCACTTGGATGTATATAGGAGTATACTACCAAAGACTAACAGAAACAATAATCTTTGCAAAGGTAGATTTTATGGCTTGTATTTGTAGGTAAATAAATACATCAATTAAATGTAGTAGCCAGAAGAAATATTGTTTTATATTGATAAAATATTATGGAGGTCTTTTGGTGATCCATAATATCATGCATGGAGGAAAAATAGTATCACTGATGGGGGGATATATTGGCATAGCCAGAATTTTAAATATTGTTATTGCAATATTTAAAAAACATCAATATTTGACATCATATTGATAAATAATCCAGCCCTAAACTGCTAAACTGAATCAATGAGACTAGGTGATGTTTGTTTTGGGGAATAAAATTTTCTTTTAAGAGGTACGCAAGTAGAATCAATTTCATGTAACCACTTTGTACATTTACCTATTCTTCATAATTCAATAACTGGCTATACTGGGTGTAACAAATTGCACTAAAGAATATATATTTCTGCAACTTGAATAAAACTTAAAAAAAAATTTTTTTGGCTTTATGAATTTGGAGAACAGATTGTTTTCATGAGTACCACAAATTACAAGTATTTGTCAGAACTTAGTTCTCACTCTGTATGATATCGGAAATTATGCAACTGATTTCTTCTGCAACAGCAGGTTGGTAATGTTACAGTAGAGATTATAGTATCCGAGAAGGTTAGTCTCTTGATTGTTCATCTTGTAGGGTGTATACAAAAATGAGAGATGAAAATATTGGTAAAGGCCTGGTGTATAAACAAGTACCAGTAAATAGGACTACTGTTATCATCTCTAAGCTTTTTGTCAATATAAATGAAATGTTAGCTTATTCCAGGAAAACTGCAGTTTCAAACATTGCATCTTCATGGAGAAAGTTAAAATATTGTGTATTTATTCCATGAAGATTCATGAGCAATTTAAAGTAAATTTTACTAGGATGGTTTTTTTGTCCTGGCATAAAGCTGCCAACTTTGATGAGAGACAGTAATCTGTACAATTAGTTTTGGTTCCTTGTCGACAGAAAACAGATACTATGGAGTAGTATTTAAAAACATTTTCTTGATTTCCAAAGAAAAAACATTACTTATTAAATGCTTAAAAAATTCTCAAGAGTGGGATTTTCCCCATTTTTTACAGATTTGATGTTAAAGATTTTATTATTACAAATACCTTTACAGTAGAGTAATTTCATGGGGAATTTTACATTTTAAAATATTGTTTGGTTCATACTCATATGAAACAAGGTTGAAAGCTGACTGTAAAGAGGGGTAAATCAGGTAAAACATCTTAAATCGTTAAACTTCATACATAATGTTGGTATAAAAGTTAGTTTTGATTCACAGAATTTAAAAATTCGTTTGATAAATAGATCATTAAAATGTAAATGATTAAAGCTGCTTTTCTTCATTCTAAAATCTGTGACATGATCATTATTGATTAGCTCTTTGCTGTCATGTTGGAAAAATTAAGAAGGAAATAAGTACAAGTGAATATGCACCTCGGGTAAAAGTATTAAATAAAAGTAGACATTTTGAACAAGCTGAATATTATTAAAAATAGAAATTTTGTTAGGTGTAATAGTAGAAAGTAAAAAATACTTAAAGCTTTGAAGTTAATCATTACTTTGAAAAAATGATTCATAGAGCATAAAATAGGATGATTTCTTGAAGGGTGTCATAAGAGTAATTTATGCATTTCATTGGAATTTACAAAGTAAAAGATAATGGAAAAAAAGAAAAGCTATACATTGAAAAGAAAGGAATTATTTCCATTGTCTTGGGTGATTTCAGCTTATATTATTAATGATCAATATTATAATTTGGCTATAAATAAAGGGTAAATGTTTCATATTACACATATTTCAAAGGTTTGAACGAAAAATGTGAAAATGATTATACTCTACACTTTATAGCATAATTTCATTTGAAAATGTCAATAATTTATGATAAATAGGATTCTCAGAAGGTTTTTATTATATTCTAATTGAAACATGGAGTTCTTACTTAAATAAATGAAAGACAAGATTACTTCTTGGTGTAGTAAACCTCATGGCATATAGCTTTTGTTACTTTCAAGGGATTTGCTTCGTTAATTTTCTGTGACTCATTTGTAAAGTTACTGAAATGGATTTTTGAGATCTTTCGTTTCTATAAATTTCATAAAAGAGTAATAAAAGAAGAAAATCTCATTATTTTTATTTGTCATGATCAATTACAATAAAATATTTATAAGTTTTAAGTGATTAAGACACAGGTTTAATATAAAAATCATAATTTACATTTCATGGCATGCTGCATATTGGAAGAAATTTACCCATTAATAATTAAGTTAAACTTACCTTAATAGTATTAATAAAATAGAACCCTTATAGAGAACCTCTCCCCCTATTTTTTAAAAAGTATTTTTTAAGCTGTTTATATTAATTTTATATGACTAAGCATTTGCTTGTTTTCAAATAAAAAATATCCATTTATGACATTGTGCTTTATTTTGTTGTAGCTGTGTCTTTACTCTTAGATTTTTGTGATATATGGGATCTATACATAATTTAGGTCTTGATATTAACCAAAGTATAGCATCACTTGGAATGTTTAAAATAATAAATACTTTAAAATAGGCAGTTAATATGTAATCTTATTGTTAAATGGCTAATGGATTTATTACAGCTGAAAATTATCCACTTATAATTAAAAGGTTTTAAAATATTTTTAGAATACACCATTAATTAAATTATTGTGACTGATGGGTTTGTTTCATTCTGTTCTAGGCAACATAACTTTCCACGTTTTTCTTTTATGTCTATGAGTGTTTTTACTTTGTTTGATTATTTGTCTAAAAAGATGGATTTGTGGTTCTCTCTCCGTTTATTTAATACATTATCTATGTGCAAATCAAAGGTCACAATCTTTTGAAGCATTTTTTTAGTTGTCTGGTGATACTTTCATGTCAAAAAACAAAGGGCAATCAGGCATAACCCTACATAGGGTTCCCAGCTACCTGGAAAGTCAGAAGTGCAAAATGGTCAGGAAAAATGCAGAATATATATCAAAAGTTTAGAAAAAGCATCGTAACGTTTAAGATTTAAACCTAAGTTGTTTTGTTTGCTTTATGTAAGGGTTAAGTATATTTAGTTATCGCTCTGGATTTATAATGCATTTATTTGCATGGTTTCCGTGCACCTATCATGGATTTATAAAATGGATTAATTTTGTCATGGAAAGTCTTGATTTTTCAAATAAAATGAGTAAAAGTCGTGGATCTACTAAACTACCGATTAAAAAGAATGCATTGAATTGTTTAATTTTAATTTTACTTGTCATTTGGCTGAAGTTACTGAGTTTGGTATTTATGTATTATTCTATTGACCATATTGCCAAGTAAAATTTGTTCACCAAGGAAACTCAAAGCAAGAAAGCTTAATGGGTGGTTAAATGTATATTATTCTGGTTTTTTCTTAAATTGTAGATTAAAATTTTTTTAATATAATAATAACAATTATTATTTTTTAATAAAAATTGAGATTTTTGGACAAAATATAAGATTATCTCTAGGGATATTGTATATAAACATTATAGGGTTATATTTGGCTATTATTATTCATGGAATATATTAAATAGAGAGTCGTTGAGAGTTGTTGACTTGAGAGTCGTTGAGAGTTGTAGAGAGTTCGTTGAGAGTTGAGAGTCGTTCTCCAATATATTATTCATGGAATTATTCATCTTATTATTATTCATGGTCACCTGGATAATACCAAAGTACCCTGAATTCAAATTGGAAACATTTTGACTGAAAAATTGCTATATGATTAAACTTAGGTATGTAGATACAACAATTTATTTTTATGTATGTGAGTTTGTTAGCACTTAAAAAACTATAAACTTACTTTATATGATAAAATTCCTGTAATTTCTCTAAAAGCATATATTTTATTTGTATGTACATCAGAATTTTTATTTATATATACTTTAATGAAAGCTTTTTATAGTCATGAAAAATGATCTGCTAAATCAGGGAAAGTCATGGATTTGAAAAGTTTTATTTTGGCAGATACCCTGTATTTGTATTGAAGGAAATAGATTGACACATCGCCTTTAAACCTTAAAAAAATCGATTTTTTTTTTTTTTTTGCATTTTTAGAATCCTTGGAATTTTCTGAATCGTTTAAAACAAACCTCATTGAAATACTCGAATGAGAACCTTAAAACTATAATATAAAAAAGGAAACACTGGGACATTTAAATCACCCAGCTGGTGATTGTTTATGTTTCTCCCTGCCATTGTGTCATCACTTTTAGCGTCGAAACTGTTAAGATTAATTGTTAACTGAATGGGTTTTGCTAACTCTGTAGTGTGTGCAGCAGGAGAGTTTTAAGCTGTTTTAATATAATTTTAACAAAGATAAACTAAAAAGTTACACTTTATTTAAACTTTAATAGTGTTTTTCTGTATATATGATGTTCATATTTGTACACACTAAAAAATATTCAGTTATTCATTTATTTTTTTCTGCATAAGATTATTAAATAGTATCAACAACAAAACAGTATTTATTAAATTTTATAGGATTATATATGTAAATATTTGGTAAGTCAGTTTTGTAATTTTGTGTCATATTAGTGTAAAGATCATGAAATACTTTAAAATATTAATAGTGGAAAATTAACCTCAGTGTTTTTGTTTATAAAATGTCAATTCTATCTTTTATAATAAATAATTAAAAACATGTTTAAAGATCTTAGCATGCCAGCTTTAAATCGTAAAATGTTTAGGAGATTATACACAGAATCCTGCTCTTTAATTTTGAAAGTATGTCTGAAAACTTCTGTCTGTGATTCAAATATTGGTAAATGATGCATTTTATGAATTTAATGATGGTCATGTTGTTTGAACCAGTGTTATGCAAGAACTGTCTCAACAAATTGGTAATTATGCAAGAGTATTTACATACAACAGTGATCAACATCAAATTCGTTCGACTGAAATCATGGCTGAGATACTTAAGTTAGTGGCTTTCAAAGCAAGAAAAAGATATAAAATTTCTATAAAAGTTAAAATATTAGAAACAGAAGAGACAGTGTATACATATAGGCAATTTTCATATTTCCATTTTATCAAATGTTTTAATGGAAATATGAAAATATCTAAAGTTTTAACTTTAAATGCATTTTACTCAAAATGATGTTTTTCAAACTTGCGCGTACTCTAAAAAATAAATAAATATATATATATATAAAACTTGCACGTATGGATTAATAACTTTCAAGGTAAGTACATTATAGTCCTACAATGAAACTCCACCTACTTTTTTAAAAGTTTTTTTTTTTATTATTATTTTATATGGTATAAGGCGATTTCACGCAGCAGGGCACATCTCAGTTTATGACAATTCTGGCTTTCGTTTCAAACGGAAGGGCAGTCTATTGGCTGTTGTACACATGAAAATGAATGGGAAGGGCATTATAGTAGTTCATGACATTGCGACAAATTGCTCTATTGTATTTAAAATTTAATTTTTCAACGTTATTTTAGGTTTTTTGAAAATTTATTCTTGTGGTATAAAATTTCTGATAATTTTTAAATAGGTGGAGAATAATACCTAATGTTTCTTGTTTATAAAAATGCAAAAATTATTCTTGAAATACAGTTTGTGTTGCTGTAAGAGTGCGCGCCAGAAACAAAGTCAATAGAGGAAAATAATTAGATACAGAGAACAAATGCCAAAATTTCCAAGTAATTTCTATATTAAGAAAAGGTCCTCATTTTGAAGTAGCTAAGGTGATGTGTCCCCTTAACTAACCCTTAAATTTGTCATAAATATGATAAAGATTTTGGAAAGTTATTTAATGCAATATGTAATTTCTCTTTTACATCCTTGTACAAAGTAAAGGGTAGTATTGTAAATTTCGGATCTCAAATTTCAACAAAACTATTTTGATTGTAATTGTCAGAATTTAAAACATTAAGTGTTATGTCTATGTACATACAAGGAAATTTTAATTCTGAAACGTTTAAAACTCATTTTGACCTTTATTGAACTAGTTTCGACCATTTTTCTCTTGATGTTTGTACATATATATCTCGCATAACTCAAAAACTATTAGTCGTACAAAGTTGACAATTTTTTTGTAGGGCTGTTATAATGTCTAATTGTGCACCTTCGCATTTGGTTACATTCTGAATTTATATAAAATTTTAAGGACTAGTTATTACTGTGGTACTTAACCGAAAAATGATTACCCTTAAAGTCTAAATTTTGTATTTAAGACCATAACATCTAGTTGAACTGCTCCTCTTTTGATTGTTATCTAAAGAGGAGCTCTTAAAATTACAATATAACATATAATAATGTTATTTTGGCATAACTGAAAAACGATTAGCTGTAAAAAGTTGAGAATTTGAATTTAGAACTATTATAACATGTTGCTGTGTTTCTCTTATTGCAATCTAAACTAAGAAAAAATCAATATATCATGTAACAATGTTATATTTAAATTTATCGTGTAGGCATAACTCAAAAACGACTAGTCTCTAAAATGTTGATATTTTACATTTAGGACTATTGTTACATCTAGTTGTGATCTCTATTTTTGATTGCAGTCTGCACTCTATATAACGGAAAATTTTAGTATAACATGTTTTACGGCAGTGAATCACAATTAAAAAAAAATAGCCGTAGAAGATCGAATTCTTGTATGTAAGACTATGATAACATCTAGTTGATCTCCTGTTTTGATATCAATCTGAATTCTTTATAGCGAAACATTTCAATATAACGTGTAAAGCTGTGTGGACAGAATTAAAAAACGGTTAGGCGTAAAATGTTGAAATACTGTATTTTTAGGACTACTAAAAATCTTATGCACTTCTCCTTTTGGCTGTAATCTGTACTCTATATAACGAAAAATTTCAATATAACATTTTAAGGCTGTAGGGTGTAACTAAAAACTTTTAGCCGTAAAAATCCTGTATTTAAATACTTATATAACATTTAATTGTGCTCCTCTTATGTTTGCAACTCGAAATTTATACAGAATAAATTTTAATATAACATGTTAAATAATATATATAATAATATAAAGCTGTGGGGTGTATAATAGTAATATAAAGCTCTGGGGCATCAACAAAAAACTTTTATCCATAAAAATGTTGAAATTTTGTATTTGGGAATTATTTAACATCTAATTGTGCAACCCGCCCCTTTGATTGCAACTTGAATTCTATGTAACGAAAAATTTCAATATAGCGTGTATTAACGTTGCGGAGCATAGTTGAAAAACCATTAGCTATAAAATATTTTAAATTTTTTATCCAGGAATATTATAACATCTCGAAGTGTTCCGCCACTTTTGAATGTAATGTTCAATTTTTATAACAAAGAATTTAAGTATAACGTATATTAACGCTGTAGGGCATAACTAACGTGACCATTTATTTTTTGACTCAAAACGGGACATTGGTTTATTTAGGTCAAATCATAGGCAGTCAATGAAAAAAAAAAAACAACACTTTTTTAAAGTTATTTATTCAGGAAAAGTTAGTTGGCTTAAAAGTTACGAATCGCAAAATATAGGTACCCAAAATGTTTACTTATATTTATCAGAAGAACAAATCTGTTTTAATATAGCTGGTGACGATTTCAAGTAAGAATGAAACTCTTGGCACGTTTTTTTTATATTCACCTTAATTATCAACATCACCTTTAGAACTGAAATTTGTAATTGGGTTTTCTCAGATGTCCACAATTTGTTCATAATAGAAAATACTCTTTCTATTGGAGAATTTGTGCAGGCAAACATAAAATATATTCAATTGCAATAGAAAAGTTTTTATACTGAAGATCGTTGGCGCGAAAGTGTTTGAATACTTCCACCCAACTAGTTTTCGTGAAAACATTTAAATTATTTCCCTCCGTTATTTTTTGCGATGTAATGTAATTAGAAATTAATGAAAATTCGTCAAAAACTTCAGTATCTTTATTACAGTCAATATATTGCTTTTCAATTAATACATCCAGTCTGAAAAAAAGGCCGGTACATTTATGATCATGCCACCTACTATGATTTCGCTTTAAAATGACATTTTTTGTAATGTTTTATTACTTTAATTTTTTTTGTCTTAAAATCGGTAATATTGATCACCACAACATAAATACATTCGTCTGTAAAAGCCATATGAAAATATCTACAGTAAACACTAACACTTTTTTAATTAGAAATCACATAAATTTTTGCTCGGTTTTTGAAAACGGGGAAATTTTGTGTCCTATAGTCCATTTCGGGGACACCAGGACTCGTAATTGTAAAAAGGGACAGTCCCGTTCAAAACGGGACATCTGGTCACGTTCGGTATAACACTTAAACGATTAGCAGAAAATGTAAATAGTCTGTTTAGCACTATAATATCCAACTTCAATCGGCACTCTATATAACGAAAAATCTTATTCTAACGGCTGTTATTAGTTCTGGTTTGTAACAATGGAACTCGAAGATATCTGCGTATTCATATGCATTTGAACAGTAACTTTTAGAGACTCGTGGGATCTATGCTTTTAAAGTCCATTTTTAGGAAACAAAAATAAAAATCTACTTTTTGTGAAGAATAAGTTTGAATTTTTATTTTTTTTATCACTTCCTGGTATGGAGTAAAAGAAGTATTGGAACCGCAAAATAATTTCGGTTTAGAACGAAATGCCTTAATATGACGAATATCAATGCTTCGTTTCTTCTACAGATAGCTGTACTTGAGCTCTATTTACACGGTTTATCTTGAGAAACTAAATCTGTTGCAAAGATAACGTAGTAATTCTGATATATCAAAAGAATTTAAAAATATCAATCGTCACGTGATATGTTTTCTTATTTAGTTACCATAAATATTTTTTGGTACAGTTTACTGGATTTACTTTTCTAACCTGCTTGCTGTAAGTTTATTCTGTAATAATTTTTTAAAAATAAATCTAAAATAATATTGAAATATTCTACTATTAAGTTAAAAAACCACTTTAAAATTTAATTACATCTGAACTAATATTGCATGTCATTAAATCAAGGAAAGTCAATGAATTTATCAGACAAGTTTTGCTGCGAATTCTGCTATATATTATACATTTCTCCGAAAGTATATGTTAGAAGGTATTTACATTACATGGGCTTCATTTTGACATTCAAATTTCTACTTTGGGTTTCACATTGACTTCTAGTAAACACACAGAAATGCAGTAAAACAAACAAAGAGTAAACATACGAGGGTATAAGTTTAACAAAGGTATATAATATTTAACAAATTATTTTAAGCATGGAAAGTAGGATGGCATTAGCCACAACAAAATTTGACTTTTTGCAGCATTGACAAAGGTGGTTCTGATGAACTGCAATTCCCTTCTTATAAGTTTCCACAATGCTTGCGGATAACAGTAGTAATAAAGAAGAGTGATGCAGCTGAATTTAAAATTTGCGTTACAGGTGCTGGCGGTGTCTCCGACTCTTGCATCATCATCGCATCTAGTGACTGGATGTGCTAGAAATCTCTACGCACAATTGAAATCTAGTTCAGCAGATGTTATCTGCAGGTGTATTTTGTATTAAGCTTGTTCCAATATTTGTTTTCATTGCCACACATGCTGAAAACGATTTTTCACATAAATATTCTGCTTTAATGGCATCAAAATAGTAATGATTGCTAGTAACTTCTGTTATAACAGCATAGAATGTAGTTACAAGTTGTGACACATCAAAATCAACCATTTTGCAATCCTCTCATGCTATCGAAAATTTCTCCCCAGCGGCCCAATTTTAGGGGGAGGAGGTATGTGGTGCATAAAAATTAATTTGGGTGTGCATGATATACCCGTCAATTTTTACGGATTTTAACGGACTTATGAATAGACCGAGAATTTTTACGGTTTTTTGGTACTGTTATCATCTTGTATTAGTACTATCGCGTACTGGTACGATATTAAATTAATTTTAAGCTTAGTTTGAGCTATATTTATATTCTTATTCATTAATCAGGCATAATAATTCAATTAAAAGAAACGAAACATTTTCCAGTCTACTTAGAACAACAACTTTTATTCCATCATAATTTTTTATAAAAACTTTACAGCAAAACCAAAACTTGCAAACGATAAACTTGTTACAAACTGCAAACGATTTTTAAACGAAAAACAAATCATTGAGTCTGTGCTACTACATCATTCCCTCCCCAGTAACAAAGTTACGATACTAATTAAATACATTAAAAGACAAATAAAATTAATAAATGTAAATTAAATACTACTATTTGTACAAACTAAAATTTACAAAATATAGTTCCGCAAGTATAGTTCTAAATATAGTCTTTATAACGAGAAGGCGGTTTTATTTCTCTACCTGAACGAGAAAGGTTGAACCGTAAATGCTTAGGCGATGAAGCTTCTTTTTGCAAATTTTGTGTCTGCGATGTCACTGGAGGAGTCTCTGCAAATTGTTGAACATTCTCCGTTGGATGTGTTGAATAGTTATTTTCATTGACTGGTAATAAGTAAGCAGGTTTTAATCGATCTAATGACACATTGACATTTTTGCCTTTTACTTCAATCGTGAAATATTTTTCATTTCGAGCAATTACAGGAAACGGTCCTTCATAAGGTGGTTCTAGGGGCTTTTTAACCCTATCAATGCGTATAAAAATGTGAGAGCAAGTTTTTAGATCTTTATGAACAAAAATTTACATTAATTTCAAACAGTAGGAGATAAAGCTATGCGAAAATATAGAAATATGAATTGCTGTATCTTGTTGTCTATTTTGCATTGTTTTAGATATTATTTTGTCCATTTTTATAAATTCAAATGGATCCTTTATTTTGTTTAAATTTGGAGGTCCTTAGGAACTTTACCGTAGGGATTGTTAACGACGACTATTATGTACAACTCAGCACGGGTAATGAATGCGCTTTTTTTCCCCACACATGCGCCAGAACATACTTATGGAAACAAACATACAAACACCACAAATTTGTCATTAATTTTCTTTTAATTTGACATAAAACTTTATCTGAGATTTAACATAGTTGTAAAACTCTGCTTAACATCTTAAGTGTACATACTATGTAGCAGAGAAATATTGACAAACACCAATATTAAAGTTGTTTTACGATTGAGATACATATGCTCATACTAATTATAAATACTTTTCTGGGTTTCTTTTATTTATTTATCTCTTTTTATTTCTTTTTCCTACATTTTCTTTGCAAGCTTTCTTTTGAAAGATTTGAAGAATTTTGAGAACTTGTTACGGGATCGTTTTCCAGTTTCTAAAATAGAAAATAAAGAACAAATCATCACTTTTTAATAATGGAATCGATCTCCTTTTGTTATTCTTATAAGAAATGGCACAATAATGCCAGAAATTACTCCCGATATCTTTATTATAAGAAAGAAAAAGATATATTTCAGCTCATATTTTGTCTTATGTTTTTCAATTGCTTGTCGTATTAAATAACATATTAAAAGATGCTCAAATGTCTTTTTGCTTAGATACAAAGTAAGTAACACCTTCATTGAATTCTACATGCATTTAATATTTTTCTATAAGTGTAGTATTTTATCTTACTTCTGTTATAAACTGCTACTGTGTTTCCCACCCTGTGGTACGCTTACTATTGATGATATGCGAGTTGCTGTCTAAAAATATCAATAATGACGAACATAAAAATGAAAAAAATGTCATACAAATAGAATTTACGGGTGCAATTCAAATGACACAATCCGATTTTTGGTTAAGCATTGGTAAAGAATATGCACAACTTTCTGAGAAAGCTCTTAAATTATTATTACCGTTTACCAATGCGGAATCAGTAGAAAGAGCTTTCCTTTTTTATATACCTAAAAAAATATGAAACTTTAAGAAACTTATACATAGATACAAACACTGAAGGGGCAAAAGAAAAAAATGGGTATAGACATGCATATGCAAATAAAGAGATAAGAGATTCCAATTTCTTCTTTCCAACACGGCGCTGTGGCCGGCAACGTCTATATAAGGCAAGAAATATCTGGTACAGTTAGCTCGGTTATTGCTGCTAAAATGGCAAGTTATCAAGATTTAAGTGAGTTTGAACGTGGGGTTATAGTCAGTGCACGAAAGAAGGGGCATAGCACATCCGAGGTAGCGATGAAATTTGGATTTTTCCGTATGACCATTTCAAGAGTGTACCCTGCATATCGGGAATCCGATAAAACGTCAAACCTCCGACAACTCTGCGGCTGGGAAAAGATCGTGCAAGAATGAGAGGAACGACGACTGGGGAGAATCATTAAACGTGACAGAAATTCAATCCTTCCGCAAATTGCTGCAAATTTCAATGCTGGGCCATCAACAAGTGTCGGCTTGCGAACCATTCAACGAAATATCATCGATATGGGCTTTCGGAGCCTAAGGGCCACTCGTATACTCTTGATGACTGCTCGACACAAAGCTTTACACTTCGCCAGGGCCCGTCAACACTCATATTGAACTGTTGATGACTGATAACATAGCTACCTGTCTGACGAGTCTCCTTTTCACACTGTATTGAGCGGATGGATGTGTACGAGTGTGGAGACAACATCATGAATCTATGGACCCTGCATGTCAACAGAGGACTGTTGGGGCTGGTGGATGCTCTGTGATGGTATGGGACGCGTGCAGTTGGAGTGATATGGGATCCTTGATGCTTCTATATACGATTCTGACAGGTGACGAGTACGTAAGCATTCTGTCTGATAACCTGCACCTATTCATGCTCATTGTGCATTCCAATGGACTTGGGGAATTCCACAGAACAATGTGATACCGCACACGTCCAGAATTGCTACAGAGTGGCTCCAGGAACACTCTTCTGACTTTAAACACTTCTGCTAGCCACCAAAATCCCCAGACATGAACATTATTGAACATATCTGGGATGCTTTGAAACTTGCTGCTCAGAAGAGATCTCCACCACCTCGAACTATTAGGGATTTATGGACAGCCCTGCATAGTACCAATTACTTTCGTTACTGCTTCAGACATTAGTCGAGCCCATGCCACGTCGTTTTGCGGCACTTCTGCTTGTTCGCGGGGCCCTACACGACATTAAGCAGGCGTTCCACTTTTATTGGCTCTTCAGTATATATATATATATATATATATATATATATATATATATATATATATATATATATATATATATATATATATGCGTGTGTGTGTGTGTGCTACAGTGAGTTTATAATCTTGAATGACGTTTAGGCATCTTTCAATGTAATTTCTTTCATTATGTGATGGAATAAATGGCCACTTTATAAAATGCATAACGCAAATATATAAACACATTCGCAATAGCAAATTTCATGAAATACAATCATTTTTGCACAGGGGTACAATTTAGAAAGAAGTACAACCATGTGGTACGTGAGCCAAGAAAGGTTGGGAAACGCAGGTCTACTATAATCGTCCATATATCTGTTTATCACCCGTTGGTAACAGTAGTTTTATTGGGTATTGATTCCAGTGTTCGATGTTTTTACCATGAAAAAGCTTTTATTTTAATTTCTGATAGAAGTCTAATTGGTGTTTACGTTTCTTTTAGTGAAACCTTAAAACAAAAATGAAAACTAGAAATGAATGTATTCCAAAAAATAAATGATATTGTTATCATAACACAATTTTGTTCTTAGTCATACTGATTCATGCTGACTACATTGATAAAGTTAATCCTCTGTGAAAAGAATCCAATTACTCATTCACTGAAAGAAAAAGCAAGTCACGAGTCTGATAAAGAGCATTAAAAAAAGGATGTCTAGATAGAAAACAAAGTTGTATCAAATGGCTGCCAGATAACATTCTTTTTATATGTAAACTGCATGAGCAGTCTCTATATCCATTTTCTGATTAGATTAGATTTCAAAGAACTGATAACAATATTGAAATATATTGAAATTTATTCCTTTACAAGTTCTATAGAACTCCAGTAAGGATATTTTTTTGCTGATGCTCGAATTGTAGAAAAGAGGTAAAATCTTGCCAATCAGAATCAGCGTTACAAATTTCTTTTTTTCAGATCTTAAATAGAGTTCAATATCTATAACCTCTTTACGATTTAATGTCCAGTGAATCTGAACTCAACAAAAAGAATACAATAACTGATTTATGGCACATAGTAGTAAAGTTTAAACATGTTTGTTTAGAAAATACAATACATTTTCTTTCGTGATTTTAAAATTTATGTTCTTGGGCGTTAACCAGATAGCACAAATATATCGGTCAGTGTCATACAAATGTTGGTCAATATTTTGAATTTCGGACATAAAATTTTGGACATCTACCGATATTGAAAGACCGAATGTAAAATTAAAAAGTGAAATTAAAAGAAAGAACTTGAAAAGGAGACTGTATTGCTTATAAGAGAAAAATTATTCTATCAAATGCAATTTAATAAATTTACCAATTTTTATGAAACCCAATTTCTTGAATGTTGTTAACAATTTTATAAGAATGATATTCTTATATTAATATTCAGTGATATTTATTGATATTCGGAAAAACAAATATAATTTTCTGACGTCAAATGATATCTCATGAAGTTCACTGCACCGCACAGAACTACTGGGTTAGCAAGAAATTAGTTCCCCACTTCGGACTGTTCTAGAATACGCTCTATTGGTCCAAATGAGATACAATTGGAACTAAAGATAATTCAAATGATATTCTTGACATTTATTATATAAAACATTTTAGTATACAAATCCGTTTGTAGGTGGTTCTGTGATATATATAAATATATTTAATATGCTTTATAAAAACTAAAAAAAGGTTGTCTGCACCAACGAAGACCATCTACCTTCAAACAAAGGTTTAAGATGTTTTGGGTGTCCCCTGGTGTACAATCCACTGCAGCTCATAATATACAATGCAGTATAGTAAATACAGTAAAAATATCTCAAACTAACACATACAATACAAAACAGACAAAGTAACACTGGAAATACAAAAAAAGTAATAATCATAAAGTAATAAAATAAAATTAAAATAAAAAAATATTTATAATAATTACAAGATAATTGCATGAAAATAAATACAAAAGCGAGGTACAGTGAAAGTTATATATTCAGAATCAGCCTTGTTACGGGGCCTGCAGATTCTCTGAATTTTCCATTAGCCAACCAAACAGCTTTCTTAGTTTGGATGAGAGGGTTTTGTTACAAATTATCTGATCAGCCCAGACACCCTTCAGGTCTGATCTGGGGCGCTTGAAATGCAAATCCCTAGTGAGGAAGCAGCCAAATAGGTAGTGGTCGGGCAAACCCGGGCCACCGCAAACACATCTCGTACTTGTCAGTAGCTTTAAAAGTGCTCAATACGGCCCCCTTCATGTTGAACAATAATCTGTAATCTCCGAACCATATTTTCCACAGCTGGCCGGAATAAGACTGCCAGAATATCAAGAAAATGGCGCCGAGTTCTATCCTTGAGATCTGACACAGATGCTGACATTTCACGGTAAATCTTGTAAACCTCACAACCAAAAGTCGCAAAAAGTGATATCTGGCGAGCGATCATCTTGTGCAAGACACATGCAGATATTTGACCTCTTCGTACCTGCTTCATACGACGGAATTCTTTTAGAGTTTCAACACGCAGGATCGAATCGAAGGTCCTCCCGTGACTATAACCATTACGCCATGACTCTGGTAACTCTGGTCTTTCTAACAGTGTAGAAACAATTTCGCTTTCCGAAATTCTTTTATCAAATTCGAATAAAGTTAAACAACGAATTCTGTCACAGAATCTGAGAAATGAATGAATGTATGATAAAGAACTAAGAAGTCTGTAGATACAGATGATGTTGGATATTATAATTTTTGGGAAAAAAAAAACGAGTAAAATAGTTAATAACTATAAATATTAAATGTTACAATTAGGAAAATTGTTATTATTGTAAATCCAGCCAGCCAGTCACTGTCGGTATTACGTCCTCTTCTCACTCTCCTGCCTTGTTTTAAGGACTAGGACCCAGTGTCACAGTCTTGGGAAGGGGGCTTGTCTCATTCTGAATTTGGCCTCAATACGAACATGATTCAAATAATTTTAATCGTCAGATGTTATTCACGGAAATATTCTCCGAAAAACTTTCAATTTAGAACTATATGCAAACAGGCGATATTGGCAAGACTCCGTTATTATGCTATGCCCATACTCTGTGTCTAGGCTTAGGTCTGTCATCACACACCATCATTATTTATTTAGTCAAAAGACGGCAGTTGGTCAAGACGGTTTGTGCCCAGGTTTGTTAGAGTGTTATTCAAGAACATTTATTTGTTACGGGTTACTCTTTGTACGAGTATTTCACAACGTATGTTATAACAAGGTTCATTCTAAGTGGGGTTTACACAGCGCTCCGTTTAGTCTGCACTTTGATCCAAAAATTTCCGTCCTGCATGCATTTTGATCCTGGTTCTAAAAAAAGAAAATATGATGGCGGTTTGTTTTAAGAAATTACGTATTTTTATGAAATACAATGTCTCTTTTAAGAGAATTTTTTAAAATGCGATGTCCTTTTTCGTGGCATAGTACTTTTACTTAGTCTTTAGTACCATACCCTTTTTTAGGTCTAGAAAAAACCCTGCTATATGTTGTCTACTGAACAACAAAGTTGTAAGCAACTATTTAAACCACCACAATTACTTTAAATATTTATTTTAATTGTTCCAGATCCAGGACAAGTCAGAAAGAAATGTTTATCTATAAAACGAGTTTTCTAATAAAACTTCTTTTGTTATGGATTGCTTTTGTTGAACTTTACGTGTATATTCACCCAAATTCGATAAAAGAGTCTCAGGTAGGGCCTACTTTTACAGTCTTCAGGCGTCTCCAAGTATAATAGGTATTCACGTTACCAGTTGGCGACTGAGGGTAGTAGAGGAATTTTGTTGTTGCATTTTCCATCGAGAGAAAAAATGTTAGCTATTTCGTTCAAGTAAATGATATCTCAACCGAAAATAGAATTGAGGACTGAGACCAAGTTTTTTTTTATCCTTCAAGTTCACCTTACCCCCATTTGATTTCAGTTCGTCATTAAATGGCAAAAG
>CM063511.1:40691057-40731057 GCA_032207245.1 Pardosa pseudoannulata | reverse complement strand
ATCCTCGATAAATTTGTCCTTCAGCTAATGCTTGTAATTTTAAAGGTGATTTCCCAAAAGATGATAGAGATAAAAAATATTTCTGGAGATCGTTTGGCTGTACTTTTTGTGAAGTTATCAACAAATTAATTTACTTCATGCTCTGCATTAAATTTTATGTAAAAGAGGAAGACTTTTCTAAAAGTATTAGAAAGCATAAAGATGTTTTTTTGAATTTCTTGCACCTGAAGGTTTTTGAAATTTGTAGATAGCTTTGAGTATGGAAAGGCTATTGGAGAAGCTTTAGCCTCTGGACTAAATGCTAAAAAATCAATTAAATGCCTCCTGATGCCGTGAGCAGCGCTCTTTGCGTGATACCATATTGCGGTCGAGATATGTCCCAGGCGACATATGCGTCATTTTAATGCCAGAAGTCGCCAGAGATGAGAATTTGGTACCATAAATTCTCCTCTCTGACGTCATTATGACGCGGAAGTCGCCTGTGACATTTCTCGACTGCAGTATGTAGTGGCGTTTATCTTGTTAAACTGCTCTTAATGACATTTGCAAATCACTCCCGGGCTCGCGCACATCTCAAGATTTGCATAATGCCAGCTATTACTAATTCAGTTGTTCTCCAGTGTATATCTTGTAAAAAATCGTGAAAGTCAGATTATTTTTGAATAAAAAATTAAACAGAGAACAGGATTTCTCAAATGGATTGGTCTATTTCACTCATGGGACTACGAATTTTCAAGCTTTGATCGGACTACATGAAATTTATTCCCAGTAATCTTTGCATTTCAATAACTGAAGCTGATTTATGCTGGTCTTATGCACTTGAAATGACGAATTTATGTTTATAAAAATAGGGAAAGGTACTTACAGTCTGGTTGAGTTTCTCTGTTTCTTGGGACCTCTGGAGAATGCATATCCACAGGTTCCATAGCGAAGTTATCCTGTTTATCCCCTTTTCTGACATCAAACTCTTGAGATTTATGTATTTTTTCTGTCTTATATTTGGGCTCACTTTCTTCAGTCTTCGAGGAATCTGTTACACTATTTGAAATCTCGGTATTAGAAGATGGTGAATCATCTGTTTTGTTCAATTTTGAATCTTCTGACAGGCGAATTTCAGATGCTTCAGTCTCTGTTAGGGACGTTTTCTCGGAAAAACCTGTCAAATAATTTTCAAGAATTTTGTATTGCACTGAGAGAGACTTATGTGTCGGATCTGGATGCTTGCTATCGACTTTTGTTTCAAGTCTGTTGTTAATTTCATCTTGACCACAAATTAGTTCGGTTCTCTTACATGACTCCAGAGTTTGTTTCGCGATGCCGTCACAGTGTAATTTCTTTTCACGGGAATTTTCTAGTCCCGCAGAAATTTCTCGCAAGCCCTTTTCAAAATCTGTGTTTTGGAAGCCTATCATGTTCATATATTCGACGGTGTTTTCTGTTTTATTTTTAATGGTAGTGTTCGGAATTTCATCTCTTTTCGATACATCTTTATAGATTTCATCGTCCTCTTGATCGGAATGATATCTCGCTACATTAGAATCCTTTTCTTTCACAGGCATGTCCTCGAATTCTTCCATTTCACTAAAATAAAACAAAAAATATCATTTTTCGATAAAAATATTACACATATATACTATTAAGTGTATATATACTTTTAGGATATTAAGAAATTGTATGTAGGACACGTACTAGTACGTTTTCTGACGACTGATATTTGAGCGCGGAACATGTACTAGTATGCTTTCTGAGGATTGATACTTAAACATGGGTCACGTACTAGTACGGGTTAGTGTAACAACAGGGTTTGTTTTTGGGTACAAAAATAACGAAGGACAAAACAAAATGCGTGTAACAACAAATGTGGGTACAAAAATAACGATACAGAAAAATGAAGCCGAATGGTCTTGTCTTTCATTTTTTATAATGTAAAAATGTTTATATATAACATAACTCCAAAAAAATTAAATTGAGATGTGCCCTACTGGGTGAAATTGTTTTATTAGGAGTGGATAAACCATCAAAGCCAGTTGTTTTATTGAAACAATTAAATCCATAATTCGGTGCTTAAAAAATATTGAAATAACTGTTATTTGTTTCTTTAAATAAATAGCTTGCATTAAAACAATATTTAATTTGTTCTTTAAATTTACATCTTATTTAGTTAGCACTATCCAATTACAAAACAATGGAATGTATTTAGATTAAAATTTATATATTTAATTTTAGGTAATCAGTGTGTAGAATATACTAGATAGGTAAGATGTTACTTCTTATAACAAACTATTCTATGTATATTGCAAAAACATTAAAACAACAATTAAAATTAGTATTCAGAAAAAAATCAAAGAAATCCGATTTAAATAAAAAAAATCTGATTCAAATCAAATGAATCTGATTTTAAAAATAAACCATGTTTTTTTTCCAACCCTGTCTGAAAATACCTTTCGTCTTCTGTCTTAAATGCTGATTCTGTATCTCTGTCACTGCTGTAATTTTCGGTATCGTCGCTTGATTCTTCTATCCAGGAGCTCATCGTCTTTTCGTCCAACTTTCTTTGCGCTGGGAAGTATTTCGTTTTGTTCTTGTAAAGATAATCCAGCGTAACGCTATCCTCAATGGCTTGCCGGTTTTGCGAAAGGCCGTATATCATCGAGGTGGTGGCATCAACGTCGGAACCTAAGACTGATATTGAGTGTTACGCTCATAGTTTAATGCAGTTTATATCACAAAGTGAAGAAAATGTGACGATTCTTGATAATAAAATATCAAAATTATTTAATGTAACCAACTGGAATTGTATAAAAATGTTAAAATCAAAATCATTAAAAATATGTAAATTAAAATATATACATGTATTTTATTGCTAAAATGTGATAAGCACTAAAGAAATATGTGTTCTTGCTGTATTCCCGTGCTTCGCTACAATGATTCTGTTTTTATTAAAGTATATGAAAGAATCGAATCTTCTGTCAACCGTACAGAAAATGTCATTGATCTATAAGGCGATTTCATACAGCAGAGCACATCTAAACTCAAGACAATTCTGGCTTCCGTTTCAAACGGAAGGACAGTTTATTGTTTGTGTATTGGCTGTTGTAAACATGAAAATGAATGGGAAGGGCATTATAGTAGTTCGTGACGTTGCGCCAAATTACTCTATTATAACTATATATACACATAATATTTAATAACAATTATACACGTCCCTAATAACTAAAATGTTTTCGCAAAAGTTTATATATCTGTCTAATATATAATACAAAGTTCCCAAAGGCTAAACAAATTGTGTTAAAATATCACATATGTATTCTTAATGTTGTTTTAAAATGTACCCTTTAGGTTTACGTCTTTAAAATTTAATATTGACCTAAACTAATATAATTTAGGAAGTGGAAGAAAAATGTATCGCAAAACAGGAGGTTATAACTGAAATGAAATTAAAATTGAATTTCAATGCAATATTATATTCATGAAAGGAACGAATCTTTTTTAAACAACTCAGGAACGAATCATTTTTATTGTTTTATCCAGAACCTTCATCCTTATATAAGTAATATTAATTTTTCAGTATTTACAATGCGTAATACGGGTTTCGATTAGGAGCTATAGAACAATTTGTTGCAACTTCACGAACTACAATAATGACCTTCCCATTCGTTTTCATGTTTACAACAGCCAATAGACAAACAATAAACTGCCCTTCCGTTTGAAACTAAAGACAGAATTATCATAAGTTGAGATGGGCCCTGTTGCGTGAAATAGCCTTATAGTAACGAATGATGTTGTTGTTGTTGTTATTCATTCCCCTGGTGTAGGAAAGCTTACACCTGGTCCAGTAGACCTCGTCGCAATTCGACTGTTGTCCACAGTTAAAGGTAATAGGCAGCTTTACTTGAGCGAGGAACCACGAGGGCTGAAGACTGACTATGGGCCGGTCTCACCACAGCCGTTTAATGGCTAACCGTGGTTAACTTCTGTTTAAACGGAGAATTGCGGCCTACCATTGGTTAGCGCTATGGGTTAATCACGGTTAGCCCTTAAATGACTTTGATGAGACAGGCTCTAAACCTCATGAAGGGGTTCGCCTTTTGTTTGATGATCACAGGTAGGAGAAAGGATTACTTTGCTTAAGCGAGACCTAGTAATGTTTGAAGCAGGGATCAAGCAGAATACCGCCAGGCTTGTCCAACTACCTCCAGAGGCATCGTTTGGGAACTTGGAAAACATTGCGACCATTAACCTATTTCATGCGCCCCAACCACTAGGAATGAAAACTGTGGATCTTTGGCCGGTTACAGGATTACCGCTGTCAAGAATGATTCCTAGTTCCCGAATGAGTCCCGCGACAGACGACAGAGGTTCTCTACATTTTGTTTACATTTTAGAGAGAATCACCGAGCGAGAGGGGAGTACGCTAGGGTCTGACGCCTGACGTACTTGTATGAGACTCCTTAGCAAATTCAGTGTTTAAGAAACCTTGACCTTAAGAAAACTTGTTTATTTATATTTTTTGTGTGCTTCTTTAGTGTGTGTGTTGGTAAAATAAATGATTGCCCTTGTAAAGACTGTGATCAATTACGATGCCAACTTACACCAGAAAACCCAAACCCTCCGCCATCCAGATGACAACCACCTTTGCCGAATGAGTTAAAGCGGCTCTTAGTAACAAATGTAGTTCACAGAATAATAAAATTTTTGGAGGTGGACAACCCAGAAATGTTCTTCACTGAGATAGAAAGGTTATTATTAGACTATTATTATAAGGTGTACATAAGTTTTCATGATCTAAAGAATTTATTAAAATCTAAACTTTTAAAATTCAATACTAAAATTAACTTATTTACTACTCTTATCATACTATCGTATTAGATGTTAGAGAGTGTTGGTCATTAACCCCTTGAGAACCACCACGTAAATGCTATACGAGTCGACCGTTGTGAAAACAGTTGCCGTTTAACGCTATTTAGTAATTAAATCTAGCATTTAAAATTTAAAATAAAAAGTTCAGATCTCCTATTACTCATACACGAAGCTGGTTTATCAATATCAATCGGAGATCATCGCGTGGAAGCGACACTGGACTAATAAGAGTGAAATCGCTGTGTAGCGTATACGAGACATTGGTTGCGAACGGGTTAATAAAAACAGGTGAAACAGAGTTATAATTTTTGAAAGAAAAATACTCCGAATTGCCTTGTCATGAATTGACAATTCTTATTTGTTTGTTAAAGAGCAAAACACTCATAACTTGAACGTATCACCTCACTATTCAATTTTAAAACACTTTAATTAATAGCAAACTTATAACTTCACATTGGCTCATCATAAAGCAGAGCAACGACATTTTTCACAATACCAATGAAAAACTGAAGAACCTTTTTTTCGCCCAAAGTAGAAGTTGTAGTTCTTTAAACATCCTACGCGAGAAGAAAAAGTTGTAGTTCTTTACAGTCGGTTTTTTTCGGAGAATCCGATTAGTTCCTCGACCTCTTATTGGATGCTATCAAACACGCGCTTGAATATCTCCTTGGATAGACACCTCCCCTTTCTTCAATTCTATTATTACAACTAATTAAGGTGCGGGAACTTGACGATTGAAAAGGATAAAATATGAAAAGCTTTGCCATTATCAGAAACCGTTAAAAAACCGTTAAAAAAGCAGGAACCTTTAAATAGATTTGAAAGAGTATAAGGGCTATCATTCCAGTTTTAGAAATTGCAAATTATAACATACAACATTTAGATAATTAATAAATACTATATGTTGATGAAAAATAAGATGGTTGGTTGGCTGAGAGCTCAATGGTTTATTGTTTTGCTACACGAGGTTAACGAGCCCGGACCTATTGTTTAACTCCTTGCCTGTGACGTCCGAACTTAATTCAGACAACTCAAATGATCCAATTTTGGAATTCCCGACCTGAGTTGGTGAAAGAGAAAAAACGGTATTTCAATTCCGTGAAATCCGAAATCGGTTCGTTCATTGCGATTTAGTTTGTCATTTCTCAATAGATAGAGATACTTTCCTTAGAAAAATTCGGCAGTTTCGCGCTATTTGTCGCTATTTTTCGGATACTGTAAAGAATGTGTGAAATCCAAAGGAATCAGAGGGACACGGAATTCATGACAGTTGATATAGATAATAATATTATTGTATTAGTTTATTATATTTATCCAGAAAATTATGTCATTTGATTTATTTTGCTGTAATTTGAGCAAAAATTACAGTAATCCATTAACATTTCTCATATATGTGAAAATATTGAAAATAGTAGTTATTTCGTTTAAATTTTGTTTTATTCAAAAATAATCTATTTCTAACATTTTTATGATAATAACGAACAAAATTATAGATTTTTTCCCCTTTTTGGCAATATATTTCACATTCAACGGATTAAAGACGATTCCGAACGGCTATGGAAATCCATGCTAGTAATCAGTCATTAATAGCATGCATACTTGCAGCAAATTTGATTTTTTATAGATAATATCTTGTCATAACAAATTTTACTCTACAAACTTGCAACAAACTCCTGCAAGTTAGACGGAACATAAAGCGACCACTCCTTTGCAACGTTATTTTTCTGCAAAACTGGGGCAACCTTGTCATGACAACTTTAAAGAAAGCGAAAATTCTTAGTCTTGTTTCAAACTTGTCTTGCTCAAACAGTCTTGTTTCAAACTTGCCTTGTTCAAACAGTCTTGTTTCAAACTTGTCTTGTTCAAACAGTCTTGTTTCAAACTTGCAGACTTGTCATGCTGAACTAGCTGCAAGTTTGCTGCAGGCTTCCAAAGCAAGACTGCTGCAATTTTTCTGCAAATTAAATTTGCTATCTGGGTAACTCCAGCACCAAAGGACAGCTCTCTATCAATTGGGCAATCATTCGTCCGAAAAAAAGGAAGAAAATCTTATTTTTAATCGTAAGCTATAAAATTTATATTTGATATAAAACCACTGACAGTTGTGTAAACGTCCGGATTTTAGAACATTTGGAATTAAGTACATCCAGATTTGAGTGTCTCTTTTTTTATTACTATTATTATTCCTTTTCAAATTACTACCATTTTATTTCGTCTTCTCAATCTGTAACTACTTGCACCATGAAGTAGTATAATTGTAGACGCCATTGTAAAGCATTAGTAGCATGCACATCTATCTATCTGCAAACTTATGTTTAGGGCATTTGTGAGTTTTGTAATTTTGTTCGAAATTACGTCCTTTACGAATTGATAGTTCTTCGCATATATACAGCATACAATATGCTAAAGCAAATAACGACAACAACAGAACCATAGGGATTTGACTCGAGAAGAAATAGAGGTTACACCAACACGCGAAATATGCCCATAAAGCTGCCTACCTAAACATAAAGAAAGAGTAACGGAAACCAGAAAGACATAGTTATGTTCAAAATGTTTTTCAAGAATTCAAATGCTGCATATAAAAATACCCCTAAATTTAATTTTCTTTCCTGAAACGTAAAGAAACAGAAAGTACGAGCAATAAAACCCACATAGGCGGGATCATCAATCGAAGCCATTTCGCTTATCTCGTCTCATTTTATTTTCGAGATAGAAAGCGGGATTTGTTCTTTTATTTGCCACGAAAGTCGTTGCAGCTATTTATAGCGAATATCTTTTTATCCCTTGTTTTGTTTTCTCAGTTGATACGTGTATTTTTTCTGTCATTTCTAATCTCAAAACAGAGTTTAGCTTTATTCTTGATAAGTAGATAATTGAAATGACATGGAGGTAAAGCCAATGTAGCCAGTTTGATTCATCTAAGCCAAAGGTTGGCAAATTTACTCAGGACAGGGCCAGATGGTAATATAGTTTGTCTCTACTGAATAAGGTGCAAACTCAAAATAGTATATTTTAAAGGTTATTTTTATTCATAAAATTCAGCTATATATTTTTATTAGGAAGGGACATTTTTGTATAATATATATACACACTAGCATATAGCTTGTCATATAACGGGATCACTAAAATTTTTAACTTTTCAGAATCGTAAAGTACCCTATGAGGCAGTTGCGCTTTGCTGGCTAAGGTGCAAACTGGAATAGGTATATTTTAACGGGTATTTTTATTCATAAAATTCAGCTATATATTTTTATTAGGAAGTGAGATTTTTGTATAATATATATACACACTAGCATATAGCTCGTCATACGACGGTATCAGTAAAATTTCTAACTTTCCAGAATCGTAAAGTACCCCATGAGGCTGTTAGGCTCTGCTGGCTAAGGTGCAAACTCGAATAGGTATATTTTAACAGGTATTTTTATTCATAAAATTCAGCTATATATTTTTATTAGGAAGTGACATTTTTGTATAATATATATACACACTAGCATATAGCCCGTCATATGACGGGATCAGTACAATTTTTAATTTTCCAGAATTGTAAAGTACCCTATGAGGCAGTTAAAAAAATAGTTTGTTTTTTGACTGACAACTATCCTGTACACGATCAATAATTTCTTTATCTTCATACTCCTCTAAAGTCTCCCGATAATGTGAATGCAGTTTAGAATCGCGTTGAATGCATTTAGAAAGAAATTTAGTTTTCTTAGCTACGTCGAAATTATCGTTAAGTTCTTCCCAATTTTTTGTCACAGTAATTAGTGGAAATAAAGTGATAAAATTTTCATTGCAACAAAAAATAATGTATGATTAAATTTAAAATTATCGCATATGTACGTAATCTATTTTTTAATCCAAATAAATATAAAAGAAAATTATTTAAGTAATAGCTAAGTTCAGTGATAAAACGTATGAAAATAATGCAGACGATATTTAAATAATTTAAAATAAGAAATGATTAAATGAGATTGTACCGAGGTACTTTCTCACGGTGATCTGCACGTGCATGCACAGCTGTAGGAGGATTTTTCTAGAGAAATTTAAAACTCCAATTGTTCACGTCAAGTTTAGGGACCCCTGCAGAGAAGATAGATCACGGAATGGCAGCGTAACGGTCAAGCTCGCACAGAGCTGTAAGCGTGAGTTATGTGAGCAGGGGCTAAAAAGTAATGTCAGCTTGAACAAAAAGGGGCTACTTTAATGAGCCCACCTGCACTCCCGAAGGGCATGTGATATGGGAAAATTTCCCGAAGACAAGGGATTGGTTTTGGTTTGGTTTGGTTTGGAGTGCTACGGTCTACTATTTGCAACACGAGGGCTAATGAGACCGGGACCTACTGCTTAACGCCGATTCCGAACGGCTACGAACATCCATGCCATAGTGGGATTCGAACCCACGAACTCCGGTTCCGAAGGCCAGCACCCTAACCATTCGGCCATCGTTACAAGGGATTGGATAGGAAGAAAAAAGGGAAGTTGGGACCGAGGAGAGGAGTTTGCAAATGAAGTTAAGGAGAGGAGTTGAAGTGGGGAGTCGAGAGAAGTGGGACAAGGATCCACTAGCACCAGCTCGTCCCGTGCTAACGGACCGACACCGCCCCGCTCACCATCACCAACTCATACCGTGCGCCCGTGAGGAAAGCCCTTGCCTGCTCTTCTGTGACTTTAATGGAGGTAATTTATAAAATAATATTTACAGTCATTTGACTTAGGCCTCTGTTAATAATAATATTTCCTTATAAAGAAATGTGTGATAATTATAGTGTAAATAGAAGATATAAATAATTGATGATTATGATAACCAAGGATCTATTTGTAAATAAATGTATAGAATAAATGTCTGAATCTCAATATAAAGTATTATATTCATTCTGTGTTTCCCCCTTGTAACGAACGCTGGTGTATAGGTTGTATAAGTACATTACAACAGAGATGATTAAAGGAATAACGTCATAATGCTAGAGGAAAAATGTTATTTTTACCTATTTTTTATTTGATATATTTAATCGCTTGCTCTTAACAGGAGAAAATAGGGCTCGAAATAATGCCATTAAACACTAGAAAAGGAGGGAAGTGGTGGATTTCGAACGTTTTAATGACTTTCTTTGAACTTTGCTAACCCTACCTCATCAGGCATCGAATAAGGATGCTCCTATCCATTCCAAGTCCAACTGCTTTATAAATTCGAGGACAGACGGACAGATAACTTAGGCTATTATTACATAGGGGATATTCATACACATGCAAGTATATATATGTTTTTATATGGATGTATATGATTATCTATTTATCTATTTATCTCTATCTCTATCTCTCTCTATATATGCATGCATTTAAATATTATGTATTGGTGTGTGGATCAGTAAAATTTTTAATTTTCCAGAATTGTAAAGAACCGTATGAGGCAGGTTAAAAAAAATAATTTCTTTTCTGGCTGAGAATTATCTTGCAACAAAAAATAATCGATGATTAAATTTTAAATTATCATATATGTACTTAATCCATTATTTAAGCCAAATAGAAAAGAAAATCCTTTGCGTAATATCTAAGTTCAGTGATAAAACATATGAAAATAATGCAGACGATATTTAAATAATTTAAAATGATAAAGGATTAAATGAGATGGTTAAAAGAATGACGTCATAATGCTAGAATAAAATGTTATTTTTACCTATTTATTGTGTGATAAATTAATAAATTTAATCGCCTACTCTTAACCGAAGAAAATAGGGTTTGAAATAGGCTCCACTTACTCGTGTTCACATCCTCGCACTCTGACAATGTGGGCTTCTCTGCCATCAAACAAGGTATTTCCTCTGATTTGAGGTTACAACCCTTGTAGATAAGGTCGACGTCGAATTCCAACTTCATGGGCTGGTCGGGGTAGTCCTCGTTCTCGTCCCTCGCCCCGTCCAGCTCCTTGCTGAGGGGACAGAAATGGGAACGGATTCCGTCCTCGTCCTCCCGCACTTGAATATCCTCCGTTCTGTGAGATCGTATACAGGAGCAAGTGCTGTAACGGGAGCCGTACTCAGAGTTCGTTTTAATGAAGCTATCCAAGTCCTGAAAAAAAAGTACGATTTGAAAAGGAAATGCTGTAGTCTTCAACCTTATTTAGAGATTGATTATAATTGAAAGCTACACTTTCTCAAAACGCTGTAGTATTTCTGGTCAAAATTACTTGAAATTTAATCTGAATACACCCGAAGCAATTAGAATTTGCATAGTTCAAAATGTTATCTGAAGCGAAAATGTCCCAAAGTTCCCGTTCTTGCACAAAAGCTTCATATAAGCAAAGCCCGATCCTCCAGTGACAGAATCATGATGTATTTCTTATTGTTGTAATGTACTTACAACCTTAACACCAGTGTTCGTTTACAAAGGAGAAACACAGTAAAAATATGATCCCTTATATTGAGATTAAGACATTTACTTTGTACACTATTTACAAATTTATATTATTGATTATCATATAACATAACCAGCAACTCTTTAGTTATGCGTTATTCCTTAATCACAATGTTAAATTACTAACAGAGGCCTAAATGACCGTTGTGAATATTTTTTACCTCCAGCACAGGCACAGGGGAGCAAGCAGGGGCTTTCTTCACGCGATGTGTGAGTCCTTCAGTCGGTACAGGGGAGCAGGCAGGGGCTTTCCTTATGCGGTGTGTCGGTCCGGGCACACTGGACGAGTCGGTGCTGGTGAGCCGGGCTTGGGATTTCGATGTCCAGCTACTCTTGAATCCCGACTTCAACACCTTTTCTTAACTCTGTTTCCCAACTCCTCACCCCGGTTTTAACTCTCCTTTTTCTTCTTTGCCAATCGCTTGTTTGGTGAAATTTTCCCACATCTGCACCCCCTTCAGGAGTGCAGGTGGTCTCATTAAAATAGCCCCTTTTGTGAAAGCTGACATTATTTTTCGCCCCTGCCCCCATAACTAACGGTTACACCTCTGTGCGAGCTTGACCGTTACGCTGCCATTCCCTGATCTATATCTTTTCTGCAGGGGTCCCTAAACTCGACGTGAACAATCGAAGTCCTAAATTTATCTAGGAAATTTCTCCCACAGCTGTGCATGCACGTGCAGATCATCGTGCGAAAGTACCTCGGTACACTTATATACAGATTACGGGAACTACATGTGCTCCAGGTTTTTAACACACATATAATGTGTATGTCACGACTTTTAATTATCATATAGGGCAATATATAGCAGGGCCGTAACTAGGTGTTTTAGCGCCCGTGGCAAAAAACTGGTCTGCGCTCCTACTACCATATATAGTGAGAAAATATGTAAACATGATTTTTTTCTATTATATATTCAAAATAAAGTCGCAAAATATTTTGTTAATTTTTAAAATGTTCCTAGTACGTTAATTTTTAATTTTTCTTCTATTTTTAGCTTACTATTACTTAAAAATATTTTTAAACTCTTTGTAGGTATTATTTTACTAATAAACTGAATAGTTTTTTGAGGGGAATATTTTTTATTTGAACGTTGAATTTTTATAGAAAATTAGTGTATTTCTAAATTTAAATTTAGTTTTAATAGCTTTAAAATTTAAAACAAATTCCCGGGTTTGTATTAAGGCATATTAGGAGTGTTTGGTAAACATTTTTTAAGATTTTGTAACAAGTTTAGTCTTTAAAAGCATTTTAGAAATTAAAGCATTGGATTTTATAATTAAAAAAAACTATTTTTCAACTTTTCCTTATTTCTACTCAGGGTGAATCGCTCTCTTTCGGACCCCATTTTCTCTATGGTGCGGAGCCCCTAAGACTGATGCGCCCGTGGCAGATGCCACCTTTGCCATGCCCTAGTTATGGCTCTGATAAAAACATTACATGAGATGGATAGAATAAGAAATTATAGACCATCATCAGCTTCATAAATTAGAAACGTTTAATTTTTATAGAAAATTGGTGTAATTTTAAATTTAAATTTAGTTTTAATAACTTTAAAATTTAAAAC
This sequence comes from Pardosa pseudoannulata, assembly GCA_032207245.1. Taxonomy (NCBI): domain Eukaryota; kingdom Metazoa; phylum Arthropoda; class Arachnida; order Araneae; family Lycosidae; genus Pardosa; species Pardosa pseudoannulata. The sequence goes on along the minus strand of CM063511.1, from coordinate 40,718,215 downwards.
GAACACCCAGATTTGTATTAAGGCATATTAGGAGTGTTTGGTAAACATTTTTTAAGAATATATAACAAGTTTAGTCTCTAGAAGCATTTTAAAAAATAAGAAAATTCCTTAAAAATTATTTATAAACACATTGGACTTTAATAATAAAAAAACTATTTTTCAACTTGGGGCGAATCGTTCTCTTTCGGACCCCATTTTCTTCATGGTGCTGTGCCCCTAAGACTGACGAGACCGTGGCAAATGCCACCTTTGGCACGTCCTAGTTACAGCCCTGATATGTAGTATCATAGGAACTGTTATTTTGTGATACTGTGCCTTCTTGTGGGAAAGTATGAAGAAATAATAAAAACGCAAACACGCAACACAGCACATGCAAAGCAATAAACCAAGAACTGTTTAGAAAATGTTGATACTCACGTAAAATGGACACAAGAAGATATAAACGAGAGAAGACTTACCGTTGACGGCAATTTATTTTACAACTGAAAACTTAAACATCATTCCTGATCTATTTGTAATATTTTGCCGATTTGGCCAGTCTACGTAATGTTAGTTCTAGATTATTTATGCAAGGCTAGTGCTATTTAGTCAGGGAAGATGGCTTTCAGGATCCATAAAAGTGGCGCAATTAGCTACTGCTTACACTGGTTTCTTTTTTATGTCATTCCTTTGCTGCGGTCTTCTGCTTATTGCTTGCCGAACGATGGCCGAATGGTTAGGATGCTGGCCTTCTGAACCGGAGTTCGAGGGTTCGAATCCCACTATGGCATGGATGTTCGTAACCGTTCGGAATCGGCTTTAAGCAGTAGGTCGGGGTCTCATTAGCCCTCGTGTTGCAAAAAGTAGACCGTAGCGCTCCAAAACCAAACCAAATCTGTTTATTGCTTTGAGAAGATAAACTCTTCAACGATGTCATCCCCTCACTCAGAGGGGTGCAATTCGACCTGTTCAGCCAGGTCAGAGCAAGTATTACGGCGTAAACATTTAGTCCAGGGATGGCCAAACTTTTTCGGCCGCGGGCCAAAAATCGAAAGAAAATAAGTACTTAACGGTTTAAATACGTTAATGAGATGAATGAAATTGCGATTTCATTTTTAAAAGTTTCTTATACTGAGCTTCGAAGTGAGTGTACTGATTTTAAGGAACGATGGTAAATCCTTATCTGTCAATCTACTTCTGAAATTATTCTTTCTAAGGTTCAAAGTTGAAAACACTTGTTCACATTTAAGAAGAAAATATACCGCTGATCTTCTGGGAGTGAGATAATAAATTTGGGTTATAATATTTAAGCAAAGTAGAGTAGGAGATAGATATATAATGTATAAATATATATTTCTTTTAATTTGCCTCGGACAGGCAACTTAAAATTCTATCCGAGGGCCGGATAAAACCTTCCGGCTCGCCGGAGTTGGCCCGCGGGCTTTAGTTTGCCCATCCCTGATTTAGCCTGTCCTTCCATAGTCCACTGATAGCAGAAAGGGAATTTGCTGATGTAACTCTTTGTTAGATATGATGAGCACAGTGACAATTACTAATCAAATTTTGAATTTTGTTTTCTTACCTGACTTCACTTATAGTCAAATTACAAGTTATTTTGACTTGCTGTTCTTTTTTTACAGCTCATCTTTTTTGTGGGCAGCTTTAATTATATACACAAAGTATATGAGGTTTACTATTAAGCCTACCGTCACTTACTGTATGCATATATTTTACCTCGGTGGGTCGACTGATATGCCTTCAAAATGTCTTATTTTACTGCGTATACTGGGTAAAGAATGTCTATTTATCAAATAAAGTTTGCTCAGTTTTGATTTTCACAACTACTGAATTCCTATAGCACTATTTTGAACGATGACCGAATGATAAAAGCGTTGGTCTGCGGTACTGGAGTTTGTGGGTTCGAATTCCACTATGGCATAGATGTTCGGAATCGGCTTTAAGCAGTAGGTCCCCGTCTCATTGGCCCTCGGGGTGCTAAAAAGTAGCCTGTAGAACTCCAAATCAAAACCAAAGAAACCTGTAGTACTATACCGTTACGATTTGTAAATTTATAAGTTTTATTTTGCAGAAATTTCAACTTAGGGATCTCCTTGTAGAATAATATTTATACAATTTAATGTAATACATGTAAAAAACAATTATTGAATAAACAGGGTATCCAGCATCTAGGAAAATCGGGAATAATCAGGGAATTAGTCAATTCTGGAAACACCAGGTAATTATTAGAGAAATTGCAATTTTTTTTAAATATCCAGGAAATTTTCTGAAAAAAAAAGTTTGAGGAACAAGGAATTTCACCAGTCAATATAAAAAAAAATGTACGCTCTCCAACTGAAGACCTATTGTGCATTCTTTTTAAAATGCTTATTCACTAAAACTAAAAAAAGAAAAAAAAGGAGAGAGACAAAGAGAAACTAAAAAAGAAAGCTTCAGTAAATGAAGCACTTGAAAATTGATTAAAAAGCAGTTGGAACAAAATTGTTAATAATCAAAGAAGAAACTAACAAAGAAATTAAATAATAATGTACAATATTTAATTAATGTATTAGGATGTATTATTTAAAGTTAAATAATATGTGATAAAGAACTGTCATAATTTTTTTATAATTATTTTAACAAAATTGATTAATCTTCTTTTAATTAAACTAGGCTATTCTGACCACCCGAAAGACAGAAAGGATATTTTAAAGTTTTGATTAGATTCATGGTAGTTTAATTGGTAAAGACAGCGATCTCGTAACTGAAAGGTTGTGGGTTCGGGGCTCGAGCAGGCCCAAGATTCCGCCGTGTTCGTTAAAGGTGACTGGTGCACGTGTGCTAAATGGGTAACAGCTTCGTAGTCGTGTATTGGCATAAAGGTATGTACCTGTATTGCCAGGTGCATTGGGAAATTTTTTTTACTTGCGTTAGGATTATATTTGTTAATATTAAATTTTATAATTTGATTTAAATATGAGTTTATACCTAAAAATAGTTTTATGAAAAATTGAAAGAAACAGTGTATTAAAAATTGTGAATTACAGGAAATTATCAGGGAATTTCTAAACGGTTTCTTTCTGGACACCCTGAATACAATCAACAGTTTTTTTCTAGACGTCGCAATTATCACCAGCAAACTCGAACATTTAACTAACACACTATACGTACGCTATCTATCACTTTATTCATTTTCTGCATGGTCAATTTGCTCTTGCGACAAACTACGAACAAATAGTACTTGATTTCAACTGCGTTCAAAAATATTGAAGAGCTTATGGTTAGATTACTTGCCAACTGATTGGCATTTGTAAAGAAGAAAGATACTAATACAGTAGAACCTCCATTATCCGAACCTCGATTAACCCAAACTTTCCGTTAACCGAAGTCGGTTTATTTATCACATTTTTTCACTTTCTACTATCATCCAAAATTTTCTCTTTAAAACGTGCATTTTTAAAGTTTTCTTTTTTCCCACATTCCTTTTGTATGCAAGCCGTCCTTTCCAAACTACGAGTGCAGATAAATATTTTGGAATTCCCTTTTTTAGAATTCCTTCTCGCAAGCACAATTCTCGGTATGAGTGTACTCTTCCCCACTTTCAAACATCCCTGTTCTAAACAAAAACACACACCATTTCGAAATTTGGAAGGTCATACTGCCGAGTCCCAGAACAATCGAATGTTATTGCACCAATGACGATACAGAGTATTAAACTAGATGATTATTGATGAATTCTCGATTATCCGAAGTAGATTCGGTCCCAATTACTTCGGATAATCGAGGTTCTACTGTATTTTTAATAAAATGCAACTTACGATGGGCCTTTCAGGAATTTCATGTGTTCTAGTGTAAGCTTCCATTGAATGGGCATTCAACACTCCATAGTCGATTATTTCTATTGAATGTTTCGGTTTCACAATGCTGACCAATAAATTCGAGGCAGTAGGCACAACACTACGATATTTGGCTGAAAAAGGAATTTTATTTGAAAAAAGTTTATAATTTTCCTAAAATCTGTAAGCACATTTGTTTTCACTGAAGAACGCTATTCTGTTTTTGTTGAACTCTGTTAATATTGTGACGTCTAGGGACGTCTGAAGGCTTCTCGAGGTCCTGGACCCTGGACAGTTATGACATACTACAGTCTACTACTGTTGCCAGTTGGCATATAGTTTGAAATTCCCAATTTTTGGAGAATACACTGGTGCGCAAAACTTAAGTAACAGGTGGGGTTCTTGCCATTACTCCAAATCATCTGAGAGACATGAAATTCAGATATGAGGGAGAGTATTATGTACGTAAAGGTTTTCGAAAGAATCAGCGCTGAAAAAGTAATACAGTGCATACGGTATGGAATCAAACAAAAACAAGCTTTATTGAACGCATAGTATCGTGACTTATGATTGTCTATCCAAGAGGAAGAACAACAAGCAGATGTTCTTTAATATGGGATATGCCTTCCCCTAACTGCAATGGTTACTTCGCACCGTCTCCGCATACTCAGAACCAGCTGGTCCAACATTTCTTGCTGTAGGAGTGCTCATTGCGCAATCAGCATCTGTTTGAGTTGTTGGGTGTTCTCCGGAGGATGTAAGCGTGCTGCAATACGTCTCCCCAAAGCATCCCACATATGTTCAATGGGATTTAAATCAGGGGAGTACGCTGTCCAATCCATTCGAGGGATATCTTCACATTCCTGTAGCTCCTCAACAGCAAGAATCCGATGTCAATACTCTCCCTCGTTTTTGAATTTCATGTGTCTCAGATGATTTCTCGTGGAGTTATGGCAAAAAACCCACCTGCTGCTTAAGTTTTGCACATCAGTGTATGTCTGGGAATAACATTCAATGGTTAGAACTATTCGGACATATTGCCGGATTTTATGGAGGAAATCGAGAATGAAACAAGCCCACCCGAGGACGAAACCCTGGGTCCAGGCCCAGTTGGCTCATCCTCCATAGCGTCCCTGGTGACGTTTGCAAGACAACATTTTGAAAATTTATATTAAAGCAAGTAATACATTCCCATTTTCCTAAAAAAGTAATTTATTGCACATTAAAATTATTTCCAGCTTTTAAAAGTTTCTTATTTTTGTTAAAAATATCTCCGAGTGGCAAGGATAGCGTCTTGGATAGCCGTACGATAGTGAAATGGGTAGCACGTTGCCCTTCGGCAAGATTCGCTCTTTGGTAGAATTCGTGAGTTCGAATCTTTCTATGGCCTGGTTTGGTTTGTTTTGGTTTGAAGTGCTACGGTCTACTCTTTTGCAGGACGAGGGCTAATGAGACCAGGACCTACAGCTTAAAGTCAATTCTGAACTGCTACGAACATCCATGCCACAGTGGGATTTAAACCCACGAACTCCGGTATCGAAGGCCAGCACCTTAACCAATCGGCCATCGTTCGTCTATGGCATAAATATTCACAACCGCTCGGAAAATGTTATTAAGCACTAAGTCCCAGTTTCATTAGCCTTCGATAAGTAAAAGACTAGACCGTAGCGTTCCAAACAATTTTTTTGGAAGTGTTTACTACTTGTGTAACATTTAGTTGTTAGTTTTGGACATACCTTTGGAATGTTTTTTATATTTAGTTTTGTTATTTTGATTTAACCCTTTTTTAAACTCTCTTGTTTTATTCATGTGCAGCTCACATTAGTTTTTAATGATCCTTTTTAAACTAATAGAAAATACTTTTTTGAATTTATCCTAAAAGGTGCTGATCATTTTATTTTATAATGATCCAAAAAGAAGCTGTTATAATGAAGATATTGGTTCTGGAAAAGTACTAGGTCTCCTTAAAGGATTTATTATAATGAAGATGCTACTCCCGAAAAGGCACAAAGCCTTCTTAAAGGAGCAGAAAACTATTTTATGGTGAATCGAAAGGAAGCGTTATAATGAAGATTTTATGTCACGTACTATGTCACTTTAAAAGAGTAGAACACTTTATGATGAATCGAAAAGAAGTTATTATAATGAAGATTTTATGTCACGTACTATGTCACTTTAAAAGAGTAAAAACTTATGATGAATCGAAAAGTTGTTATAATGAAGATTTTATGTTAGGTACTATGTCACTTTAAAAGAGTAGAACACATTATGACGAATCGAAAAAATGTTGTTATAATGAACATTTTATGTCAGGTACTATGTCACTTTAAAAGAGTAAAATACTTCATGTGTTTTACTCTTATGTGAAGTTTAAATAGGTACTTTTATTTTAAATTCTCAACTTTGAAAAATCGAATTTTTGCTTTTAGGATCGGGTTTCGATAGAGCTTGATTGTAAAAGAAAATTTTGACAGGAATAATTAAAAGAAGGGGAAAAATTAAGTGTCTGTAGTTTGATGAAAAATTGAAAATCAAAAACATTTTTTTCTATATATTCAGAAAAAAAATTTAACAGCCGGTATATTATATATACTAGTGCCTTTCAAAGGGTACGAAAAGGTTATGAACGAAAAGGTTATGATGCGAAAAGGTTATGATGAATCGAAAAGAAGTTGTTATCATAAAGATTTTACCCCTTGAAAGGTACTATGTCTCCTTAACGTTGTCTGAATTAATGACATGATATTTTGGCTATGCTGCATTGTTAGTTGAAAGTTCAGATAAAACTTGCTAAAGTACATTCCATTCTAATTTTTATGGGCAGCATTTTATAAAACAGATGTCTAATAGTCCATTTCAGAAAAACTAATAGAAGCTGCTATAAAGTTTTTATTATCCTGAAATTTTATCCTGATTTCTCAACTAATATTACCCATTTTCTTGGAAATGGGTAATATTAGTTACAGAAATCAGGATAAAGTTAAGTGAAGGGACAATTTTAGAAATGGGCAAACAAACTTTTAGTAGATAGGTATTACTTTAAATACGAAGATAAAAATGCCATAGATGTCGGAATTCAACCGTAATGAAGCTCATTACTTATGTAAAAATTCTTATGAAGCATATTAATCCGAAACGTTTAAACTTTTGCAAAGTCATTTTCAAGATAATTTCATTATGCGGGGGAATCGTTTAGATTGTAATTAAGTTAAAAGTAAATTTCAATGAAAGAAAAGTTTTAATAACTTTAATTTTGTCCGTATTTAATAAAATTAAGAGTTTTAAGTCATGGCAGGCTGAGATCAAATGGTTTAAAGACCAGATTGAATCAATCTGTAAAAACAGAAAGTTTTGTAAAGGGAATATAGTGTCAGATTAATTTAGCTACCGAGACCTCCCGCGAGAGTAAAGAGGTATTGCAGAATTAAAATTGTAATTCATATATTTTTGTAAATTTTCCAAGCTAAAGGTTTTTTTTTTCAACTGATATAAGCACAATCTTCTTCAAAAGAAATATAGCTAAAGAAGCGTCCATTCGTAGAAAACTATTTGTAGTGTAAAGGCCTTATTACACGCCAACTTCCATGCTGCAGACTATTTATTTTAATATTTAAGTAAGTTTAATATTTAAGTTATATAAGAAGTTTACGCATAAAGGATTAGGATTACTGAATAATATTTTATTAACACTCGTAGAAATCGTCCAAAAGAAGCGTTCATTAGTAGAAAAACAACTATTTGTATAGTAAAAGCCTTATCACACGGCAACTTTCATGCTGCAGACTATTTATTTTAATATATAAGTAAGTTTAATATTTAAGTTATATAAGAATTTTACGCATAAAGGGTTAGGGTTACTAAATAATAATTCATTAACACTCGTAGAAATCGTCCAAAAGAAGCGTCCATTCGTAGAAAAACAACTATTTGTAATGTAAAAGCCTTATCACACGCCAACTTTCATGCTGCAGACTATTTATTTTAATATTTAAGTAAATTTAATATTTAAGTTATATAAGAAGTGTACGTACGCTTAAAGGATTAGGGTTACTAAATAATAATTCTAAAGTTTTAGGATAAACTTTAGGATAGAAATTTGAATCTACGCTGTCATCGTTTTCATTAAATACTATGATGTCATCTTTGTACCGAAATAATTTATAATGTTCATTACTTTTGTTACTTAACTCATAACCATATGAGTTAAGACACAAAAGTGATATATAAATTAGCAAGAATATTAGAGACATTGCCACCCTGAGGTGCACCAACACTTTACAAATAAAATTCATCGATATACAAAATATAATTATATAGTGTGGTATATTCTAACAATTTATAGAAAAGATTTTCAATGAAATTCCTAGGCAATTTGGTATTATTAATATTAGCTCATTTTTTGATTTTAATATACAGAGCTTTAATATCTATGCTATTAAATAGATCTTTAAAATCTTAAATTTGTACATAATGCAATTAACTGCTTCAATAATATAATTTAACAGAAAAGTCAGCAAACTGTGGTCTGTGGGTCGAATTAGGCAGCCTGTTTTTGATCCAGCTCACTCAAGTGTTGAGATGGCGTGGCCAGTCTTATCCATTCTAAGATTTGAATAATGACTGCAAGTGGCGCTACTTATGTATTATTAGTTCAGAAAAGACTGGAATGCCCTGTGTTGTCAGTTTTGCTTTAGAGACGCAGTAATATAGTCTTTCACGGTGATCAATGTGAAATCTCATACATGACATTATTAACTGATAAACATTTAAAAGAAATGACTAACTTTGCGTTAAGCATAATGTAAAACTCTCACAAAAGAATTATTTACATCAGTACAAATTTTCCTGATTCTATAAGTTCATTAAAATGTTTTTAATGGATAAGCATCAGCAGTAATGTGTATAAATATTAAAGACATAAAAATATCGACCCATAATAAAAATAACTTTTTTCTATTTAAAATTATATTTATTCAAATTTAAACCTTAAATTACCAAACTTTATTTATTTATTTTTTTTAACAATTTGGTCTGAGATTGAAAATTTTGCCGATTCCCGATTAAAAAAAAACCCTAACTTTTTAAGGAAGTAGGTAATAAACCACCCAACCACACATAGCTTATAGTCGTCTAATAGAGATCGAAATTCATGAATGATATCCAAGACTTGCTATAGAACTCTATAAAAATTATAGATGTCTAACAGTCGTATGTGATTTCGACGTCTATTAGATATCTAAGACGTACGAAGCGCATCCAGAAAGTAAGTTTACTTATTTAAAAGAAAAAAAAACAACTTACACTTTCACGGATATATTTATCGGCAACAAGTACAGCAATGTTTCAGCTATTTTTCAACATAGTCACCATCAGAATTGAGACACTTGTCGTATTGTGAGATCAACTTTTGTATACCTCTGTCGTAGAACTCTGCCGGCTGTAAATGGAACCATCCTTCCTGTCCCAGAACACCGGGCACACCCCTTTCCGTACCGACAGCGTCTGTTTGAATTTGGTCCTGACCGAAGATCCACTATGATGCCAATGCATTGACTGATGCTTGGTTCCCGGGATGAAATGCGAAATCTACGTCTCATTGACAGTGACGATCCTGTCGAGGAACTCGTCGCCGTCATCGTGATACCGTAGCAGAAATGTCAGTGCTACTCCTAAGCGTTGAATTTTGTGTTCGGGTGTCAGTTTCGGCTCATAGACCTGACAGAGCTGACGATGAATTTCAATTGGCCCAGTGTTTTGTGCATTCAAGATCACCGACCGAACCTTGCAGTCGGAAGGAGAAGGAATTAGAGTTTCCATTTTGGACCACTGTTACCCCACTACTAGCACGAATCGGGACTTGTCCAGCTGACATATAATTAATACGTCATAGATCTGTTACGGACGCGCAATTGACACGGCTAATTACGTTTACTTTAAAATGGAAAACATCGGGAAACTTTCTTTCTGGATGAGCCTCGTATTATGTACATCAGGTTGAAAACAAAACAAAGGTTGAAATTTAGAAGACTTAGAAACGAAACAAAGGTTGAAATTTAAAGGACTTATAGAGTCCTCTACATTTCAACCTTTAATAGACGAAGCCTGTGACGAAAATTTTGATTTTTACACTAAGCTATGGATCATGTACTGATGTATAGGAATGTGATAAAAATGAAAGAAACCTTTAATGACGGGCTTGTGGATGCGAAAGACTTGAGGAAGAAGAGACGATGTGCCGCTTCCTAGCGTTGGCAAATGGTTCGGGATTAACATTTATTTTCTAACTTTTCTGGTAGGAAATCTGACTGCTGATCTGCTTTAGCCCTATCATAGAAAATGCAGTACCGGTGATTATACTGAAGTTAGTAAGAATTTTATATTTATTATATGAATGATAACTAATTATTCCTTTATTAATTATTTAGTTGAACTTCTCTTTTCCCAACAATATATTATAAAACTACAACCGCAACTGAAAGGAAAGGAAATGGTCACAGTCAGTGCCGGATGTAGTAACTAGACTCCAGAATTAAGGCAACAATACAGCCTTACACACGCGATTTTGAAAAAGAAATTGAAGCAGTACTCCCATCGATTTCATATACATTAGATATATATTCTATTCCATACAAGTGTGTGAGAGTGAATATTGACATCTACAATGTACAATAGCAGTAAAACAAAGCACAGTAAGGTATACGAGACTTAATTTGTTAATAATAATTATACAGTAGGACCTCGGTATAACGACCCCCTGTGGGACCAACATCATATGGTCGTTGTAACGAATTGAAAAAATAATAAAAAAAAATGAGAAAAGAAATGGTGCAACAGTATGTACGTAGAGAACACTTCTATTTATTTGTATTTCCAGTACTGAATTTTTGAAAAAAAGTCTTTGATTGCCGACTGTTTCAAGTTCATTTGGGAATTTTTCATTATCGCTGATTCCATATCCGTTAGATTCTGAAGAATATTTTCAGAGTTAAATTGTCCTTCAAAATATTGACGCAAGGCATTTATTGATTTGAAGGCTTCTTTTTCATTCATTTTTTCAAAAGCTTGGACGATTTCTTCTCCGTCGTCGGAATCGCAGATTTCTTCATTTTCGGTAATACGGGCAATAAAATCGTCCTCATTCAATTTTTTTTCTCAGCACTGTTAAGTTTCGTCTACCGCAACTAACTCATCAAAAGATAATTGAAGATCCGGAAATTTGACACTGAGGAGCTGGGTCATTTCATTAGAGTCTCGAGTGTCATCTACCTAGGACATCAAAGTCTTACGTGACGAAAGGGTCCTTTCAGCAAACACAGAGAGAAGTACAGGTTTCTACAAGTTTCACCACAGTACAATAATTTTAAAATAACCCACTTGCTCATGAGTTCTGCGGTCTAAAAGTGGCGGTCGCTTTATCGAAAAATAATACGTTTGGGGTCGTTGTAATGATTCAAAATTAACATTATTCCCATGGTAAAATATTTGGGACTTTTTAATATGGTCTTTCTAACGAAGGGGTCGTTGTATCGTGGGGTCGTTAAAAAGAGGTTCTACTGTATTTCTTCTTGTCAGGTGTAAAAAAAAAAAAAAAAAAAAAATAAATAAAAAAAAAATAAAAAAAAAAGAGATTTTAGGTTCGCAAATTACCAAAACAAAAGGCAAAAAATGGCTCTAAACTACCATTACTACCTTTTCAGATAAGTGTAGATTACTGGGAACACAGTTTTTCCAAATTAAAAATAATCAAGGACTACTTGTAAACACGATCTCAAACAAGATTGTCAGATCTTGGTTTATTAGGAATTGAATAACAGTTAAGTAACAGGTAACAGTTAACTGGTTACCTAATGCATTTCACAATTGTCTGAACAGAAAGTTCATAAAAAATCTGACTTGTACACCTATTAACTGTTTTTTTCAATTCCTACTATTAGTTCACACACTCTCTCTCTATATTTATATATCTTGTTCAAATTTTCTAACTTTAATAAAATACTTTTTATTCATCCTCTCAAGTTCAAATACATTTTTTTTAAACTTGTAGTGGATGACGCATGATGTTATTACAGTTTTTTCAAATATTAATTTCTTAATTAAATTTAATTAATTACTTTCCATCAGTCACTGTGAACGTTGGCAATAATGGTTTTCACAGAATCGAACCAATATCGGTGCAATTCCCCGCCAAAAGCAGCTACGGTACTGGTGAACGAAGAATACTACCATTAATACCATCATGGGCATCAACAGTACATAAGATGCAAGGTAGCACTGTTGATTATGCAGTAATATATCTAGGATGAAAGTTCTTCGTATCAGGTCAAGCATATGTTGCATGAGTGTTGTGAAATCATTAGATGGACTATTAATTGAAGAACTGGACTGCTCGAAACTCGCTGGAAAGATCCTGGCAATAATGAAGCATTACAAGAGATGCATAGAATGAGAAATTATAGACCATCATCAGCTTCAAAAATTAGAAACGAAAAAAAAAATAGAAAGCGAATAAATAGTAGCAAGCAAAAATAATAATCCGACATCATATGTAGAAAGGAAAATGGAAAACTGCAAGGAAATTCACTTTGTATTTTGCCGCTTAATATTGGTTGGTTGGAAGCATTACGGTCTACTTTTTTTGCAACATGAGGGCTAATGAGACCGGGACCTACTGCTTAAAGCCGATTCCGAACGGCTACGAACATCCATGCCCGAGTGGGACTCGAACCCATGAGCTCCGGTTCCAAAGGCCACTTAATATTGTGATTCTGTCATATGTATATCCATATTTATATTAATTGTAATTATTTAATAAAAAGTAGCTAAAACAAAAATTTTTCTTAGTTGAACTAAGTAGGAATTGACTTAACTTTTTTATATATTACTTGTTTAAAATGAAGTGTTTTACATTAAAAAATAGTATGAGCTAAGATGTGAGTTATACTGTTGTGTTATGCACAGTCTCTAAACTATATAACAAAGGGAGCCTAAGACTACTTTTTTTTTGGTTTTTTTTCGTTTGGAGTGCTACAGTCTACTTTTTGCAACACGAGGGTTAATGAGACCGGGACCTACAGCTTAATGCCGATTCCAAACGGCTACGAACATCCATGCCACTGTGGGATTTGAATCCACGAACTCCGGTACCGAAGGCCAGCACCCTAACCAATCGGCCATCGTTCAATTTACTACTTTTTGTAAAAAGCTTACATTGCAGCTCTATTGGGAGGTAATTTTTTAATAGTTTTGCTTAGAGCAACTCAAAGGTTAAGTTCAAATCTGGTTGTGATTATGTCTGATCTCAAATGACCTAGGCCTGCTAAGATCTATTCCATGTGAGTGTTTACTCTCAAGAATTCGTAGAAATAGCAAAAGATCTGATAAAATTTCACTCAGAGAAAAATTCAGGTGTTTACTAATCTAAACGGAACTGACGTTTCTGCAATTTTGGGTAAATGCAAAAGACAGACATACTACCAGGTACCATCTCTTTCTATCTTCGTTATGGAAAGACCATCTAGGACTAGTCCTACGCTTTCTTGTTTTGGTCAAAGGTTGTTACTAAATTACATTTTCCCGACAACTTTTTAACAATTTATTTTACAGCAAAGAAAGTCAACTAATACATACTCTTTCATTTTGAACCTCTTGCCTGTGACTCCCGAAAGTTCGGGTAACGCAAGGGCACCAATTTGGGAATGCCCGACCTGAGTCCTACGCTATCTTGTTTTGGTCAAAGGTTGTTACTAAATTACATTTGTCCGACAACTTTTTAACAATTTCTTTTACAGCAAAGAAAGTCAACTAACACATACTCTTTCATTTTTGACCCCTTGCCTGTGACGCCAGCACTCAATTCGGGCAACGCAAATACACCAATTTTGGAATGCCCGACCTGAGTTCGGGCCAGAGAAAAAAACAGCATTTCGAATCTGTGAAGCTCGAAATCGGTTCGTCCAATGTATAATATTTAATGTGCCATTTTCGAAATAGATAGAGATACTCTTCCGCGACAAGTTCCGCTCCTTTTGTCGCTATTTCCCGGATACTGTAAAGGATTTGTAAAATTCAAAGGAATCTGAGAGACACGGAATTCATGACAGTTGATATAGATAATAATATTGTTGTATTCGTTTATCGTATTTATCCAGAAAATTATGCCATTTGATTTATTTTGCTGTAATTTGAGCAAAAACTACTGTAATCCATGAACGTTCCCCATATATGAGAAAATATTTAAAGTAGTAGTTATTTCGTTAAATTTTCTTTTCAAAAATAGTCTATTTTTATTAATATTTTGATGACAATAACGTACAAAATTAAAAAGAAATTTTTTTCCCATTTTTGGTATGTTTTTATTAAATATATTCCACAAGCAAAGGGTTAACGTTCTAAATTTGCTGACCGCTGGTATGAAAAATCCTAAATACCACAACTTATAAAGTTATTACTAGAAGTCGTTTAAAGTTTCGTTTTTTTTTTCAAAAATAATCTATTTCTAACATTTTTATGACAATAACGAATCTCGGCTCTAAGATTAAAGAGAAATTTTTTTTCCCAATTTCGGCACGTTTTTCTCATATATATTCCACAAACAAGGGGTTACAAATGATTCATTGCAGTAGTAATTTTCAGTTTTTAATAGTTCATTATTTTGTTTACAAATCGTCTTCGAGACGTAAGGATAGCGTCCTAAGGTTAAAAATGTATACTACATTTTATTATTGTTAATGAATATAAGAGATAGATAGAAATCTTGAGGGTATGAAGTAAAAACTTGACAAAACTTATATTTGCTAAAAATTAGTAGTAGTTAGTAGTAATCTTCTCCAGATGTCAGAGTTTAGCAGTGGAAAAAATTACCTTAATATGTTAGATGGTACCACATTTGTGGTAAAACGTACTCTATAAATATATACGAAAAAAAAACTAAATAAGTTTTTCGAATCATGCTGTGTCAACCAGAATTAATCAAAAATATTTTATAGTATACAGTAGTACCTCGATTATCCGAGCTTATTGAGACCGCTAGTATCTCGGATATCGGAAATCTCGGTTAATAGAAAACATGTATAAAAACCTTCCGTGCTTGCTAATTTAACTAACTTTTAAAGTAAAAAACAATAGAACGTTCTTAAAGTGATAAAAATAAACATATATGAACTTATGTTTCACAGCTAAAAAGATTTAAAAAGGGTGTAATATTTCTTGGAAGTTGAGTGCTTTTGTGGGGAAGAAATGCCTGTAACACGGACAACGAACTAAAATGTGTATAATTTTTCCAAGCGCATTTTGGAAAGGAGAAAAAAAAATTAGACTTCCTTATTGACTCGGTTAACAGAAACCTCTGTTAATTGAAGCTCGGTTAATCGAGGTTCTTCTGTATTCTCAAATCGCCTATAGTTTCCCAAGAGAGATATAGCGAATGACAAATCATGTGTGCCTCTGTCAAACTACGTCAATATTTTAAAGCAAATTTATAGCGGATCTTTCACTCATTTTCCCCTTTTTTCCCTTACTTACACACACACACACACACACCTAATATTTTTCTGGAAAATCAATTTTAATAAAATGACATAAATATATATTATATATATATATGTATGTATATCAAAGTTGCTAAAAATGCTGAGCAATTTTGTATTTTTTTATTAACCTACGTATTTTTTTTATTACCATTTATTAATATTAATATATATTAATATTTCTCAGAATATATTTCTGAACTCTATTTTAAAAAGCATGAAAATTAAACTTTATTTCATTTCCCCAACAAAAGGCTGAACACAAGTATTAATCTACGAAAACAGTTTAAATTTAAAACCTCTCGATTTACACGATTATACTTATCTACAATCAAATAAACCGATTGAGTTTGTGTCGCCATCTATTGATAACTGAGAAAACAATAAATGAAATTATAAATTTTATTTTTCCCGGTGTTTCACAATTGTGTCAAACTTAATCCTTAAAGTTATTTTAAAATTACTAATTTTGGCAAATGTTGTGTTTACATACATACACTGTGCTGCCTTTTAAACGAGTTAAAAACTTCTTACAGATTTTAACTTTTTTTTACATTAAAAACATTTTTTTTATAAAAAATTAAAGGACATAAAAACATTTCTTTTAAAAAAAAATTAGAACTCAAAAACCGATTTTTTCATATTTTTTTAACAGTTCAAAGATTACCAAAAGTTTAAGTATATACATTCCAAACTCATTTTTGTCCTAAAAAGTTTTTTTTAGAAACTATATAAATGTAATCATACAATTTTAAATTTTCTTAGAATGGATTTATTCAAAATACATTTTATTGGGAAAATTTAAAATTCTCTTAATTTATAGTTAATGGTAAATATGTCAAATTATACATTCCAATACGTTTTTTTCTTAGCTGTATAAAAATATTCTTAATTTGTTGACCAGAATTTTCAAAAGATTCTTTGTGAAATTTTTCTTTGAAATATATATATATATATATATATATATATATATATATATATATATATATATATATATATATATATATATATATATATATATATATATATATATATATATATATATATATATATATATATATATATCAACGGTAATTTAATTTTTCAGACATGAAAATTTTCAAAAATACTACTTTGGATTAATATTTTTGTTTGCAATTTATTAACATTCGAAAAAATTAAATAAAAAAATTACTTAAAATTGAATCAAGTACCAATTTACAATATTGCAGAAAAATAGATATTTCTGCAGGTATCACAGCAAAACAGAATAATGCAAAATTTCAATACTCAATATTATAGTAGTTCAATATTAAAAGTTCAAAGTTAATATAAAGTTAAATATGTATAGTTTCTATTCTCAAAAACTAATAATAAAAATTTTGTTTTATGTTCAATCCCGTAAATTTTAATACTTTAATACATAATAAAAAGAACGTACTCTGTTCTAAATTTTATAACATTACTAGGTACAAAGTTAAAAACTTCAGGTGTATTTTTTGGAAGCTTCTGTCTTAATAAAATTTACGTGATAAATTTCGTCACGGAAAAAGTTTTCAGGAGCTTAATAAAATTTAGAAATAGATTTTATAGAACACGAATATAAGTGAATGAAAGTATGCTAGAATATAAAGTTCCGACATTTAAATAACTAGGTTTAAAATTTCACTAAAAGCCCGTGTTAATATTTTCTCAGCGAAGGAACATTACGTGTCAATAATGAGTGAAAAGTTTTAAGAAATTTTTGAAATATTCGACTCTTAATTTCTTGAATAATTGCTTCCTTGAAGCTTTCTCATGTCACTTTAAGGTATTTCATTGTCGCCAAATTTTGTGCCACAGTTACGCCATTCAGTAGCTGCTTATTATTTTACTTTCCCAATACAAAAATTGTCTCCCAGGTTGAGGAGAGTTCCTGTTCAGAAAATAAATTAAAAGCTTTCTTTTTATTTACTTCGTTGTACAAAGTAAATAAATAAAGAATTCATAATAAAATTCAGAGCTCAAATTTAAAAAAAAAAAGATTATTTTGATTATAAATTGTAAAGTCATGACTTTAATTCCATGAAAGTCATGACCATTTTATGCGTTACATCTGTATGTACATACTGCAGACTAAGCCTGAAAAGGTCTTTCGCTTAGTCGAGGGATGGGAAAAATTTTTGGTCGCGGGCCAAAAATCGAAAAAAAAAAGCTCTCCTTTTATTTACTTCGTTGTACACAGTAAATAAAGAAAGCATTCACAATAAAATTCAGAGCTCAAATAAAAAAAAAGATTTATTTTGACTATAAATTTTAAAGCCATAACTTTAACTTTGACCATTTTAATGCGTTACATCTGTATATACATACTGCAGACTAAAGCCTGAAAGGGTGTTTCGCTTACTAGAGGGATGGGAAAACTTTTTTGGTCGCAGGCCAAAAATCGAAAAAAAAGCTTTCTTTTTATTTACTTCGTTGTACAAAGTAAATAAATAAAGAATTCATAATAAAATTAAGAGCTCAAATTTAAAAAAAAAAAGATTATTTTGATTATAAATTGTAAAGCCATGACTTTAATTCTGACCATTTTATGCGTTACATCTGTATGTACATACTGCAGACTAAGCCTGAAAAGGTCTTTCGCTTAGTCGAGGGATGGGAAAAATTTTTGGTCGCGGGCCAAAAATCGAAAAATAAATAAATAAATAAATAAGTTTCGCGAGCCAAGATAATTTTTTTTTAATTTTTAAAACAATATTATTACGATATATACAGAATTACAATTTAAATATATTAATGAGATGAATGAAATTGCGATTTCATTTAAAAAAGTTCCTTATATTGAGGTTCGAGGTGAGATGTACTGATTTTAAGGAACGATGCTAAATGCATCTGTCAGTCTACTTCTGAAATTATTCTTTCTAAGGTTCATAGCTGAAAACACTTGTACACATATATAAGATGAAGCAAACATAGCGTTGACCATCTGAAAGTGAGATATTAAATTTGGGGTATAATATTTAACCAAAGTGGAAAAGGAAATGAATATATTACATATAAATATATATTTCTTTTAATTTGCCTTGGACTGGCAACTTAAAATTCTAACCTAGGGCCGGATAAAACCTCCCGAAGGGCCGTAGTTTGCCTATCCTTGGCTTAGTCGCTGCTTCCGAATAGTTGCAACTCAAATTTCGGAGAGGAATGTTCTCACGTCCATAGTATTTCTTAAAGTGGGTCTATGACTGTCATATTGGATTCCTTACGATCAGTGTTAACCCAGATTTAATTTACTTTTTCCTGACACTCTCACACACATATGTAATATATCAAAATTATTTCACTTTAATATCTCTTTAAAAACCTCCTCTCATTCTAATTCCTTAAAATCTATTTTCCCAGCCACAAAATGTCTTAATCAAAAGAGTGTCCTGGACTTACAATTCTTCCAACCCATTTCCCAAAGCATTCCCAAAGCTAAAAAATCACGCCTAACAGTCAAAGGCAGACGAGGAAAAGAAGACTCACGTTTCAGACATATTTTGTGGTATTATTTCTGAAAAGGTAAGAAGGTATCCCAAACACACAAGAAATTATGTGTTTATATAGGAATGAAGAATTAACAGAAAGGCTATGACAAAATTGGTTTGTCAAATTTCGTTCTGGTGATTTTTCACCCAAAAATGTGCAAGAATATCGCTGTCCAGTTGAGGTTGATGACATCCATATCAAGGCCATTATCGATTCAGAGTCATAGCACAACAGAACATATGAGATTGCAGAGAAAATCAATGTATCTTATACATGCATTCAAAAGAAAGTTAGAAAAAACCTCCTCTATTCCAGAAACTCGATTTATGCGATTTTCTATTGAAAATGTGCAAGAATATGGCTGTGTAGTTGAGGTTGATGACATCCATATCCAACCATTATCGATTCAGATCGTCATAGCAAAAAACATATGAGATTGCAAAGCTCAAATCTTATACATGCATTCAAAAGAAAGGTAGAAAGGCAAGCACTTTAGCTATGTCAAGAAACTCGATTTATGCGATTTTCCATTGAAAATGTGCAGAATGTGGCTTTAGTTGAGGTATTATCCATATCAGGCCATTATCGAAGATCGTCATAGCACCAAAACATATGAGATTGCAGAGAAGCTAATGTATCTTATACATGCATTAAAAGAAAGGTAGAAAGGACAAAATTGGTTTGTCAAATTTCGTTCTGGTGATTTTTCACCCAAAAATGTGCAAGAATATCGCTGTCCAGTTGAGGTTGATGACATCCATATCAAGGCCATTATCGATTCAGATCGTCATAGCACAACAGAACATATGAGATTGCAGAGAAAATCGATGTATCTTATACATGCATTCAAAAGAAAGGTAGAAAGGAAGAACTTTAGCTATGCCAAGAAACTCGATTTATGGATCCTTCATTACCTTAAGGAAATTCATAGGATAATTTGCAATTCACTTCTGAAACGCAACAAAATTGATCCATTTGGGATAACTGGTGACGAAAAGTGGATATTTTATAACAACGTTAATTGGAAAGGATAGTTTGGATTAAAACAAATTCTGCACTTTGAACTTTTACCAAGGATTAAACGATTATTTCAAACATGCACGTTCGCAAACTCGCCGAACTGTGTTATGGTTGGTTGGCTGGTTGGTTGAAATTTAGTGGCGCTAATTCCTCTTGGGACAAACTGCGCCAAACAAGACGAAAAACCCAATAGAACAACACAATTTTGAAAAATTCAATTTTGATGAAACTTAAAAAAAAGAAAGATGGCCAAAACCAATAGGAAACATTTAAAAACAAATAAATAGGTAGAAAATTTTGAAAGGCAAAAAATCAACACGATAATCAACAAAATGATTAAAAATTAAATATTAAAAATGTAAAACACAAACTGAAAAATTGAAAAACGTACAGCACAAAGATGAAATTTATGACTTTAAAGATTCAAAATTATTAAAATATTAAAAATTGAAATAAGGGAATCACGCCCTGTTGAAAACAAATTAAAACAAAATAAAACTGAACAAAAAAATTAAAAAATAATTGTAAAAAATTTAAAATTGAAGAAATAAAAGATTAAAAATCAAAAGATTAAGAATCAAATATTACAAAATTGAACATCAAAAGTTAGAAAAACAAATACAAATCAGATTTCGAAAAACAAGCCAGTACGGCGAAGAAAAGGGAATAAGCCTGGATGCGGCATTTCCCCAATGATTGAATTAAGATTAGGTGACGAATTTCCAAAGAATTTTATGTACAGAGATTTAAAACATATACAAGAAGTTAAAATATGTGCGACTGTATAAGTAGTCTTACAATACGAACACTGTAGAGGCTCCTCACCAAGCAAGAGATGTGCATGTGTGAGTCGGCAGTGATCCAACCGTAGACGGGTCATTATCACGACATATCTTCTAGAAAGTAGTTCAGGCCACTTAGATATTTTTTCATTTATTTCTCGAAAACTGTGTGATGGAATTCAAGAAAAGTGGCTAGAATTGCCAATCATAAGGGTGTTGCTTTTCAGCATCATAATGCAAATCCCCGCACATCTTTGGTCACTCTCCAAAACTTAATGGAACTAGGTTGGGATTGCTGTCCCCTCCACCTTATAGTCCTGACATTGCCCCTTCAGATTACCATTTACTTCGTTCCATGCAGAACTCCTTAAATTGTAAAAATTCTAAAAGACGATGATAATGAAAAATCGCATTAAATTCAGTTTTAGAATGGAAAAATAAGATGTTGTATGAGCATGGAATTATGACACTACCCGAAACCTGGCAAACGGTCATCGACAAAAATGGTCGATTCAAAATTTAATAAAGTTATATTTTTATGCAAAAGTTTCGAATTTTACTTCTTATTTAAAACTAGCATATAAACAGACATATGACGGGATCAGTAAAATTTTTAATTTTCCAGAATTGTAAAGTACCCTATGAAGAAGTTAAAAAAAATGGTTTGTTTTTTGGCTGAGAATAATCTAGAACACGCTCAATAATTTGTTTATCTACTCTGACCGCATGTTAGTTGCCAACTTTAATTTATCTTGTCATATTACGTGATAGGAAGGACAGCAGAGGTTTTAATATTGACGAATGATGTCCAAAATTTAGCGAATCGATTGCAAACCATGTTGTTATGTATAAAAAACAAACACAAACGAACGAACTTCTTAATTTTCAAAGCTATATAACTTAAGCTCAGATATTTATTAGTCCGTGAAATAGACGCCTAGACTTTTATGAAAATAATTTGTTGTTAATACCAGTGATAAAATTTCATTGCAACTAAAAATAATCGACGATTAAATTTTAAATTATCATATATGTACCTAATCTATTATTTAAGCCAAATATAAAAGAAAATTATTTACGTAATATGTAAGTTCATTGATAAAACGTATAAAAATAATGCAGACGATATTTAAATAACTTAAAATAAGAAATGATTAAATAAGATGTTAAAGGAATGACGTGATAATGCTAGAAAAAAGGTTATTTCAATCTACTTATAAACGTGATAAATTGATAAATTTAATCGACTGCTCTTAACCGGGGAAAATAGGGCTTGAAATAAGGGCATTAAACGCTCGAAAAGGGGGGGGACGGGGTGGATTTCGAAAGTTTTAAAGACGACAGTATTTTTCTCTGTGATATGAAGTATATTTAGGTACTACTGAAGAATAGGGTGCCCCTTGGAAAATTTGGTGAAATTATTGGCGATGTTTACTAAAACACAAAGATATTTCATCCGAACAACATTGTATCCCTTGATATTTGGGTGACTTTAATTGATGTAGATTGTGCCATTGTAATTATATACATTTTCTTAATTATCCAAAACCACTGAAAAAGCGGGCATTTACATTTATGGGCAATTAATACTTTAACAGTTTACAAAGCCAACAGCTCCAAATTATTAAGAATTAGCCATGGTGAATTTTTAATGGTTCATTGCATTTAATATTTTTAAGCATTACTCGCATTATTAGAAATGGGTTTCACAAGAGATGGATACAAATATAATATAAATTAAAATATAGATACATATTGTTTGGACACGGCGAGATCAGAAGAAAATGTTAGGCTACCATGGTCAGAGGCTTTATCGCCAAGTTGGCGGGGACACCCTGTTCTTCAGTCAAGCCGTATATTTATACCAATTTATTTTAGAATCGGATAAATAGTTTAGGAGAAGATAAACTTTACTCGTTCTGAATTTTGATAACCCTAATTCATCAAGATTCCTCTATCTATTCTAGGTCCAACTGCTTCATAAATTCGTGGACAGACGGACAGATATTATTACGTAGACTATTATTATATAGGGGATACGCAATCACTAAGTTGCCAATTCAACAGTAACAAACATTTTTACTGAAAATATCAATTCTTTATCTGAAAATCCATTACAATATGTATATAAAATCATTTCCATAAAGCGCAAACGACATTCTGTAATTACATCTTTTTACTTTGAACTCGACCATTCTCCCAGACTTTTGATGACCAACTTTATTTATTCGATTCACACCATAAAAAAACACATAAATTCATCTGCGTTTCCTTTTTTCCCCTCGGCTTAGAGCCAAATTGGATCACAATACAGAATGCGGGTTCTTTTTTTTTATTTTGAAAGAAAAACGAGAAGTGAAATAATTTTCCCGAGCGTAAAAGTTTTCTCTTTGAAAACACAAATGATCTTAATGAAATTTGATGGGAACCTGTTTTGTGTCCAAACTTTATGAAGGAATCTCTTTAACACAACGTGTTCCTATCCAACTTGTCAGAAAGATTGCTTATAAAATTATAAGTAAGTAACATAATTATCGGGGCTGAATATTAAAAAGAGTTTGCGTTAAATTCAAATTGTGAAGCGAGAGATAATTAGAAATAGGGTTTTAATTTTTTTATTATCACGTACATATATGTTAATCACCATGTCAACTTTAGATTCACTTTCACTAGAAAAATGATAGACAAAAACGTGTAAGGAAATTTTTACCATTAACTTTGTTTAACTGTTTGAGGACCACATTATTTTTATTGATAATTTTTTTTAATTTTCCGAATTAGGCTTCTTTTTAGTATAGATTGATTAATTGACGTAAATATTCTATAAAAAATTAATTTAAATTTTAAAATCAAACTTTTGAATGTTACAATTTGCCCTCATTGGGTTTTAACTGAAATTGCGCAGGAAATATTTTACGTGGAATTTGGCACCACTGTTACCTAAAACCTTCTGAAAGAAAAAGTGTTAAAAATAATTATTTTGTTTGTTAAAAATATGTTATGTATTAGTGTATTACTATGTATGAATGTAAGTATTGCACCTCTTTTGTGTGTATGTGCTGTAAATACTGGAGAAAATGTATGCGAAATGCGATTTAAATTGCTGTAGAGCGCCACCATTTTTAGTTTTTTTTTTTTTTTTTTTACAATTTAAGTCAATATGCCGTGAAAACCGAAAAACAGGCGAAGCTTCTTTACAACTTAGTGGATTATGGCTAATTTCATGTCTGGGTGAGATATCGCTAAGTTGTTGATCGTTTTGGACACTTAATTTTTTTCGCCAAATTGGCGATATTTTGGAGACTTTTGGTGACAACAAATACACAATAGCGGTACAGAATATCTATATGTATTCATAGTAGTACACAAATTCGTGACTATAGTTTATATTTTATTTTTAATTTTATGTATCTAGTTACGGCATTTTTCAGAGAAATAAAAATACTAAAGTAAGCATGCCTGCAAAAGTACAGTTGTTTAATTTTATGTTGCAAGTCATTGTTTGTAGCCGTTGTTATTTTTGTTGAGAAATAAAGGAACATTGATATTTATCCCAACTTACTTTAATATGTATTAGCTGTGGAATCGCTATCTTTCTTATTTCATTTGGTGAAATGTACTCACTATTTGATCTTGAAATTCTTTTTAATCTTAGCTTGTGTAATAATTATTTGTCGTAACCATGTTTTCAATTCATACTTTTCCTATTCAGACTATTCCTGTTAAATATTTACTTTTTAAGCATAGTGTTGCTATCTGTTATTGAATATAAAATACTTAAAAAAAGATGAATTGTATCAATAAAGCCACTAATTTAGGGAAAGTCAATGAAAGATTACAATGACGCCAACATATTTGAAAAAGGAAAAGTAATTGGAATTCTGAAAACTGGATAACTTATAACCCAAGTTTCTCGTGTTGTGCCAAAGTTTTTTGTGGTTCGTCAAATTCAAAGGAATTTGCAAGCTTTTTATATCAGTAAATAGTGAGTTATTGACTTATACATTACTTATAGAGCTATGTATTTTCTACCAATATTTAACAATACAAATTTATACAAAACATGGGTTTCAAATGAAAATAATTTGCCCACCTAAATAGCAGATACTCATCTAAAATATGTGTAGAATTTTTGGTCACTTACTTTCTCTATGTAATTATAAGCATCATGAAAAGTTACCACTAAATTTCGTAAAATTACTACTTTAGTGTGTAACGGAAATGAACCTTCCGACCTCATAATCCGTAAATAATCGCAAGCCTAACCAACCACCTAAAGAAATCCTTTCAGAGTTTGATTTAACATTCTTTATGGATTATATTTTATATTTTTGATAATTTATTTAGATTTTTGTGGTTCGTCAAATTCAAAGGAATTTGAAGCTTTATCTTACATACATATGAATAAATAGCGAGTTATTTACTTATACATTACTTATAAAAATAGAGCAATGTATTTTCTACCAATATTTAAACAATAAAATTTTATACAAAATATGGGTAATTTGCCCACCATTGTTTAAATAACAGATATTCATCTAAAATATGTGTGGAATTTTTGGTCACTTACTTTCTCTATGTAATTATAAGCATCATGGAAAGTTACCCCTAAATTTCCTAAAATTACTACTTTAGTGTCTAACGGAAATGAGCCTTCAGACAATATAATCCGTAAATAATCGCAATCCTAACCAACCACCTAAGGTAATCCTTTCAGAATTTAATTTAATATTCTTTATGAATTATATTTTATATTTTTGATAATTTATTTAGACTTTTGTGGTTCTTCAAATTCAAAGGAATTTGCAAGCTTTTACTTACATACATATCAGTAAATAGTCAGTTATTGACTTATACATTACTTATAAAAATAGAGCTATGTATTTTCTACCAATATTTAAACAATAAAATTTTACATAAAATATGGGTTTCAAATGAAAATAATTTGCTTTATTTATTTATTTTTTTACCAGCTTTGCATTTAATCGGGCGGAGCGTAGTTTTCAAATTAGTTATTTTCAATACTGCTCTGATGTCCCTGGCAAGAAAAAAAATTGTGTTTTCCTATCCCTAAACTCTCTATTCTTTAGTTACTGTGTTATGAACTCACGAATCCACCATTCTATCCTTATCTTTCATCTTTTATTTGTCTATACTCTGCTCGTTGTCAATTTCTCTGCTTACTGTAAGAAATCTCTGGATTTAAGGGCTTGGCCCAGGTAATCCAGTTGACCCATCATCTTGAAGATCTTGAAGAAAATAATTTGCTCACCACTGTTTAAATAGCAGATACTCATCTAAAATATGTGTAGAATTATTGGTCACTTACTTTCTCTATGTAATTATAAGCATCTGAAAAGTTACCACTAAATTTCCTAAAACAGCTACTTTAGTGTGTAACGGAAATGAGTCTTCAGACCCCATAATCCTTAAATAATCGCTAGCCTAACCAACCACCTAAGGAAATCCTTTCAGAATTTGATTTAACATTCTTTATGGATTATATTTATTTTTTGATAATTTATTTAGATTTTTGTGGTTCGTCAAATTTAAAGGAATTTGCAAGCTTTCTCTTACATACATATCAGTAAATAGCGAGTTATTTACTTATACATTACTTATAAAAATAGAGCAATGTATTTTCTACCAATATTTAAACAATAAAATTTTATACAAAATATGGGTAATTTGCCCACCATTGTTTA
Organism: Pardosa pseudoannulata; assembly: GCA_032207245.1. NCBI lineage: Eukaryota > Metazoa > Arthropoda > Arachnida > Araneae > Lycosidae > Pardosa > Pardosa pseudoannulata. The sequence goes on along the minus strand of CM063511.1, from coordinate 40,691,879 downwards.
AATAACAGATACTCATCTAAAATATGTGCAGAATTTTTGGCCACTTACTTTCTCTATGTAATTATAAGCATCATGAAAAGTTACCCCATAATTTTCTAAAATTACTACTTTAGTGTCTAACTGAAATGAGCCTTCAGACCTCATAATCCGTAAATAATCGCAAGCCTAACCAACCACCTAAGGAAATCCTTTTAGAATTTGATTTATCATTCTTTATGGATTATATTTTATATTTTTGATATTGAATATTTTTTTGATATTGAATATTTTTTTGATATTGAATTGATATTGAATATTTTATATTTTTGATATTTTTGATTTGATAGTTTCTCGTATTGTGCCAAAGATTTTTGTAGTTCTTCAAATTCAAAGAAATTTACAAGCTTTTTCATACATAACATATTAAAACAAATTAATTTATTGTTATGTATAACAACTTATAACAATAAATAGTGAGTTATTGACTTATACAGTACTTATAAAAATAGAACTATATATTTTCTATCAATATTTAACTGTAAAATTTTTACACTAATGTGGGTTTCAAATGAAAATAATTTGCCCACCATTGTTTAAATAGCAGATACTCATCTAAAATATGTGCAGAATTTTTGGCCACTTACTTTCTCTATGTAATTATAAGCATCATGAAAAGTTACCCCTAAATTTTCTAAAATTACTACTTTAGTGTCTAACGGAAATGAGCCTTCAGACCTCATAATCCGTAAATAATCACAAGCCTAACCAACCACCTAAGGAAATCCTTTTAGAATTTGATTTATCATTCTTTATGGATTTTGGTCCATTCCACTTTCAACTCAC
>CM063511.1:40673557-40686057 GCA_032207245.1 Pardosa pseudoannulata | reverse complement strand
TCAATCGTAATTGTTTGATTTCATTAGTTTTGAAAAGTTGATAAGAATTTAAGAAGGGAGTTTTAAACTTGACAAGTTTTTATTCCATTTCTTTCTGTATTGTGAAGATATTTTGAGAAAAATAATCATTAGACTATATTTTGAAATAAAAGAAATGATAAGGTGATGGTATATAGAGTAGAACCTCGGTATAACGACCCCCTGTGGGACCAACATCATATGGTTATTGTAACGAATTGAAAAAATAAAAAAATTGAGCAAAGAAGTGATGCAACAGTACATACCTAGAGAACGTTTCTATTTATTTGTATTTCCATTACTGAATTTTTGAAAAAAGTCTTTGATTAACGCCTGTTTTAAGTTCATTTGGGAATTATCACTGATTCTTGAAGGAAATCTTCAAAATTAAATTGTCCTTCAAAATATTAAAGCAAGGCATTGATTGCATTGAAGGCTTCTTTTTCATTCCCTTTTTCAAAAGCTTGAACGATTTCTTTTTCGTCGTCGGAATCGCAGATTTCTTTTTTTCCGGTAATACGGGCAATATAATCGCCCTCATTCAAATTTTCTCCGCAGTACTGTAAAGTTTCATCTACCGCACCAAACTCATCAAAAGATAATTGAAGACCCTGAAATTTGACACTGAGGAGCTGGAACATTTCCTTAGTGTCAGGAGTGTCATCTACCTAGAACTTCCTAACGATGGCCGATTGGTTAGTGTGCTGGTCTTCGGTACCGGAGTTCGTGGGTTCGAATACCACTGTGGCATGGATGTTCGTAGCCGTTCGGAATCGGCTTTAAACTGTAGGTCCCGGTCTCATTAGCCTTCGTGTAGCAAAAATTAGACCGTAGCACCCCAAACCAAACCAAACCTAGGACATCAATGTCGTACGTGACGAAAGGGTCCTTTAATCAAACACAAAGAAAGGAGTACAGGTTTCTTGAAGTTGCACCACAGTACAATAATTTTGAAATATCCCACTTGCTCATGAGTTCTGAGGACTAAAGTTGGCGGTTGTTCTAACGAAAAATAATACGCTTGGGGTCGTTGTAATGATTCAAAATTAACATTATTCGTATGGTAAAATAATTGGGACTGTTTAAGATGGTCGTTCTAACGAATGGGTCGTTGTATCATGGCGTCGTTAAAAAGAGGTTCTACTGTATTACAAACTGTTTTTAAAATTACTTACTTAGAATTTCGAATATTTATGTACATAAATTGAAGGTTAAGTAAATTAATCACGTTAAATATTACTATATAATAATACTAGATTTACGGACCGAGCCAATTTGATTCATTAAAAATTTGATCACGATATATATATATATATATATATATATATATATATATATACATATATATTATATATATTTTATATATATATATATATATATATATATATAAAACTTTAATATCACTTTTCAAATACTTAAGTTGGTTTTTAGTTAAGTAATAAAATATATGTAAACTTTCATTCCTCTTCCCCGCAGACCCCTTCATTTCGCAATATCAAATGTAGTATACCCATTTTCACGGTTGTGAGCCAATTTGACTCATACAATGTATATGAAAATAGATAAATATAGTAATAAATATAGTATTAAGTAAATATAAAGTATAAAGTATAAAAAGTATAAAGTAAATCTAGAGAAGAAGTCGAGAACATTTCCATTCCAATGACAGAAATTCATGCTACTGACACACGGAAGAATTGTCAAGTTCAATAATCATACAAAAGAAACAGATGTAGAAACCATTGTGCTAAATGTAATAGAAATGTTTGCGGAAAATGTGTTTCAAAAACAGATTTTATATGTAAAAAAATGTTTTCCATAAATTTTTTGATAATAAACATTTTATTTAAATTAATTTAGAACTATTTTCTTTGCAAAAAACCTAAATTTTCTTGTATGAGTCAAATTGGCTCACTTCAGTAAAAATAGGTATATGATCAGCATCCGTAAATCTAGTGTTAAAATAAACTAACAGTTTATATTCTTCATTTCTAATAGAATTTTTTTTTTAAATTCTTATAATGCTCTTTTCGAATTTTATATAGATTCCTACAAAACTTTTACTAAACATTCCTAAGAAATTATAATAAAATAAATCTAGATATTCGTTTTATACGTTGTAGAGTCTATAAGTTTCAGGAATGGTATTCTGAATTATCACAGGTGTTCGTTGGAAGGGAAATATCTCTTTCGGAGGTTGGCAGCACTAATAGGGAAAAAACGAAGCCATCTGGAATTCATTTGTAAAACTGTTGGCGTTAGTTGCAGATCATTTCTGACAAAGCGAATTTTTCATTCTTCGCATTTTGAACTGTCATCTTTAGAGCAGCGTGCAAACATCAAATTCTGCGTTTTGCTCGAGAAATCACTTTCTGGAATGCTCGAGATGCTGAGGAAAGCATACAGAAACCATACATGAAAAAACTGCTTATATGATTGGCATAAACGTTTTCGTGAAGGTCGTAAAAACATCCATGATGACATCTGGACTGGGCCTACCTCCTCTTCCCATCGCTGATGGTAATGTTGAGTGAGTTCGAGAAATTGTGCTCGAGGACAGACGAATAATCATTGATGCTATTGTTACTTTTTGTAATCGCCTTATTCGTAACAATATCAATAATTTGTGTCCACCGTAAATTTGTTTGCAGATTTACATACTGTGAAGTTTTTATGACTCGTCAACCTGTACTCATTGAAGAAGTAACTGATTTCTTTTTTCGAGGAACAATCAGGCGATTTCACGCAGTAGGGCAAATTCTAAATTATGATAATTCTGGCTTTAGTTTCAAACGGAAGGGCAGTTTATTATTTGTCTATTGGCTGTTGTAAACATGAAAATGAATGGGAAGGGCATTATAGTAGTTCGTGACATTGTGACAAATTGCTCTATGTGCGATAGCAAAATATTTTCAACCATTTAGAGGTCACACGTAAACAAAACCAAAATAAATTGGTTAAAAATTTTTCTCTCGCTCACGAATTAAGACTCAACCCTTTACCTTAATTTGTGTTGCCTCAGACTCACGTGCTTGGCTAGTCCAAGTGACCTTAGAAACAAACACACACATTGCACGTTATAAGACGCACTGGCCTCACTTCACCTTCCTTTGTTAACAGGAAATTAAAGGAAAATTTTGAAAAAAATGAAATTTTCCAAAATTAAAACACAAATGAAAGCGAACACGAGTGTGAGTAAATTTTACCTCTTAATGGAATTGCTGTTATTGGCATTAAAAGGTATCGTGTTTTCTGCAGTTATTTTACTTAGGTTAAGAAAAAAACAATTTAAATAAAAAATGAACGGTTACATAATTATTATGAAATTTAAAATAAAAAAATTCTATTTCCCCCTTTTTTTCCCTGCATGGTTGCGCAAAAATGTCTTTAATTAGACAGGTGATACATAATTATATCGACTTACCGTAGTTTGCAAATTATCGCCACTTTAGCGTTAATGAAAATTGAGCTATAAAGTAAACCCGAGGCATTTAATAATAGCATTTTTCCGTTACTCTGTGCCAGTCTTGTAGCACGCGGAGATTGATTTTCATTATCAGACATTGATCGGCCTTAAAATGACTTTGGAACAAAATTTAATAAAAGGGTTACTAGGAAAAAATTAATTGATTGGAAGTTTTGAAGCTCTAAGATTATCAAATTAACGTGAACAGATTTAAAAGATTACACACACACACACACACACACACACACACACACACACACACATATATATATATATATATATATATATATATATATATATATATATATATATATATATATTGTTACGAACTTCAAAAGCTGGGTTCGGGGATTGAATGGACTTTAAGGACTACAACACGAAAACAATCATTTATTAGCATTCAGTTGGAAAATACAACACACCGTGCGTACTCTGTAAACCCGAGATATCCACTTAACGACTCTCTCTGATTGGGACTCAGCTTGCCTTATATAGGCCCGAAGAAACTGCTGGAATATTCTATAAACCGGAACCGGAAGTTGTCACGTGACGCCACATTTGGCGACACTTGGCGATATTTGGCGACAAAAATAGGTTGTCAAAACTGTCTCCAACGAGCCGGTATCTCGCTAAATTTGGCGAGATACCCATAGAGTCCCATGCTAAATTTATGGTTCACTAAACAAATTCGTAACAATATAATATACATATATATACACGAGTTCACGGGTTTGTGCCCTGCTGATGGCATGGTTCTATGTAGACTTTTGGAATCGGCCTTTAAGCAGTATGTTCTAGTTTTATAATTTCTCGTGTAGCAAAACAATAGATCTTAGTACTCTAAATCTAAAAAAAGCACAGACTTATCCAAATCTGGGAGAACAAATTTCTAGGAGAGGTTAAGTGCTAATAAAACACACAGAATCAAGGAACACAGGATCAGATATCTTTACAAGACTAAGAGGCATAAGTTGATACAAATTGTATTTCTGATTTGTCTGCGAAGTTTTTGGAGCCCTAATTCAGTATCGAACATTTCAGGCAGCTTCTTTATCGAAAAGTCATGACATATTTTAAGCTTTATCGTGGTAATCTTTATATATCTTCAGATAGCCAAAAAAGTTCTAAGCGAGTAATGGCGTAATGTCTAACCATAATATCGCCCATGCATCAAATTTGGCGATATAGTGCCAAATTTGTTGACAGAATCATGACACCAAAAATTTGGCAAACAAGGCGAAAAACACATTTTTTTTAATAACCCCTATCTCGTAGGGTTGCATTTTCAAACTCCGCATTTCTACCTGATTCCGAGACGTTTAGATGTACCCTATACATCATAACTTGTTCCACTAATTTGGAATCCCCTTTTTATACACACACACACACACACATATATATATATATATATATATATATATATACACACACACATATATATATATATATGTATCTATCTATCTATCTATCTATCTATCTATCTATCTATATATATATATATATGTAAACCCAGACATATACAATAAAATTATTGTATTTAAGTGTACTAAAGAAATTTCTTACTGTAAAACTCATTTTGCTTTCTAAAATAGGGTTATAGGCTGCTAGAATTTGCATTTTGTTTCATTTAACCCTTAATTTTACAAGATGTTTTTTCAAATATTATTTAATTTCTGTTATTTTCCCATATCTGTATAGACATTAGGATCTCTGTAAAATAAACAAAAAAAAATATTTTCCATTTTTGAGGTAATTAATGTCTGCTGTGGCTAACACTGACAATTATGTTATATAGTAGTTATAAATATACATGTCCATTGTAGCGGCCAGACTTAGCCAAATTAAGGGTTAATAAATATATTTAGAACAAATGCTAGATCGTTGTCTCTTTGCCCCTCGAAAGTTAGTCAACTTCCAAGGATATTCCCTTTCTATTGTAGACAGATATATTCAAAAGTGGAGGGAAATTTAAAATCCCCCCATTTCACTACAATGATGTAATGCCTTGCAATATCTGTCAATCTGGATGTAAATTTACCAAATGTCACCAAGTTTATGAACGGATGATTTACCTTTTTCTGCTGTATGGCAAACTTTTTTTCTGTGTACTCTGAATGGGCTGATTAATGTTTTATTATTATTATTATTATTATTCTAATATAATATAAAATTATAGAGCCTTTTTTTCGTTTTTCTTTACTTCGTTTACTGTATTTGGCAAGCAAAAGTAAGAACCTTTTTAATTTGCACGTTGGTAATCTAAATGGCGCCAAAATTTTCACCAAATACAGCATATAAAATATAGTTATATTTATGCTTTCTTCCTTTTAGTTCTGTTGAAAATGGCGTCTTTTTGAGAACACCTGAGTATCAAAACTGTATAGAATATGTCCTAAACTTAGGAACTCAGTTAAGGTAATTTATATTCTTAAATAGATGATTTTACTAAAATAAGAATACTTGCTCCATTTTAATTTTAATTTTAATTTTTAGAATGTTAAACAAGATAAGTTATTTATTAGAATTAAAATAAGGCAAGGTACTGAAAAAAGTGCTGCATATCATAAGTCTAGAGAGAAATGCCAAATCCTTGGAAATACTAGATACCATATTTGAGAACTCTTGTAACTATATTTGCCTGAGATGTTTTATTATTTCAATTATTAAATATTGTTTACTTTTTAAAGTATTTAAGTGTATTATCTTTAGTTTTTTTGAGTTTATTAATATGATTAATACGATTACATAAACGTTACGAAGTTACGTTATTTTTATTATTAGACTTGAATTTTTATTCCCTTTCGAAAGATTTCCCACCGTTTATTTCAGAATACATTACAATATTGTGTTTATTGATTGAACATATCATAACTTAGGGTCATGTTGGCGATTATTTTGAAGTCGCCAAGAATGAGTCAAATTGGATTCCTAAACTTGAATTCTAGGAACAGATAAATTATAGACGCCGATCCCGTCCGCCATGTTTTTTGGCGACCAACAGGAAAACGCGTGTTTTGAAATATCGCCAAGTAGAAAAACATGGCGACGGTACGCGTTTTCTGTAAAATTCTCCCCCCCCCCCAAAAAAAAAAAACATGGCGGCGGTCACACGGCATATTTAAAACACAATATTTTGCAAAAATAGTAAGAACCAAAATAACTTCACCCGCCATAACCAAATTAACTAGATCTAAATACTAAAAGATACTAAATGATGAGAACAAAAACAAAATGTTCCAACCAAAGCATCTTGCTTGATTTAGAATATCCTGATGCTTTTTAACAATTTCAAAAATAGTAAGAACCGAAATAACTACACTCACCATAACTAAATTACTAAATACCAGAAAATGATAAAAACAAAAAAAGTGACTTACTAAATCCCAGAAAATGATAAAAATTCAACCTGAGGTAGGTGATTGTAAACCAAAAGAACAGCTAAGATGCAAATTTCTGGAATAGTGCTGGGTACTGACGCCAGAAATCACGTGCATCAATGAGGTGCAAGAACACATTAGAGCTGCCATACCCCACCACTAAAGTCAGAGCAAATACACCAATCCACTCATAGCCCCACAAAATCACCAAAAATCGCCAAATTTGGCGACAAAAAAAAAACACGGGTTTATAATGCATCTGTACCGAATTCTACTCATAATTAGTTAGAATTTGATAGTTAAAAGAGTTAACCGAGACAATTTTTGAATAGAGCACGCCGGTTCCCCCAGTCTTGTTTTATTTTTTGGCTACCACCATGAATTGGTGGTTTTTGGTTGATAGATAATAAAATGGCGGAAATTAAGTATTTATGAGAAGCACTTTGAATTTATGAAAAACTCAAATAAATCTAACATTTTATACAGTTTTTTGTAGAGCAAAATGTAACCAAAAATATCACAATTAATACTATTGGTTTGATATTAGAACAGGGTACCCCGCCAAATTGGCGATAAAACTCTAATCATGGTAAACTAACAATTTTCTCCTGCTCTTGCAGTGTCCAAAGAATTCGTGTCTATATTTCATTATTCATATTATTTTGGTATTCGGCTTGCTTTTTACATAATAAAGGCGACAAATTTATGTTTGTTACTAATTGTGAGAAATTAAATTGAATGGCTATAAGCTTGGTAAACAACGGTGATTTTGCCGAAACTTCAAGCCAGTTAAACTAGTATTTAACCATTTCTTACTGGTTTGTGGTTCAATTCCATTGTGTTTTGTAGTCAGAACTGCTATTGAATATAGTTTATAAATTCATGTTTTGTAAACATCGCCAATAATTTCGCCAAATTCGCCAAGGGGTACCCTGTTTTTAAGTAACAACATACTATTTAAAACTCATTGAAATATTATCTTAAGCAAAATTTGCAGATGAAAACATAAAGAAATATACCATTTTAAGCAGAAAGAAACATATTTTAGTTAATATATGGAAATTAAATTATTTAAAAAAATTATACAAGTAAAACAAGTTTAAGTATTCCTATTTTGCAATTCCACAATGCTGTCAAGTTCGGAGAAAAAGCGTGCGGAATGCTAGGGACATCTGTACCACATTACCTAACAACATTTGTTAGAATCCCAGTTCCGGGGGCCGGTCGCCATGTTTTTGGCTCTATTTTTGTACAAGTGATATCCAAATTGTCGCCAAGTGATGTTTACAATTTGTGCTTAGTTTTGCATTAAGTTTATACCGAATTTCAAAGCATATTTTAAACAAAAAAAGCTTTGAAATTTTGTTAAGATAAATACAAATTAAAAAAATAGAAAATAAAAAATACAGCAAGGTTTGCCAGAAACTGGGTTCTAGAATTTGGCGACATCACCCACGCTTGGTGTGCCCACTGAACTCGATTCGTTTTGCCCCCCGAATTGAGATACGGCCCAACGTTTTCTCCAAATAAAATGTTTACTTAGTTTAACTATTAACTATTAAAATTAAGTATTAAAAAGTTTAGACATATATCTATAAAAATAAGAAAATTAACTAAAATTTTAGTTACATAACAACTTTTAAAAAACATATTAAAGGAAAAAGCAAGCACTTACTAATTATGGACCCAAATTTGAATGGAGAAATTTGGACGAAAGTAGAACTACAGTAAGCTCCAGGTGTAATAAACTGCTAATGATAAGCTATACAATTACTGTTTTTCTGTCATTGACAAGTTTGAAACAGTTGCCATATCAACCAACAAAATCAACAATCATGGAGTATGACATCATCGCGTGCTTGAATTTAAGTAATGCCTTAACATCTAGGTTAAAACTAATCAAAGATTAAGGTTAAGGCGATTAAGGCGATTTCACGCAGTAGGGTACACCTCAACTTATGACAATTCTGGGTTTAGTTTCAAACGGAAGGGCAGACGTCTGGATAATTAAGCAACGGTGGAGAGTCGCCGTTGACTAATGAGAACGCAACATCTCGTTTTGTCGCCAAACCAGTGTATTTAGGCTTTGCAAAAACGTAAAAAACACCAATGTAGAATAGGCAACCACGATTGCACAGATTATAACACAATAAACACAGACTATAACAACGTGTAATTTGTCTATGCCATGATTGTTTAGATGGATTGTACGAGCGATTGCTTTGAATAAAAACTGTTTTTGATTAAATAAAGAAAAAATTATAATACAACTATATTTTATTAATATATAATAAAGAAATTTTGAAATATTCAAACTTCTGGCATCTTTTTCTCTTAATTTCAATGGCTTTTTCAGGTTGTTGGTTTATTGAAACAATAAACAATTTGAATTTCTTTTCAAATAGGTTCTCCTTTGGTTTCTTATAACCATTTCAGGTAGATCTGTCATTATTAGAAAAAAGCTTAAATTTTATTTAATTCGTAGTAAAAAAAATTATTACTACCATTAAAAGTTAAAATTACTTAATGAAAGAGGTTATTGCGTGTTACAGTCTGCGCAATCAGGGTTGCCTATTCTACGGTGGTGTGTTTTATGCCTTGGCGAAACCTAAATACTCTGGTTTGGCGAAGAAACGAGATGTTGCGTTTTCAGTGGTGAACGGCGACTCTCCACCGTTTCTTAATTATCCAGACGTGAAGGGCAGTTTATTGTTTGTCTATTGGCTGTTGTAAACATGAAAATGAATGGGAAGGGCATTATAGTAGTTCGTGACGTTGCGACAAATTGTTCGATACGATTAGCTCTAATCAGGACCAAATTAAAACTTTGAATCACAACGTGCATTGTTTATTTGTGTGTTATTTAAGCCATGTCTTAACAACTGGTTTAAAATTAATCAAAGATTAACTAAAATACATTTTCGTAGCTTTAAATATACAATTAGCTCTAATCAGGACCGAATTAAAACTTTGAATCACAACATGCGTTATTTATTTGTGTGTTTTTGCACTGAAAAGCTGGAGGGATGTCACAGAAGGTTGAACTAGAGAATATTTCTCGGATCCATCGCAGTTGCATCATTTCGTCAGGAAACCGGTCACGATTGCCTCGCCAAAGACCTTTACCGCACTCTATGTAAATGTGCCGAACGATGGCCGATTGGTTAGGGTGCTAGCCTTCGGTACCGGAGTTCGTGGGTTCGAATCCTACAGCGGCATGGATGTTCGTAGCCGTTCGGAATCGGGTTTAAGCTGTAGGTCCCGGTCTCATTAGCCCTCGTGTTGCAAAAAAGTAGACCGTATCACTCCAAACCAAAACCAAAAACTATGTAAATGTAACAATAAGTTACATTCGGTTTAGCTTTTTTTACCCCTTCTCATAAGCTTTCGTCAAAGACATACAGGACAGGACCGGTTTAAACTAGAAAGAAACTTTGGACTTCTCCCAACCAATAGAAGGGCTCGTTGGTTTTTCGGGATTCTGTTGGTTGGTTTTTCGGGCTCGTTTGTTTTCGGTTGGTCTTCGGGATTGGATTTCGGGGGACCTCTGTTTTTTCTCCGAGTGACAGTCTGATTATTTTAGAGGACAAGGTTGTTGCCAGAAGAGAAAAGAGGGTGAATGCTGCTGGCATCCGCGGTTTCCGGGATAGACATTTTTGAGCTTCACGAAAAAAGGAAAAACGGAGCCATCATGGCGAAACTGACTCCGAATCCAGAGGAGTCTCCTCTATCTACAAATGATAAGTTGTATTCCAGTTGTATTCCTTAGGCATTTATTTAATAGTATAAAATCATTTAATCAAGACCTATTTGTCTATGTGTTTTTTTAATGAGTTTAAATTTCTTCTTTCTCAAACACTAGGCAAACGTAACATTATTTTTACAGTAAACGAAATTTTGAAAAGGACAAAGATCACCTTACAAAGTGTCCAAAAGAGGAAAACCTCTACAATCGATATTGGGAGGCAAGGCAGATAATGCAATCGACACCTAGAGATTGATTTTCTTTTGTTTTGAATGTTTTAATATTTAATTGTTCGTGTTTTAATATTCTTGTTTATTATTGTAGTTTTTATGAGCTTTGTTACTATTTTATCTTTTTGTAACTATTTATTGCCTTAATTTCATACATCTGTGATGTGTGGAAGCCAATGACGTAGAATCAAGAGTTTCTGCAATGAATATATACAATACATATTTTACATATATATACATATACATATATCAATACATATAAAAGATTATACATACATATATTATATATTATACACCATTATATATATATAAACATATATATATATATATATATTAATATATATATATATATATATATATATATATATATATATATTATATATATATACACAATACATATACATATATATAACATATACCCACATATATATACATATATATACATATATATATATATATATATATACACATATATATACATTATATACATATATATATATATAACATATATATACATATATATACAAATATATATACATATATATATATATAAATATATATATATATATATATATATAAATATAATATATATATAAAATATTACATATATATATATATATATATATATAATATTATGTATAAATATATATATATATATATATATATATATATATACTCTATATAAAATTATATAATACTATATATATATATATATATATATATACAATATATATACAAATATTACATATACATATAATATTTATCACATTATATATAAATATATACATATATATATAATATATACAATATATATATAAAATATATATATATATACATAATATATATAATATATATATATATATATATATTAAAAATAATATATATATATATATATATATATATGTATATATACATATATATATATATATATATATAATATATACATCTCCATTTATACATATAAAATTTTAATATATTTATATATATATATATATACATATATATATATATAAAATACATATCTATATATACATATATAGTATTTTATATATATATAATACTTATTATACATAATATATATATTATAACATATATATATATATATTATATATATAAATATATTTATATATCTATATGTATATATATATATATGTATATATATATATATTATATTTATATATATATATATATATATTAATTCTATATATTATATATTATTATATATATTATAAATATATTATATCTTATATATATATATATATTTATTATATATATATATATTGTATGTAATATTGGCGAGACTCATTCTCACAACAAAGTTTATTCCTGGTAAATAAACATGAAATCAGTACAACAGGCAAACCTTTACAACTTCGTTCACAAGTGAAATGTGGGCGAGACTCTGAAAATCACAACACAGTTTATTTCTGGTAATAAACATGAAATCCGTACAACAGACAGACAGCTTTACAACTTCGTGCAAATCAGCCAATGTGATCCGCACTTCTCTTTTCAAGTAGGGATTCCAAAGGTAAAAGACTACGAATAATCCCTAAGCACAATTGATCACGTGATACAAAATAGCATGTTAGAGAGACTCGCTAATATTGATAAGTAGTCCAGACAGATGAACTAAGGTTATAACGTGTCTGGAGAGAATACCG
>CM063511.1:40658557-40668557 GCA_032207245.1 Pardosa pseudoannulata | reverse complement strand
TATATAATATATATATATATATATATATATATATATATATATGTATATATATGTATGTATATATACATATATATTATATATATATTTATATGGATATATATATATATATATATATATATATATATATATATATATATATATATATATATATATATATATATATATATATATATATACCGTAATTTCGCACGCATAGTCCGCACCATCGTATAGTCCGCGGGCGCGATATTTATTTAAAAATTTTCATAAATCCTCAGATAGTCTTCACCAATAGATAATCCGCGGACTATACGTGCAAAAATATGTATTTTAGTATGGCAATATTTAATTATTTTAACCCTAAGTGCAGTAGATAAATAAAAACCCTATATATAAAACCCTAAGTGCAGTAGAGTGCCGAAAAGTCTGGATTAGACTCAGTTAATTCCACCTTTAAAATTTGAAATAATTTCTTCTGCCATAGCTTCGGTTACGAATTTTAACTCTTAGGAGCAGAACTGACATTTCTGCTACGTTATCACGATGACGGCGACGAGTTCCTCGACAGGATCGTCACGGGCAATGGAATTTGGATTTCGCACTTTACCCCATAAACCAAGCAGCAATCACCAAGATGCATCGGCATCATAGTGGATCTTAGGTCAGGACGAAATTCAAACAGACGCTGTCGGTACGGAAAAGGATGTGCCCGGTGTTCTGAGACAGGAAGGCTGGTTCCATTCACAGGCGGCAGAGTTCTACGACAGAGGGATACAAAAGTTGATCCCACAATACGACAAGTGTCTCAATTCTGGTGATGGCTATGTTGAAAAATAGCTGAAACATTGCTGTACTTGTTGCCAATAAATATGTCCATGGAAGTGTGAGTTCTTTTTTTCTTTTAATTAGGGAAACTTACTTTATGGACGCGCCTCTTATATATACGCTTTGTGCTTGGATGTATTAACTATCCCCTAATGCGTATGTGTATACCTTGTATAGGTCAGTATACCTAATAACAATAAGGAAAGTACTAAGAAACGTATTGCAGAAAGACTTATACGTCCAAAACAGTTAAAGCACTGACTGAGCAAGACGTATATATACGCCAGAGAGAGTTAAGAGATTCACAGACAAACTAGCTATATATAACACGCTTCCTCAAATTGCCGAGTTAAATCAACACACTGAAAAAAATTAAGATAACCAGAGATATTATTAATGTAAATAAATTAGATCTTAATTAAGAAACCAAGAAATTTTTTTATTTGCTTGCGTAAAACTAACAAACATTATTCCCTAAAACTAATTCGAGACGAAAGAAAATTGAAATAATTCGAGGATTATACACTACAACCAATTTGTAATTTTTGTCCTTTCTCTATTTTCCAAGATAATTTGTTACTTACAATTAAAGCAAATTATATCAAGAAAAAGAGTTATTCATTGCAGGAGGTGTGTTTTTAAAATTTGAAACCATTTATGAAGATAAGTAGAAAAAAAACCCACTTTGTAATTACATTCTATGCAATAAGAGAATTGATGGATTCGTAAGTACCAAAGGAATTTTTATATGTCCAAATGAAAATAATTCTGTTATTTAATAAAACCTGGAGAAAAATAGAATTAATCAAAATTTATCAAATCTGTAGGGGTAATATTTTAAGATATTCACAGAAATTAATTACGTTCTTTAAAGAATTTCAATTTTACGCTCTGCATGTATTTATTTTCTTTCTTTAGATAGATTAAAGTAAAGCTTTTAATGTTTATTTTTGCCCGGTTTCATAAAGTCGTTTATTCGGAGGATAGTTTACCAACTATTGAATGCATCTAGGATTTATTTATCTGTGGTACGGGTCCCCTAAGGGTTTGTGACGTCTGAGGTATCACTTTCGTGGTATACATTTTGTTAATTTTACAGATTTTTGAAAGAACTCTAGGGAATCAATTTGAAACCTTTTCATCTTTGTAAAAGGTATGGTAATATAAAAGCTTTTTTAATCGGCTTCAATAAATGTTTGGAAACTAATTTTGAATGCGGCAGCATTCTAGTTTAGAAAGAGTTATTTTTAGTATAGTATTTATCATTTTCCACTTGAAATAAATTACACTTTTTCATGAAAGACTATAATTTCTACGCTCGTATCAGAAGTTTGAAGTTATGAGAAATGTATAATCATTCGTTAGTTTATATGATACATGCACATAGATAATATGTATTTGGATGTGCACGTATACAATGGTTTCGTTTGGTTTGGAGTACTACGGACTACTAATGAACAAAGGACCTATTAATGAGAGATTAGTTATGAGAAATCTATAATCATTCGTCAGTATATGATACATACACATAGATAATATGTATTTGGATGTGCACGTATACAATGGTTTCGTTTGGTTTGGAGTACTAGGGGCTACTAATGAAACCAGGACCTATTAATGTGAGGTTAGTTATGAGAAATGTATAATCATTCGTTAGTATATGATACATGCACACAGATAATATGTATTTGGATGTGCACGTATACAATGGTTTCGTTTGGTTTGGAGTACTACGGACTACTAATGAAACCAGGACCTATTAATGAGGGCTTAGTTATGAGAAATGTATAATCATTCTTTAGTATATGATAAATGCACACAGATAATATGTATTTAGATGTGCACGTATACAATGGTTTCGTTTGGTTTTGAGTACTACGGACTACTAATGAACAAAGGACCTATTAATGAGAGATTAGTTATGAGAAATCTATAATCATTCGTCAGTATATGATACATACACATAGATAATATGTATTTGGATGTGCACGTATACAATGATTTCGTTTGGTTTGGAGTACTACGGACTACTAATGAAAGCAGGACCTATTAATGAGATGTTAGTTATGAGAAATGTATAATCATTTGTTAGTATATGATACATGCACACAACTAACATGTATTTGGATGTGCACGTATACAATGGTTTTATTTGGTTTGGAGTACTACGGACTACTAATGAACTCAGGACCTATTAATGAGATGTTAGTTATGAGAAATGTATAATCATTTGTTAGTATATGATATATGCACAAAGCTAACATGTATTTGGATGTGCACATATACAATGGTTTCTTTGGTTTGGAGTACTACGGACTACTATGTACTCAGGACCTATTAATGAGATGTTATGAGAAATCTATAATCATTCGTTAGTATATGATACATGCACACAGATAATATGTATTTGGATGTACAAGCATACAATGGTTTCGTTTGGTTTGGAGTACTACGGACTACTAATGAAACTAGGGTCTATTGCATAAAGCTATTTTTGAGCGGCTTCAAACATCAATGCCAGTGGCGGTATTTGAAGCCCAAAAAGCAGCCTCCTGCTTATTCGGCCATTATTCGGCCTTGTTGAGGACACTAATTGAAATGAATTCTTTCTGTCCATTTTTCCTTCATTAACAGTTCTGAATCATCTTAATTATTATTCTGTTGCGAAATATTAATTTCCAGATATATTCCAGATAGCAAATTTATTTTGCAGCAAACTTGCAGCACGCTTGCTTTGCAAGCCTGCAAACTTGCAAGTTCAGCATGACAAGTCTCCAAGTTTGAAACTAAACTGCAACAAGTCTAAAAATTTTCGCTTGCTTCAAGGCTGTCATGATAAGGTCGCCGCAGTTTTTCCGTAAAATAGGGTTGCAAAGGAGTAGTTGCTTTATGTTCCAACTAACTTGCAGGAGTTTTGCTGCAAGTTTGTCGAGTCAAATTTGTTATAGCAAGATATTATCCAGAAAATATCAAACTTGTTGCAAGTATGGATTCTATCTGGGATAAGATGTTTCTGTAATATTATCGTATGTAGAATTTGATATTTATCGGACGCAATGAGCTTATATAATCAGGCAAATGAAGGTGTTAATAGAAACTCTCGTTTATAGTATAAAACTCTAAATAATCTTGTTTTATCTCTAATCATTTATAAGTTTTGAGGGTTGTTCTCTTGGTAGTTTACTAATTACTGAAAATATATAAGATTACTTACTTGTAGTTCGAGATACTTCAGTTAACTTTTGTTTTCATTCCTGGATCTATTGCGAGGTTTCAGTTGGGTATTTTTAGAACAAGTTGGAGCGCTGTGGCTTAGTCGGCAAAGGCAACGGTTTCGTAACTGAGAGGTTGCGGGTTCGGAACCCGACCTGTTCTAAGATATTAATTTAAAATGTACGTTATATCACTATCCCCAAGGTTAAATTTTTTTTTCAATAGAAAAGGCTAATATTTTTGCAGCTGTATTATCTACAGAATAAATTATTGTTATTCGGTCAATTTAACAATAAGATTATTTTTAATGACTAATTAATTATAACTTCATACATTTCTGTTATACTTCAAATTTGGATAAGTTTTTGAATTTCATATATAACAAAATTATGTATTACTAACTCATTCTGTAAAATACAGTCGTGAGATCAACTTAGTTGTAAGCTAACTACAATATTCATGATTAAGTTATCACGATGACCTAATACAGCAAGCGAAATTATTTTTTAAAAGTAAATTTGTTTATATTAATTGCACTTTATTGGTAGTTCCAATTAATTAAAACAAATTATTTCATGATTTCATAAAAATTGAAACAGGTATTAAAAATTTCACTTACTTAGTATAATTAAAATCTTAGCATAATTAAAAAGATATTTTAAGATTCATGCACCATCGAAAAGGATTGCTTTCATCATACATAAAGAACCCTTTAGATAGCCTTTGATACCCTTTAAAATTTGCTTTCTTTCCCCATTCGCCTAATTCCAAAATATTTTGGGATATTATTATCAATATCTGAAGAATATTCAAAATGTGAAGTGAAGCATAAAAAATACACACAAAAACGTAAAAAATATATATTGAATTGTAAACGGATTATTCATAACTAGCAGTTTCAGATCTAAGGTTGGCAGTATGTACTTAATTATAGTTACGTTACCGATAAACTTTTAAGGGCTAATTTATTCATATAAATTTTATGTAAAAGTGATAATATTTAGAGTTATAGCCACTGGTTTCACTATTGGAGAAGTACTTGCTTTTGTACATTATAATTATATTAAATTTTTCGATACTTTTCATAAGATGAAACTAAAAGTACAGCGAAGATCAATGTTAAGCTGCAAGAATATGTGAAAGTATTTCTTGAATAAGAGTATCAAAATTTGGTGATAGTTATGATGAACTTAGCTTGCCAACTAAATTCCATTCAAAAAGTTAGTTTACTATAATTTTTGGCTCGGTTATACTAAAATTATCATACTGAAATTATTGTACTAAAAAGTGCTTGAGTATCAATCAGAAGTTATCTTTTGTGTAGCAAACATTTAAAAATGGTATTTACAAAGAACTAAACTGTTATAAGGCAAAAAATTTCACAATTCGGCTGTCGGAATAAAAAAATAAATAGTTGATATTTTCTTTATTTTTTTAATAAATCTTTCACACCCACTAGTTAAAGAATTGTACCACTAATATAATTCAATGAAAAGAGAAAATAATATATACCACTCTAATACAGTCCTGTTTTCACCATTTATTCTCTTAAAATATAGGCGACGGTATCATTTATAAGCAATAATCCTCTACACCCTTTTCTTCTCATTTTGCCACCAAATACATTTTATTTACATCCCATTCTAAATAAAGAAACACCATTATAATTAAATAATATGCAAATACCTCTCGATGAATGGAATTCCACTAATGCCGGAGGGGTGACTGTTTGTAAATCCATAATCATTATCTTCCACCAGACCGTGCCATAAACATTATTTAAACACATTCCATTCCGAATTTCGAATCGGAATATATATGAGAGGAAAAAAAGATTACGCTCCTTTCCATTTTAATGAAATATTGTATTATTTAAAGTAATTATGAAAGTTCTTTAATAACTAGTGTCCCATTTTACTTATTTGAGTTGAAAAATGACTTTACGTTTGTTACTCTGGTCTTTAAATGGAAATGATAAATCATCATACAGCGTCGGATGACGCTAATTTAGTTTTAGAACTGAAAATGGAATTTTTTAACATACAAACCTGAGGGTTTTTAATTCATCTTTAAAATCTAGGATGATATAAATTGAGATGCTGATTAAGCATGTAGAACAGGGGTGGGCAAATACTTTTAAGCGTGGGCCAAAATGAAATTTTCAAAATATCTCCCGGGCCGGAGGTTTGGTTTTGGCTTGGTTTGGAGCGCTACTGTCTACTGTTTTGCACACGAGGGCTAATGAGACAGGGACCTACATCTTAAAGCCGATTCCGAACGTCTACGAACATCCATGCGATAGTGGGATTCGAACCCACGAACTCTGGTACAGACGATCAGCGCCGTAACCAATCGGCCAGCGTTCGGCCCGGGCCGGAGGACTATACCGCGTACGCTGTGCACACACGAATGTTTTGGGTGGAGTTTTTTTCCCTGCCCAAGAAATTTTTTTGACAGACACACTATAAGTATCATTTTAAAGCATTTGGACAGAGAAATTTGACAGTTAATAAGAGATAATAGTAATAATAAATTGTCTTACTTAGATGTATATGTGAACAATTTGTGCCTAGTAAAATATGTCACGTAATTTTTAAAGAAATATGATCCATTATATTAAATTAATGGTCATTAAATAAATCAGTTAATGAAAGATTTTATTTTCATATTTATTTATATCTTAACTATACAAATTTCATTATTTATATGTACACTACGCATACAAATACTGTTGATTTCAATAAAATCGCATATAAGAGATAAAAAAAAATCGCATGCAGGATTTTTCAACGGGTCGGATAAAGCAAGGAAAAGAGCCGGATTCAACCCACGGGAAGGATTTTCCCACCTATGATGTAGAGTATAGTTTATACATGTGTACAAGAGCTCCTCTCTCAGTCATATTCATCAGTTACCAGTATTAACACATTGTTTGCCGGTACATTTCGCAGCGGAATTGTACCGGGAGCGGGCGTTTTGCTCGTAAATTTAGTTATTCAGTTAAATCTCAATAGATCGAAAATTATTTAATTTTGTAACCAACTTTTCGTATTTTATATTGAAATATATAAACAAATATATTGGAATTTTATAAGGAAAAATTCCAAAAAACCTTCTGCATTTTTATTTTATCTCTTGTACTGACTTTTATCCATTGAACGAGGTAAATATATATTGAAGTCTATTTTCTTTAAACGTGTTGAAATATTGAAATTTTTTATGTGGTATACTCATCTCTACGGATATGCATTAATTTTATGCAATCGTAATGTAGACAAAAATTTTATTAACACATTGTGTGCTGGTACATTTCGCAGTGGAATTGTACCAGGAGTGGGAGTTTTGAGTGTTAACTTAGTTATTCATTTAAATCTCAATAGATCGAAAATTATTTAATTTTGTAACCAACTTTACGTATTTTATATTGAAATATATAAACAAATATATAAATAGAAATATATAAATAACAACCATAAGATTTTTGTAAACAAAATATATTTTTTAGTTTATAAATTAATAATAGTATCGTAAATATGAAAAATCGAATAGAAATAGTAGTATATAGTTTTCATTTTTTCGAATTATGTTACATATAAACATTTTTACCTTCCAGAATCTATGTAGTAGACAAGAACATTTGGCTTCGTTTTGCTGTATATACCGTTATTTTTGTACCCACAAACAAACCATGTTGTTGCACTACTATTACAGAACTTGTAAAAATTTGTTCTAAACCAGAGAAGAACATTTTATTTTATCAAGGATAGAAAAATGTTATTATATTGAACATTTTAATCTTGAAAGGCATTATGCCCCATGTAAGGCATTATGCCATGTAAATTTAGTTATTCAGTTAAGTCTCAATAGATCGAAAATTATTTAATTTTTTAACCAACTTTTCTTATTTTATATTGAAATATATAAATGAATATATAAATAACAACCATAAGATTTCTGTAAACAAAAAACATATATTTTAGTGGATAAATTTATAATAGTATCGTAAATATGAAAAATCATATAGAAATAGTAGTATATAGTTTTAATTTTTTCGAATTATGTTATATATAAACATTTTTACATTATAAAAAATGAAAAGAGCAATCATAAAACTAATAATGTTTTACAGTGTGGCAACTTTGAAAGCATTTTCCTCTGTGAAGAGGTACACGGCAAAATTTGCTTATGTAAGATGTTTCACTCCGCACTTTTTTCACAGCACATACACGACATTGTCTTTGCGGCTTTTTCTCCTTCTCAGGAGTAACCCTTTTCTCTAAAATATGTTTCCGCATATCCAATGATAATCTTTCAGGAGGGTCATATTTAGGTGCCCTATGTGTACTAGATGTGGGCGGCCCTGGATCTCGAATGTTAGTTTCAGGTAACTGATCAGTTACCCATTCCAATGCGACATCATATAAAAGTTTTTTATATTTAATTTTTTTCGCCTTTGTGGAATTGTATCCGAAGTTCTAAATTTTTTCAGAATCTATGTAGTATACAAGAACATTCGGCTTCGTTTTCCTGTATATACCATTATTTTTTTACCCACAAGTAAACCATGTCGTTACACTAACCCATACTAGTACGTGTCCCACGCTCAAGTATCAATCTTCAGAAAACTTAATAGTACGTGTCCCGCATACAATGTGTTAAATTATTCACTGATCAGCAAAATATGACAATCAAAATGATTGCCAATGCACGTTGGTATGTCCTAAATAACGACATACACAACGAATTAAATATCCCCACTCTTTCAAATTTTTAGAAACACTCAGTTGAATTTTTATAACATTATTAGAAATGATCTACTTTTGGAACCCTCCGACAATGACCTCGTAGACGGTAGCAATAGTAAGCGGCGTCCTTTCTCTCTAATGTCTCTTAAAAAATAAATAAATAAATAAATACGTGCTGGCACGTGTGAAATTATTACGTGTTATCTCAACAGACCTGGTGTAACTCGCTGGTACGTAATACCTTGTTATAGACAGGTAACGTTATTGTAAATTATACTGAGAGTGTTCGTTATATAGAGTGTAAATTGTAATTCTTGAAAATAACATCAGTATATATCACCGATAACACTGTAGGATTAATGATCATAAGGTTCGTCTACATTAAGATAGATCTGTAGTTTAAATGAATGGAACATACCCATCAAGTTGGAGTACCCTATGAGTAAGAAGTCAGATACAGGTTGGACGTAGATAAACTGTAGAAGAAGTAACTGAAGAAGTTTAAAGTGAATGGAACACACCCATCAAGTTGGTGTACCCAATGTGTAAGAAGTCAGATACAGGTTGGACGTAGATAAACTGTAGAAGAAGTAACTGCAGAATAACTGCAGAAGTTTAAAGTGAATGGAACACACCCATCAAGTTGGGGCACTCTATGAGTTAGAACAAAGTACAGGTTCGACGTAGATCAATTGTCGAACAGGAAGAGATTTTAAAAGCAAAATGAAAGTAGTTCATCTATGTCAACATTATTTTCAGTTTTCAGAGGCTTGCTACATAATCGTATCGTTCATGTAGCAAGTATTTACAAAAAATAAAACTGAAATATGGAAAAAATTACATATCCCAGCTACTTAAATAAAAATTAAATACCTACGTGATGATTTTCTTTATTTCTTTTAATAAATGTTTCATATACTTCCCTTAAAGAAAAATAGCTTCAGAACAATTCAATAAAAAAAGAAAATAATATATACTACGTAATTACAGTCAAGTTTTCACCCTTTATCCTCGTAAAATATGTGCGACGGTATCATTTATAAGTAACAATACTCTACCGCTATTTTCGTCTCATTTTTGTCACCAAATACATTTATCTAACATCCCGTTCCATATAAATAAACACCATTATAATTAAATGATATGCAAATACCTTCCGATGAATGGAATTTTACTAATGCCGAAGGAGTGACTGTTGGCACATCCATAATCATTATCTTCCAGACTGTGCCATAAAC
>CM063511.1:40648557-40651057 GCA_032207245.1 Pardosa pseudoannulata | reverse complement strand
CCTATTTATTTACTGGACGGATCTCAGACGAGGCTTAGAAATAAGTACGCGAGATACAAGGCCCCCGTGTAAGACACCAACCAAACCAAACCGCTCGTATAGACACCATTAGCTGTAGTATTAATAGCATGTATATACAGTACTTTATAGTTTTTACATAAGATAGCATATATAGCATACATATATAGCATGATAGTCTACATATATAGCATTATAGAAGGCATATATAGCATGATAGTATACATATATAGCTATGGTACCATCCATATTTCAAATAGCATTTTAAAAACTAACAAATATTTTCAGAAAAACAAGTTTTGATAAACATGACCTAGGTTTAAGAAAAATTGCAAGTGAATTATTTACTTATACTTTAATATATACGTGTAAAAAATTTCACTCATAAATCTAAGGTAATATTTTTTAAAAGCACTATTTAACAATCACCATCCCCTTAAGAAGTAAAATCAAACTTTAAAAAATAAATAAAAAAACTTCAAAACTTATACATCCTCAAAACAATTTTTCTACACCCCGATTTCTATTTTTTTCCTTTCAAATTCCTAGGGTCCTCGATCTGTTAAAAGCAATCTTAGATTTCCTATTTAGCATGCACGGCAAGTTTAAGCCTTCCAAACAATGGATACTTATGACTGAGAAATCGGATACTTAGGCTAAAAGCTCTTCTGGGACTTCAACCAAAGAAATTTATATTCCACTCAGGCCCGGGACTAAATTAAAATAAGGGGGAGTGTTGACTTTTTCAATGAGTCGCTAATTTATTTTTCCGGAGAAAATATTGGACGTGGAAATGAGCCGCATCGAATTTCCACTTTTTTTAAAAACTATAACGGGGAATAGAAAACTTTGGAAGTCATTTTTTCCCGTATAATAAAAAGAAGGGATTACCAGGAACGGTGGAAGTTTAAACGTGAGAGCAGGCACACATACACTTATAAATACATTCAACCCGCATACGTCGTTTTATTTCTGTGGTCCCAATTTTATTCATATAGCAATAACAGTAGACAATCCAGGTTTGAACTTAATAAAATGAAGTTTCTTTAATTTCAAACTTCCCTATCCATTTCTACGGGAAGCTTAGCTAATTGATTGTTAAACAAAGATAAAAAATATTGTTAAGAATAAAAAATATTGTTAAGAAATTTGTAAACATGTAATGAGTATGGTATCTGGCCAAATTGGAGAGATATTGGCTTCTTGGCGAAGTTTTGGGAGACTCATTTTTGGCGCTAAGTTTGGCGATATATCGCCAAATTTGCCGACCTGGGGATTTTTGTTGCCGACCCCCTGTCTCTGGATTTTACTAGAGGCTTGTGGAAATTTCCAGAAACTTGAAAACTATGTAAAGAGGCCGCGAGTTCTCGTAAAAAGTCTACTTCAAATTTTTATTTTCAATACTGTTCTGATGTCCCTGGCCAAAACATATTTTTGTGTTTTCGTATCCCTAAACTCTCTACTCTTCAGTTACTGTGAGCCGAACGATGGCCGAATGGTTAGGGCACTGACCTTCGGAACCGGAGTTCATGGGTTCGAGTCCAACTGAGGCATGGATGTTCGTAGCTGTTCGGAATCGGCTTTAAACAGTAGGTCCCGGTCTCATTAGCCCTCGTGTAGCAAAAAGTAGACCGTAGTGCTCCCAACCAACCAACCAACCTTCAGTTACTGTGTTATGAACTCACGAATCCACCATTCTATCCTTATCTTTCATCTTTTATTTTTTTATACTCTGCTCGTTGTCAATTTCACTGCTTACTGCAAGAAATCTGTGGATTTGACGGCTAGGCCCAGGTAATCCAGTTGACCCATCATCTTGAAGGTCATAAAAAGTCAGTTCGCTCTTAGGTCTCGTGAAAGTAGGACCTGTGTTTTTGCTCTCTGTATTGCTCTGAAAAAGTTCACCAAAAGGCTGCCAAGTTTTATCGTCATCCTTTGTAAATATGATGCATTTGGTGTGTTAATAATTGTTACTGTTTTTGTCTTAGCCAAAGTCTATTCAATCCAATGGCCTGCCACCCCCACATGTATTGATTGACAACTTAAAAGGACATTGTGGCCACTAACATATATTACGTGCCCCAGTCACCTTTAAAGAACATGGGGGGCTGAGAACTTACAACACTCCAAGTACGAGAGCGTTGCCTTTGCCGACTGAGATATTCTGCCTCCTTAATATTCGCAAGCCAGGTAAGATGACTGTCTTTCACTGTATTTTTTCAAATTGACAATCTAAGGAAAAGGTTTAAACACAAAACATTTTACCCTTATCTATGCTCATTATTGCACTGCCAAGTGATTTAGAGAGGGGGGTCCACACTTGTTGGAAACAACCGTCTGCGGTCTAAATTTTCCTTATTTATTAGAAATTTTATTAAACCTTTTCCAGAAATAAGTTTTTTAAGTTCAAATCCCTATGATAATATAAAAAATAAATCTCAAAATGTATAAACATGAACTAGTTTCTATGTTTAAAGAAAAA
>CM063511.1:40636057-40643557 GCA_032207245.1 Pardosa pseudoannulata | reverse complement strand
TAAATAATATTTAATGAATTTACTATAGCAATAAATGCAAAGCGAACTTAAATAAGGCCTAAATGAAATAAATACTCATACAGATATTTCGCAGCTACAAGCGAGCTGCATTATCAATGAGAATGAACTGGACTGCTGAAAAAGCAGACTGTATATGTTTGATATAATATTTGTCAGCTTCCGTATTCTTTCACGTTTTTAATTTTTTTAAAACTTTGTATTGCTCTTCTTCGCCTTTGGAGGACACCAGTTGTCCAGCCTGGCTTGCTGATTCTTCTGAGAAATTGATTCGCGACGTAAACTATAGAGGTATGAATTTATTGTCTCCCCACTTACAACCACTGTGTTTGCTCATGTCGACAATTTAGATTGTTAGTAGTTGAGAGGCAGCAGTTTTATTAGACCTGTTTCTATTTGTGCTTTATTTACAATAGCATTGAATTTATTGCTATACTCTAGCAGCTGGGGGAGGGGACAAATTCTATGGTGTTACCTTTAGGTATGCTGGTTCGAATCCTGCTTCTGGCTTCGATTTTTGTTGCTGTTCGAAATCAGTTTTTAAGTATTAGGTTCCAATCTCATTTGTATGTGTGTAGAAAAATTAAACCGTACCGCTCCAGGCAAAACCAAAGTTATATTATGACACAAAAGTCTTAACTTCTCGCAATAAAATTATCGTTTTACCTGTTTCTCACCTTTTTTAGTTTGAAAGGGAAATAAATAGGAAAATGATTGTGTTTTTCTCTAGAATATTTTAGAATCTTCATATTGTTAAATAAAAAGTTGAGATAGAAATTAATGTAATTTGGAAAAAGTGGTAATACTTAAGAAGAGTGTACCCTTTGGAAAATTTGGCGATATTATTGGTGATTTCTATTAAAACACAAATGTATTCCTTTCGAACATTGTATTTCTTGCATTTTTTGGTGACTTTAATTGATACAGTGTGCAGTAAAACTAAATCAACATAATTTTACTTTATATTTTTTTTATTTAAAACTGGTACAATTAAAGTTCAACATTTTGTAGATGTTCATTTCAAAGTAAATTAAAAATTCGCCAAATAGAAATTCTCTGTTTAGAGAGAGAGAACAGTAAAGTTTAATCAACTGGAGAGAAGAAGAAAAACGAGTAAAAAAAAAACTACTGAAGAAAAATATATCAAAATGTGTTTTCTTAATTATAAATTATTCTATTAGGTTAAAATAAGCATATATGACACATATTTAGTCATACTGAATCACTACAAATGGTTCTTTATTATGAAAATCGTTCCTTCTTAAATGCAATTTTGAAATTTTTATTTCTGAGAAACATAGTCATACTATCATCATAATATATACACGACCATAAAAATTTCCCCCTTACGATAAGCATCTAGCCTCATTTTGTATTAAAGATCATATCAATATGAAAAAACATTTTTGTTATGTTCTATCCCGCAGCAGAGTAGAAGGTTATAACTTTTCTGCAGGGAGAAACAGCACTAAAAAAAGAAAAAAAATCAGAGACAGGCGTACGAGAGATTAGTTTTTATAACTCCGGGCATCGGTTGTTCTCAATTTTCGATGAAAGCCGTTTTCAGTAAGCTATAAAAATGAGTGTCAACTTCATAGAATGGGTCCATATTTGTTCCTGTAGAAATGAGTATGGTGTATAATTTAAAAAAAATGGAAGCAGCTATCCCTCAACTTTCTCGTATAATATAAAAGTAAAATAACTATCTTCGTTAGTTTAGTTCTTTCTTTTACAAAACATAATACTGTATCAAAATAATAATACTGTTTGTTAGCTATGTTAAGACATTATTTTACGAAATTGAATAAATAGCTCAAAACATTTATAAAATACTCCTGTAAACAAAGGAAAAACATTAAAAAAAATGGAAGCAGCTTTCCCTCAATTTTTTTCGTATACTCAGAAAATAAAGTAATTATCTCCGTTAGTCAAGTTTCCTTACTTTCTTTTACAAAACATGTGAACAGCATCAAAATAATAATACTGTTTTTTAGCTATGTTAAGACATTATTTTACGCACTTGAATAAATATCTCAAAATATTTATAAAAGACTTCTGTAAGCAAAGGAAACAAATTGAAAAAAATGGAAGCAGCTTTCCCTCAACATTCTCGTATACTCATATAAAAGTAAAGTAACTATCTTCGTTAGTTTAGTTCTTTATTTTACAAAACATATGAACAGTATTAAAATAATAATACTGTTTGTTAGCTATGTTAAGACATTATTTTACGAATTTAAATAGCTCAAAACATTTATAAAATATTCCCGTAAGGAAAGGAAACAAGTTAAAAAAAATGGAAGCAGCTATCCCTCAACTTTCTCGTATACTCATAGAAAAGTAAAGTAATTATCTCCGTTAGACAAGTGTCCTTACTTTTTTTTTTACAAAACATGTGAACAGTACCAAAATAATAATACTGTTTTTTAGCTATGCTAAGACATTATTTTACGAACTTCAATAAATAACACAAAACATTTATAAAACACTCCTGTAAGGAAAGGAAACAAATTAAAAAAGAATGGTAGCAGCTTTCCCTCAACTTTCTCGTATAATATAAAAGTAAAGTATCTTCGTTAGTTTAGTTCTTTATTTTACAAAACATATGAACAGTATCAAAATAATAATGCTGTTTTTAAGCCATGTTAAGACATTATTTTATGAACTTGAATAGAAAACTCAAAACATTTATAAAACACCCCTATGAGGAAAAGAAACAAATTTAAAAATCGCAGATAAAAAATAAGAGAGCTAGAACAACAGAAAAAATATAAAAATTATTAGAACATTTTAAATTTCATGGCATAAGCAGCGGTTTCGTGGTTATTAAATAACAAAATCTATCCCACCATTTCTCCTATTTTTTATAACTATTTAACTTCTGTGGTCTATGTAAATTGGGATTTCAGAAATTTGCTTAACGCTCTAAATTTAAGTAATAAAACTTAAGTATAACGAAGTTATAACCATATATATATATATATATATATATATATATATATATATATATATGTATATATATATATATATATATATATATATATATATATATATATATATATATATATATATATATATATATATATATATATATATATATATATATATATATATATATATATATATATATATATATATATATATATATATATATATATATATATAAAGTAACCTTTGTACATCACACACAAGCTTTTTTTACAGCTGTTTACTATTCAGCATACTTTTTTTGCTCAAAATTGTTTTAGAAATTAAAAGTAGTCTAAACTTTAAAGTAGTCATAATGTTTTGCTCTTTAGTGTATATGTAATTATATATCCCTTGACTATGTATATAAACAAAATAACCTTTGAACATTTACAGCTGTTTACTCTTCAGTATACTTTTTTTTTGCCCAAAATTGTTTTAGAAATTAAAAGTAGTCTAAATTTTAAAGTAGTCATAATGTCTTGGCTCTTTAGTGTATATGAAATTATACATCCTTTGGATATGTATATAAACGAAGTAACTCTGTTATAATCTATTTACTCCACCCAGTTCGTTGCTAATTTGAGTTAATATAGCCAACAAGTACAGAAAAAAGCATATTAACATGGTTTTTGTACCAATGTACTTTCCCACGATGATCAGCACGTGCAAATTTCTAAAAAGAATGGAGGCGTAGCTGTTGACTTCGAGTTTTAATGGGGACCCCTGCGGAGGAGTTATAGCTGATGGAGTGGCACAAGTGTAAACCTCAAACCCAGGAACGGATGCAGCCATGAGATATGGAGGCAGGGGCTATGAAATAAAGTCAATTTTCCCAAAAGAGGCCATTTTAATCAGCCTACCTGCACACCCAAAGGGGTTGCAGATGTGGGAAAAATTTCACTAACAAAAGATTGAAAAAGAGAAAAAAAGGGCGTTGAACCGAGATGTAAAGTTGTAGAAAGAAAGTTGGAAAAGGACTCGAGGTTGGAGGTACAGAGAGAACGGGTGCATCCAGATCCCGTGAGCAAGCCAGAGAACCCTGGCCAGCAATATTTTCCAGATCCCGCATCCATACGACCGTCACGCCAGCACCGATGTGCAGCCTGCTTTCCTGTAATTACTGGAGATAAACCGAATTAATATTCATGATTATTACCTGGGTCTCATAACATTTTGATAAGGAATACCATTTCAAGAATATTGATGAATATAAAAACCAAATAATTGCAGGTCATGTCATATATTAATCAAGTCATGTATTAATCTGTAAATAATGTACATAATAAATATTTTAGTTTAATTATAAGGCATTTACCTTTAATTCCATAGCGTATATTTTACTGTGTTCCCCCTTTGCGAATGAACACTGGTGTTTCTTTTGTAAGTACATTACAGCAGTTATATAAATATTTTCAGAGACTTATACAATCTAAAACTTCAATACTCATTAATATCTCATTCATAATTGTTTTTATGCAGTGTTTACATATTCAAGAGTGTAATCACATTTTGAATACCACTCGCTACTTCTATTGCTCGGTTCTATTCCTCGGTTGAATATATACGCCTGATTTTATAGGATTTTATTCTTTTTTATGTCACATTTTATGTCTACTTCCTCCTACGTCAATGATCTTTTAGTAGTATAGATAAAGCCTTCCCAAGATCTTCCGAAATTTTCCTTCATTTCACAGTCCTCGCTTCAAGAAAAAAGATAACTTAAGATGTTTTAGCTTCAAGATAAAGGAATGATAATCTATTAATATGAATATTTATATTCATACTAAAATAGAACTAAGTTCTTTGAGTTTCCATTGAAAAGGTTTCCATAATTTTTTTAGTATGTTCACTAACTTTACTGATATAAAGATCATACTCAAACTCAAGTTTTTGTTGATGGAAATTTCAGATAACTTAATCTATTTAATCGCTGATATATATTCAATAAAATATATGGATACTACACTGAAAAACATGTAAATACAGACTAAAATATTGGCACAATATCTAAAAGGTAACTTATAAATTAAATGATCAAAGAAAATAATGTATACATTTTATTAATAAAAATGTTATACGTAAATAGAATAAAAAAAAAACCTCTAAATGTCTAAGATATTTTTGCACAGAAAACTTTTGCTGGAGCAGGTTGAGCTGTTTACTAATCCTTCTTCAGTGTGTATATATCTATTTACCACTTGTATATATACTAATACGTATATATACGAAGTAAGTAATCTTTATAATTTAAAGTATTCATAATATCTTGGTTCTTCAGTGTATATGTAATCCCTTGAATATGTATATATATGTAGAATTGGTTCTGCAGTGTATATATAACTATATATCCCCTCAATATGTATATATACGAAGTAACTTTGTAATTTAAAGTAGTCAGAATGTCTTAGTTCTTCAGTGTAAATGCGATTCCTTGAATATGTATGTATATGTAGTCTTGGTTCTTCAGTGTATATATGATTATATATCCCTTGAATATGTATATATATGTAGAATTGGTTTTCCAGTGTATATATAACTATATATCCCCTCAATATGTATATATACGAAGTAACTTTGTAATTTAAAGTAGTCAGAATATCTTAGTTCTTCAGTGTAAATGCGATTCCTTGAATATGTATGTATATGTAGTTTTGGTTCTTCAGTGTATATATGATTATATATCCCTTGAATATGTATATATATGTAGAATTGGTTCTCCAGTGTATATATAACTATATATCCCCTCAATATGTATATATACGAAGTAACTTTGTAATTTAAAGTAGTCAGAATGTCTTAGTTCTTCAGTGTAAATGCGATTCCTTGAATATATATGTATATGTAGTCTTGGTTCTTCAGTGTATATATGATTATATATCCCTTGAATATGTATATATATGTAGAATTGGTTTTCCAGTGTATATATAACTATATATCCCCTCAATATGTATATATACGAAGTAACTTTGTAATTTAAAGTAGTCAGAATGTCTTAGTTCTTCAGTGTAAATGCGATTCCTTGAATATGTATGTATATGTAGTCTTGGTTCTTCAGTGTAT
The DNA here is from genome assembly GCA_032207245.1 of Pardosa pseudoannulata. Taxonomy (NCBI): domain Eukaryota; kingdom Metazoa; phylum Arthropoda; class Arachnida; order Araneae; family Lycosidae; genus Pardosa; species Pardosa pseudoannulata. Next base: position 40,637,509 of record CM063511.1, on the reverse strand, counting down.
ATATGATTATATATCCCTTGAATATGTATATATACGAAGTAAGTAACCTTTGTAATTTAAATAAGTTATAATGTTTTGGTTCTTCAGTTTATATGTATGTTGAATATGTATATATATATGAAGTCTTGGATCTTCAGTGTATATATACTCACTTCCAAAAGTTAATCACGAAGATGCAAAATGAAAAAAAATCAACAAATACTGCTTTGATTGACACAAAATTCGGCAAGAAAGTAGCATATATATTTATGCATAAAACAAAATCAATAATTATATACAGAAATGAAAACAATATTAAATTTTTGTAAGTTATCAGATAATGACATACTGGAGACTTAAACAGAATTATGTATAAAGTGAAAATAAACAGCATAAAATGAAAAAAAAGGACATTAATAGGGTATGTGATCCCCCCTCATCTGTATACAAAGTTTACACCTTGTGATCATGCTTTCAATTAGGTGGTCAACCACCGCAGAATTAAGCAATCGCCATTCTTCTTGTAGAGCAGTTTCCAGCTCAATAAGAGTGGCTGGAAGTGGGAAACGTGAAGATACAGCACGTCCGAGAGCATCCCAAAGATTTTTAATGAGATTAAGGTCGGTCAATATGATGGCCATGCCATACGCGCAATCCCTTCATTCTCCAGGTAGTCATCGACGATGTCAGCTCTATCGGGACGTGCGTTATCGTCCATTAAAACAAAATTAGGGTCTACTGCTGCAGCGTAAAATCTCACAGTGGGTTCTAGGGCTTCATCTTGATACCGGACAGTCGTCACAGAACCCCGTTTAAAGATGTGTCGGTCGGTGCAGTATCCTAATGATATCCCTGCCACACCATGTTTCAGCCTCGAAATGCGTGCTGTTCGATGATGTTTTGGGGCTGATTGCGTGTTTCTTTTCCACGCCATATCCTTATACGCTTGTCATCTGACTCCAGAACAAATCTTGACTCATCAGTAAACATGACATTGCCCTACTCAGACACCGTCCAATTGACATGTTCCCGGCACCACTTTAATCGTGTCACTCTTGATTGGGGGGATAGAAAAACACAAACTCGAGGTAACCGGGCGTACAGTCCTCTACAGTGGTTCTTCAGTGTACGTATAATTATATTTCATTTGAATATACATATATACGAAGCAACCTTTGCAATTTATAGCTGTTTACTATTCCCCTTTTTTCAACAATTTATTTAGAAATTAAAAAAAAGACTAAAATTAAAAGTAGTAATAATGTCTTGGCTCTTTAGTGTATATACCATTTGCATTATATAGTTTTACCTTTATAGTTTTACATACAATTGTATGTATAGTTATATATACACTATGAGTTCAATGTTTTTGAGTTTCATTACACAATATTCGCTGTTTTCTTAAGAAATAATCCTTAAATACTACTGAATAAAAGAATTTTTCTAGATGCATAAAAACTTTCCTCCTCAGTT
>CM063511.1:40623557-40626057 GCA_032207245.1 Pardosa pseudoannulata | reverse complement strand
TAATGTCATAAAAGGGCTCGTAAAATTTGTACACAAAGCATACACAACTGTCTTGTATCTCTCCTGGATTCCTGGAGACCTAAATACGTATCTAGAGATCATATGGTTTTACTAAATTTATTTCATTGCGTTGTGTTATTATTACTTGTTGATCTCTAACTCAAGCTCTTAGAGACTAGAGACTAATTTTAAGCTATTAAAGCTAGGTAATTTGCCTTATAAAAATATGAACAGTAAAAATACAAAAACAAAATTCACTGTATTTAAGCAAGAAAGAAAACATACACACAAACACACACACATATATATCTATATATGTGTGCGTGTGTGTGTGTAATCCAGGAATTATACAACTTCTGGACAAGGTGAAGCCTAATCAGCTAGCAGTAATAAAGATACAGTTGGGCCGCATTGAAGAGAACGGCACAAGTCTAATTAAAACTTTATTTTACAGCTGCTAAAACGGACCCATGGGGGAGGGGGCATGTGGTTTGATGGGGCATGAAAAAGCATAGTCAATTACTCACCTCTCTAAGACAGACTTAAACAGGTTTCTACACCCTCCACCGATAAGGCGATCAAGAGAACTTTTACCTTCTCTAATCAGTCAAAACTGTACCTATCCCCTCCTAAGAACTAAGTCGAGCATGGAGCATATGCTGTCCCGGCCCCTCTGAAAAGGTTAATTGATTGTTTCTTTCCCGCCTTTAAATTGTAAACACGAAGAAAACCTTATCCCTTCATACTGGGTACTCTCGACCTCTCATAGCCTTCAAAATTGGTCCCTTAGTTTCCTTTGGGATAAATAATTCCTCAAAAGTACTTTCTTACTTTTTATCATAGACGGAGGAACGATTCTAATCTAGGTCTGGGATCAAAATCCCGCACACGATGAACAATTTTTACAGGTTCTATTTTCTTTACAAAAGGATGTTATGATGTTAGATTTAGATCCGAAGCATTTCAACTTCCTATTCTATTTTTATTAAATCCACTAATAAAAAAGATCTAAATTTTCCCACCAGAGGCATCATCTTACGAAACTTACAGGCAAAATATATATAAAGGCGAAAAATAAGATTAAAAAAACTGAATTGACGACTACATACAAGCATGCAAAAAAAAAAAAATACTACGTTACTGCGCCTGTGCTAAATATATCCATATTTTTATTACATAATTTTGTAGCTAATACAACTAATCAATTTATTAAAAAAGGCCAAGTGTTTTTATATAGCTGCGATATTATTAATCTAACTCCAAAGAATTTACACTTAAAGGTATTATTTTTATTATATAGGTTTACCACCACCTTAAATTGTTTTATCATTTTTCTCAAAATGAATTGTGCTAAAACAGGATAACTCAAACTCTGAGATATTTTAAGCGTGTGATATTTATATATATCAACAGGGAACAGACTACAGTCATGATTACAAATTAACCATTTTCTGATTTAAATTTCTTTAATTCATGACTCGCATAGGCATTTTGGGAAATTTCCAGTGTTTTTATACCCTAGTTTATATAACTCTACAAATATATTTGTGATCACCCTAATAATAGTCTATTCATTGAAATACTTGATTAGAAACATAATCAAATTTACAAAACTCTGATGAAATTGTTTATTTTGGAGATTGTAAAAATAAGTTACATTCGGTTCAGCTTTTATTTACCCCTTCTCGTAAGCCTTCGTCAAAGATATACAGGACAGGGCCGGCTTGAAATAGAACGAAACTTCGGACTTCTCCTAACTAGTAGAAGGACCCGTTGGTTGGGCGGGATTCTGACCTTTCCGTTCTTGAATGGACCTCTGTTTTTTTTCTCCGTGGGGGAAGTCTGATTTTTTTAGTGGACAAGGTTGTTACACCAGAGGAAAGAAGAGGTTGAACGCTGCTGGTATCCGCTGCTTGCCGGATAGACATTTTTTGGAGCGACACGAGAAAATGGAAGATCAACACCATTTTTTTAGGGCCAACGCTGAGTCGACAGGAGTCTGCGATATCTACAAATGATAAGTTGTATTCCAATTGTATTCCTTAGGTATTTAATTGTATAAAATTATTTAATCAAGACATATTTGTCATGTGTTTTTTAATAAGTTTTAATTTCTTCTTTTTCAAACATTAGTCCAACGTAACATTATTTTGTACAGAGATATTTTGACTTTCGTGTTGCCTAATTTTTTGACAACTTTTAGCTTATATTTCCTCATAAAATTGCCGAATGCTGGCCAATTGGTTAGGGTGCTGATCGTCGTTACCGGAGTTCGTGGGTTCGAATCCCACTATGGCATGAATGTTCGTAGCCGTTCGGAATCGGCTTTAAGCAGTAGGTCCCGGTCTCATTAGCCCTCGTGCGCAGAACAGTAGACCGTAGCACTCCAAACCAAAACCAAACCTCATAAAATTAAAAAACACAATATTTTAAACATATATAAAATACTTTTTATAATTTTAAATTGTTTTTAAGCATAAAATTTACCTTAGAATTTGAA
>CM063511.1:40588557-40618557 GCA_032207245.1 Pardosa pseudoannulata | reverse complement strand
ATTAATTTTAAAAATAAATTTAAAAAAAGCAAATTAAACTAAAGATATATAAACAGTAGTAAACTGTAAAGGGTAAATCTAAATTGATGCATTTAGCAATATATAATTTATTTATGTAAAATATAAATTTACATAAATAAATTATACATTGTGTAAATGAATATGTAATAATTTACAGGCTGTTTCAAAAATGACTGGTATATTTGAAAAATCAATAAAAACTAAACGGACAGTATAGAAATACTCAGTTTATTGCAGTATGATTGGGACATTAAACTTTTAGGCAAACTTTCAAATTTAGTTAAAATGTTCCACAACAGATGACGCTGCAGTCTGGAAAAATCTAAACTACGATATTTTCCAGATATCCACCTTGCGTAGCAATAATATGGCGTATTCTCAAAACGAAATTATCAGAAACCCGTGTAAACGTCTCAGGCGTTATGGCTTCACATGCAGAACAGATGTACTGTTCCAGTTATTTAATTGTTTTTGGATAGTGGTACATCTGATCTTTTAAGAATCTCCACAGACAAATATAGTAGTTTAGATTTTTCCAGACTAAAGTGCCATCTGTTGTGGAATATTGTAACTTATTTTGAAGTTTGTCTGCCTGAAAATTTACTGTTGTCCGAAGCATATTGCAATAAACTGTGAATTTCTAACACTGTATGTTTAGGTTTTTATTGATTTTTCAAATATACCGGTCAGTTTTGAAACACCCTGTATGTAATGATAACTAAATTATTTAACAATATATAATTTATTTATAAATGTATAATTTATATATAATTATGCATTTTTAGCTTTAACAACTTATTTTTCAGATCATTTTTTCTTGTAACCACATTGACTCTTATTAAAATATTTACATTTTTTTATCATCAGGGATTCTAGAGTTTGTCTACTCAATTTTGACCTAAATTCAGTTTCGTTTTTCCGCACAGTACTGACAACTATTTAACATGTAGCATTACTGTGCGGAAAGAGTAATATATTCACCATTGTTTTTCGTAAAACTTTGTATTTGAATCGGGATCTTTTAGTCATTTAAAAGTTTTATTTTCCGGAGAAATCTGAGGAGTTTCTGTAGTTGTCATTTTTTCCCATTTCTTCTGACCCACTCCGGAGAATCCGGAGTAGTTGGCATGTCTGCATACATAAATAATTATTGGACCTAAAGTTCTTAAAATTTCTTCCAATTTGGAACTTTGCTTTCGTTTCGTGTTAAGAGAAAAAAAATCATGAAAATATATATTAGTTTGTCTGGACTACTGTATTATTTCGTGTTAACCGATCTTAATCGTTTTTTCGTTAAACGTGTTTCACTGTATTTTATTCTCGAAGTCACATATGCAGAATCTTTCTCACGTGTATTTGACAGTTGAAAAGTAACTGTTTTCTGTCGTTCTTATTTTTTTGTCTATCCTTTATCACATTTTTAGCAATTTTAATCTCTCGTTCGATGTTATTCAGGCTCAAAGAAAGAAATCCCAGCATTGACGGGCTAGGATCACATAATCCTGTTGTTCTATGTCATGAAGGTCATAAAGATCTTTGTCGCTTAGCTGAAATCTAAATTAAACTTCCTTTAAGATAAACTGACCATTTACATATATAATGACATAGTAAAATACTCTTAATACAAGTATAAAACCACATTACTGGTCCAAAGAGTCGTACGATGGCCGAATGATAGGCAGCTGCTCTTTGGTTCAGATGGAGATGGATGTTCATGTTCATTAGGAATCAGATTTAAAGAATAGTATCCCCCCCCAATGGCTTAATTAATTTTATTACATTCGGCTACTGCTACTTATGTATAAGAATATCTGTCTATCTACCTATCTATCTGTTTCTGTATTTATGCATATAAAATATATATACACAATTGCTCTTAACTTTTTTAAAATCCTCTTAATTAATGTTCTATTTTTTAGTCTCAACTTTCCTGCCACATAATTTGAATGAAGAACGATATTCATTCAGATTGCGTTAAAACCAAAAAGTGAATTAATAACTGTTATTCATACCCATTTTTTTCCTTTTTCTAACCCAGCTGTCCGTTTTACAAGGAAAAACCACAGATTCTTGCAATCTTTATGCCGTTGTCTACAATTTCCCACCACGAATGTTTTAACAAATCACTAAAGTACCTCTGACTTAAGTCTCATTCCTATGTAGAATTATTTTCGGGATTTCCTCCTTGCCAGGATTGCATTTTCACAAATCAGATAGATAAGCATTTGTCTCTCGCCTGTCTAAGACTGTAGAATACAGCTGCACACTTAAAATCCAAAAAAGAGCTTTATTGGAACCGGAGACATCTCTACCTAGAAGTCCTCAATCTAGAAATCGTAAGTAAATCATTCAATAAATCTAAAACTTAAGGCCACATACTGCAACTGCTAATAGATCTTAAGGCAGTTATTAGAAAAATACTAAGTTCATGCTGCCGATCGCCGTGTAACATCGTTTAGAAGAAAACAAGGTTACTCCGGTAATGTGGTTATAGATTAGGGAGGATACCTTTTAGAGAATCGCAGCCAATGGAGGTAGTAGAATAAATCGGTAATATGATTATCTTGCTACGCTTTTATCTCGTTAGGAAACGAATACGCAGTGTTACGGTAGGATACAGTGAAAATTGCTTAACACCAAACTGTGGGGACTGAAATAAATTTTTGTATTAAAAGAATTTTAGTATTAAAAGATATTGAAATAAAACACAAATACATTCAATAAAACTAAGTTTATAAGAGCATATTTTATTTACATACACTTGTATATATGCATGTATTTAACAAAAACTTTCACAAGAATTCAATGAAATTTTAATACAAGTTTGTTGAAAAACAAAACATTTATTGAGATTTTGGAAAATAATCTGATATTTTTCTTTGCATTATGTTTTTTTTAGCATCAAATGTTTAACGAATTGTTCGATGTCATCCTTTTTATTCTTTTCACCATTGGAATGGGCGTCTAAATAATTGCGCATCTTTTCATGATGTTCCTCATTTCGGATGACGTGGGAACAGGAGCTGCATTTTCATTTCATTTACGTCTTCGGAATCTGCATGAAGGATATTTTTTAGCATACTTTTCACGATGTTCTCCATTTTGTATGACGTAGGAAGAGTAGCTGCATTATTCATTTTATTTTTATCATCGGAATTTGCATCAGTGATATTTTTTAAGCATAATTTTGATGATGGTCCCCATTTCGGATGACGTGGGAACAGGAGTTGCATTATTCATTTCATTTTCATCGTCGGAATCTGCATCAATGATATTTTTTTAGCATACTTTTCGTGATGTTTCCCATTTAGGATGACGTGGGAACAGGAGCTGCATTATTCATTTCATTCTCTTGGTCGGAATCTGCACCAATATTTTTTAGCATAACTTTCATGATGGTCCCCATTTCGGATGACTTGGGAACAGTAGCTGCATTATTCCTTTCATTTTCGCGTGGAATCTGCATCAATGATATTTTTAGCATACTTTTCATGATGTTCCCCATTTCAGATGATGTGGGAACAAGAGCTGCATTATTCATTTCATTTTCGTCTTGGAATCTGCATCAATGATAGTTTTTTTAGGTGTGAACAAACATCAAAATGTCTTTGTCTGCCATAATTGGGTCTATACACACATTATCATAGTCTTACTATGATACAGTAGAACAGTCGAATAATACAAAAACTCGCCTGCTGGGCTGGTGTTCTCCATATTTTCTTCATTCCCAAAAAGGACATTTTTTCATGTTAAGCGGTTTTCATTTAGTGCCAAGAGAAAAAAATCATGAAAATATATAATAGTTTGTCTGGACTACTGTATTGTTTCGTGTTAACCGATCTTTCGTCTTAAGCGTTTTTGCGTGAAACGTATTTCTCTGTATTTTATTCTCCAAGTCACATCTGCGGAATCTTTCTCACGTGTATTTGATTGTTCAAAAGTAATTGTTCTCTATCGCTCTTATTTGTTGTCTATCCTTAATCACAGTTTTAGTAATTTTAATCTCTCGTTCTCTGTTATTCAGGCTCAAAGAAAGAAATCCCAGCATTGACGGGGTAGGACCCCTTAATCCTTTTGTTCTATGTCATGAAGGTCATAAAGATTTCTGTCTCTTAACTGAAATCTACATTAAACTTCCTTTAACATCTAAACGGACCATTTATTTATAGTAATGACATAGTAAAATACTCTTAATTCCAGTATAAAACCACATTACTGTAAAAATAGCCATACGATGCCCTAATGTGAATGGGGGGGTGGGGGGTGGGGTGTGGGGGGGGGGGGGGGGGGGGGGGGGGGGGGGGGGGGAGGGGGGGAGGGTGCAGTTTCTTCGGTTCCGATGGAGATGGATGTTCATATCCGTTCGGAATCGGATTTAAAAAAATAGATTCCGGTCTCATTAGTCCTCGTGTAGTATACTATAGCGCTCTAAACCAACCCACTCTAGTCCATGGAGTTTATTGTAATTATTGGTAGTCAATCTAATTTAGTCAAACTAAAAATTAAACACACTTCTTAAACAGTCTTAAATTGTAAAAAAAAATGGAATTGTAAAAGTTATCGTTGCAGAGTATCAGCAATGTGTTTTAAATGTAAATGAACATAAACAAACTTTTAAAAATAAAACTAACGTTTAATTTACTTAAAACATACAAAGAAAATGTTTAAGGCAAATAAACATGGTATAGAATACTTTAAACTGATAACTTAAACTGTTAAACAATATTATTACTAGTAAAAGAAAAACATTGAAAACGATTACAAAAATGAATACATTTAACCTTACTAAAACTTAGGCTAACCCAGAACCAGACACGAGCAGAACCTCATAAAACGAAGTTGTTTTGCACTCCTCATTACGCAGATCGACTTCTCAAGCAACAAACAAGTTAAAATGAACCGCTTAAGTAAGAACTTGTATTATTAAATTCGTTGGGATAAATTTCCCTTACCCAATTAGAAGCTGACTATTTTATGGAGTTGAGAAGTCGGCCTGGCCAAAGGTTAGATTAAGACACGTACTTTTGACTAGTATTTTGTGTATGAGTGAACAAATCAAGGTGTTTCATTTGACAACAATTATTATGAGAACTGATTTTTTGTTGTTATTAACAGATGTCAACAGAAATGTAAAGTAGAAAAATAGCTTATCCTGGATATTTAAAAAATTGATAATATTTCTGGTTTGTTATAATGAGAACTATTAAGGTGAAAGTACAACTTCGCTCAAGTGGGTCCTCGTAATTTTGAAGCAGGGACCAAGCAGAAGATCCATAGACTTGGCCTAGTACCCCCAGAGGTATTGATTGAGAACTTGGAGGACATGGTGACCACGAACCTATTTTATGATCCCCAGTCATCTTTAACGAACACGGCGGATCTTAGGCCGGCTCGAGTTCCGAACCCCGGAACGTCTCAGTTACGAGAGCGTTGCCTTTGCCGACTGAGCAACTGCGAATCACCTCCGGACACAAACTAGTCGAATTTTGATTAATCTTTAAGCTTCGGCTGACCACTGGCTTGCGTTTGGACTACAAATCAGCAGCATTTTCCAAAATTCCTCCCCCCTCTTTCCACTTTCTCAAGAGGGAAAATGTTTTGTCCAATTGTCACTCTCTGGGAGTGGAGGACGTTACAATGCAGGGTTGCTCAAAAACCAGTCTGAAAGTTGTTATTTGACATCTCACTTTGAGAAAGACCGTTAAATTTTGGAACCATGATCAGATTAAATAAAAAAATAAATGACGAAGGAAAGAAACTTTGACTCGCTTCCAAACGGATTTGGTTCACAAGATAGAATGAATAGTTTACAAACAACTGCTGGACATGGACAAAAAAGCGCCAGTTGTTCCACATGTCGCCAAACAAAATCACATTCTTCCTTCCCGTTACTGATGCACTCAGCAAAACTTCAACAATAGGGAGGGACCGGCCAAATGACAAGTGAGTAATGACCCCGTCCCTGCAAAAGGGGAGAAATATCTACGGTACAACTGTTGTACCATAGCCGACTTTTGGGTGTCTAAATATTTATGGTACAACTGCTGTACCAGCCGAAACCTAAAAGTTAATATAAGACATGTTCAAAATCAGTAATTATCTTGAAGTCAGAAGACCGAAAATTTTACCGATTAAAATATTTTCCTTTACTTAATATAAGGGAAAAAAAAACATTTTACTGCCACATATTTATATTCTACATTTTACAACTCTTTATGGAATATCTATGTTTTCAGCTCTCTTTATTTGTTATGTAGTTTGGCCATCATCTATAAGAAAAATACTAAACTGTGTTTGCCTTGTGTGATCTTAAAGCTTTTTCACCCGTAAAGTTTTTTCGTGGGTGAAAATACAATGCACATGAACGCATTATTTCTGTGACCCGAAAGTCCATGTATAATTTTCCCGGAATCAAAGTTTCCCTTGCCAGTAGGCCGAGCGCGGCAATGCAATTCTTACGAGTAAAAGTTGGATTATTCATTCAACAAATCTAAAACTTAATTTGAAACACTGCAGCTGCTAATGGATTTAATGGCAATTAAGAAAATGGTAAATTCATACAGCGGTTCGCCGTAGAATATCGTTTAGAGGAAAGCTTTTCTCTAGCAATGCGGTACTAGAGAAGAATGGATATCTTGTAATGGATGTGCAGCCAATAGAAGCGGTTGAATAGTTTGGTAATATGATTATCTCGTTACCCTTTTATTTCGCTAGAAACAACGCATACTGTGTTAAGGTAATACATTTTGTTTTCCTCAGTCGCACCTGTGAAATGTTTCTCACACGTATCTGAAGGTTGTAAAGAAATTGCTTTGATTAAATTTCGCTCTCGTTTGAAACCTACATGAAGCTTTTATTTAACCCCTTATTTTGCAAGCTCGAGTTAACTCGAGCTCACTAAACTGGCCAAACTGTTCGCACTCGAGGTAATTTGACCGGCGTAGTACTTTATGTTGCTACAATTTTTCACACTCGAATGCAATCGAGAATTCAAAATAACAATGTAAAAACAACAACAACAACAACAAAAAAAGCCAATCGTTTTGATATTTATTATTTACATGGGATTGTAAGCTATATTCCACTATTTTTAGCAATGTTATCACAATCCAAAATTGCAATAATAATTTTGATTATTTTTGTATTGTTGTAATTTTTTTGGCAAGACAACATTCTAAATTGTATTTTTTATATTAAATATTTGATTTTTTTATCCGGCTTTTTTTTTTAAACTATGCATTAAGGGGTTAAGTAAAAATAGTAAAAAAGAAATCCAGCAGGTTACCACAAGACTTTAAATAGCCTATGAACACTAGGTTTTCGGGACGCGTCATATTAACGCATTTCGGAATTTATAAGGAAAACTTCTGCCTTTTTATTTTATCTCTTATACTGACTTTTATTCATTGAACGTGGTAAATATATATTGAAGTCTATTTTCTTTAAACGTGTTGAAATATTGAAATTTTTTATGTGGTATACCCATCCCTACGGATATGCATCAATTTTATGAGATTGTAATGTAGACAAAATTTTTATTAACACATTGTGTGCGGGTACATTTCACAGCGGAATTGTACCGGGAGCGGGAGTTTTGCCCGTAAATTTAGTTATTCAGTTAAATCTCAACAGATCGAAAATTATTTAATTTTTTAACCAACTTTTCGAATTTTATATTAAAATGTATAAACAAATATATAAATAGAAATATATAAATAACAACCATAAGATTTTTGTTAACACAAAATATATTTTTTAGTGAATAAATTTATAATAGTATCGTAAATACGAAAAATCAAATAGAAATAGTAGTATATAGTTTTAATTTTTTTCCCGTTCTGTGGTTCCGCATCGACTGATGTAAAAACTAGTTTTTATTTGTCTAAATGTTTTCAGAATCTATGTAGTAGATAAGAACATTCGACTTCGTTTTTCTTTGTATACCGTTATTTTTGTACCCAAAAACCATATTGTTACACTAACCCGTACTAGTACGTGACCCGCGCTCAAGTATCAATCGTCAGAAAACGTACTAGTACGTGTCCTGTATACAATGTGTTAAATTAGTTCTACTCATGCTAACATTGCAATAATAATAAATAGGAATGTACCGATAATATTTCGATCCGTTATCTGATATTGTTATCTCAGATGAAGCAAGCAATAAGCAACGAGATGCCGAATGTCAATTGAAGTCAGAGTGTGAAGAGATTTTGAAGATTTTAGTTGCTTGGTTAGCGTATTTAAAAATAAAATACTAGAATATTTTTTAAATTAGTAATATTATTGTGAACCTCAATATTATTTCATATCTTCATTTTTCGCTTATAGTGTATAATTACATTGCTAAGTGTTGGTATATGCATTCGTTCATGCTTCAAATTGACTTCGTAGATATAGGTATGGTAATTCTTCAGCTGACCCAGGCTTTTCGCCCATACAGCAGCTTTTACTGAAAACCAGTCGCCACGACCGCAACCACAACAGCTACAGAGCTGCTGCTGACCTACGCGAGGTTCCGTCTTGGCTCGAGAATTAATGTGGTCTACCCCAGTAAGGAACAAGCTCTACAGAGGCAAGTTCGGGACTACCAGGGAAGACGAAGAATAAAGATCACTCAGGTGAACCCAGGGATCGTGACACCCGTGTATACCTAAAGTAGGTACACACCTGAGGTTGTCTCTCATTTAGCACTACCCGGAGGGCACGTACGGCTTGAAGCTCGTGGCCGCGGACGCGAGAGACGTTGCCCCCCTCGTAGATATAGGTATGTGAGTTATACTCTGACCCGGCCGAAGCCATACAGATACTGTATAACCGGTCGCCACGACGTAACCACAACACCACAGGGTGCTACTGACCTACGAGAGGCTTCGTCATGGCTCGAAATTAATTTAGACGACCCCAGTAAGGAACAATATTACAAAAGTAAGTTCGGGACTACCAGGAAAGTCTTAAGAAAAATCACTCAGGAAACCCCGGGTTCATGACACCCGAGTATACCTAAAGGAGGTATACCCCTTGAGGTATTCAGACGGCTATCATTGGCCTAGGAGGGACACTCCTAGTTACCAGGGGGCGCCACGAGGAGGCTGATATCTGTCCTAGGTGAGGTACCGTAGTACAACACCCTGTTGCTCTACTCCAGAGCCGTACCGAGGCACGACAAAGGTGAATCATTGCAACACCCCCCGTAGATATAGGTATATAAGAAATGTCTGTAAACCCAGTGTTAAAAGACTAATATTTCTCCCTTCAATTAAACTCATTTATTAGAACGTGAAATACAAGTCACCAATAATTAGGCGTATATTTACACTGTTGATATATTAGCTTTTAAATTCTTAAAAATTATACACTATTAATTGTCTTGTAGCTCTCATTTAATTTTAGGTATTTACTCGTGATCAAATTTATAGTGGTATTTATTTTTTGTCAACAAGACTAAATATTATTTGGGTTGCGTTGTGTATATTATTTAAGTTTAAATTCAACCACAAGTTCTGAGAGACTACAGACTTAAAATAAAAATAAACTAATAAGCTAAATCAAGGGTCAATAAAATCAGCTTTAAAGTAAAAATAAGTAAATTTATTATAATGGTATATACATGACTTATATACAAAAATTTGATCAAGTTTTGTAAGATTTACTTTTTCAACACGTTCATGTAAGGTGCCAGACTAAATAAAATTTGACAATAATAATTTTCCATCAATTAGGTAACTATATATATAAGAGAGAGCACCTAATCTCAATTTCAAGTGTTTAAAATCAGTAGCTTTGTGGGTCTATATGGTGTACCAAGGCGGTACTCCGGTCGGACGCTCTTGTGAAATGACGCAGATACTTTGCGGGTTAACTCAATTGGTTGACTCCAGTCTCACCACTGGTCTGGGGCTTTCTAAATAACTTGGGGTGATTTTGACAAGCGGATGAGCTGGAAACTTGATGTCGAGATGTCGAGGTGTTTCTTGAGCTCAACTCTCAACCCCCGTACTCTGTCTTAGTCCTGAACACTGGCCGTCGAACTCTCGACCTCCGAACTCTGACAGTCGAATTTCTCTCCTCGACTCGACTGTCGAACACCCCTTCCCTCTTGACTTTTTTTTTATTTTATATTATCTTCATCTCTATTATTTCTTACTTCTTTTCGTCCAATCGGGAGAGTTGTATAAAACTAATTGGTCTCCTTTACCCCGCCTTGAAACCGCAAACATGGGAAAACCTTTCCCTTCAAATTGGGCTATGTCCCATAGGTACTCATAAATAACTCCACAGCGTACATTCTTATTTAGTGTCATGTACCGAGACGTGATTCTAATCTGAGACTGGGATCAGAACCCCACCCGAGAATACCGCATACGACGAAAAATTCCGTTGAATATATTATCATGGCCCTCTTCCCTTTACAAAAGATGTGATGAGGTCAGATTTAGATCCCAAGAAGATCACTTCTCGTTTTTTTATAACAATTATATTAATTAATCAATCATATTAATTATATTAATTATCAATTATAATAATGATCTAAATCGCCTCATCACATTAATTCAATTATAGAAGGATTTGTATTCAACAATGAGTAGTACATCTTCATCTTGTAGCGACTAAATATCCACATATATTGAGATTTTTCGTTATGTAGAAAACATATTGCAGTAAAAATTAAAAGTACAGACTTAAATTACAACAGTTCTAAATATATAATTTCCAGTTTCAGAAGATAACTGTTTTTGAGTTATGTTAGAGATATACACACGAACGGGAAAAAACAACCAAGTCATAACGAATTTAGGTATTGTTAAGATAGTTATTTAAATTTAAAAAAATTAAAGTGTTGTTATATGTCCATATAGATATCACGCCGTAACTAGTCAAATTTGGATTAGGTAAGATTAAAAGAAGTATATTTGTCGAAATCTGAAGACCAAAATTGTTTCGTTTACAATACTGCCTTTACTTTGTACAAAAAAAGCAAACAATATATATCTATTTATATTGCTGTATTTCATGTTTCTATATTTTTTACAACCTTTATGAAATGTATACGTTTGGAGCTGTCTTTAGTTGTTATATTGTTGAACTATCATTCTTATAGAAAATTCTGTACTATAGCTTGTGTGATTTTGACACTCTTTTTCCGTGAAAATCCTATGAACATATATTGATTAAAACCAGAACAGAGATTTTCAGAAACCAAAGAGAGCATTTTATTTCTCAGTCCTTTTGGGTCATTGCAGATCTTACTTGTAACAGTAGTGTAAGTGTTTCAATATATAAAAAGGCATAAAAAAGACCTGGAAAAAAAATAAAAAAAAGACCTGAAAAAAAAAGCGGACCTGGAAAAAAAAGGAGGACCAAAAAAAAACCTGAAAAAAAAGACCTAAAAAAAGCGGACTTAAAAAAAGACCTGAAAAAAAATGGACCTGAAAAAAAGAGCGGATCTAAAAAAAAAAAAAAAAAGCGGACCTGAAAGAAAAGAGGACCTGAAGAAAAAAAAGCGGACCTGGAAAAAAAAAGAGCACCAAAAGAAAACCTGAAAAAAAAAGACCTAAAAAAAGCGGACCTGAGAAAAAGGACCAAAAAAAGGACCTAAAAAAAGACCTGAAAAAAAGGACCTGAAAAAAAAGCGAACCTGAAAAAAAAGGGAACCTGAAAAAAAAGCGGACCTGAAAAAAAAACCTGAAAAAAGGACAAAAAAAAGACCTGAAAAAAAATAAGGACCTGGAAAAAAAAGACCTGAAAAAAAAAGCGGACCTGGAAAAAAAGAGAGAACCAAAAAAAAACCTGAAAAAAAAGACCTAAAAAAAGCGGATCTGAAAAAAAAAGAAATAAAAAAAGTACCTAATAAAAAGACCTGAAAAAAAGCGGACCTGAAAAAAAAGAGGACCAAAAAATAAAACCTGAAAAAAAAGACCTAAAAAAAGGACCCAAAAAAAGACCTAAAAAAAAAGACCAGAAAAAAACGGACCTGAAGATAAAAAAGCGGACCTGAAAAAAAAGAGAACCAAAAAAAACCTGAAAAAAAGACCTAAAAAAAAGCGGACATGAAAAAAAGGAACTAAAAAAGTACCTAATAAAAAGACCTGAAACAAAATAGCGGACCTGAAAAAAAAGCGAACCTGAAAAAGAAAGCGGACTTGAAAAAAAAACCTGAAAAAAAAGGACAAAAAAAAAGACCTGAAAAAAAAAATAAAAAAAGACCTGAAAAAAAAGCGGACCTAAAAAAAGAGCGGACCTGAGAAAAAAGAAAAAAAAGTGGACCTGGAAAAAAAAGGGGACCAAAAAAAACCTGAAAAAAAAGACCTAAAAAGAAGAGGACCTAAAAAAGGACCTAAAAAAAAGCGGACCTGGAAAAAAAAGCGGATATGCGAAAAAAAAGCGGACCTGAAAAAAAATAATAAAAAAATAAAAAGCGGACCTGAAAAAAAGCGGACCTGAAAAAAAAAGCGGAACTGAAAAAAAAGCGGAACTGAAAAAAAAGCGGACCTGGAAAAAAAGACCTGAAAAAACAGGACCTAAAAAAAAGACCAGAAAAAAAATAAAGACCTTAAAAAAAGACCTGCAAAAAAAGCGAACCTAAAAAAATGCGGAAAAAAAGGAAAAAAAGAACAGCGGACCTGGAAAAAAAAAGGACAAAAAAAAACCTGAAAAAAAAAGATCTAAAAAAAAGCGGAAATGAAAAAAAAAGATCTAAAAAAAGACCTGGAAAAAAAAAATAAAAAAAGACCTGAAAAAAAAGCGGAGCTGAAAAAAAAAGCGAACCTGAAAAAAAAGCGAACCTTAAAAAAAGGGGACCTGAAAAAAAAAGCGAACCTGTAAAAAAAAACCTGAAAAAAAAAGACCTAAAAAAAAACTAAAAAAAAAGACCTAAAAAAAAGACCTGAAAAAAAAAGCGGACCTGGAAAAAAAAGGACCGAAAAAAAAACCTGAAAAAAGACCTAAAAAAAGGACCCAAAAAAAGACCAGAAAAAAAACGGACCTGAAGATAAAAAAGCGGACCTGAAAAAAAAAGACTCGAAAGAAAAGCGGACCTGAAAAAAAAGAGGACCAAAAAAAAACCTGAAAAAAAAAGACCTAAAAAAAAGGACCCAAAAAAGACCTGAAAAAAAAAAGACCAGAAAAAAACGGACCTGAAAAAAAAGCGGACCTGAAAAAAAAGAGAACCAAAAAAAAACCTGAAAAAAAAAGACCTAAAAAAAAAGCGGACATGAAAAAAAGGAACTAAAAAAGTACCTAATAAAAAGACCTGAAAAAAAATAGCGGACCTGAAAAAAAAGCGGACCTGGAAAAGAAAGCGAACAAAAAAAAAAAAAAACCTGAAAAAAAGGACAAAAAAAAAGACCTAAAAAAAGACCTGAAAAAAAAGCGGACCTAAAAAAAGAGCGGACTTGAAAAAAAAGAAAAAAAAAGTGGACCTGGAAAAAAAAGGGGACCAAAAAAAAAACCTGAAAAAAAAGACCTAAAAAGAGAGGACCTAAAAAAGGACCTAAAAAAAGCGGACCTGGAAAAAAAAAGCGGATATGCGAAAAAAAAGCGGACAGCGGACCTAAAAATAAATAATAAAAAAATAAAAAGCGGACCTGAAAAAAAGCGGACCTGAAAAAAAAGGCGGATCTGAAAAAAAAGGCGGAACTGAAAAAAAAGCGGACCTGGAAAAAAAGACCTGAAAAAACAGGACCTAAAAAAAAGACCTGAAAAAAATAGACCTAAAAAAAAGAACTGAAAAAAAAGCGGAAAAAAAGAAAAAAACCAGCGGACCTGGAAAAAAAAGGACAAAAAAAAACCTGAAAAAAAAAGATCTAAAAAAAAGCGGAAATGAAAAAAAAAGATCTAAAAAAAGACCTTGAAAAAAAAAGAAAAAAAGACCTGAAAAAAAAGCGGAGCTGAAAAAAAAAGCGAACCTGAAAAAAAAGCGAACCTTAAAAAAAGGGGACCTGAAAAAAAAAGACCTGAAGAAAAAGGACAAAAAAAAAAAGACCTGAAGAAAAAATAAAAAAAAGACCTAAAAAAAAGCGGACCTGGAAAAAAAAGGACCAAAAAAAAAACCTGAAAAAAAGACCTAAAAAAAGGACCTAAAAATACGACCTGAAAAAAAAAGCGGACCTGAAAAAAACGGACCTGAACAAAAAAAAGCGGACCTGAAAAAAAAGAGGAAAAAAAAAGACCTCAAAAAAAAGGACCTATAAAAAAAGACCTGAAAAAAAAATAAAAAAAGACCTAAAAAAGAGAAAAAAAAGACCTGAAAAAAAAAGCGGATCTAAAAAAAAAGCGGACCTGAAAAAAAAGAAAAAAAAACCGGCAATAGAAAAAAAAGGACCAAAAAAACCTGAAAAAAAAAGACCTAAAAAAAAGTGGGAATGAAAAAAAGGACCTAAAAAAAGACCTGGAAAAAAAAAAGAAAAAAAGACCTGAAAAAAAAGCGGACCTGAAAAAAAACGAACCTGAATAAAAAAGCGGACCTGAATAAAAAAGCGGAAATGAAAAAAAAGGGGACCTGAAAAAAAAAGCGGACCTGAAAAAAAACCTGAAAAAAAGGTCCAAAAAAAGACCTGAAAGAAATAAAAAAAAGACCTGAAAAAAAAGCGGACCTGGAAAAAAAAGGAGGACCAACAAAAGAACCTGAAAAAAAAGACCTAAAAAAAGGACCTAAAAAAAAGACCAGAAAAAAAACGGATTGTAAAAAAAAAGCGGACCTGAAAAAAAAAGCGGACCTGAAAAAAAAAGCGGACCTGAAAAAAAAGCGAACCTGAAAAAAAAAGAAAAAAAAGTGGACCTGGAAAAAAAAAAGGGACAAAAAAAAAACCTGAAAAAAAAGACCTAAAAAAAGCGGACCTGAAAAAAAGAAAAAAAAGCGGACCTGGAAAATAAAAAAAGTGGACCTAAAAAAAGAGGACCTGGAAAAAAAAAGCGGACCTGAAAAAAAATAATAACAAAGTAAAAAGCGTAGCTGAAAAATAAAGCGGACCTGAAAAAAAATAAGCTGAAATGAAAAAAAAAGCAGACCTGGAAAAAAAAGAGGAAAACAAAGACCTGAAAAAATAAAGGATCTAAAATAAAAACCTGAAAAAAAAAATAAAAAAAGAAAAAAAAATAAAGCGGACCTGAAAGAAAAGCGGACTTGAAAAAAAAGAAAAAAAAGCGGACCTGGAAAAAAAAGGACTAACAAAAAACGTGAAAAAAAAGACCTAAAAAAAAGCGTAAAAGAAAAAAAAGGACCTAAAAAAAGACCTGGAAAAAAAAGCGGACCTGAAAAAAAAGCGAACCTGAAAAAAAAGGGAACCTGAAAAAAAAGCGGACCTGAAAAAAAAAACCGGAAAAAAAAAGGACAAAAAAAACCTGAAAAAAAAAAACCTAAAAAAAAAGCGGACTTGAAAAAAAAAAAGGAACCAAAAAAAAGATGAGAAAAAAAAACGGACCTGAAAAAAAGGGAACCTGAAAAAAAAGCGAACCTGAAAAAAAAACCTGAAAAAAAAAGACCTGAAGAAAAAGGACAAAAAAAAAGACCTGAAGAAAAAATAAAAAAAAGACCTAAAAAAAAGCGGACCTGGAAAAAAAAGGACAAAAAAAAAAACCTGAAAAAAAGACCTAAAAAAAGGACCTAAAAATACGACGGGAAAAAAAAGACCAGAAAAAAACGGACCTGTAAAAAAAAAGCGGACCTGAAAAAAAAAGCGGACCTGAACAAAAAAAAGCGGACCTGAAAAAAAAGAGGAAATAAAAAAAAAGACCTAAAAAAAGGACCTATAAAAAAAGACCTGAAAAAAAAAATAAAAAAAAAGACCTAAAAAAGAGAAAAAAAAGACCTGAAAAAAAAGCGGATCTAAAAAAAAAGCGGACCTGAAAAAAAAGAAAAAAAACCGGCAATAGAAAAAAAAGGACCAAAAAAACCTGAAAAAAAAAGACCTAAAAAAAAGCGGAAATGAAAAAAAACGAACCTGAATAAAAAAGCGGAAATGAAAAAAAGGGGACCTGAAAAAAAAGCGGACCTGAAAAAAAAGGTCCAAAAAAAGACCTGAAAGAAATAAAAAAAAGACCTCCTGAAAAAAAAGCGGACCTGGAAAAAAAAGGAGGACCATAAAAAGAACCTGAAAAAAAAGACCTAAAAAAAGGACCTAAAAAAAAGACCTGAAAAAAAAAGACCAGAAAAAAAAACGGATTGTAAAAAAAAAGCGGACCTGAAAAAAAAAGCGGACCTGAAAAAAAAGCGGACCTAAAAAAAAAGCGAACCTGAAAAAAAAGAAAAAAAAGCGGACCTGGAAAAAAAAAGGGACAAAAAAAAACCTGAAAAAAAGACCTAAAAAAGCGGACCTGAAAAAAAGAAAAAAAAAGCGGACCTGGAAAATAAAAAAAGTGGACCTAAAAAAAGAGGACCTGGAAAAAAAAAGCGGACCTGAAAAAAAATAATAACAAAGTAAAAAGCGTAGCTGAAAAATAAAGCGGACCTGAAAAAAAAAGCGGAAATGAAAAAAAAGCGAACCTGAAAAAAAAGAAAAAAAAGCGGACCTGGAAAAAAAAGGAGAACCCCCCCCAAAAAAACCTGAAAAAAAAGCGGACCTGAAAAAAAAAGCTGACTTGAAAAAAAAAAAAAAAAAGCGTACCTGGAAAAAAAAGAGGACCAAAAAAAACCTAAAAAAAAGCGGAATGAAAAAGAGAACCTAAAAAAAGACCTGAAAAAAAAAGTACCTGAAAAAAAAGCGGACCTGAAAAAAAAGGACAAAAAAAAAGACCTGAAAAAAAAGGTGGACCTGAAAAAAAGTGGACCTAAAAAAAAGGACAAAAAAAAAACCCTGAAAAAAAAACATAAAAAAAAGCGGACCTGAAAAAAAGGACCTAAAAAAAGACCTGAAAAAAAAGACCAGAAAAAAAAACGGACCTGAAAAAAAGGGGACCTGAAAAAAAGCGGACCTGAAAGAAAAGAGGACCTGAAGAAAAAAAAGCGGACCTGGAAAAAAAAAGAGCACCAAAAGAAAACCTGAAAAAAAAAAGACCTAAAAAAAGCGGACCTGAGAAAAAGGACCAAAAAAAGGACCTAAAAAAAAGATTTAAAAAAAAAGCGGACCTGAAAAAAAAGCGGACCTGAAAAAAAAGCGAACCTGAAAAAAAGCGAACCTGAAAAAAAAGCGGACCTGAAAAAAAAACCTAAAAAAAGACCTGAAAAAAAAATAGACCTAAAAAAAAGACCTGGAAAAAAAATAAAAAAAGACCTGAAAAAAAAGCGGAGCTGGAAAAAAAGACCTGAAAAAGACCTGAAAAAAAAATAAAAAAGACCTACAAAAAGACCTGAAAAAAAAGTGGACCTGAAAAAAAAAGAGCGGACTTGAAAAAAAAAGTGGACCTGGAAAAAAAAAGGGACAAAAAAAAACCTGAAAAAAAGACCTAAAAAAGCGGACCTGAAAAAAAGAAAAAAAAAAATGGAAAAAAAGGACCTAAAAAAAAGACCTGAAAAAAAAAGACCAGAAAAAAAAACGGACCTGGAAAAAAAAAGAGGAAAACAAAAAAAAAGATCTGAATAAAACAAAGGACCTAAAAACCTGAAAAAAAAAATAAAAAAAGAACTGAAAAAAAAGCGGACCTAAAAAAAAAGAAAAAAAAGCGGACCTGGAAAAAAAAGAGGACTAACAAAAAACCTGAAAAAAAAAAAGACCTAAAAAAAGCGGAAAAGAAAAAAAGAACCTAAAAAAAAGTACCTAAAAAAAGTACCTAATAAAAAGACCTGAAAAAAAAGCGAACCTGAAAAAAAAGCGAACCTGAAAAAAAAGCGGACCTGAAAAAAAAACCTGAAAAAAGGACAAAAAAAAAGACCTGAAAAAAAAAACGGACCTGGAAAAAAAAGGAGAACCTCAAAAAAAAAACCTGAAAAAAAAGCGTACCTGAAAAAAAGGACCAAAAAAAGGAACCACAAAAAAAGATGAGAAAAAAAAACGGACCTGAAAAAAAAAAGCGGACCTAAAAAAAAGGGATCTGGAAAAAAAAAGAAGCGAACCTGAAAAAAAAGGGAACCTGAAAAAAAAGCGGACCTGAAAAAAAAGGACAAAAAAAAAACCCTGAAAAAAAAACATAAAAAAAAGCGGACCTAAAAAAAAGGACCTAAAAAAAGACCTGAAAAAAAAATAGACCTGAAAAAAAAAGCTTATCTGAAAAAAAAAGCGGACCTGAAAGAAAAGCGGAATTGAAGAAAAAAAAAGCGGACCTAGATAAAAAAAAAGCGAACCTGGAAAAAAAAAGAGGACCAAAAGAAAACCTGAAAAAAAAGACCAAAAAAAGCGGACCTGAGAAAAAGGACCAAAAAAAGAACCTAAAAAAAAGACCTGAAAAAAAAGACCTGAGAAAAAAAACCTGAAAAAAAAAGAACTGAAAAAAAGGACCAAAAAAAGACCTGAAAAAAAAAATAAAAAAAAGTCCTAAAAAAAAGACCTGAAAAAAAAAGCGGACCTGGAAAAAAAAGGAGGATAAAAAAAAAACCTGAAAAAAAAAAAGACCTAAAAAAAGCGGACCTGAAAAAAAGGACCTAAAAAAAGACCTGAAAAAAAAGACCAGAAAAAAAACGGACCTGAAAAAAAAGTGGACCTGAAAAAAAAAAAAAAGAGCAGACTTGAAATAAAAAAGTGGACCTAAAAAAAAGGACAAAAAAAAAACCCTGAAAAAAAAACATAAAAAAAAGCGGACCTGAAAAAAAGAAAAAAAAAGTGGATCTGGAAAAAAAAAAGGAGGACCAAAAAAAAAGACCTAAAAAAAAGCGGATCTGAAAAAAAAGGACCTAAAAAAAAGATATGAAAAAAAAGCGGACCTAAAAAAAAAAAAAAAAAAGCGGACCTGAACCATAGATTACTGGCAGCAAGACAATACGAGACCGCACAGGGCGTTATTTCCGATTGAATACCTAACCCAATAAGACAATATGACTTTCCTATTCTTTCCCAGTCAGCGTACATTCCGGAACTGGTTCCCTGTGATCTTTTAAATTTCAAGGCTCTAGAGAGACATCAAAGAACGGCTTTTTGACACACTCCAAGCTCTCCAAAGAGTCGTAACCAGTAAGTTCCCCATCCTGTCTGAAAAGGAGATCTAATAAGGCTATAACAACTGACGCTGGATTCGTTGCATTGCTGTCCAAGCCCTTACTTTAAAGATTATTAACTGTTTTACTTTGTAAGTACGATTATTTATGTAATTTTTTTTCTTGTCAGATTTGGGAAAGACCTTGTATACCATTTCATGTCAAAAAATTATATTTATCTTTACGATATTGATTAAAATAATATCATATTCATGAAATTGCATGAAATTGTTAACAACTTTATGAAAAACATTAAAATATGTAGGTTTCGTAAAATTAGTAAGTTTATTAAATTAGAATGCCATTTCTACTATAAGCAATATAAACAACACTTTTAAATGCTTTCTCTTAAAATATTTTAATATATGTCAACATCAGCAGATGGCCAAAATTTGATGTCTGGCATTCAGAGACATTCAAAATATTGGCCAACTATTGAATGACATTAACCAACATATTCGTGATACCTGGGTTATAAATAATGCATATTGCATTACAAATTAAAGTTGCACAACTAGATGTTAAACAAAAAAAATTTCAAATTTTACGTGGAAAATCGTTTTAGAGTTATGCGAGTTGCCTGCGTGTGTACAGACGTTATGTCGAAAGTAGTCATAACGTATTCAGGTATGGGTAAAAATGGATATTTCGAGTTTCGGAATAAAAAATTCATTTTACTTACATACCGGAGTAACTAGTCAAATTTGGATTCAGATACAACAAAAATGTGCATCTCCGTTGAAATCTGAAGACCGAAAGATTTTACAATACTTTCATTCCTTTGTAGACGGAAATAAAATCTAAATATATCTAGGCTATCACCTTGATAAAATTTGTATGTTTTGAGCTCCATTTATTTCTCATATAGATTGATTATCAATCATATTCAAAACACTAATGTATCAGCTTTGGCTTATGTGCCCTTGAAATCCTTCTTCCAGAGAAAGTTTAATGTACATATACAGATTACTTCACTAACCCTAAAATCCAAACAGAGCTTTCCAGGAACTAAAGAGAGCGTTTCTCTTCCCAGAAGTTCAAGCACGTCATTGCAAATCTTTCCCACAAAAGAAGGGAGAGTAATTGATTCAATATATCCAAAACTTAAGGCAAGACACTGGAACTGCTAATCGATCTAAAGGAAATTATTAGAAAGATACTTAATTCATGCTGCCTTATGCCGTATACCATTAGCGAGAAACCTTACTCTGGTAATACAGTTCTGGAGAAGAGCTTCTTTTTTAATAGATGTGATGCCAATAGAGGCTGGTGAATAGTTCGGTAACATGATTATCTCGTTTCACTTTTATCTCGTTAGGAATAGAATATACGCCTTGTTAAGGTAACATGTTTTATTATTTCCAGTAGAGTCTGCAAAATTTTTCTCACTCGTCTTTGATGGTTAAAAAGAAATTTCTCTGATAACAGATATGAGTTAGAAATACACCTAAGGATTTAAATTATTTAACCCCTTCCGGTACGATTTAATAATGAAAAACTGTGCGTGAAGTAACCATTTATTTTTTTTATTTAAAAAACTTCTTACATATTCTTAATTAAAATCCACTTTTTACATAGTTTTAAGTATCAGAAACGGTAAAATTAAGATAATAGTCTTCAAGCTAGTGGTACTTTTCAAAACAAAGTGCAAAGGAATTCTGAATTGTTTACATCGCCAGGGAGTCTCACTTCTAATTTGATTCTTGTAACACACACGGCATTTCTTAGTAGGTTTTCTTTTATTCTGACTCATCAATTTGGCAGTGACTTGTACCAAGAAACTTTAAATAAACAATACGTAATAGTGACCTGGGATTTCCACAAGTAACAAAAGTGTTGCTAAATTCAGTACACTAGAAATTTTAAACTAAATTAATTATCATATTTAACAGAAAATTTAATCGCATGACGAGTGTAGCTCGTCATTGTGCGGTATGGAATGAAAAAACCAATGACGAGCTAGACTCGTCATTTTACCGGAAGGGGTTAAGCGTTCTTCAGCTAGTTATGGCTAGTTTAATTTTGGTATCTATACGTACGTACCTCGCATAACTGAAAAACTATTAGATGTAGGATTATTATAATTTTTAGTTGTGCATCTCCTGTTTTAGTAATCTGAGCTCCATATAATGTAAAATTTCATTATAACGTATTTAAACTTTGTGGGGAATAACAAGCTATGAAAGAGAAAAAAGTATTGAAATTTCGTAACAGGGAACTTTATAAGATCGACGTAGTACGCCATTTTAGAATGCAATCCGCGGTCTCTATGAAGAAAAGTCTTAATATAACGGCCATTAACACATTGTGTGTGGGTACATTTCGCAGCGGAATTGTACCGTAAATTTCGCGTAAATTTAGTTATTCAGTTAAATCTCAATAGATCGAAAACTATTTAATTTTACATCAGTCGCATCGACTAATGTAAAAATAGTTTTTATTTGTCTAAATTTTTCTAGAATCTATATAGTAGACAAGAACATTCGGCTTCGTTTCCCTGTTTATACCGTTATTTTTGTACCCACAAACCATGTTGTCACACTAACACGTACTAGTACGTGATCCGCGCTCAAGTATCAGTCGTCAGAAAACGTACTAGTACGTGTCCTGCATACAATGCGTTAATGCTACCGGTCTAACAAGCCGGACGGTGGCCGAATGGTTAGGGTGCTGGACTACTGAGCCGGAGTTCGTGGTTTCGAATCCCACTATGACATGGATGTTCGTAGGTGTTCGGAATCGGCTTTAAGCAGTAGGTCCTGGTCTCATTAGCCCTCGTGTTGCAAAAAGTAGACCGTAGCACTCCAAACCAAACCAAACTACCGGTCTAACATAATTCATAGGTAACGAAGTATTCATTTATCGATAATAACATTTATAACAATGTTATTTAAACAGTTGGAAAAAATACTTTTAAAATCAGGTTTTTAGAATAAAATGAAAGTATTTTGCAAAATATCCAGAAATTTTTTTTCTTTCTGGTACGGTGCGAAATAACGCTCAACTGATACCTGAACGAGGCTCTCATTTAAGTAAATAAATAATTAAAAGTTTGTTTTGATTAAGACATTATGTCCCTGTTATCTTGTAAAATTATAAATATTTTTGTGGAATTTATTTAAACATATTTTATTTGAATGGGAGATTCGATTCCCTATTTTTTTAATGAAATGGTTGATTACACAACTGCTAAAATATGATCTTTTAATGATGTCAACAACTTATAAAGAATTGATTCAACAATGAGAAGAATTATATTAAACAAATAGTATATATCAACACATTGTATGGAGGTACATTTCGCAGCGGAATTGTACCGGGAGCGGGCGTTTTGCTAGTAAATTTAGTTATTCAGTTAAATCTCAATAGATCGAAAATTATTTCATTTTTTAACCAACTTTTCGTATTTTATATTGAAATATATAAACAAATATATAATAGAAATATATAAATAAAAACCATAAGATTTTTGTAAACAAAAAATATATTTTTTAGTGCATAAATTTATAATAGTATCGTAAATATGAAAACCAAATAGAAATAGTAGTATATAATTTTAATTTTTTCGAATTGTGTTTTATATAAACATTTTTACATTATGAAAAAATGAAAAGAGCAGTCATAAAACTAATAATGTAAAAACTAGTTTTTGTTTGTCTTACTTTTTCCAGAATCTATGCAGTAGACAGGAACATTCGGCTTCGTTTTCCTGTATATTCCGTTATTTTTGTACCTACAAACAAACCATATTGTTACACTAATCGGTAATAGTACGTGACCCGCTCTCAAGTATCAGTCGTCAGAAAACGTACTAGTACGTGCCCCGCATACAATGTGTTAAGGGTCAAATGTATTGCAGTCAAAATATGTCGCATTCGACTTCCGTGTCATAATGACGACAGAAGTCATCAGTGATGGGAATTTGGTACAATTAATTCACCGGACTTGCGACTTCTGATGAGAAAGCCCTCTCCACCGGTAACCCCCTAATTCAACAACGAATAGATGACACCTGGTCGCAACTGGTACCTTTTGTATATTGTTTGTATTGAGAGTTTCTTTTCTATAGGGTGTAGATTCCAGTAGCAATTTAAGATGCTAAACTAGACATTGCAATAGTCCTAAATACGAAGCTTCTACTTTTTACTGATGATAGATTTTGAGCTAAGTGGGTGTAACAATAAGTTACATTCTGTTCACCCCATGGGTCTTCGGGGACATGCCGGGGCAGGACCGGTTTGAATGCAGAGCGACTTCGGACTTCTTCCAGCCAATAGAGGTGTCCGTTAGTTTTGGGGAATTTTGACCTTCTCCCCCCGCCGTTCTGGAGTGGACTTTTTTTTTTTTGTCTCCGAAGAGAGTCGGAAATTTTTTGAGGGACAAGGTTGTTACCAGAAGAGGAGAAGGTGAACGGCTGGCATCCGTGTCTTGTGGATGACCCCCCTTTGAAAAAATAGCATTTTATTTTTTTTTCAGGCTGACACCGACTCGAGAGCAGTCTTCGATCTACTAATGATAAGTTGATTCAACTATTTGTATTCCTTAGGCATTTAACTAAATTTATTAAATAATTTAATCAAGACCTATTTTTCATGTTTTACTTAATGAGTTTTAATTTCTTTCTCAAACACTAGGCTAACGTAACATTATTATTTTTTACAGTGGGATAAATATTTAAGTATATGCATAGGGGATATAGGTATTTTGACGAAATTAGGCATAACTCATTTAGGTATGGGCAGTTATGGTGCACCTTTCACGCTTGCCGTTATACCACAAGTTAAATAATATTTTTTTCCTGTTTATAGGTCTTTTAAAAGACTAAGGATTTTCTTTACTTTTAGCAAACTAGTAGCAGATGGTAGTAAGACACTTAATTCTTTTGGTCTTTGAAATATAAGTATTTAAACTTGTTTTTACAAATGTGGAGAACTTGTCTTTATTAGCATTTTAAAATACAATCCGCTGTTTTATTGCCCTATTCCTAATGGGAACGCCGAAAGATGGCCGAATGGTTAGGGCACTGATCTTCGGAACCGGAGTTCGTGGGTTCGAGTCCCATGGTGTCATGGAGGCTCGTAGCCGTTCGGAATCGGCTTTAAGCAGTATGTCCCAGTCTCATTATACTTCGTGTTGCAAAAAAGTAGACCGGAGTGTTCCCAACCAACCTAATGGGAACAACATATAGGTAGGGCATCATCGCTCCTCACGAGAGGACAGCACACAAACATGTTGGGGGTAAATTTTAACTTACTAGCAGAATGCCCAGCGTCATGTTATGCGTGTGGTGTGGAGACACGTAGAAAGTCCAACATGGATTAAACGTTTATTCGTTCAGCTTGAACGATAACAATATTAGCAAGACATTAAAATAAACTAAAGCAGTTTTCTTCGTATTAAGTCGTATTTCCTTACTACTCACTTACCAAAAACAACATTTTTAGTATAACCAAACAATCAGAGCAACAGAAAAAGCCAAGGAACTGACTTGGAAACTGCATTTATACCACGGCTAAAACATTTGCATACGAGGAAATGCGGTTACGACCGAAATGAAAATTTGTATCGATATTTTTATCGATAAGCCTTTCAACAAAATACATCGAAGCCGTATTCAGGAATTGAATCCAAACACAATATGTTCTGAGAGCACCATACGCTAACTGCTATATAATCTCTGGGAGGAGTATTCATACTTACTTTAAATAGAATTTGATTTATAACACTCATGACTCCCAAATAACGCTTTGATATTGTTAAGCTATTTACTTATTTATTAAACCATTTTAAGCATAGTTATACGACGTTCTTAAAAACTAGCATATAGCCCGTCATATGACGGGATCAGTAAAGTTTTTAATTTTCCAGAATTGTAAAGTACCCTGTGAGGCAGGTAAAAAAAATGGTTTGTTTTTTAGCTGAGAATTATTTATCAACAAAATATTACCTTAAGAAAATTATTTAAGTAATATCTAAGTTTAGTGATAAAATATATGGAAATAATGCAGAAGTCATTTAACACTAGATTGCCCAAGGCAGTCATTTTGACTGTTTTTTAATTTCAATTAGAAAAACAATTATGAAATATAATGACACAATTTCTTAGAATTTGGTGACTTTTTCTATAACATATAAATGGGATTATGAATAATTGTAGTTACTTCCGCCGTCCTTTATTATATAATATTAAAAATTAATTTTAAACAAATTTCTTTACATATTTTTTATTTTTTCACAATGCAGTCATTTTGACTGTTTTTGGGCAATATAGGTATACAAGAAATCTCGGGCAATCTAGTGTTAAATAATCTAAAATAAATGATTAAATGAGATGGTTAAAGGAATGACGTCATAATGCTAGAAAAAATTATTTTTACCTATTTATTATGTGATAAATTGATACATTTAATCGCCTGCTCTTAAAATGGGGCTTGATATAATAATAGTAATACGTGATTTTAATAAAATAAAAATAATAAAAATCATAAAAATTTGAAAAATGGTAAAAATTTATTTTAAAAATAATAAAACATTAAAAATAATAAAAAAACTTTAGGAATAAGAATTCAAAAGAAAAAGCAGAAATTATTAAATTAATTAGACATTCAGAAAAATTCGTCTACGTCGGGGGCAGAACCATGAACCCGAGAGGTACGACAATCAAATGGGTAGACACTCTACCGCATGTGCCAGCTTACACGTGGTGAATGAAATGGTTAGAATATATAAGGATCAAGTAAAAACAGTCCAGAAATTTAAATATTGCTCTCGGCCCTCGCCATCCTATCAAAAATGAATTTAGTATAGAATAAGAGGGAGAATAAGGCTTGAAATAATAACATTAAACGCTCGAAAAGGAGAGGATGAGGTGGATTTCGAATTAGCTTTGAATTTTGCTAACCCTAACTCATAAAAAAATCCAACATAGATGCCTGTATCCATTCCAGGTACAACCGCTTCATAAATTCGCGGACAACTTAGGCTATTATTATATAGGGGATAATTAAAATAAAAAATGTGTTATTCTCATATAAGAGGTGTGCTTTCGGAATTAATCCCGTTAACTCCCGTCCCACACGATATAAAATATTTTTTTCATATTTTCCATTCATAAACTTAAATAGATATAATTTACAAAGTAATTTCTTTAAATCCCTTACAGTTCGTTAAATATAGAATACACACCTTATTGCGGTGACATATATTGCTCTACCAGTTACCATCTTTAGGGCTGTCTCACCAAAGTAGTTTAAAGGCTAACCGGGATTAACCCTTGGCTCCAACCAATGATGGAATGCAATTCTTCGTTTAAACAGAGATTAATCTCGGTTAACCGTTAAACAACTTTGGTGAGACAGGCCCTAAATAATCACCTGTTGTGACCTATATTTACTAAATTAATAATGGAAAAACTATATTTGTATGGAATAGTATCACGTCACTTTGTGGTTATAATTTTTCACAGTACAAACCAGAGTCGTCTTTTTTATTATTAGTTTTAATTCAAATCAGAGACAAATTCTTTTTAACTGCTCTCCTATGCAGTTATAAGGAATTATAAAAGCCATCAAAATACTGTTGAACAACTATATGTGTTAACTCTATAGATGTTTAACTGTAGATGATCAATCAATGTACCGTACCTACGTACGGTTTTATCAACGTCATATCCTGCTAACTAAACATATAGAAGTTTAATAACATTATCAAAATTTTACTTTTTCTTATGTTTTTTTTTTGTGATTTACCTGTCTGCATATGTCTCCTACTATCTACGTTATGTGTACATAATACTGGAATAAATGTGATCAGTTTTACTCAAGCATAGCATATAAATGAAGTAATATATATCGCCATACAATATAAAAATAGTAATATGAATTAAATCAAAAGAAGA
Organism: Pardosa pseudoannulata; assembly: GCA_032207245.1. Taxonomy (NCBI): domain Eukaryota; kingdom Metazoa; phylum Arthropoda; class Arachnida; order Araneae; family Lycosidae; genus Pardosa; species Pardosa pseudoannulata. The sequence continues at coordinate 40,591,576 of CM063511.1, read as the reverse complement.
ATCAACTCTGGTAATCGATAAATTAAAACAATTTTCGCCTGATCAAAGTCAGTTCGCGCATGACAAAGTTTGTCTATTTGATCTGCCATAACTGGATTTGGTGACACTGGCAAGGGGTTAATGTTGCAGCAACCTTTACTAAAAAGTTCCAACTTTTTACGGATAACCATTTTTGAGGTTTAATACATAAGAACGTATGAACGTCATGAGGTAACTAATCACAACACATTCAGGTAGAGTGAAAATGATTATTTACAGATTCATAACTAATTGTTCCTTGTTCATATAGAGGTAACGGTTAAATAAGTAAAAGAGTTAACTAAACGCAACACATTTAGGTATAGCCGAAGTGGATGTTTAAAGATTCATAAATAATTGTCCTTTGTACGTTTATATAGAGGTAACGGTTAAATGAGTAAAAGAGGTAACTAATCACAACACATTCAGGTATAGTCAAAATGGATATTTAAAGATTCATAATTAATTGTTCTTTGTACGTTCATATAGATGTAGCGGTTAAATAAGTAAAAGAGGTAACTAATCACAACACATTCAGGTATAGTCAAAATGGATATTTAAAGATTCATAATTAATTGTTCTTTGTACGTACATATAGAGGTAGCGGTTAAATAAGTAAAAAAAGAGGTAAATAATCACAACACATTCAGGTATAGACAAAATTGATAATTAAAGATTCACAACTAATTGTGCTTTGTATGTTCATATAGAGGTAAGGGTTAAATAAGTAAACGAGATAACTAAACACATTCAGGTATAGTCAAAATGGATATTTAAAGATTCATAATTAATTGTTTTTTGTACGTTCATATAGAGGTAACGGTTAAATAAGTAAAAGAGGTAACTAAACACAACACATTCAGGTATAGTCAAAATGGATATTTACAGATTCATAATTAATTGTTCTTTGTACTTTCATATAGAGGTAATAGTTAAATAAGTAAAATGAAGATTTGTGAAAGGTCAAAATGAGAACATCCTTTGAAATCTGCAGACTGAAGATTTTTCTCCGACTACAATATTTCTTTTACTTTGTACAAGTAAAATTTGCATAAATTATATGGCCGCATGACTGGTCTATGTACTTACAACCATTGCTAAATTTGAAAATTTAGAGCCGTCTTCATTTGTTATATACTTGTCTATTCATCATCCACATTCATTCCCTTCTCTTACTCTCATACACAATTTTCCGTAAGAAAATTTCCTCTTTTCCTGCAACGTGTGCTACAAGAAAAGATTTGCAGCCTACTTACTTTGAAAGATTCTTTCACTTTGAAAAAAATACAAACACACGCAAACTCACCAGATAGCTCCCTTTTACCTTTAAGCTCCTAGAGTAAATTTCAGAGCGTGGTTAATAACTTCTGTGAACATAATTCATTTTGTTAATGGAAACGTTCTTCAGCTCACTCTTTTGAGAAAACTTTAAATTCCCCTCCTCCTTTATATATAAATATGTGTTATTGACCTATATTTGGATTTTTTTTCTGAAGATCTTTTTACCACACAGTGGGGGGACAACGTCTCTTGTTCCCGCGGCCATGAGCTCAAGCCTTACGTGTCCTCTGGGTACAGCTAAATGAGAGACAACCTCAGGGGTATACCTCCTTTAGGTATATATAGGCTTCAGGCGCCCTGGGTGTACCTGAGTGATCTGGGTCTTCTGTTATTTCCGATAGTCTTGAGCTTATCTCTGTAGTGTTTGCTCCTTATTGAGTTTGACAATATTAAATCGGGGAGCCACGGTATCTCAGTCGGCAAAGGCAACGGTCTCGTAAGTGGAGGGTTGTTGTTTCTGAGCCCGAACCGGCCTAAAATCTGCCGTGTTCTTTAAAGTTGACAGGGGCACTTAAAATAAGTTCGTAGACACAATGTTCTCTAAGTTCTCAATTAATACCTCTGGGGCTGACAGACCAAGTCAATGGTTTTTTTGCTTGGTGCCTGCTTCGAAATTATGAAGACCCACTTGAGCATAAGCCGTACTTTCTGTTAGATTTATACCGTCGTTAGGCAGAAAAATAAGGTGGTGAAAATTGTTCCCTTACCATTTTATTGTAGGTTCCGGTTTGTGTTCTTCTGAAAAACTTCGGGAATTTGTTATGAGCTAATAAGCATGTGATCGGTACCATAAAACTATTTAAATTATGATATATAAAATAAAAAACATTTAATTACGAAACGAAAAAATTACAAAGTTACATCACATAAAAACGGTTACCAGCATGGGACAGAATAAAGCTACATCTGAAAAAAAAATAGAAGAGATTAAAGAGACGACAGATTTGGAGACCAATTGCCGCTCCACAGGGTTGCCGCTGAACTTCAACAATTCTTATCCAACACATTCACCCTTGAGTGTCCATAAAAAAGGAAGGTGCACCCCTTTGCCTTAATACGGCTCAATCGTGCTTGGTTTGACCAAATGGCATAAGACAACAACAACAACAATATTAAGTCGGACCATGATGGAACTTTCGTAGGACAGCTGCAGCTTTATAGCTGTTGTGGTTACTGTCGAGGGGTACTGGTCATCAGTTTGTTTGCTGCTGTATGTCTTCGTATGAGTCAGCGTAAGAACTTACTTACCGCACTGTACGATAGTCGGCGATTTCAAATCTCGCTGCTGTCAGGAATTTCCGTTCGGAATCGGTTTTAAGGAGTAGGTCATGGTCTCATTAGCCTTTGTGTAACGAAAAGTAAAAAGTTGCATTCTTAACCAAACCATTTCTTTTTACCGTAAAAAAAGTCCTATGGATACACAGTAGAGTCCCGGTAATTCGAGGTGGACGGAACCGGACCTAGCTCGAAAGATTGAAAACTCAAATTATCGAAAATGATTAATTTAATAACATATAAATAGAAGTATAAATAAAAAAGTTTAAATTTCAAAGTATATTTCAGTAAAAAAGGCACATCATATTATTGTATTAATTACTGAAGATAGTTACATCTTAAATAATTGTCAATAGTTTTTTATTTAAACACATTCTTCCTTTTA
>CM063511.1:40563557-40583557 GCA_032207245.1 Pardosa pseudoannulata | reverse complement strand
GGTGCTATACAAACTTTGACTCAGAAATTTAGTCTGTGAGGCAAGAAATATGCCACTTGACGAGTTTAAGTATCCCTTATAGACGAGCTGGTTCCCTTGTGGACTCAGAGGCTTCAATTCTTACTCTCTGCTCCCTATGCAATTGTGATTTAAAAAGAGTAGAGGAGGTGAAGATGAAAATGTATGAGCTGTATCGATCAACTGCATAATCAGCTATACCGATTAGACTATCGTGTTTGGATGTTTAATTACACCTTATAGACGAGCTGGTCCCCTTGTAGACTCACAGGCTTCAATTCCTACTTTCTGCTCCCTATGCAATTGTGATTTAAAAAGAGAAGAGGAGGTGGAGAAGAAAATGTATGAGCTGTACCGATCATCTGTATAATTAGCTATACCTATTAGATTATCGTGTTTGAATGTTTAACTACCCCTAATAGACGAGCTGGTCCCCTTGTGGACTTAGAGGCTTCAATTCTTACTTTCTGCTTTCTATGCAATAGATATTTAAATATAGAGGAGGTGAAGATGAAAATGTATGAGCTGTACCGATCAACTGCATAATCAGCTATACCGATTAGACTATCGTGTTTGAATGTTTAACTACCCCTTATAGACGAGCTGGTCCCCTTGTGGACTCACAGGCTGCAATTCTTACTCTCTGCTCCCTGTGCAATAGTAATTTAAAAAAGAGTAGAGGAGGTGAAGATGAAAATGTATGAGCTGTACCGATCAGCTGTATAATCAGATATACCGATTAGACTATCATGTTTGAATGGATTCCTGGGCATTGCGGCATCCCTGGTAATGAAACGAAAGGGTGGACTTGCTGGCTAAGCATGGCTGTATTGTTCCTCAGCACTCTATCGACTCGTCGCTTAGCCAGTCATTTTGAGCTATCTCAGGTCATCAAGTAAAGCCATTCTCGAAAATCAAGAGAATGATCCTAAAGAAAAGGCCTGGGAGACCCTGCTCTATAACCCAGTTCTAATGAATCTTCCTAGACAGATCTTTTCTGAAAATCAGGACATGACTATCTCCAGGGTTACTTGCACCGAATTGGTGTGAAAAACACTCTTGCCTGCCCTTCATATCTTAAGGAAGACGTTATGAAATTTAATCACTTGACGATTTGTGCTTCCTTGGCCAGCATTAGTTTTGACATTTTATCCACTGACAACTTCTCGCAAAGACTAATTTGTATTGGGCTGCTCACAGGGTGGATAGAATAGTTAATGAATTTGAATTTGAATAGTAACAACTCTTGAACTTTGATTTTAAGAATTATCTTGAAGTTAAATAATATGTAAATGTTCAATAGTAATGAAGAATCAAATCAGGTAACTTGAAGTTAAATAATAAATGTAAATGTTCAATAGTACTGAAGAATCAAATAAGGTAACTTCTTACCTTTTGTTTATTCTTGGGATTTGCATGAAGACTCTGTATAAAACCAAACAACGGCTGTTGAAACAAACACACTTTCTTTTTTATTAAACAACACGTCACGATAAATAGAGAATAAACGGAGCAATGAATACAGAATTATGAATGTTAGGCTTTAAACCCGTTTCAGATATGATTAAGAATAGAATACAGGAATATGAATAGAATTACATTTTAAAACCAACGCCGAATCCCAATGGCTTTTCTATTCGACTAATAGTTTTTTTTCTCCCTCGCTCAATAGCGCCATCTAGCTTTCGGTGGCGAAATTAATCTAACACAGGGAGATGGCCTATACGGCCCCTTCCCTGATGTAATATTAAAAAATGCAATGAAAGCAGAAACATGTTAGTATATTCAAAAGCAATTGGACAATACATTTTAAGTAGATTTTTAAATAAGCAAGAAAAAAGCAGTCTATAATTTTCAGAAAACGCCTCCCAGATTGTTTAGTGGTTTAATTACCTTTAATTAATAACATGAAAATTTATACAATATTAATTCAAAATGAATAGAATTGTATTCAACTGTGAGTTGTACATTTTAATTCAACCTCATCTCAAGTACTTTCATTTGGCGAAAATGTTATTATCCGATACACTGAGATTTTTTTGTTATAAACATTCCTAGTTCATAATCCCAAATTTTCGTGATTACGTTACTTTCTTTACTCTGTAAACGGAAGAAACAAACTAATAAAAAATTAAAAATAATTCTCTGAATTTCTTTTCAATTACAGTGGACTTGCCTTTATTACATTCGCCATAAAATACACTGCTTTTTTTGTTGCTCATTTTATTATAGGAGTACCATATAGTTAGAACAACATCACTCCCAGTGAGGGGAAATTACAAATGCATCTAAGCCATTCTGTGGGAACAGAACCCGAATCCATTGTGTGGATTGATTATTTGGTTTAGAGCACCACGTTTTACTCTTTTGCAACACGAGGGCTACTGAAACCGGGACCTACTGCTAAAGTACTGCTAAGCATAAAGCAAATAATTTAGTAAATAAGTATAAATTTGTAACTGATACTAATCTTAAAACGACAGATTGTAGTATTCAAAAGCGTTTTTTTTTTTAAATAAGTAAGCAAAAATACAGTCTATAATTTTCAGAAAACGCCATCCGGCTTGTGTAGTGGTTTAATTACTTTAATTAATACCATGAAAAATTATTCAATATTAATTCAAAATGAGTAGCTTTGTATTCAACGGAGAGTAGTACATTTTAATCCAATTTCATCTCAAGTACTTTCATTTGACAGAAATATTAATATTCAATACACTGAAATTTTATTGGTTACATTAATTCTTAGTTCAAATTCCCAAATTTTCGTGATTACGATATTTTCTTTACTCTGTAAACGAGAAAAAGAAACCAATAAAAAATTCAAAATAATTCTTTGAATTTCTTTTCAATTTCAATGGACTTGCCTTTATTATTAGAACTATACTATAGTTAACTATATTAGAACTATATAGTTAGAGCAACATCACTCCCAGTGACCTGGACCTACTGCTAAAATACTGCTAAGCATAAAGTAAATAATTTAGCAATTAAGTATAAACTTGTAACTGATACTGATCTTAAAACAATAGATTGTGTGGGTTGGTTGGTTGGTTTAGAGCACTATGGTCTACTCTTTTGCAACACGAGGGCTAATGAGACCGGAACCGACTGCTAGAATACTGCTAAGCATAAAGCAAATAATTTAGCAATTAAGTATAAACTTGTAACTGATACTGATCTTAAAACAACAGATTGTACTATTCAAAAGCTTTTTTTTACGTTTACGGCAAAAGTTTTCGTAGCAGAAAAGTACTTAGCATTATTTTTTTTTAAAAATGGGAAATTTTGACGGAACTAGTCTTGAATTACTAAGAAAGAGTGCCTATTAGAAGCAATTATCTTCTAATGAGCGCAATGAGGTATAACAATAATCGTAACAGGGGGAAGCTGAAAACTGAAACTTGGAGCTATTGACAGTTCATATTCAATTTAGTGTATGGTAATTTAAAAATGACTTCTTTAAATTCAATTCTTCTTAAAAGGAACTGATAATTATTTAAAATATTTCCCTTTTTTAATAAAAGAGAATGTATGTTGGAAAGCAGATTATAGCTTCCTACATTTTAAAATTAAAAATATTAAGGTAATGGATACTGCAGACTAACGAATACTATTATCTCATTAAAGAGAAGGTGGGCATTACAATTAATTTTTATAAACTAATAACTTGGAGTTATAAAACTTCATAGAATCTGAAACATAATCGTAAAAATTATAAGTCTGTTAGTGTTAAATGCTGATTAAAAAAATAAAGTATGTACTATCTCAACTAAAGAGACTCAACATGAATTTAATTAAATTTAATTATGACACATAATTTTGGACATTACAGTTAGAGACGTAAAACGTATAGGTACAAAACATCTAAAGTCAAGAGAGTTAATAATTAAAGCTACAATTAAATTTGGGTAGAATAACATGTTAGTATTTGACTCCAATATATAGATTGAAATATGTTTTAAACCTTCTTTTTCAGCGATGGTCTTTCATTCACACTCTTGAAAACAATTTGAAAAGTATTAATTAGTACGAAAAAATTTTATACATTAAAATTTTTTCTCAAAACCAAGATAGTAATTTACAAAATACATATGAAGTTATTTGTAAATTTTTAAAATGCTACTTTTTTATACAGTTATATACTTTTTTATTTATATACTATATATTTATATTTTAAGGAGGTCTTCGGCTTGGTCCCTGATTCTAAATTACGAGGACCCAGGGGTGAGAGTTATGTTATTCGTGTCCGTAGCATACCTTAAGCTACACGTACTCCTCTGGTGGTGTTAAATGGGTAACAGATTTGAAGACTTTTGTTGGCATAAAGCCATATAGTGCCTGTATTGGCAGTTATGTTAGGAAAAAATATTATATTTTACATTTATATACTATACATTTATACATTATTTTTATATTTATATACTGTTTATTTATACATTATTTTTTATATTTATATACTATTTCTTTATACATTATATTTTATAATTATATACTATTTATTTATACTTTATTTTTTATATTTATATACTTTTTATTGTAGATTCCCCAAAAATGTTATCATACACTCCTAATATACATTAACAGACGATCGGCCATTGGAGTTATTTTGACTACAAGCCATACGTATTCTGTTAGAAAACCGAGTAATATTTATGAATCAATCAATCTATCAATCTATATATGTATATACATGTAATGTATCAAAATTATTTCTCTTTAATATCTGTTAAAAATTCTCCCCTTTACATTCTTATTACTTCAAATCTATTTTCTCAGCTACAAAATATCTTAATTAAAGGAGTGTCCTTGACTTAAAATTTTTCAACCCATTTCCCAAAGATTTATCTGCAATAGATGCAAATTTTCTGCTCTCTTTTCTTATTAATAACGCCGACTAAGCTACTTTCTCTGGGACAGATTGCGTCTCCGTCTTGCTAAGAGGTCCAACCCTGTTCCAAGCACGTGTTTCGATGTTCATTTTATCTTCTATCATTTGCTGTGAAATACATGTCATTCTCTTAACTAAAATACAATTTAAGTTCTACTCTGACTTGTGCTTCTCTTCAATGTACCAGGACTGCAACATCTTTAATAATTTGTCTAGCTCTGTAGATAGTTAGGATTCCTTGCCCCAGTAAAAACATTAGGAGTTAAAATAATTATTTGTGACCGACTGAATTATTTCTCGCTGTGTTACATACACACACACACACACACATACACACACATACACACATATATATATATATATATATATATATATATACATGTATATACATGTATATATATGTATATATATGTATATGTATATGTATATATGTATATATGTATATATATATATATATATATATATATATATATATATATATATATATATATATATATATATATATATATATATATATATATATATATATATATATATATATTATGTGTGTAGGGGGCTCATTTAAGTACATATATCGTCAACACTCTAAATTTGTGTAAAATACTACTAGCGATTTAGTTTTTTATAGATTCTTATAAAAAATATTTGTCAGACACTCAGAAGGTATATTTAAAAAATATTTGAGGTTTATATATTGTCTTAATTTAAAATTTAAACTAAAAAATGTCCGAATTTTTTATTAAAATCTCTTAGAAGTTAAATATTTTACATAGCGGAAATAAATATTCCAAAATATTATGCATCAATTTTTGAGTCATATAATAAAAATAGAAGAAATATTGAAAATTAGTTATCGAGGAAGTTTTTAAAGTAGAAATATATATATATTATATACATTTTGCTACTTTTACTTTTTCGGCAGGTACAGAGACAGAGATCAGGACAAATTGTTTTATTTAGCATAAAACTGGATCTTACAGTACTTATTTTACATGTAATACCAAATAAATCTTTCTCACGATGTTTTTCCTTTTTCATTATTTCCATCCTATGATGTTTAAAACGATACTGATTTCTAACGTGACATGTTGTAGTATTCAAAGTTGTTTAAACTTCATATTTAGAAAGTTACCATATTACGGTCGAGATATGTCGCAAGTGACATACTCGTCAAAATGATGTCGTTAGTATGACGCGACAGTAGGAGGAATGTATGGTACCAAATTCCTATCTCTGGTGACTTCTGACATCATTATGACGAGTATGTCACCTGTGACATATCTCGACCGCAATATGTTAGCACCTTATTTTATTTTATACTGTCCATAATAACCTAGAGAGCTACCATATTGCAGTCGAGGTATGTCCCAGATGACATACAGGTCATAATGACAGCAGAAGTAGTCATACAACGAGACAGGAGGAATTTATGGTACCAAATTCCTATCTCAGGTGATTTCTGACATTATTATGATGAGTATTTCACCTGTGACATATCTCGACAGCAATATGGTAGCACCCTTATTTTATTTTTCATGGTCCATAATAACCTAGAGAGATACCATATTGCAGTCGAGATATGTCACAGATGACTTACGCATTATAATGATAACAGGAGTCGTCATTATGACGAGACAGAAGGAGAATTTATGGCATCAAATTCCCTTGCTGACTTATGTCACCATTATGACGCGTATGTCCCTGTGACATATCTCGACCGTAATATGGTAGAAACCTTATTTTATTTTGTGTGGTCCATAATAAACTAGAGAGTTACCATATTACAGTCGAGATATGTCACAGATGACATACGCGTCCTAATGATAGCAGAAGTCGTCATTATGACGAGACAGAAGGGGGAATTTATGGTACCAAATTCCTATCTCTGGTGACTTCTGACATCATTATGACTCGTATGTCACCTGTCACATATCTCGACCTTATTATGGTAGCACCTTTATTTTATTTTGTACGGTCATAATAACCTAGATAATATAGTAGCACCCCTAGATTTAAGTTATGCATCGATATGTAATTGGCAGAAATGACTCGGGCATTAAAAGTTATTATTTAAAACCAATAAGTAAAGTAGAATTTATAAACTATATTTGAATGCTTTTACTGTAACTTATAAACTATGTTGCAAGTAAAGTACTTAAATGTAGCGTATAAAAACTTCACAGTAAATAATTTAACTCACCTGAAAAGTATAAGGTTTTAGATTATTCTATTTCCTAGCTTCAAGGATATTCTTTAAAAAGAAAATTTACTCAGCGTTTGAAACTCAAAACTGAGGGATAAAGAATATTTTAAAATAATCCAGATGATGAAATTCTTCCCAAGAAAAAATATGAGTGAGCACATTACTGAATAAGACAAAATTCGAATGAAGAAAAAAGATTCAGCTACACGAAAAGAAAGTTCGAGGAATTTAATTTCCAGCAATTTTGACATTAATTAAATTGCATTTAAACGCATTTTTACTACAAGTTTGATGCACATATAAGAAAGCAAAAATCTTATTTTTAGCCATAGAAAAATAAAAAGATAAATTACATTTTTTGTCATAATAGAAATGCGTTGCTTTATGTTTTATACATTTTTAGAATTTTCTGCGCCATATATCTCGATTTACGGTGCTCTTTTTAAACATCTATCTATTTGCTATTATGTAATTCTAATGTATACGGACCAAAACGAAAGTTGAATTTGTAGGACGCTGTTATTAGGTATGATATTTGGTCATTCAAATTCCAATGTTGGCATAAATACATGTAGTCATTTTGAACCTTCTTTCAACAGCAACTTTTGGCTTCATTAGCCACTGTGAATACTCCCCTTGTTCAGAATACTAATTATGAAATCGGCCGAGCTGTGTCCCACCTGCTGACCAGACTGCAACAGCGCGGCAACGTAGTATCTGGGACATCATTAAAAGTGTAACATCATTAAAAATTATCCAAATTTAAAGCTTTTAGGTTATTTATTAGTAAATACTATCAAAAGTATTCATAATAATTTTCAACAAAATATTTTAAGAACTTTTTGTGAAATTACATTTCAAGTTTCAACATTTTATTAAAAATACCGTTCTGAGAAAAACGCATTTGAAATTTATGTAAGCAATTTTAACTATTAAAAAATTAAAATACATGTTTAAAATTCCCCACACTTTCTTGCTTAAACACTTTCTAATTGCCAAGTTGCTAATTATTAAAAATATTAGAAAAATTTTTAAACTAATCTTCATGAAAATGTAAGAAATTTTTGTCCAAAAAATGCTCTTTAAAAGGTTTTAAATTCACAACTTCCGGTTCCGAAGTCGCTACTTCCTTTTTGTTTTGACAGCTGTCACTGATGTTTAAACAGCTGTAACTTTTCTTTAAAATGCCGTACAGACAAAACAAAAACAGATTTAGAAGCCTAAAAGTTGAAATTTTACAATACAGAAATAAATAAAATTATGATTTTTGGCAAAGAATGACGCTTTCAACGTAGACGGATACCTTAAAAATGATTGTCAAATATTTTTATTTCATCTTATGAATTAAAGGAAGAACTGTAATCGAGAAAAAAATTTATCTTTAGGTTTAAACAGAAATAACAATTTTGACAATGCCAAAGTTCATGTTGACTAGTTTTGTCCATAGACTCTACTTACATACATGCAAACCATAAATATGAAACTTTAAACTGCCTTTTGAACATTTTCAAGTCTTCATGTGGTGTCAGAAAAGTCTCTGGAGAGATCTTCAGTTATGATCTCATTTATGTTCAGTTATGAATTCTTTTAAAAACATCTGCTTCCATGGTTCATTAACTTTGTCTACAAAATCATCCTTTCTGCTATTATCCTATAAAAACCGATAAAATAACAAATGAAACTCCTTATCTTGAGTTAATTTCGAAAGTATTGGTTTCGAAGGCAGAAAATTCTTTACTTAAGATATATTCTCGTTCAGTCAGTTTCAGTGTATCTGGCTTACATTTTTTATTAACTTTCTTTGTAAAACCATATTCGTTGATATCCTGTTATAAAAGCTGATAGAGCAATAGATAATTGTCCTTGAGATTACTTTGGAAACATTGGTTTTGGAAATTTAAAGTTCTCTTGAAAGTCACTTTAAAGAAGACGGAAGAAGGCAAAGAAAGTTTCTTCAAAGCCACTGGTTCATTAACTTTACCAATAAAATCAACTTCATTACCAACATGTTATGAAGGCTGATAAAGCAACAGATTAAAGTCCTTATCTAGAGCCAATTTCGAAAGTATTGTTTGCGAAAATAGAAAAGTTTTCGAGGTTTTCAAGTACGTTCTCGTTGAATCAATTTGAACTTGCTTAAACGATTTAACTTTGCCTGTAAAACTAGTTTCACTGCTATCATTCTATAAAGACAGGTAAAGCAGTAGATAGTATTTTAATATTGTAATATTTACAGTTGTTCTAACTTCTTCTTCTTCACAAGCTCTACAGCCGGTTACCGGCCAAGGCTGTCTCCGTTAGCTTTCTCCATCCAGATCTATTCGACGCCAAGTTCCTCCATCGGTTTACTCCCACATCCAATAGCCATTTCTCCACTCTGTCTAACCATCTTGTTCTTGGTCTACCTCTCCTTCTCTTTCCTTCAGGTGTTTGGAAAGTCACCCTTCTAACCGGGTTCTCCTCATCATATCGGTAGATGTGCCCTAGCCACCTTATTTGGGAGGCCTTTATAACTTTTACTAAGTTGGGCTCCCTGTATTTTAGTTGGAGTTCGTGATTATATCGAATTCTCCATACCCCATTTTCTCTCGTTGCTCCATAGATTTTTCTTAAGATCTTTCTCTCAAAAGTTAGCAGCTTCTCCTCTTCTTCTTTGTTGATGGTCCAGCATTCGCTGCCATAGAGTACTATTGGTCTAATTAGTGTTTTATATAGTTGTACTTTAGTTTTGCTGCTGATGTACTTAGATTTCAACTGGTTCCGTAAACCATTGTAGCATCTATTAGCCATGTTAATTCTCTCTTTAATTTCAGTTTTTACGTCATTATTTATGTTAACTATAGTGCCTAGGTATTTAAACTGGTTTACTTGTTCAAATTCGTATTCATTTATTCTCAGAGGCTGTAGATTGGAAGTTCTACTTGTTACCACCATAAATTTAGTTTTTTCTTCATTTACCGTTAATCCTATGTTTTTTGCAGCCGCCTCAAGTGCACAGAAGGCTTCAATTGTAGCTGTTTTTGTTCTTCCAACAATATCAATATCGTCAGCATATGCTAGCAGTTGTACCGATTTAGTAAAAATTGTCTTCTTGGTTTGTATACCAGAATCTCTTACTGCTTTCTCTAGGGCTATATTAAATAAATGACACGATAGGGAGTCTCCTTGTTTAAGTCCCTTATCAGTATAAAAAGCGTCTGATAGCTCCGATCCTAGCTTCACTCTGCATTTAACTTTGTTTAATGTCATTGTTCTAACATTGATGTCAGTTGTTCTAACTATAAAAGAATATTGTATAGTGTTTAATATTTATATATAGTGTTTAATAATTTTAATATTGTAATATTTACAGTTGTTCTAAATATAAAAGAATACAACTAAACAATATTTAACACAAATATATTGTAAATATTTTGTTTCTTTATAAATTTTATATGATTATGATTTTTTATGTATTTCAACAGAACTATTTCTGATGTAATTACATTAAAAATATTTATTTATACTTGAATATAAGAAACAAATATAAATATTAGACAAATAAAAAAATAACTAATTATTTTTTAAAATTTCCTAAGGCTATGGTAAACATATCTTTAATGTCTATACCTATAAATGTCTATGGTAAGCCTTTTTACCACCTCTCGTTAGAGCTGCTAATAATTTAAATCCTCAGAAATAGCAAAAAAAAAAATTAATAAACATCTTCACTTATTAACATGATTTCAACAATTAGATTTAGCTTTAGATAGCTTTCGAAAAAAAGAAGACATTATTAGTAAACCAATTTTATCTGCAAATAATCAATCATTCTTTCCTATAGCTCATTTTTTAATTATTTAACAGAAATAGTCTTTTATATTTGAGTATTTGCATTATAAAATTGATTTGAATGTAAATGCACTTTATGTAGTGCAACATAAAAAAGCATAAAATGTCTTACATTTTAAAAGAACTCAATACCACTCAATATCCCAGTCAAAATCAATCAATGTAATCTAATAAAGACTTCATTTTCTTAAATAAGTAATATATATGAAAATTTTAACCATTACATAATCAAACAAGGCACAAATGTCTTTTATAACTTGCGATTTTCATTTTCTTTTAAAAATGGAAAGTAGCAGTTTTATAATCAAAACATTAATAATTTTCTTTACCAAGTTATAAAGTGTTTCCATCTACCCTTAAAAGTGCTTCTTTAACTTTATTTTCCCTTTATTTTCTGAATTTTTACTATTTATCATAAAAAGATATATATCTTTTAAACACAATATAGAAATATAAATTGTTATTTGTTATTTGTAGTTCTAATATAATTAGTTTTATCAAATTATTAAAAAAAAGCCGCAACTCATATAATTAGTTTTAAAAACAGTCTTATACGTGTGTTTGTATGGATAAATGTGAAATTATTTTCATATTTTAATGCAAACAATACTTGATTTGATAGAATCGGTGTTTTTAAATAATGTAGGAGATTCATGAAAAATTCCAGTTTATTAACAGATTGTATGCGTAAAAGGTACTAGTACGTTTTCTGACGATTGATACTTGAACGCGGGTTATGTACTAGTACAGGTCAGTGTAACAACATGATTTGTTTGTGGGTACAAAAATAACGGTATATACAGGAAAATGAAGCCGAATGTTCTTGTCTACCTCAAAGATTCTGGAATGTAAAAATGATTATATATTACATAATTCGAAAAAATTAAAACTGTATAATACTATTTCTATTTGATTTTTCATATTTACGATACTATTATAAATTTATCTACTAAAAATATATTTTTTGTTTACAAATATCTTATGGTTGTTATTTATATATTTGTTTATATATTTCAATATAAAATACGAAAAGTTGGTTAAAAAATTAAATAATTTTCGATCTATTGAGATTTAACTGAATAACTAAATTTACCCGCAAAACGCTTGCTTACGGTACAATTCCGCTGCGAAATGTACCCGCACACAATGCGTTAAAACAACATAAAAGTTTTTATAAAGTAGCTTATGATCCCAAATATTTGCTTTTGAATTTATATTAAGATAAGTACGCATAAAAGTGTCAAAATATCCTTTCTAATATCAAGATATGAAAACAAATTTAGGTGCTTACATCCTTATGAAAGATTCAGATTTTTCATTTTCACACAAATTTATTACTTTCAATTCACAATTTTCTCAGAGTATATATATTTTACGGAAGAAAAAAAAATGTTAACGCAAAATTTACGAAGAGAAAGATCGTCCAGCCATCATATTAATGTAAACTAACATAAATTCAATCAGGATATCTCACCGGAAAAAAATACTAAATCTTTAGAGGTATCTAAATAATTTAATTAAACTTTTCCGAATTAATGTTTGAATTTTAATTAGTATCAACTGACGCTATGCTTTTTTATAATAAAATACGAGGATGACAGGAAATTTGAGATAAACACTAATTAAAAGTGACGCCCCAAAAATTTGGAGATAAAATAAAATTTAATATCTGCAATTGTACTTTTAATGAGACATTTTTGCTAAGCACTCAACAGCAAACGATTTTCGAGAAGTTTTCTGCATTATGGAAGAATTGTTAAAGAAAGTAAAATTTGCAGGTGGAATAATTGCTTGAAAGATTAGCCTTTCTATTTTTAGAAAAAGCCTACATTTATTAAATTCGCAGTAATTCTTTTTTTCTTTATTTCTTCCTAAATACAACATTAAAAAAGTACAGCTTTTGAAAACATCAATTTGGATTTTTCAGAAATAATAACAAAAAATATCGTAAATGGTTAAATTTTTTTTAAGTTTAACAATTATTATTAATCACGGTTCGGTGCAATCGACTTTTCCAGATGGAGACACAGGGTTTTTCTCCCACGCGTTGCAGCTGTAATTTAAAAATTTGTGAGAAAAGGGGTAAAAAATTTAGAAGAACAATCATGGTATGAACTAAAAAATATATAGCTTCTTTTGTCGTTATAAAGTATGTTTCATTCACTCATTTATAAATAAAAGTCTCAAAACTAAAACGGTGCAGTTAACACATTGACTGACAGTAGATGTTTTTGTAATGTTTAGAATATTAGAAGTATAGTTTTACTCTTTCTGCTTAAATAAACTTAACACATTGTATACGGGACACGTACTTGTACGTTTTCTGACGATTGATACTTGAACGTAGGTCGCGTACTAGTACGGGTTAGTGTAACAACATGGTTTGTTTGTGGGTACAAAAATAAGGGTATATACAGGGATTCGAAGCCGAGTGTTTTTGTCTACTACATAGATTCTGGAATGTAAAAATGTTTATATATTACATAATTCGAAAAATTTAAACTATATACTACTATTTCTATTTGATTTTTCCTATTTACGATACTATTATAAATTTATCTACTAAAAATATATTTTTTGTTTACAAATATCTTATGGTTGTTATTTATATATTTCTATTTATATTTTTATTTATAAATTTCAATATAAAATACGAAAAGTTGGTTAAAAAATAAATAATTTTCGATCTTTTGAGATTTAACTGAATAACTAAACTTACCCGCAAAACGCTTGCTTACGGTACAATTCCGCTGCGAAATGTACCCGCACACAAAGCGTTAAAACAACATAAACGTTTTTAAATGTAGCTTACTATCCCAAATATTTGTTTTTGAATTTATATTAAGATAAGTACTTATAAAAGTGTCAAAATATGTTTCTAATGCCAAGATAT
Organism: Pardosa pseudoannulata; assembly: GCA_032207245.1. NCBI lineage: Eukaryota > Metazoa > Arthropoda > Arachnida > Araneae > Lycosidae > Pardosa > Pardosa pseudoannulata. Next base: position 40,569,721 of record CM063511.1, on the reverse strand, counting down.
AAAAACAAATTTAGGTCCTTGCATCCATATAAAAGATTCTATTTTTTTATTTCACACAAATTTATTACTTTCCATTCACAATTTTCTCAAAGTATATATATTTTACGGAAGAAAAAATGTTAACGCAAAATTTACGAAGAGAAAGGATCGTTCAGCTGTCATATTATGGAAACTAACATAAATTCAATCAGGATATCTCACCAGAAAAAAAAAATCTTTAGAGGTATCTAAATAATTTAATTAAACTTTTCCGAATTAATGTTTGAATTTTAATTAGCATCAGCCGACGCTATGATTTTTTATAATAAAATACGAGGATGACAGGAAATTTGAGATAAACACTAATTAAAAGTGACGCGCCCAAAAATTTGGAAATAAAAAAAAATTTAATATCTGCAATTGTACTTTTAATGAGACATTTTTGCTAAGCACTCAACAGCAAACGATTTTCGAGAAGTTTTCTGCATTATGGAAAAATTATTAAAGAAAGTAAAATTTGCAGGTGGAATAATTGCTTGAAAGATTAGCCTTTCTATTTTTAGAAAAAGCCTACATTTATTAAATTCGCAGGTGGTAATTCATTTTTTTTATTTCTTACTAAACACAACATTAAAAAAGTAAAGCTTTTGAAAACATCAATTTGGATTTTTCAGGAATAATAACAAAAAATATCGTAAATGGTTAAATGCTTTTTTTTATATGTTTAACAATTATTATTAATCACGGTTCGGTGCAATAGACTTTTCCAGATGGAGAGACAGTGTTTTTCTCCCACGCGTTGCAGCTGTAATTTAAAAATTTGTGAGAAAAGGGGTAAAAATTAGAAGAAAAATCATCTTAAGAGTTAATAAATATAGAGCTTCTTTTGTCGTTATAAAAATTGTTTCGTTCACTCATTTATAAATAAAAATCTCAAAACTATAGCGGAAAAGTTAACACATTGACGGACAGTAGATGTTTTTGTAATTTTTAGAATATTAGAAGTATAATTTTAATCTTTCTGCTTAAATAAACTTAACACATTGTATGCGGGACACGTACTTGTACGTTTTCTGACGACTGATACTTGAACGCAGGTCACGTTGTAGTACTGGTTAGTGTAACAGCATGTTTTGTTTGTGGGTACAAAAACAACGGAATATACAGGAAAACGAAGCCGAATGTTTTTGACTACTACGTAGATTTTGGAAAAATTTAGAGAAATAAAAACTAGTTTTTGCATCAGTTGATGCGACTGAAGTAAAATTAAATAATTTTCGATTTATTGAGATTTAACTGAATAACTAAATTTGCTTGCAAAACTTCCGCTCCCGGCACAATTCCCCTGAGAAATATCGGCACACAATGTGTTAATATAGTTATTTAATTAAGTTGGTTAGTTTTTTAGGTTAAAAATACCATAACACACATACACATATACATATTACCCGAAATATATAGATTCAAATTACTTTTATGAGATACTGATTGCACTACAACTGCATATCGTAGCTATTTGAACAACCCAGAATATACAATTGGTTAAATAATTCTAATAAAGGTTATTTAAAAGTGTTTCTGTTTTTAATAGAAGTCTCACAAAGTCTTAATTGTTGAGGTTACAACAAATTTCTAGACAATTCTTTGGAATTAATAATGCTTTAACATTCTATCACAATTAATTTGCGGGTAAATTGAAATTGAATGCTCGAATGTTCTTGTCTACTACATAGATTCTGGAAAAATTTAGATAAATAAAATCTTGTTTTTACGTCAGTCGATGCGGAACCACAGAACGGGAAGTTTGATTAAAAAATTAATTTAGATTTAAAATGAACTTTTTATTTATCCTTGCGAAAATGATATTATATATATGTATATTTATATATTATACATTATATATTTGTATATATATATATATATATATTTTTTGTTTATATATTTCAATATAAAATATGAAAAGTTGGTTAAAAAATTAAATAATTTTTTATGTATTGAGATTTAACTGAATAACTAAATTTACGCTCAAAACGCCCGCTCCCGGTACAATTCCGCTGCGAAATGTACCCGCACACAATGTGTTAATTTTGATTAATTCAGTACCTTTAATTAGGTTGCGAAAATAACCGTCATGGCACCAGTAAACTCTAGACACTAAGTAATAGGAAGATGGCGGCTATAACAGCAAAAATTTAAAACAGGTTTAATGACTCAAATAAGCAAATAAGCAATTTGTGTGAATTAAAGTATTTGTGGGAGTCTTACATGAAATGTTAGTTCATAGTCAAACAAAAATAAATAAATGACAGAAAAATTTATTATGATTTTATAATTATTACACATTATTTTTGGTGTGAAAAACGAACAGGTGGAAAACGAAATACAACCTAAAAATCCAAAACATAACACTAGGATTCTACTTGTAAGCCGGTAAATGCACATTTGTGTCGCTATAGCCGTAGTGTCTAAAAACGACCGTTTCGCTTTGAACGGCTATTGCCGTCATGCCATATAGTGAACATCGCTTTGACGACTGTAGACGCAAGTGTCCTTCAACGCGTTAATAAACAAAAAATCTGATTTTCAGATGATGGCAGAGATTTTTATAATTATTAAAAAAGTTATCTGATAAGTGGGTGTGCACAGTCTTATATTTGTAGTTGCCTGGTCCAAAGCAAATAATACGGACCCAGGAAGAAGGAAGGTTCCGTAAAGAAATTGTAAATAAGCAAGCGAAATAAGTGATCTCTAAGAGCCTTGACAGAAAAACTACTTTACAGGCTTCTGCTCAGATTCAGTTTCTTTAATCATTTTTTAATTTGCGGTTTGATTTTGTTTTTTAAATTAACAATTTAGTAAATTTCATGTATGGATTTTTAAAAATTCCTTGTAGATTATATATTTGAGGTAAATTCTAATATGGACACAATGTTTAAGTTAATTTTGTAATATTTTCTAGATTAAAATTTTTGTTAAACAGATAGATGCAAATGGTTTTGAATATTAATTCGATCTAGAGACCGAGTCTGCATTATTTTTTAGAGAAGATGGTGATTCGTATTTCCCTCGTTTAAAGGCTAACCGCTATTAATATCTGTTTAAACGGAGAATTGCGTTCCACCATTGGTTGGCGCTATGCGTTAATCACAATTACCCTTTAATCGAGTTTGGTGAGACTGGTTTAGGCATTAACAGCTGCAATAATCGAGCTAGTGTTGATCACACAGACGGTGTCTCCTGTAAGAAGGTTTTCTTACCGAATATTGGGAAATCATTCGGGTTTTAACCTTCCCTGTTTTGGTCTAAAGGTTTCGATTAATATATAGGTTAAACATGTAGTTATGTACAACACCCTTGTTGCAAATTAATGTGGACAAAGAAGGATTGGAAGTTTGTTATACATTGAGGTTTGTAACATCTTTAAAAGCTATGAAATTGTTTTTGTATATGAGATGTAACGTTAATCTAATATTTGTGTGTGTGTGTCTTAATGTATTAATGTATGAATATACAGTGAAACCAGAATTATCCGAAGTAATTGGAGCCTAACCTACTTCGGATAATCGAAATGTTCTGATAATTGAGAATTCATCAATAATCATCTAGATTCATATTCAGTATCGTCATTGGAGCAATAACATTCGATAGTTCTGGGTCTCCGCAGTATGACCTTCCAAATTTCGAAATGGGGTGTGTTTTTGTATAGAACAGGGATGTTTGAAAGTGGGGAAGAGTACACTCATGATGAGAATTCTGCTTGCGAGAAGGAATTCTAAAAAAAGGTATTCCAATATATTTATCTGAACTCTTAGTTTGGTAAGGACGGCTTGCATACAAAAGGAGTGGAGGAAAAGAGAAAACTTTAAAACTACATGTATGTAAAGAGAAAATATTGAAGTCAAAAAGTGAAAAAAAAGTGAAGTAGAAACCGATTTCGGATAACGAAGAGTTTCGATTACTCGAGGTTCAGATAATGGAGGTAGGTTTTGCTGTATATATATATATATATATATATATATATATATATATATATATATATATATATATATATATATATATATATATATATATATATATATATATATATATATATATATATATATATATGTATGTATGTATGTAAAAAAAGGGGTAATTGGAAATTACGTGAGTTAAAAATGATTTTAGAAAGGGAGCTTTTTTATAACAATAAAATAAATGAAAAAGATCCACTCTCGTGTAAGCTTTTAGGATCATCCGGTCAGGCGGAAGCATTTTTGAGCTATTTGATGAGCTTGCAAATAGACAAGTTTCAGTCAGTGCGTGGACATGGAACTGTGAACACCCATTCCACGTTTAGCTGCCACGAACAATGAAAATGGCTCAGGTTTTGCTTTTAGAAGAAATAATGATTAAAAAAATTATTATTATCAAGAACACTGTTTTCCATTCGCCGTAACTCTGGAACACGACATTTCATATATATATATATATATATATATATATATATATATATATATATGATATTATTTGTCTCTAAGAAGAAAAATTCCTCTACACTACATATATATTTTTTTCTATGCTGTATAGATCAGAAAGTTTCAAATAACAGTTTAAACAAAGGTAATAGTATAAAGGCAATGATCATTAAATATTTTCTTAAGACAGTTGAATACAAAAATATGCTAAATATATATATGTTTATGTAAAGTAAAATAACAAAACCACTGTATAAGTGATATCACAAATGTTAGAATTACTTATCATCTATTGCAGTATTTTAAAAGTGCCATCTGCTACGAAGTCAGAATGCTACGAAGAAATAATGTACTCAATGAGATATTTCTTTTCCTTCCTTTTTAAACTGATGCCACATACGCATATCCTTACCCGTGTTTATTTAAAAGACGAAATTAACAACAGAAAACAATCAAGGGCATATTTATTAACTTTTTCTTTCCTTTGATAAAATTTTCAACAATTTTTTATACAAAGTACACTTTATTTGATTGAATATTCTACTTTGATCGAACCCCGATATCCCTTATACCAAACTCTTTCAAAATTTATTGCTTTTTTTTAAAAAATCCTTTTAAGTGATCTCTTTGCAACAGTCTTTGTTTCAGTATGAAAAACGCACGTATCAAATTTACTTTTCCAGAAAAAAAAGAAGTAGTTTCAAAGTGTTTGTTGAGATTATCAGATTACGGATTTCTTTTTATTTACTTAAGCATGAACAGAGAAATGGAAAAGATCGAATTTCACTTTTGTCTCTCGATTTTTATTTGATTTTAAAACGATTCATTCTATTGTGTTTTTTCTTTTTTTTTATCCAATTTCACCTGCAGGTCGATTTTTCTCCGTTTTACTGTTTTATTTTAATTTTGTGGGACAATGAAATCGATATATAATTGCATTACATTAAAGATTTATATTATTTCATTTTTAATTTCGAAAAATAAAGATTTTAAAAAGTTTTACGGTTTTTTGACTTAGTTTTTATGCCGTATCCATTTCTGTATACTGCATGGTATTCATGCTTTTACAGTTCCCCTTTTTTTTCTTGTTTACCTTTTTGATGTAAGGGTTCGTAAAGTTATATTAAGATTTAACATCTAAAAAAGAAAAATTCGTTTATTTTCATTAAAATTAAATTCAGAATACCCTCCAGGCTTGGTCTGCTACCGCCAGAGATACCGTTTGAGAACTTGGATGACATTTTGACCACTAACATATTTTATGTATCCTAGTCACCTTTAACGAACAACGCGGATCTTATGCCAGCTAGAGGCCCGAACAAGCAACCTTTCAGTTATGAGACTGCTGACTTTGCTGACTGAAATACCGTGGCTCTACTTGCAGAATCTTGAATTTTTCTCCTTGTACTGAAAGTGTGAAAAACAAATTTACTCTTCGTCTTCAATTTGTCTTAGAGACAAATTGAAGACGAAGAGGAGTAAAATAAAAAAAAAAAAAAACAGAAATTAGTTGTACAAAGGAGTGAAAGAGCTGTGAAGCAAAGAACTGGCTTTGATTAAGAACACTGAACCGATTATTTGTCTTTCACTTAGGCTTATTAGATAAGGTTAAATTTGGAGCATTACAGTAATATTTCATATACAAGTGGATAATTAGGCATAAACTAATTCACAAAGCCAATTATAAATAGACACAAAAGTAGATTCTAACAGGGTTACTTGATTGGC
>CM063511.1:40546057-40558557 GCA_032207245.1 Pardosa pseudoannulata | reverse complement strand
ATATATATATATATATATGTATATATATGTATATACATATATATGTATATACATATATATGTATTTATATATATATGTATATTATATATATATATATGTATATATATATATATATATATATATATATATATATATGTATATATACTGTCATTCTTTTTCTTATTACTAGAAGCATAAGAGTTTGTGCTCAGACGAGTGATTCTCTTTTCTCAGTGAGAGAAGCCAGTGGGATTTGCTAAGTGGTTTTGCTAGTAAGTCACCAAAGTCATTAGAATTGTTTTCCGAGTCGGTACATCCTATCACAATCACAAATGGTCCATTTGCCCAAGTTTTTGTCATTGAACCGTGGTGTGGGATAATTGTACAGATGGGCGTACCGACAGGGAAATATAAATACTTATTTAAACACATGGATTCTCTATAAGTGATAACAGTTTTACTTTACTTAGAAATGCATTTACCATAGTTTCGATTCCTAATTCGAATGAAGATTTCATACTATGTTATCAACAATAGTAAGACAAAATGTTTCATGTGCCTGAAAAAAATTGAAAATTATTTCGGATAATGAAATAAAAGATGTAATAAAAGATGAGTTTATTGCATTTTTAGCTTAAATTTTTATATTTAATCTCGAAAAGGTTTAATATATAAAACGTTTATAGATAATTGCAATATAAAGCTTCTGCTTGACACGATAGCACGTATCCCCTTCAATATATTTACATATATGTCTATATATGTATATATTCATATATATATACATATATATATACATATGTATATATATATATACACACACATATATCCAAGGGTTGGACAAGGTTGACTAAGCCTTTCATCCATTCAGTGGGTAGAAAAACTGAGGACCAAGCGTGCTTGGGAACTAAACACTGGGGGTTTCGCGTAAGATTGACCATATAACCGGAACATTTGCTTCGCCCCCCAGGGCCCTTGATCTCGTAAATGGAAATTGGCACAGTAGGCCCTAGGCCGCTTGGGGCTGTTGGGCCGAGGAGTTTAGATTATATATATATATATATATATATATATATATATATATATATATATGTAATTAGAATTTTTGTCTTATTACAAAGTGGGGTTCCGGGTGGTTATCACCACCCTACAGTCGTGGGGCGTACTTGCGATGGGAATGCAATCAAGACACTCAAAATTCAATCTAACATCATTTATTCAATAGCATATCAACGCATCATCATGAAACCTTTATACTAGACTAAACCTGTCAATTCCATCTATGAAAAATCCATCGAAACTGTATCGGAAAACCCTTTCGAAAAAACTCTAATTTAACTCTGAACATTTGCTTGAATAGTCATTTGTGCCGACCAATCAGCTATTATATAAAGTCACGTGCGTGATATAACCCACGCGTTAAAACTCTATTTTTAGATATGGAACAGAAAGGATTTCTACTAGTGAACATTGAGAATCTTCGGTAGGGATCCACGAAAAGAATTACCGGGAAAATAGAATTTACACTGAAAGTGATAAAAATGTCATTACATATATATACATAGAAATATATACATATATACACTTGTTTATATGCACATTCAGATAGAATCAGATATATACATGAGTATTACAGAAAAACCTCGCTATAACAATATATGATTCAACGAAAACTTTTGTGTTGCCTCAGAATTTGCATATAATAAAATGCTAATATCTCACCTATTAGTGAGATATTAGCATTTAGCTATTAGTATCCCACCTATTTAACGAAATTTTATACATATGGCGTAAAGTGAACAAAAGACTTTTTTCTGCAGAGAAAACAAAATGTCAAAAAAGAACAAAGTACGGAAAACTTTTTTACAGTATGTCTCAAGAGAACTTAGTGTCATAAAACTCTGTTCAACCAAAAAAAAAAAGCTTTGTTAGCCTATGAGATAAGATTCTGGATTTCACAAATAATGTTATTTTTTGGGTTGCAATGATGGTTTCAAATGTATCAGGACCAATTTTCAGATGACAAACTGCATCACTCGATGGTGTTTTCTCCACTGGATATATACTTTGTTATACTTTGAATATACTTTATTTTAGAGTCCTTTACTTCATTCCCATTCAATTTTGTACCACCTCCAAAGACAAAAAGCTTACACAAAGCTTCCACCAGCACACAAAATGTATTCTATTACCGATAAATATCAACTATTAGCACTAATTAAGGCCATAGAAAAGTTAAAGTTTTATTTCAATTAATATATATTTTACTTTTCTAATCTTGCTGTGGAAAAATTTCTGAACAATCTACGTATACACCCATACATAGCAACGTACATATGAATATACACACATACATAGCAACGTACATATAGATATACACCCATACATAGCAACGTACATATAGATATGCACACATACATAGCTACATACATATAGATATACAAACATACATAGCAACGTACATATAGATATACACCCATACATAGCAACGTACATATAGATATGCACACATACATAGCTACATATATATAGATATACAAACATACATAGCAGCGTACATATAGATATACACCCATACATAGCAACGTACATTTATATATGTACACATACATAGCAACGTACATATAGATATACACCCATATATAGCAACGTACATATAGATATTCACACAAATATATTTATGCTGCTCTGCCTTTATTAAAATATACTGCATTTCAAAAAGTCTATTTTTTCAGATTTACTTCTAAGAAAGAAAAATGACATTTATATTTTGTCATAAATCATTAAATTAAATCCTTTCATAAATTTTATTAACAATCAGGGCAGATTGGTGCATTAAATCTTTCTTGCTATAAGTAGTAAACATCTAGACATGTCTGTTAGGAAAATAAATACACTAAAAGAATTTATTATGCCAGTATTAGTCTTTTCCCCTTTAGGGATTATTTTGGTCCCAAACCTCATTTGATTTACTTGAAATTTTCAGAAGCAGAAATTTTACGTGCGTAAGTGCATGTCTGCATCACAGCGATTGATTTTCTAACTCCTTTTAAATTTACTATTTCTAACTACTTTTCCTTTTCACTCGGTACAGCCTCTATTGATTCCTGTTGTCTACAGGTTATGAAAGAAGGAATTGAGAGTACTTAGGTTTTGCGTATTGAAAAATCCTTTAAAGAAATTTACAGTATTACGAAATGGAATGTTCAAGGATATTATTTGATTTTTAGATCATCAACAAAATTTTTTTAGACATTGTTTGAAGAAAGATTTGGTGATAATTTCAAGAATTAATTGATAAAGGAATAAAATTTAATCCAGGCAAAAACACCTATAAATAAGACACACATAACAAGCCTATAAATAAACACACACACATATATATATATATATATATATATATATTATACACATATATGAGTATATATAATCACATATATATACATACATATGTATATCTATCTATCTATCTCTATATATTTATAAACAAAAATCATTTTTTTTCAGAGGGATATAGTAAAAAAAGATCTAATTGGTGTACAGGAGTGGGGCTTGACTCTTGCCAAAATACGCTGTGCCTCTCTATATATTTATCTAATCTATGTATAGACATATGTAACATATCAAAATTATTATCTCTAAAAAAATTATTATTCTATATTTAATTTCAGTATAAAAAATTTCAGTTAGAATCATTTTTTTCTGAATATGTTAAAACTTGATTTAAACAAAGTAATTTAACTTAATAATCTTTAGAAATTTAACCCCTTTCGGAATATTTTTAAAGCTTATGGAAGATCTCTGGCATATTTAAAATTTCATTAAATTATAAAACATAATTATTTCTATAAAAATTTTGGCAATTATTATATCATACTAGATGCATGAATTTAATGCATTTATAAATCAATCATTACCTAAACTTAAAATTTTCTTTGGAGTATATACAGTCATTAAGACAATTAACAGTGATTGCTTTCTTTAAATAAATCCCAATTGATGGTATTTTATTTATTTTTTAATCTGCTGAAACGAGATTTAAACAGAGTAAGTTAACCTAATATTTATTAATAATTTTACCTCACTCCGAATATCAATCAAGCTTACGGACGATCTCTTGCCTGTCATTAAGACAATTAATAGTGATTGCTTTCTTTAAAAAAATCCCAACTCATGTTTTTTTTAAACTTTTTTTGAATCTACTGAAACGTGATTGAAACAGACTAAGTTAACCTAATAATCTTAAATAATTTCACTTCACTCGTAATATCAGTCAAGCTTACGGGTGTTCTCTTGCCAGTCATCAAGACCATTAACAGTGGTTTGTTTCTTTAAAAAATCCCAACTTAAGGTATTTTATTTATTTTTTTTTAATCTGTTGAAACGTGATTTAAACAGAGTAAGTTAACCTAATAATCTTTAATAATTTCATCCCATTTGGAATAGCAGTCAAGCTTATGGGAAAACTCTTGCCAGTTATTAAGACAATTAAAAGGGATTGCTTTCTTTAAAAAAATCTCAATTCAAGGTTTTTATTTATGTTTCTTTTTAATCTGTTGAAATGGGATTTAAACAGAGTAAGTTAACCGAATAATCTTTAATAATTTCATCCCATTTGGAATAGCAATCAAGCTTATGGGAAAACTCTTGCCAGTTATAAAGACAATTTAAAGTGATTGCTTTCTTTTTAAAAATCCCAACTCATGGTATTTTATTTATTTCTTTTTGAATCTGCTGAAACGTGATTGAAACAGACTAAGTTAACCTAATAATCTTTAATAATTTCATCCCATTTGGAATAGCAGTCAAGCTTACGGGAGATCTTACCAGTTATTAAGACAGTTAAAAGGGATTGCTTTCTTTAAAAAAATCTCAATTCAAGGTTTTTATTTATATTTCTTTTTAATCTGTTGAAACGTGATTGAAACAGACTAAGTTAACCTAATAATCTTAAATAATTTCACTTCACTCGTAATATCAGTCAAGCTTACGGGTGTTCTCTTGCCAGTCATCAAGACCATTAACAGTGATTGCTTTCTTTAAGTAAATCCCAATTCATGGTATTTCATTTATTTTTTGAACCTGTTGAAACGTGATTTAAACAGAGTAAGTTAACCTAATATTCTTTAATAATTTCACCGCACTCGGAATATCAGTCAAAAGTTTGAAAGATCTCTTGCCAGTCATTAAAACAATTAACAGTGAATGTTTTCTTTAAAAAATTTCAGTTAGAAGCATTTTTTTCTGATTCATTTAAAACGCGATTTAAACAAAGTAAGTTAACCAAATAATCTTTAATAATTTCACCTCACTCGGAATATCAGTTAATTTTTCGGAAGATCTGTTGCAGTCATTAAGACAATTAGCAGTGACTATTTTCTTTAAAAAATTTCAGTTAGAAGCATCATTTACCTGATTCTGTTAAAACGCGATTTAAACAAAGTAAGTTAACCTAATAATGTTTAGTAATTTGACACCTCTTGAAATATCAGTCTATCTCACGGGAGATCTCTTGCATAAACACTATGCTATACGCCCACGAATGACTCTAACGTGCATTTTGTGTTTCTAGAAAATCACGCAAAGAGCCATAATTATCAGCATTCTGCTTTCTGCTATTGTTGAAAATGCACAAAAGATTCTAAATTATTACTCTGAGAAATACAATTAGCCTCAAAAATTCTTTTTATTAAAATCGCATTAGTTAGAAGGAAGCTGGGGAAAGTTTTCGTGCTCTGTAATCTCAGGTATTTTCTTTCGATTTATCATGCATACGGTTCAAGATAACGGGGATATTGCTTGCTCAGTATTACAAGAACACAAAATATAAATTACTACTTTTAGTAGGAATAAAAAGCATTTTTGTTATTTATTATTCAATTTAAAAAAAATATTTACGAGAGTTGTAAACTTTAACGTTCTCATACCGTTTATGAGATTTTTATAATAAAATTGAGAAAAAAAATCAAATAAGGACGGATTTCATATATAACTTAAGAGCTATACAAAAATTTAAGAAAAATCGTGCAGAAGAATTTAAATCTAGAAAAAATATAAACACATGTACACGCACACACAAACATATATATAGGTAATACATCAGAATTATTGTTATCGGAAATTTATATCGGAAGGAGTGTTTCAAATATTTACAAAATTTCTCTAAAAATGTATTATACAAAAATATTAATGGATTGTACAAAAAAAAATCAATTTTCTTACACCTTAATTTATGTGTGTATACATTTTCGAAATTTTGATTTAATAATTAAAAAAACCCTTTGTCCACTCTTCCTTTATAACAATATAACATCCTATTTATTCAAGATTTGATAAATTCATTAATAACAGGAAAAGTAATTTGTATCATACTCTGTGCTAAGAAACGTCATAGATCCACTTTTGCAAGCTTATTTTATGCTGATATCTGCAATAAAATTTTACTTTTTGCTTTACCTATTTAATTTTGTGTCAGTATTTACTTCCAATAAGTATAATAAATAAATTATGAATTATATGAACTGTCAAAAAGTAAAATAATTTAATTATATCATTTTGTGAATTAATAATTTATAAATGCTATTTCTTCAAGATTTAATAAATTCCTTACTCTCTCGAAGTTATTCGAGAGAGTACTTTGTGTTATTATTTATGGTAAGAAACGTCATGGATTCACTTTACCAAGCTTATTTTATGTTCAAATCTGCAACAAATTTTTACTGTTGCATTACCTATTTAATTTTGTGTCATTGTTTATTCCCAATAAGTATAATAAATAAATTATGTGAATTATATGAATACCCAAAAAGTAAAATAAATGAATTATATGATTTTGTGAATTAATAATTTATAAATTATATTTATTCAAGATTTAATAAATTCATTATTCTCTCGATGTTATTTGAGAGAGTAATTTGTGTCATAATCTATATTAAGAATTGCATGGTCCCACTTTTACAAGATTATTTTATGCTCAAATCTGAAACAGAATTTTACTTTTACTTTACCTATTTCATTTTATGTCAGTGTTTATTCCCAATAAGTAAAATAAAAAAATTATGTGAATTATATGAATTTCCAAAAAGTAAAATAAATTAATCATATGAGTTTGTGAATTAATAATTTATAAATGTTATTTATTCAAGATTTAATAAATTCATTACTCTCTCGAATAACTTCAAGAGAGTAATTTGCGTCATAATTTATGCTAAGAAACGTCATGGTCCCATTTTGACAAGCTTATTTTATGTTCAAATCTGCAATAATACTTTACATTTTTTTTCTTTACTTATTTAATTTTGTGTCAGTATTTATTCCCAATAAGTATAATAAATAATTTATGTGAATTATAGGAATCTCCAAAAAGTAAAATAATTGAATTATATGAGTGTATGAAATAAAATTTATAATGCTATTTATTTAAGATTTAATAAATTCATTACTCTCGGAGTTATTAGAGAGTTATTTGTGCCATAATGTATGTTAAGAAACATCATGGTCCCATTTTGACAAGCTTATTTTATGCTAAAATCTGCAACAAAATTTTACTTTTGCTTTACCTATTTAATTTTGTGTCAGTATTTATGCCCAATAAGTATAATAAATAAATTATGTGAATTATATGTATTCCCACAAAGTAAAATAAATGAATTATATGTGAATTAATAATTTATAAATACTGTTTATTCAAGAATTAATAAATTAATTATTCTCTCAAAGTTATTCAAGAGAGTTATTTGTGTCATAATATATACTAAGAAAAGTCCTACACCCACTTTTACAAGCTTATCTTATGCTCAAATCTACAACAAAATTTTACTTTTGTTTACCCATTTTATTTCATGTTAGTATTTATTCACAATAAGTATAATAAATATTGTAAATTATATGAATTTCCAAAAGGTATAATAAATGAATTATATGTGGATTAATAATTTATAAATGCTGTTTATTCAAGATTTAATAAATTAATTACTCTCTAGATGTTATTCGAGAGAGTAATTTGTGTCATAATCTATGCTAAGAAACGTCATAGACCGAATCACTTTTACAAGCTTATTTTACTTTCAAATCTGCAACAAAATTTTACTTTTGCTTTACCTATTTAATTTTGTGTCAGTGTTTATTCTCAATAAGTATAATAAATAAATTATGTGAATTATATGAATTCCCCAAAAGTAAAATAAATGAATTATATGATTTTGTGAATTAATAATTTATAAATGCAATTTCTTCAAGATTTAACAAATTCATTACTCTCTCGAAGTTTTTGGAGGGAGTACTTTGTGTCATAATTTATGCTAAGAAACGTCATGGATCCACTTTTACAAGCTTATTTTATGCTCACATTTGCAACAGAATTTAACTTTTATTTTACCTATTTCATTTTGTGTCAGTGTTTATTCCCAGTAAGTATAATAAATAAATTATATGAATTATATGAATTTCCAAAAAGTAAAATAAATGAATTATACGAGTTTGGGATTCAATAATTTATAAATGTTATTTATTCCAGATTTAATAAATTCATTACTCTCTCGAATAACTCCGAGAGAGTAATTTGCGTCATAATCTATGCTAAGAAACGTCATGGTCCCATTTTGACAAGCTTATTTTATGCTCAAATCTGCAACAAAATTTTACTTTTGTTTACCCATTTCATTTCATGTTAGTAATTATTCACAATAAGTATAATACATAATGTAAATTATATGAATTTCCAAAAAGTAAAATAAATGAATTACATGATTTTGTGAATTAATAATTTATAATGCTATTTATTTAAGATTTAATAAATTCATAACTCTCTCGAATAACTCTGAGAGAGTAATTTGCGTCATGGTCCCATTTTGACAAGCTTATTTTAGGCTAAAATCTGCAACAGAATTTTACTTTTCTTTACCCATTTCATTTCATGTTAGTATTTATTCACAATTAGTATAATAAATAATGTAAATTATATGAAGTTCCAAAAAGTAAAATAAATGAATTACATGATTTTGTGAATTAATAATTTATAATGCTATTTATTCAAGGTTTAATAAATTCATAACTCTCTCAAATAACTGAGAGAGTAATTTGTGTCATAATATATACTAAGAAAAGTCATACACCCACATTTACAAGCTTATTTTATGCTCAAATCTGCAACAAAATTTTACTTTTGTTTACCCATTTCATTTCATGTTAGTATTTATTCACAATAAGTATAATACATAATGTAAATTATATGAATTTCCAAAAAGTAAATGAATTATATGTGAATTAATAATTTATAAATATTGTTTATTCAAGATTTAATAAATTCATTACTCTCTCGAAGTTATTCGAGAGAGTAATTTGTGTAATAATAAATGCTAAGAAACGTCATGGTTCCATTTTTACAAACTTATTTTATGCTCATCTGCAACATAATTTTACTTTTACTTTACCTGTTTTGTGTCAGTATTTATTCCCAATAAGTAAACTAAAATTTCTCCTCCCGAACATGTTGCATCTTAATATTTCATAGCATATTATCCAATGAAACATAAATTTTTTCTTCCGAAAAAAAATTCCAGCTACAAAGAGATTAAATACGATATATAAACATTCGTGCCAAATTATGACAAAGTTTATAACGACCATAACAAAACTCTGCAAAAATATTTTCAATCATAGCAGCTGTCTAATTGAATTTTCAAGAAGAAGGAACCACCGTAAGTGGGAACAAACAATTACCAGCCTAGAAAATAAAATAAAAACAGTTCTCTTAAATGATGCCAAAAATAGATGGCTGAACTTTACTTGAGAAATTACTTACGCTTCCTCCAGTGCAATGTTCTCCCAGCGGAAAAACTTTTAAAGACCATTTTCGTGTAGGATTTATCTATCGATTGAATACGTTTCTGTATTAAAACGGATGCTTTTGTAAAAATGATTGCTTTTCGCTAAAATGCACGAAACAATGAAGAAAGACTTAGTGCAATCACGAACAATAATCACAACTGCCAATCAAAGGAAAAGCTAGGGATGTACTTTACTCTCAAACACGATTGCTTTCGTGTTTGAGTGTAAATTATCCTTACAACTGCTATAAAGAAGTACTATTTCTACTAGACTAATAAGAACTACTATTTAAGTTATGCTACCACTCTCGTAGAATGTTTTCTAATTAATAAATGCTGTGTTTGTGTATTGTTGCACCCCTCGATGATTAGCCGATATGAATTTATGAAGTATTGCTTCATTAAAGCGTTCTAAAATTTTATTTCAGGAGTTTTATGCTTGAGTAGTGAGTTTTATGCTAGGCAACGCTTTTACCATGAATATGGAAAGCAGATAATTCATGACACATCTTTATATATGTATTACCTTATTAAAGTAAAACAGACTTTTCGAGCTGTAAGGTTTGCTTTTTGGGCATAACTAAAAATATATTAGTCGTAAAATGTTGAAATATTAGTTTAGGACTATTATAACATCAAGATGTGCAACTCTCTTTTTGAGTGAAATATGCACTAATATAACGAATTTTTGTGTATATTATTTTAAATTTAAAGTAAAACAGACTTCTCGAGCTGTAATGTTTGCTGTATGCGCATAACTAAAAATATATTAACCGTAAAATGTTGAAATATTAATTTAGGACTATTATAACATCATGATGTGCAACTCTTTTTTTGAGTAAAATATGCACTAATATAACGAATTTTTGTGTGTATAATTTTATCTTTAGATAAAACAGACTTTTCGAGCTGTAAGGTTTGCTTTTTGGGCATAACTAAAAATATATTAGTCGTAAAATGTTGAAATATTAGTTTAGGACTATTATAACATCAAGATGTGCAACTCTCTTTTTGAGTGAAATATGCACTAATAAAACTTAATTTTTTTTCTGCTGGAAAAATTCCAGCTAAAAAGATATTAAATATGATACATAAATATTCGTGCCAAATTATGACAAAGTTGATAACGTCCATAACAAAACCTCTGCAAAAATATTTTCAATCATAGCAGATCATCTAATTGAATTTTCAAGAAAAAGGCACACCGTAAGTTGTGCCTCATTAAAGCGTTATAAAAATTTTTCAGGCGTTTTATTTTTCAGTAGTGAATGTTATGCTAGGCAACGCTTTTACCATGAATATGGAAAGCAGATAAGTCACGACACATCTTTGTGTGTATTATTTTATCTTTAAGGTAAAACAGACTTTTCGATCTATGGTTTGCTGTGAGGCAAAACTAAAAATATATTAACCGTAAAATGTTGAAATATTAATTTAGGACTATTATAACATCATGATGTGCAACTCTTTTTTTGAGTAAAATATGCACTAATATAACGAATTTTTGTGTGTATAATTTTATCTTTAGATAAAATAGACTTTTCGAGCTGTAAGGTTTGCTGTGAGGGCATAACTAAAAAATATTAACCGTAAAATGTTGAAATATTAGTTTAGGACTATTATAACATCAAGTTGTGTAACTCTCTTTTTGAGTGAAATATGCACTAATATGGAAAACTATCAATATAATGTTTATCAACAGTTGACTGCCAGATGCATTTTTGATGGTTTGCCCAAGGCGCCGACTTGAACTTTTCATTATGCGATGCATATTATGCTGAAATATTATTTGCAGCAGTAAATTGACTGAAGAATAACTTAGCCATCATACATATTTCCATATAGTCTTTTCCTTCACACCATGCGATACCTTGTTCTTTCTTCAGCTCAAGAAATCAATAAAAATCAGCCTTTATAAAACAACAAAGAATTTATAAATGTTTCGGAGGCATTTTCACCTCTGAAAAGTGGAACTTTATGTTTATGAAATAGATGAAATGCTGGGAAAAATACAATGCAGGGCACATTAGTTAATTCGTAAAATGCCATGTAAATAAAGACTTTGTATGTTGATCTATTTATTGTATATTGTTTTATTATTTCCTAAACAATGTTGTTGTTGTTTCTGATGCCACTTGGTCAAACCATGCACGTTTGAGCTATACGCTAGTCGTATTAAAGCAAAAGGATGAGCCTTTTTTTAACGAGTACTTTAAGACTGAAAGAACGACTTATGCTCAAGTGGATCCTCGTAATTTTAAAGCAGGGACCAAGCATAAGATCCATAGGTTTAGCCTTTACCCCCAGAGGTATTGATTGCGAAGGAAGTCTTTGTGACCAAGAACCTATTTTACGTGGCCCAGTCACCTTTAACGAACACCGCGGGTCTTAGTTCGGCTCGCACTCTAAACCCGAGTACTTTAAGACTGAAAGAACGACTTATGCTCAAGTGGGTCCTCGTAATTTTAAAGCAGGGACCAAGCAGAAGATCTATAGGTTTAGCTTGCCACCCCCAGAGGTATTGATTGCGAAGGAGGACATTCTGACCAAGAACCTATTTTACGTGCCCCAGTCACCTTTAACGAACACCGCGGGTCTTAGTTCGGCTCGCACTCTAAACCCGAGTACTTTAAGACTGAAAGAACGACTTATGCTCAAGTGGGTCCTCGTAATTTTAAAGCAGGGACCAAGCAG
>CM063511.1:40531057-40541057 GCA_032207245.1 Pardosa pseudoannulata | reverse complement strand
TAATACAATTAGAAAACAATATACATTCTGTTCCATAAGAGCGTGTCGCTCATAATTTCGTGAATAGATAGCGCGCAGATACCGGCTTAATTGCACGTGTTCTTCAAACATTAGGGAAGAATGCTTTATGGGTATATTCTTTATTAGATTTGTTTTGCTGTGTTTAAATCAACCATTCCAAAATTAGTGCAGTGTTTCTGTGTAACCATCCAAAAGGACCAAAAATGTCTTGTGCAGCTGCAACCCGGTACATGAGATAGTCGGAATCGTTCGTCAAGAAGTGGGTAGCCCGTTATAAAGCGGTACAACATGTGGACGACCTACCGGAACGGAGTAAACGCCGCTCAACGTCAAAATCGAATGATAAAGTGACTCTTGCATAATCGATAATAATGGGGACTGAACAACTTATTAGGTGAAATGCATTTCAGTGTAATATGTATACTACACGGTACAAATGTATTTTTAACTAATTCGTTTGTATTTTCAGAAAAATAGACGGCACTCTCTTATGGACAACATGGCTCTTATGGACTACAACAGCTATTTGGGGACTATAAAATTGTCCTTTGGTGCCAAAACGTTTCAATTTAGGTTCAAATTAAAGCTATTAAATTATTTTGCGTATCGAAAAAATCCTAACAATGCATGCAATAATTTTTAAGTAAACATGAGGACAAGGAGGAAAAAACAAGTAAAGTCTTTTTCAAATTGTAAAAGGAAATACAAAAATTATCCTAACGCCTTAACAAGACTGTTAACCTGTTACTCATTTAGCATTATCATATTATATAAAGCTTTATATAATAAGTTCGGAATTAATTTTGGTGTTTTCGGGCTCGCCAATTTAGTAGAAAGAACGAAAGATAGTCGCCAATTTTTGCCTAAAAATATAGAATAGACTTAAAATTATTTTAACACATTGTATGCAGGACACATACTAGTACGTTTTCTGACGATTGATACTTCAGCCCGGGTCACGTACTAGTACGGGTTAGTGTAACAACATTGTTTGTTTCTGGGTACAAAAACAACGGTTTAATGAGGAAACCGAAGCCGAATGTTCTTGTCTACTACATAGATTCCGGAAAAATTTATACAAATAAAAACTAGTTTTTACATCAGTTAATGCGACTGAAGTAAAATTAAATAATTTTTGAGATTTAACTGAATAACTAAATTTACATGGAAAATGTAAGCTCCCGGTACAATTCCGCTACTAAATACCAGCACACAATGTTTTAATATAGAATTAATTAAGTTTGTTAGTTTTTTAGGTTAAAAATACCATAACACGCATACACATATGCATATTATCTAAAATATATAGATTAAAATTACTTTTATGAGATACTGGATGCTCTACAACTGCATAATCATAGCTATTTAAACTCCCCAGAATATATAATTGGTTAAAGAATTCTAATAAATGTTATTTAAAGTTGTTTTTGTTTTTAATAGAAGTCTCACAATCTCTGAATTGTTGAGGGGAAAATAAATTTCTAGACTATTATGTGGAATTAATAATGTCTTAACATTCAAATTTTCGGTATATTGAATTTGAAAACTTATTAGTTATTTATTATTTAAGTAAGAAAATATGTTTCCTCGTAGTTTATAATTAAAGGCAATTCGCTTCTAATTTCCATTTAATTAATGGTTCTTCATGGGCCAAGGATAAGTGTATATGATTATCTATATGGCTAATTCTCAATAAATGGTGAAGTATCAAATCACCACTTATGTTTTAAGTAAACGGATAAATGTTTGGGTGATATCCCTTTTCTGCATGTCTGCATGTTAGTTATTTCTTTCTTAACATCTCTTTAGTAAATTAATATATAAATATAGTTCCTTCCATTTGTTATTAAATTTATCATGTTTTTAGACTGTTTAATGTATTTTAAAGAATGTCTAAGGAAATATTTTTAAAAAAATTTCTCCCAAAAATTCCCATTATTTAATTTTTTAGCTATTTTAATTTGATAAAGTGACCTAAAAATTAGATAATATATATTTCATTTTTTAAGATAGTTACATAATCACATATTACCATTATTATTTTTTAAAACTTTCTAGTTTTATGTTTTTTTATATTCTAGTTAAATTTTAATTACTTATGTAGATTACAATAATTTAAAAATTAAGTATTTCAAATTTCTGCTCTTCAAAAAATTTTATGCTGCACTCATCATGACGTACATATTTTCAGGAAGGAAAGGATATTTTAAAAATTATTTCATTAAATTGAATATAAATCAATCCAACCAGCTGTTGGGCTTGTGATTTCAAATTTGGATAGAGCATTTTGCTGTACACCCTTCGTAATGTAAAATATATTTTGTGAAAGGAAAGTTGTTTATACTTGCACAATCATCATCTCACAAATATGAACACAGCTAATAAATTTTAGGACAAATTTTAGAAATTTGTGCAAACCTCTTAGTATTACACTTTTTATTCACTTATTTTATAAGTATTTAACATTTCAAAATAATTTTTCTACTTCTTTCTCTTAATTACTATATTTTCTTTCATAGTTTACGTATCAATTAAGAGCTGTAAAAAATATTTAATTATAGTTATCGAACTAAATTTTCATTTGCGTATTAAACCCCTTCTACAGATTTATTTGAAAAAATGTTTGCATTTGTAACGGATTTATTTGGCTAACGCAGAATAGCTTATAAATGCAGTAGAAAATTTTAACCCTTATCTGTTTTAACGCTTTTTGTATTTTTGTCTTTTCTTGTTTTAACTATTGTGGTATTTAAAAAAAAGTGAAAGCAAATTTTCAGGAATAGGTAACTCCCTTGACCCTTGATCTGTGAATTTTTTCATATTTTTGTTAACATGGAGATATGGGATTTCAGTATGCTGTATTCTCAGTTTAGCTCTCCAAATTAGTAGAAAGAACAAAAGATAGTCGCCAAGTTTTGCCATAAACACATAGAATAGCCCGAAAATTATTTCAATATAGAATTAAGTAAATTGGTTAGTTTTTTAAGTTAAAAATTCCATAACACACATACATATATGCATGTTAAATTACTTTTATGAGATACTGGATGCACTACAGCTGCATAATCATAACACTTTTAACTCCGCAGAATACATAATTAGTTAAAGAATTCTAATAATTGTTATTTAAAGGTGTTTCTGTTTTTAATAGAAGTCTCACAAAGTCTGAATCACCGAAATTAAAATAAATTTCAAGACTATTCTGTGGAAATAATAACGTCTTAACATTCAATCGCAGGTAATTTTGCGGTATATTGAATTTGAAAACTCGCTAGTTATTTATTATTTAAGTAAGAAAATATGTTTCCTGGTAATTTATAATTAAAAGGCAATTCGCCTCTAATTTCCAACTAATTAATGGTTCTTCATGGGCCAAGGATAAGTGTATATGATTATCTGTATGGATAATTTTCAATAAATGGTGAAGTACCAAATTACTACTTTTCTTTTAAGTAAACGGGTAAATGTTTGGGTGATATCAATTTTTTGCATGTTTGCATGTTAGTTATTTCTTTCTTAACATCTCTTTATTAAATTTTTATATAAATATAGTTCCGTACATTTGTTATTAAATTTATTCCATTTCTAGAATGTTAAATGTATTTTAAAGAATGTCTAAGGAAATATTTTAAAAATAATTTCTCCCAAAAATTCACATTATTTTATTTTTTTAGATATTTTAATTTGATAAAGCGACCTAAAATTAGATAAAATATATTTCATTTTTTAGGATAGTTATATAATTACATATTACCGTTTTTATCTTACAAAAGTTTTTAGTTTCATGCTTTTTTATGTTATAGCTAAATTTTAATTACTGAAGTAGATTACAATAATTCAAAGATTAAGTAATTCAAATTTCTGCTCTTCAAAATATTTTATGCTTCACGTATTATGACGTACATATTTTGAGGAGGGAAAGGAAATTAAAAAATGGTTTTATATTTTTAAATATAAATCAATTGAACCAGCGTTTGGGCTTGTGGTTTCAAATTTAGATAGAGCATTTTGCTGTACATCCTTCATAATGTAAAATATACTTTGGGAAGGGAAAGTTGTTTATTATTGCCCAATCATCATCTCACAAATATGAATACAGGTAATAAATTTTAGGACAAATTTCAGAAATTTGAGCAAACCTTTTTGTTAAGTATTACACTTTTTATTCACTTATTTTATAAGCATTTAACATTTCAATATATTTTGTGAAGGGAAAGTTGTTTATACTTGCCCAGACACCATCTCACAAATATGAATATAGCTAACAAATATTAGTACAAATTTCAGATATTTTAGCAAACCTCTTAGTTAAGTATTTCAATTTTTATTCACTTATTTTATAAGCATTTAATATTTCAATATATTTTGTGAAGAGAAAGTTGTTTATACTTGCCCAATAATCATCTCACAAATATGAATATAGGAAATAAATTTTAGGACACATTTCAGAAATTTGAGCAAACCTCTTAGTTAAGAATTACACTTTTTATTAATTTATTTTCTAAGCATTTAACATTTCAATATATTTTGTAAAGGAAAGTGGTTTATACTTGCCCAATCATCATCTCACAAATTTGAATACAGATAATAAATTTTAGGACTAATTTCAGAAATTTGAGCAAACCTCTTAGTTAAGTATTACACTTTTTATTAACTTATTTTATAAGCATTTAACATTTCAATATATTTTGTGAAGGATAGCGGTTTATTATTGCCCAATCATCATCTCACAAATATGAATACAGCTAATAAATTTTAAGACAAATTTCAGAAATTTGAGCAAACCTCTTAGTTAAGTATTACACTTTTTATTAACTTATTTTATAAGCATTTAACATTTCAAAATAATATTTCTGTTTCATTCTCTTAATATTATATTTATTTTCCTACTTTACGTATAAATTAAGAGTTGTATAAAATATTTAATTATACATATCGAACTAAATTATTATTTGTGAATGTAACCCCTTTCACAGATTTATTTTAAAGAATCTTTGCATTTGTAAGGGAAATTTGCTGAAGCAGAATAGCTTATAAAAGCAGTAGAATATTTAAACTTTTACCTGTTTTAATGCTATTTGCTTTTCTGTCTTTTCCTGTTTTAACTATTGTGTAATTTTTTTTCGAAAAAGGCCGGCCAAGGAAATTAATTTTTTAATGTAAAAAACACAATTTAGAGCTTTGTCTTGCCAAGAAAATTACAAAAATACAAAAATAATCAAAATTTTTATTGCAATTTTGGATTTTGATAATATTGAAGAAAACAGTCGACCTCGATAGGTGAACTTCGATAATCTCGATAGGTGAGTATTTTCATATATTGGTTAACATAGAGATATGGGATTTCCATATGAAATATTCTCAATTTATCTTTAAACATAGATAAGGCTTTACGTCATACGAAGTGAGTTCAAGTAAAACAGCGTATGTGACACTGCTCAGCTCATAAAATTTTTAATAAAGGGAAGTACATTCCATCATTAATATTCATTTATTTCCAATGACGCGTATCTGTAAAATCTAGGCAAATGGTATGTCACATTTCTAATAACTGAAATTATAATCGTGCAAACCTTCTCCTTTAACAAATGTAGATTAATGTTTAAACAGCTATTCAGGATGTAGTGGTTAGCTGTAAAGTGCCAAGTTTTGAATGAATCAGGATTCAGTTTGGAAACTGAATAAATAATATACTGATGCATATATTAGAAGCTGAATAATATTTAAGTAAACGTTGAGATGACGGCAATAAGATTTGATATAGAATACTCTAACATAGCTCTCTAACATGGGCAAAAATAACTGTATTCAAGCTATTAGATTATTTACTTCATATAGGAAAGGTGATGTAAATTGTTTAGTTTTTGTGGTAGAATGAAAGATTATAAGGGTTTTATATTAATAAAAAATTAATATTTAAATCAATTTCTAATATCTTAATAAATAAAAGCGGGTATATGTTTACATTTTAAGAATTTCACCCAAAAAAATCATTTCCCAGTTTAAGTGTTTTATTAAATTTTTGATTAAATTTTGTATTAAATAAACTTTTGAATAAATTTGTGATTAAATAAATTTTTGATTAAATTTTTAAAATCATGGTAACGATTTTAAAAATTTTCACTGTGTAAATTCATTTTTTATTAAATTTAATTAAATTTTTAAAATCATGGTAAGGATTTTAAAAATTTGCACTGTGTAAATTCATTTTTTATTAACTTTTATTAAATTTTTAAAAACATTTTTATTATAAGAAGTTTTAATTAAATTTTGAAAATCATGGTAAGGATTTTAGAAATTTGCACTGTGTAAATTCATTTTTTATTAGATTTTATTAAATTTTTACAAACATTTTTATTAAATAAATTTTTGATTAAATTTTTAAAATTATGGTAATGATTTTAAAAATTTGCACTGTGTAAATTCATTTTTTATTAAATTTTATTAAATTTTTAAAAACATTTTTATTACAAAAATGTTTGATTAAATTATGAAAATCATGGTAATGATTTTAAAAAATTTTAAAATTAGTACCATGATTTTAAAAGTTTGCACTGTGTAAATTCATTTTTTATTAAATTTTATTAAATTTTTAAAAACATTTTTATTACAAAAATGTTTGATTAAATTATGAAAATCATGGTAATGATTTTAAAAATTGCACTGTGTAAATTCATTTTTTTATTAAATTTAATTAAAATTTTAAAAGCATTTTTATTAATTAAATTTTTAAAATCATGGTAATCATTTAAAAAATTTTAAAATTAGTACCATGATTTTAAATTGCAATGTGTAAATTCATTTTCCTTCCAGATCTTATCAATTATTGACGTTTGTACATCAAAATATTTTACAAATTTAATTATGGACAGATAGTTGGCACAGTTCATTGAGAAATCTATGCAATTTTAAGAACATTTTATTTTACGATGAACTCCATAAATAATTTTACTCATACTATGATACAGTACTAACAAAAGAAAATTTTTAGATAATCCACAATTGACATCGGACAAGTTTTAAAATTTCTTTAAAATGCAAAAACTTTTGTTGGTAAGTAATTTGACCTTTTAACTGTCATGCACGAGATAATCTCGGGCACAGCACTGGTGTTTGAACATGTCACTCCCGAGTATTACTTTTTATTAATGCATCGTATTGTTATACCCGAATATATATCATGTGTTTCAAAATATAAATTTTTAACTGCTAATTTATTTTGTAGTAAACATTTGAGTTTTGCAATAAATAAATTTGACAAATTGTGTACCCAAATCATCAAAATAACTTGACAGTTAAAGGGTTAAAGTCCCTCAAAAATATTACAATTTTTTCCAACGCAGCTGGCAATACAGGCACATATACCTTCATGACAATACAAAGCTGCGAAGCTGTTACATATTAACACCACCCGAGCAGCACGTGCAGCTTAATGTATGCTCACTGACTCGAGTAATATTACCCCTCCCCTGGTCCTAGCAATTTAGAAGCAGGGTCCAAACAGAAGACCCCTAGACTTGGCTTGCCACCACCAGAGGTATCGTTTGAGAACTTGGAGAACATAGTGACCACAAACATATTATATGTGGCCCAGTCACCTTTAAAGTACATGGCTCAAAAATATTACCATAGATATGCAAAGTAGAGGGTTGAGAAACCTGAATTATAACTTGAAAATTATAAAGAATATTGAAGATTTTTAGTTCCTTTAAGGACATGAAACTTTCAAAGTTCAAATCGTACTCTTGCTGTTGAAGAGCTTCTGGAAAGTGAAGATATCATTCAAATGGATTTGCCAGCGTACTCCCCTGGTTTAAATCTCATCGAGCATCTCCGGGATGCTTTGGGGACACGTATTGCAGCACGCTTATATCTTCCGAAAAACAGACAATTACTCAAACAGATGTTGATTATGGAATTGGCACTCCTACCTCAAAAATGTTAGACCAGCTGGTTCTGAGTATGTGGAGACGGTGCGAAACAACAATTGCAGTTAGGGGAGGGCATATCCTATATAAAAAAATCTACTTATTGTTCTTCCTCTTGTATAGACAATCATGAGTCAGAATACTATGCGTTCAATAAAGCTTGTTTTTGTTTGTTTCCATGCAGTATTCCTTTTTCAACGCCGATGCTTTCGTCATTCTTTATGTACATAATACTCTCCCTCATTTCGGGACTTCATGTCTCTCAGATGATTTCTCGTGGAGTTATGGCAAAAAAATCCACCTGTTACTTAAGTTTTGCACACCAGTGTACAATTCAACCGAACGTACGAAGTAAATTTGACATAAACGAGCCAAATATTTACAATAGAATCATTTCTTTTATACTATTAAAATTTGCTTTTTGGAGTATTTTTATGTTTTTGAATCTAAAGTACCATAAATCTACTTTTAGGGGATCAAAAGGTGATTTAGAATCTAAATCATCTTTTTTAACCCAATATGAATTTATGTATGTTATCGGTGAAAAGAAATAAGTGATACACATAAAAAGAAAGAACACAAAAAAAAAATGAACAAAGAGAGAGACAAGAAAAAAGAACAAAAAAAAAAAAAAAAAAAAAAACAGAACAATAAAACAGAAAATAAAATAAAGAAAAAAAAAAAGAGCCGACCACCTCATTGTATAAACTCCATCCAAATATTGCAAGAATAATCGAGACAAATATTTATTATAGAATCATTTCTTTTGTATTATTAAAATTTGTCCTTTAGAGTATTTCTAGGTTTAAGAATCTAATACACTTTAAATCTACTTTTAGGGGATTAAAAGGTGATTTAGAACCTAAATCACCTTTTTTTCTAATATGAGTTTATGTATGTTATCGATGACATTCAAATATTTCAAACACATTATTTTTTTCAATCTCTTTTAAGCTTTTGTGCTTATATATATTAATATAATGAATCATCTTAATATAATTAAATATAATAATATCAATTTATTGATATTATATATATATATATATATATATATATATATATATATATATATATATATATATATATATATATTAAGATATATATTAACATTTTAATGTTAATATTATTTAATGATAATATGTTTGAAAGTCTATTAATGTCTGTCAAAATTTTGGGCATGCTTTGTTAAAAGGTAAATTATTTGGCCAAGGTACAGAGGGTGTCACACCGTATAACAACGAAAAAAATTAAAGAAATATATTATGCTATTATTAATATAATTAAACTTTTTATATTTAATTGTATTAATAATTATATATAATTATTTTATTATTAATATAATTAAATATATAATACAAATCTAATGTTAATATGATTTAATGATAATATGTCTGAAAGTCTATTATTTTCTATCAAAACGCTGGGTATGCTTTTTAAAAGGTAAATTATTTTGTCAAGGTAGTGAGGGTGTCACACCGTATAACAACGAAAAGAATTAAAGAAATATTTTATGTTTTTATCAATATAACTAAATTGTTTATATTTGTTTATATTAATAATTTTATATAAATATTTTATTATTAATATAATTAAATATAATAATATAATTATAATGTTAATATGATTTAATAATAATATGTTTGAAAGTCTATTAATATCTGTCAAAATTCTGGGCATGCTTTTTTGAAAGGTAAATTATTTTTTCAAGGTACAAAGGGTGTCACACCGTAAAACAACGAAAAGAATTAAAAAAATATTTTATGAATTGTATGTCCCGTAAGTGAAAATCTGGAAAGGATATTGTGTTTTAAAATGGCATGCAATAAACAAGTTTTAATGAGATAAAATAATCATCTGAAATCTGTTTTAAAATCTGTTGTAAGTCTTGTAACATTATGTGTTGTATCATTACAAACATTTGATTTAGTTGTAAAGAGTACTCCTTGCTAGTAATAAAAGAACTGGTACTGGAAGTATTAAAAGAACTGGAAAATTACTAGTATTAAAAGGAAAAACAATTCCAAATTTTAACCGATTATTGGCATCTTGGA
>CM063511.1:40518557-40526057 GCA_032207245.1 Pardosa pseudoannulata | reverse complement strand
CAAAAAGTTAAAAACCACGAAGAAATCATCGCAATTAAGGGAAATTTAATACGTAAGACTTGTATTTTTAAAGACTGGTTTTAGTAGAAATAGATTATAACATTTTGAAAGAATGAACAATATTATGTGTTCGAAATCGGTATTTGATGTAGTTACTATGAGTTGCACCAAGTGTTGCTATACCACTTGGTATGGAGTCAGACAGGCACTGAATGTCTACTTACAGAAAAGCATTCCGTATTGATTTGTGTGCCTGACCAACTTTTATCTGTTTAAGCTGTAGGACTAGGACCTCAAACGAGTCGCTAGCTTACGAAATTACACACATGTTTAATAGGAGACTGTGTTATGCCTAAAAGAAAACATGAGCAATCTTTGAAACCTGTAGACGTGCAATGTGCTTTTGAAAGACAACTCCAAGTATGAGTTGAAGGAAAGAAAAGACTTCAAACTCCATCACTATACTGATGTACCTGTTGTTGTCAAGATACCCCCCTATTTTCAGCAGCTGAAATTGTTCATAGAACACAATCATACCCTAGACCGTTACTCTTGGTGTCCAAAATCCCCCCCACCAAAATCCAAATAACTAGTATGTTATTTCTTGAATTTAAAAATACATAGTTGCTCCTAGGTGGGATATTATTTCTGAGACTCAAATAATATTAAACATATACCCACATATATACATATACATCCATCCATATATATATATGTATATATATACATATATATATTTACATATCTATATATGTATATATATGTATATATATGTATATATATATGTATATATATATATATATATATATATATATATATATATATATATATATATATATATATATATATACATATATATATATATATATATATATATATATATATATATATATATATATATATATATATATATATATATATATATATATATATATATATATATATATATATATATATATATATATATATATATATATATATATATATATATATATATATATATATATATATATATATATATATATATATATATATATATATATATATATATACATACATATATATATACATATATATACATGTATATATATATATATATATATATCTATATACATATATATATGCATATATATATACATATAATATATATGTATATGTATATGTATATACATGTATATACATGTATATATATGTATATATATGTATATATATATGTATATACATCCATTTATATATATAATATATATAAATGTATATACATATATATATATATATAATATATATTATATATATATATATGTATATATTTATATATATATATATATATATATATATATATATATATATATATATATATATATATATATATATATATATATATATATATATATATATATATATATATATATATATATATATATATACATATATATGTCGTCTTCAGGCGAATGGAAAAAAGTCTTTCTTGATAATAATAAGTTTATTAAGTCATAGTTTCATTTATTAGCATTTTCTTGCGCTATTTTCATTTGTTAGTGGCGGAGCTAAGCGTGGAATGTGTTGACACTCCATGTCCACGAGCTATTTGATTCTTATCACTTGATTATTCATTAACTTCCTGTGAAATATCTCTGCGCTTGACCACATTACTCCAAAAGGTTACGAAAGCGTGGGTCTTTTTCATTTATTTTATTAATACAAAAGAGTTCTCTTTTTAAATTGTTTATAACTCACGTAATTTCCAATTACCCCCTTTTTGAACTGACACACACACACACACACACATATATATACATATACATATATATATATATATATATATATATATATATATATATATATATATATATATATATATATATATATATATATATATATATATTTAAAACTAGTGAAAAGTTCAACGATCACACAGGATAAATAGCAAATAATTTTAGTTACCAGGGTTTAATTGGCAATGATATTCATATGCAGTCATATGGGTGAGAAAGGTCTCTCAGAACTCAAGATCGTAAGGTACTTAGTAAAAATCTTTTATTTTAATCTTAATTAGAGAACTAACGGATGAGATTTACATAGACATGAGATAAATGAGCATATGATCTGTGAAAACGCCGTTCTGAGAAGGTTTAATTCACTTGAATTAATTCACGTGAAAAATAATTTTAAATCCGTGTTTCTTTTGTGTCTTGTGAAAATATTAGTTGCGGAAAATAACCGACGATAATATTGTAAATATTATCAATTTTCCTAAGAGAATTGGTTAGAGAAGGGAAAAAAAGGTCTATAAGTAGCAATTATTTATTTAAGCTGTAGTTCTGGGAAGTGGGGAAGGAATGCTAATCTCAATGATTTATATTTTTGATTTATTTTGGATGGATGGGAAAGTTAGGAATAAGAAAAATAAAACGTGAACTGAGAAAGTTTTGTCAATAACTCCTTGGCACAACAGCCCCTAGGGGGCCCCCCGTTTCCGAGACCAACGGCCCTGGGGTGCAAAGCATATGTTCCGGTTAGGTGGTCAACCTTACGCCGAACCCCCAGTGTTTAGTTCTCAAGCATGCTTGATACTCAGTTTGTCTACCCAATGAAGGGATGAAAGGCTGAGTTAATCTTACCCAGTCTGGGGATCGTACCTTGAATCTTCATTAACATATTACATTTACAATTATAAATCTATATATATTTTGGTTATGGACATATAAAATGATGACAGTTTATTCAAAAAAAACCAAAGGATATTTTAAAAAATGTGTTAGTCGGATCATTTTATAATATTTGGATATGCTAGAACGTGACCCACAAAGGGTGTCTTCTAAAAAAACAAAAAGCATTAATCAGATTGCTTCTTATAAGAGGCCTGAACCTTCTGCCGTATAAAAATGATGTAAACTATAAAAATTAATTCAATCATATAAAAATATTAATGTATGGAAGACGGACTTCACGATGGGTCACAGTCAGTCATAATGACACCGTTTAGAAATTTTATTAACAGAAAGAGGGCCACTTCCATAGGAAACACTGGTCAGCTAGCTAAGTTATAAGTAAAAGGTGAAAAATCAACATCACAGTCAAAATCTGTGGGAAAATCTTAAAGAAAAATCTGCCTCCGATAGCGCACTTTTTGTTTGGTTTCCTAATTGTCCACTGCATTGTAGAGGTATAATTAGACCCCTTCTCTGAGGGCGTGAATTGCAGTCGCAGCAGTGAATTTAGGTCAGGGGTTAATAAAGGGAAAACAAAGGGACTAGGGGTTGTTTGTCCTTCGCTTAAGATTTGAACACCCCTGTGAATTTCTCGGGTCGTTGGGGTTTTATACAAAATACCTACATTAGTTTCCTGATCTATATTACTTTTCCTGACATGTATATTTGTTTTCCTTTGACAACTGACAACTAAGATTTTTCTAAGTGAAGACTAATATAAATTTTATAAATTTACCAGATGTGTAACTGAAATAAATACAATAAAAAGTACATAAAATAATAGATGAAGTATAAAAATATCTCACTGCAAAATTAATAAACTGTATAAAAAAGAAGACAAACTTTCATTCCGGCTTAACTATAATTATTCAGTAATAAACTTTATCGCCAAAGTTTCTTGTCAGGAACCAGAATTTCGGTGCAAAAAACCCTTCGCCAAATCTTAGAAAACTTTAATTTCGTGTAATGGACAGCTACCATAATTAACGCCAAATTTTGGGGGAAAGTGAGTGGGAACTTCTTCCAATTTGAGATTATTAATTAAAATTAATGGAAATCTACTTGATATTTGTAGGTTTTTTTCTGATGATAAAAAAATGTTTATTATGATTAAAAAAATTGAAAAAGAAAAAAATTGAGTAATTGAATTATGTGATGGATTGATAAGACTAGGGTTTGAGGTTATAGACATCGTGTATCGTTAATGCGAAATCGAAAAGTTTTATGGTAATAGCTCATATTTAAGCTTTAGAAATTAGTGTTAGTGGAAATATTAAAAGGATGTTTCACACGCAATATACGTGAAATATGATAACTAGAAAATATTATGTGAGAGATAAACATTGGAGAATTTTAAAGACTTATATAAGTTTTGCAGAAGTAAAAGTTAACATCCCATTCTATAAATTTTAGATCGTGATAGTAAAAGTATGTAATGATATGTAATAACGTAAACTTTCATTCAAAATTTATGAACTGTACGATTTAAGTAAATTATTTAAAATAAATTCAGTAAGAATTCATTTAAATAGCATGATTGTCTAACGCCTGTAATAAAGCATGTGACATTTTCTCGAGTTTTAGTTCAAATATTACCATTATTAAGTAGTTCTCAGAATTTTATTATTTATTCAGATCATGACGTATAGCTGAACGAATGAATAATTATAGTTTATTGACTCATTTAAGCTTAAAATATACATTCATTCAATTATGCCTTATAGCCCCGACAAATTGTATACCAATACTTACGTAATTTATATACCGAGTTTCTCTTTGAACACGTCACCATGTGAATATGTTAAAGCCTCCAATTAGCTAGAGTTCTTTTTCGAGAATAGGGCGAGATTGCTTCGTAGAAGATTTCAACGACAGGAGTACCTAAACGTCATACGAACGTCATAAGAAATAAACTGTTTTTTTTTAGCTTAGTCTGTTTTTAGTGCGATGTTTACTTTTCGACTTCATCAATATAATGGATAATCTGGTCATATATACTATAGAGATGGCTAAAATTTCATAGATGACTAAATATATAATTTTAGGAAAACATTATCTAACTTGATTTGTCGGAGGTAGACTAATTAAGAAAAGGAAATTATTGAGTTCTTTGAATTCAAATTCCAATTTTTTTTGCTTATGAAGAAGTGGGAATTACTATAAGGAAAATAAATTTTATGAACCCCCAGTGTTTAGTTCTCAAGCATGCTTGATACTCAGTTTGTCTACCCAATGAAGGGATGAAAGGCTGAGTTAATCTTACCCAGTCTGGGGATCGTACCTTGAATCTGTGTCGTGGGAGTGCGCCAACGCCACTGGGATTCTTAAAATATATATAATGTTCATTATACTCAATAACATCCATTTTCGTTAATATTTGTATTACTGTTTTTACAAATCTGATATTTTGTCTAAATATTTTAGTTGGACAGTTTTATAATATTTGGTAAAATGATCCCTAGAATAACTAAAAATGATGACAATATTTATTCAATCAAATAATGCGTATAATACATACATATATGTATGTAGTAAGACGGACTTCACGATGGGTGTCTTCAGTCCTGGCCCATAAAAATGACACCGTTTTAGTAAAAGACTTTTATTAAGAGAATGCTGGAGAACCGGTTCCCACTTCATTATAGGGACAGAACAAACTAAGGGGTTAGCTAGCATGAAGTTATAAGTAAAAAGGTCCTAAACACCTATGTCAACATCTCAGTCAAAATCTGTGGGAAAATCTTAAAGAAAAATTTGCCTCCGATAGCATTTCTTTTTTGTTTGGAAATTGTCCACTGGGGCATTGTAGAGGTATAATTGGTTAGACCCCTTATCTGAGGGCGTGAATTGCAGTCGCAGCAGTGAATTTAGGTCAGGGGTTAATAAAGGGAAAACAAAGGGACGCGGTTTTTTTTGTCCTTAGCTTAAGATTTGAAAACCCCTGTGAATTTTCTCGGGCTGTCGTTGGAGTTTTATACAAAATACCTACATTAGTTTCCTGATCTATATTACTTTTCCTGACATGTATATTTGTTTTCCTTTGACAACTTGACAACTAAGATATTTCTCTAAGTGAAGACTAATATAAATTTTATAAATTTACCAGATGTGTAACTGAAATACGACTGAAATAAATACAATAAATTAAGTACATAAAATAATGCTGAATTTAGTACAATAAAATGGATAAATGAAGTATAAAAAAGAAAAAAAATACCTTACCAAATATACTTCACTGCAAAATTGAATAAAACTGCATATTTGAATAAAAAGAAGACAAACTTTCATTCCGGCTTAACTATAATTATTCAGTAATAAACTTTATCGCCAAATTTTCTTGTCAGGAACCAGAATAACGATGCAAAAAACCCTTCGCCAAATCTTAGAAAACTTTAATTTCGTGTAATGGACAGCTACCATAATTAGCGCCAAATTTTGGAAAGTGAGTGGGAACTTCTTCCAATTTGAGATTATTAATTAAAATTAATGGAAATCTACTTGATATTTGTAGGTTTTTTTCTGATGATAAAAAAATGTTTATTATGATTAAAAAAATTGAAAAAGAAAAAAATTGAGTAATTGAATTATGTGATGGATTGATAAGACTAGGGTTTGAGGTTATAGACATCGTGTATCGTTAATGCGAAATCGAAAAGTTTTATGGTAATAGCTCATATTTAAGAGTTAGAAATTAGTGTTAGAGGAAATATTAAAAGGATGTTTCACACGCAATATACGTGAAATATGATAACTAGAAAATATTATGTGGGAGATAAACATTGGAGAATTTTAAAGACATATAAGTTTTGCAGAAGTTAAAATTAACATTCCATTGTATAAATTTTAGATAATGATAGTAAAAGGTATGTAATGATATCTAATAACTTAAACTTTCATTCAAAATTTATGAACTATACGATTTAAGTAAATTATTTAAAATAAATTTAGTAAGAATTCATTTAAATAGCATGATTGCCTAACACCTATAATAAAACATATGGCGTTTTCCCGAGTTTTAGTTCAAATATTACCATTATTAAGTAGTTCTCAGAATTTTATTATTTAATCAGATCATGACGTATAGCTGAACGAATGTATGATTATAGTTTATTGACTCATTTAAGCTTAAAATATACATTAATTCAATTATGCCTTATAGCCCCGACAAATTGTATACCAATATTAACGTAATTTATATACCGAGTTCCTCTTTCAACACGTCACCATGTGAATATGTTAATCCTCCAATTAGCTAGAGTTCTTTTTCGAGAATAGGGCGAGATTGCTCCGTAGATGATTTCAGCGACACAGTACCTAAACGTCATAGGAATGTCATAAGAAATAAACTGTTATCTTAGCTTAAATTTCGTCTGTTTTTAGTGCAATGTTTGAGATTGTGCGATGATGAATAAACTAGTCATATATACTTAAGATCGCTAAAAATTTTAGACACATATATAATTTTAGGAAATATTATCCATTTTATTTTGTCTTTGGGAGTTAGACTCACAAAGAAAAGGAAATTATATGAATAATTTGCTTTCGTTCTATAAATTGAGATTCTATTTTTTTTTGTTTATGAAGAAGTGAGAATTAGGAAAATAAATTTTGTCCTTTATCAGAATATATGTATGTGTTAGAATATATATATATAATGGACGAGTGGTTAATGCATGTAAGACACAATTGATTTCATATATAAAAATTCTTTACTGTAATCTTTCAATTCATGGCTTTGCCATTTAGATATTCTTTGTTCTCATAATTTATCACATATTTATATAAATATATA
>CM063511.1:40491057-40513557 GCA_032207245.1 Pardosa pseudoannulata | reverse complement strand
TGGAGTTTAGAATGAAATTCAAAACCCACCTCACACCTAAGAATATTCTGATATTTTTTAAGAATTTCAAAAATAGTAAGAACCGAAATAACTTCACCCGTCATAACTAAATTAACTACATCCCAGATTATAAGAACAAAGCAAAAATATTCCAAACCAAAGCATCTTGTTTGATTTAGAATATCCTGATACTTTTTAAAAATTTCAAAAATTGTAAGAACCAAAATAACTTCACCCTTCATAACTAAATTAACCAAATGATAAAAACAAAAACAAAATTACTTACTAATAAAAGAAAGTAATAAGAACAAAAAAAAAAAAAAAAAAAAAAAAGACCTGACCAAGGCTATTGTAGACCAAAAGAACAATTAAGATGCAAATTTCTCTAATAGTGCCGTGTACTGTCGTCAGAAATCACGTGGACCAGTGGGGTGTAAGAACACATTAGAGGTGCCTTACCCCTTCGCCAAAGTAAGGGCAAACACACGAACCCACTCATCGCCCCATAAAATCGCCAAATGATCGCCAAATTTAGCGAATAAAAAACACGGCGTCTATAATGCATCTGTACCAACTGAACTTACTCTAACATAATAGTAGGTAATAACTCTTTTATGTTGATCACTCTCCTTCAGACTCACATTAGTCAATGGAATGAATAGAACTCCTTAAAAAAACTAATGGTTATAAGTAACTAGCATATAGCCCGTTATATGATGGGATCAATAAAATATTTAATTTTCCAGAATTGTAAAGTACCCTATGAGGCAGGTAAAAAATGTTTGTTTTTTGTCTGACAATTATCTGGTACATGTTCAATAATTGTTTATCTTAACTGATCGCATGTTAATTGCCAACTTTAATTTATCTTGTCATATTACGTGATAGAATTGACAGCAGAGTTTTTAATATTGACAGTGATTATTTGGCGATATATATGAATGATGTCCAAAATTTAGCGAAACGATTGCAAACTCTGTAGTGAAACGAAATAATAAATGCTCTAGAAGATACGTTTTGGATACAAATATAATGGGCTTAATGCTGCTCTCTTTTAGAATGTATTAGGGCTAAGAAATAAACATAGGTCTTGACAGTTGTATATCCAAATAATCAAAAACTTCGATGTCAAACTATGCATACGTTATATTTATCCCTTTTTCATGCCTGGTTTGAAAATATATTTCAGAGACATTACTCTCTCGTACTAGAGTGTTTTATTGCTTACTTCAGTGAGGAGAAAGTATTTATGCAGGAATAGATTTACCATCTGCTTGTTCCCAGTCTATTATCTTGACCGAAGAAATCCTATATTATGTCGGTGATTTCTCTGCACTGTTGTCATTGAACAGTTCCGGTAGTAATTTAGTCTCACGAATTTACTTTATTTAGTAAACTAAATTTGATGATTTAAGGTATCTGACTACGTTTGTACAGATTATTTGAGTGAAAGATTATTGGTTTCTTTGAAATATTATTTATTTATCTATCCGAAAGAGTTTATTTTTTGTCTGTACTTTCATTAGAATCGCAGTTATGACTATTTTAACATTAGCTAATAAATGGGAGTAGATTTAAAATAAAAATTTAAATGCGCTTTAAGGACAGTTCTTTTTGATTAAACATCTCCGAGCATGGTCTTCCCCTTCCAGAGGTATTCTTTGAACTTGGTCCTCAGAATCATAGTTATGACATAGTTATTAGTATATCTTTGGAATTTATTATTCTGGAGTTTATCTCTGGAATTTACTGTATTAACAGACTATATTTGTCCAACACAGTTTATCTATTGTCTACACATTTATTAAGGCTTTATTACACTAGACGATCTGAAAACTTCTTCACGGGACTGCTATTGGGATGCAGACAACTGAAAATCTACGTATGGTTCCATAATTTCAAATTTTTCTATATACAATTTTCCATAGCAGTGTCTACAAAATCTTAGTTGATATTCAAATAATTTTTTTCTGTCATTCTGAATATTTTATAAATTATAATATTTTTACCAACGCAGCAGATGATACACACATTATCCTATCTGCTTAACAAGGCTGCGAAGCTGTTACTCATTCAGCACCATCCGGAGCACATGTAGCTTAAGGTATTCTATGGATGAGAGTAACATTACCCGCACTGGGTCCTCGTAATTTTGAAGTAGGAATCAAGCAGAAGACCCCCAGGCTTGGTCTGCCACCACCAGAGATATTGTTTGAGAGCTTGCAGGACTTTGTGACCATGAACCTATTTTACTTGCCCCAATCACCTTTAGCGAACACGGAGGATCTTAGGCCGGCTCCAGCTCCGAATCCGCAACCTTTCAGTTACGAGAACGCTGCCTTTGCCGACTGAGTTACCGCTGTTCATAAATTATAATTTGTAGTTCTGTAATTGCCTTACCATATTACTGAAAAAGGCACAGACTATGTCCCGCTTCAATTTAGACCAGTTTTGTAGGGAATAGTGTTACTAGTCTGTCAAAGTAGTAGATCTAAATTCACCTTTTCTTATTGGCATAAAATACCACACTAGTATTTGCGGTAAAAGAAATATTAACTCAAATAAAAGGGGGAGGAAATCTGATATTTGCGACTTTCTTATCTACGATAATATTAAGCATTAGTCCATTAATTGTGTCTCTGACATTTCATATGCTATTTTGGATCTACTTAAGAATTGGGTTACCCTTGGCAAATTGGTGAAAATATTGGCGATATTTACTAAAACACAAAGGCAATCCATCCAAACATTCTATTTCTTGCTTTTTCTGGGAACTTTAATTAATGCACAGTGCGCCATCGTGGGACTACTTAAGAATTGGGTTTCCCTTGGCAAATTTGGCTAAATTATTGGCGATGTTTACTAAAACACATCCATCCAAACATTGCATGTCTTGCTTTTCTGGCGACTTTAATTAATACACAGTGCGCCTTCGTAATAGAATTATATACTCTTACTTAATTAAAGTAAACGACTTGAAAACGGGACATTTATATTTTTGGGCAAATAATTCCTTAACAGTTAACAAAGGCAACAGCTACAAATTATTAAAAATCAGCATAGTAAACCATTAAAGGTTTGTTATATCTAATACTTTTAAGCATTGCGCATTTTAATATATAAGAAAAGAGTTACACAAGGTGAGTTGGATGCAAATACCATTATAAATTATTATAATTGTTTTTTGGCTGAAAATTATCTGGGACACGCTCAATAATTTGTTTATATTCATTCACCTATAAAGTCTCCCGATATCGTGAATGCAGTTTAGAATCACGTTGAATTTATTTAGTCAAACTGTGTGCTTATGTATAAAAAACAAACAGACAAACGAACAAACTTTTTAGTTTTCAAAAACATATAACTTAAAATCTACATATTTATTAGTCCGTGAAATAGACTCCTAGACTTTTACGAAAAGAATTTGTTGTTAATACCGGTGATAAAAGTTTCATTTCAACAAAAAATTATCGATAACTAAATTTTAAATTATCACATATGTAACTAATATATTATTTATGCCAAATATAAAAGAAAATTATTAACGTTATATATAAGTTCAATTATGAAACGTATGATAATAATGCAGACGATATTGAAATAATTTAAAATAAGAGTTAATTAAATGAGATGGTTAAAGAAATGACTTCATATTCTAGAAAAATATGTTATTTTTACCAATTTATTATGTGATAAACTTAATAGTCTGCTCTTAACCTGGGAAATTAGGGCTTGAAATAATGGCATTAGACGCCCAACCACTTCATAAATACGAGGACAGACGGACAGATAACTTGGACTATTATTATATAGGGAAGTAAGATAAATAAAATCAGAAATAATTTTGTGTTCTACAATCGAAAAGCAAATTCTAAAATCTTCGCTGACTGAATGCTGATCGCCAAGTCAGACTTTTTAAATTCAATTTACAAGAGACAGTGAGCACTAATCGAAAATCGAATTTTCCATTTTAGTTCCGACACTTAGATTTCTCAGATAAAACAAAATAAAAACAAAATTTGACCTACAAGAGAAAAAAAAAGAATTCAGTAATTTCCAATTTAACGCACATTATGTTCGGTTATATACCACTTTGGTGTGTTCTTATTTCGTTTTTCTGATCTTTTTCCTTATTTTACAATAACACGTTATGTTAAAGTTTACTTTAAGAGAGATTTCTTTTAACATCTGTACAACGACAAATATATTGTTTTAATCTATAAGTGCATCGATCCTTCATGAGGAAGGCGAACTTCCTTTTATGAAACAACGTTGCTAATCGATTTTAGATATATCAGGGGGGAAAACTGTATGTAATATACGTGATGGTGATAAGGAAATGTACAATAAGGGTAGCAAATAAATAGAGAAGTAGTTTATTCTTTTATTAATTCAAGTAAGGCCAAATTTGGCAACATTTTTTTACGTAAGTAGATTTTTTTTCTTGTTGAACACAAAGTGTTTTCCAGCTTTTCTTACCGACTACATATAACTTTCATGTAAATATCTTAAGCAGTTTCCTTTAATTTAATGGATATCTATATATTGTATTTGTCTGTATTTGTATATAATGTATTTGAAT
The DNA here is from genome assembly GCA_032207245.1 of Pardosa pseudoannulata. Classification (NCBI taxonomy): domain Eukaryota; kingdom Metazoa; phylum Arthropoda; class Arachnida; order Araneae; family Lycosidae; genus Pardosa; species Pardosa pseudoannulata. The sequence continues at coordinate 40,508,975 of CM063511.1, read as the reverse complement.
GTGTTTGTAATATTTTTAACTGTATTTGTACTGCATTGTATATTATGAGCTGCTATGGATTGTAAATGGGTCCTCAAAACTTCTCAATACTTTTGTTTAAGGTTTGGTTTGGAGTGCTACGGTCTACTTTTTGCAACACGAGGGCTAATGAGAAGGAGACCTACCACTTAAAGCCGATTCCGAACGGTTACGAACATCCATGGCACTATGGGATTGGAACCCACGAACTCCGGTACCGAAGGCCAGCACCCTAACCAATCGGCCATCATTTGGCTGCTTTTTTTTAAAGGTAGAAAGGTAGATGGTCCTTGTCGGTGCAGTCAATATATAGACAGCGACACATTTCTGTTTTGAATCTTATCTCCCATATTAACATCTGCACATACAGTACCAGGCTATATTAATATGACTACCTGCAGAATATTTTGTGTTTCTCCCCTTTTTTTCAATTCCTTGTATAAAATTAAAAAAAATGTATTCGTGAAAAATTTTAACATTTTTTTTATTATGACCACAAGACTGAATTTTGACCCTTTTAAATGTTATACCTATATATGCGCACTAGTTTTTGTCTAGTACGTATAACTGTATTTTGTGTATCTAAAAAACTGTTAGCCGTAGAAAGTCGAAATTTTTATAAAGAATAATTGTAACGTCTAGTTATGCATCTTGCCTTGTGGATGCATTCTGACTTTATATATCGAAGTATTTCAATATAACTAGTAATTACACTATGGGGTTTAACTGAAAGAGAATTAGCCGTAGACTGAGCCATAGATTAAGTCATAGACGATTATCAGAGCTCAAATCTTTTATTTAAGACTATGGTAACATCACTGACGTAACTAGGTGAGTGCTGGTACATGTTTCGGAGCGGTATTTTTTATATATTAGTCCAAATTTAAAATTTTGAAATTTATTGTAACCTGAAAAGTAAAATATAATGTTGAAATAAAGAACATTGATAGTTGAAAACAATTTCACGTTGAAAAAAAATGAATCCAGGTTTTTATGGCTCTATCTGCACTAGAAGAAATAACAAAACTTTGGAAAATAGGGGACGAAGGCTCTCTTTATTTACACAAATATATTCAAAAGTATAGGCTGGAATATTCTGCCCTAAACATAGTAATTTTGTTAAGAAATTTTTTAACAATTGCCATTAGTGACGCTAGTTGGAACTCAGCTCCTCTACATTGATTTTGATAAAAAATCATCTTCATTCTACAATGAGTGATTTAAGGATGTAAAATCTAGCATTATTAACCATAGAACAAGATATCACAAACAAAATAATATATTTTGAGGACATTATACATGAATTTTCTACTAAGAAAGCTAAAAAAAGTAAATATAAAGTTCAACCTTCAATTTTACATTGTACAATACGTTCCTTTATTAAAATGAACGTACTGTGCACTCAACGAACACGTTGTTGTAAACGTATAGTAAATTCTACAATGAGTGATTTAAGGATGCAAAACCTAGCAATATATTCCACAGAACAAGATATTACAAATAAAATAATGAACTTTGAGGACATCAATTTGAGTTTCAGTGACTAGAAGGCAAGAGGATTGGTCATTAAATTTAGAAGAAGAAATTAAGACTTTAAAAAAACTCAAATTACTGCTGAAGTTCGTGATTTATTCTGTTAAACGTGGTAAGAAATTCATGATTTAGTAGGTTATCTGTGATAGGTGTCCCTGACTGTAAGGCAAAAGTATTGACCATTAAATTTATAAGCAGAAATAAAGGGATTAATATAACTCAAATACCTGCTGAAGTTCGTGATTCAAATTGTTAAACGTCGTAAGAAAGTCATGATCTGGTAGGTTATCTGTGATTGGTGTCAGTGACTGGAAGGCAAAAGGATTTACCATTAAATTTATAAGCAGAAATTAAGGCATTAATATAAATTTCTGCTGAAGCTCGTGATTCAAATAGTTAAACGTCGTAAGAAAGTCATGATCTGGTAGGTTATCTGTGATAGGTGTCAGTGACTGGAAGGCAAAAGGATTTACAATTAAATTTATAAGCAGAAGTAAAGGCATTAATATAACTCAAATACCTGCTGAAGTTCGTGATTCAAACAGTTAAACGTCGTAAGAATGTCACAAACTAATAGGTTATCTGTAATAGGTATCAATGACTGGAAAGCAAAGGGATTTGTCATTAAATTTAGAAGAAGAAATTAAGGTATTAATAGAAATTAAATTCATGCTGAAGTTCGTAATCCAAACTGTTAAATTTCGGAAGAAAGTCATGATTTGTGACAATAGTCTGGGGAGATCCCTAAAGTAAAGGGGTAATGCAAGAAGATAAATGTGATGACTTTGATAAAGAAATTTATACCTTAGCAATGAGAATTGTTCCCCAATGTCAGTTGAAACTCCACACAAGACGTGTTACCATTTTCCTCCGCCAAATCTACCAAAAAGTTTGTCAAACAATAGATTAACCTATCAAGATTGATCGGGTAACGCCCCGGATCTCAATCCAATTGAGAATACTTTCCTTAGATACTTTCCTAGATAATTGGGATTACTTTCCTTAGATATTTCTCTTTTCAGTAGCCCCGAAGATTTACTGAAAAGAGAAGTATTTGAAGAGAGAGTTACTAACAAAGATTATTTTTATCGAAGAAATAAATTTCAACGGGAATCATAATACTAAACTTAAGAAAATTTGTTTTAACTCTTTAAAAGGTGGTTTCAAAACCACATTCTAAAAGATTTCTTTTTCTTTTTTAAAGTTATAAACAATTTTTTCGACTTCGGAGTCTGTACTTTATAGGAGTTCCATGATAATTTCTTCATACCTTTCTTCTTGTACCTTTAGCACGCCGACAATTATATCTTTACACCATTTTCCATACACGTCTTACACCAAACTGAACCTAAACGACAATGATAAGCAGTCTGAAAAACAAAATAAAACTAAAACTATTTCGTTAAACACACTGCAGCAAGTTACATCTAACATGAACCAACATGTTGCAGATATCGTTACGCAACAGCGAGTAACAACATTAACAAAATCTTGTCAAATTGCATACATTAACTACGGTTCAAGTTTAGTCACTCACGAAAAAGAAAATGTTTTTTAATTTTTATACAAAACAATCACACATTTAAGGACGTATTTATATAATACGAATATTAACTCCTAAACACATCAATGTACAATAAAATAATTATATTTAATATAATTATTAAAAATAAATAAAGAATAAAAAGTGGGAAATAAATAAAACTTTTAATAAAATATAATAATATATAAACACAAAAACCATCTATATATTTCCTCAAAATTATTCAACAATTTTCGATGTTTTTAGCCTTTGAATTCTCAGCTGATTGTCGGATTACGCGTAACTTACCTTTCTCTTTGAAATATAACTGCTTAAAATTGCTTTGCAGGAAAAAACCAGGAGTTTTCTTCTTTATGATTCCAAGTTAAAATACCTACCCAAACAACACTTATAAATTAGTTATCTGTTTTTTCATTACATTACTTTAATGATAATTATTTTATATTCTTATAATATACGCTAATCTACGCTGTAACCGTAGAGTAGTACCCTATCCATTTGGATATCGTTCTGCAAAGAGAATGTATAAGTAAGATATGGTATCGTAGTGTAATTATACAATGACGCCTTTCAAGTAGACAGAAAATGGTGGGAGAAAAGTAAAACTATGTATTTAGACTATTTAGAGAAATCTGAAGAATAAAAATTTAAAATTAAGTTTCTGTCTGGATTACTTCACGAACAAATACATTTCCTACATAGTGAATGGATGCCCAGTCAATCAACAAAATAATATCCAAATGCTTTGAAAACAAAATTCATTGAATACAATAAAAATTAAGAAAATATTTCAAATAATATTATTTAGAATAAAAAATTTCATGCATCATTCATAACGATCTAAATTATAAAATTTAGTTTTGTTACATGAAATAATATTTTTAGAAAAACACATTCAAGAGATAAAATAAAAATCCACTTACTTCTAAATTAATTTATGAAATTCGTTAACTAAAAACTAATTTTTTTATATCAAACAGAATCAAATTGTATTTTCATTCTGCGAATTTTAATTATATTAACGCTAGAAATATATTTTATTTTAGAGCACGAGAAAGATCAATTTTAAAAATTTTCATTTCCTTAACAGAATTGAAATTTTTTTTAACGTCAAAATGGCAGATACCTTAAAGTTTTAGTTTACAGAAAAAAGCAGGTATTTCACTTCATTTTGATATAAAAAATTTACTTTATAATATAAAAATTTCAAAAATCCTCTTACAGGAAAATAAATTTAGTTTTTTTTTCATTTCACGCATATGTTTTTCGTTGTTTTAAAAAAACAGACTACTTAAAAAGACAAAACTAAGTTTTTAAGTTAGAGCATTATTAAAGAACTTGTAAAAGTTCGTCCTGAAGCAGAACAGAGCATTTTATTTTATTATGGATAGAAAATGTTATTATATTGAATATTTTAATCTTGAAAGGCATTGTACCCCATAATTACCATGATTTAGTTAGTTAAATGGCAGTTATACGTTTTGTTGTTGTTGTTGTTTCTCATGCCATTTGGACAAACCAAGTAAAATTGAGCCTGCAGGCTCTCGTATTAACCCCTTCCCTGTTTTGCCCGTACGCCGTACGGGCACAGTTTTCGGGCCTTTACTGATTTGCCCGTACGCCGTACGGGCAATCTGATTTCTATTTCGCTTGCACTGTTTCGGCCGTATTTTTTTCCAATTTTAGTAACACATTATTCGTATAGATGTCCAGTAAATGATAGTTTGCAGTTTATTGTATTTTCTACTATGATTTGTTCAAAAGCGCTGGTTTTTTCGCATGCTTTGTATCAGAAGACAAATTGTTATCTTTCAGTGTATAGCTTTCTGGTTATATTTTACTAACCGCCTCATAATTTTATTGATGTAAGAGTTGAATAATATATTTTTACTTTAAAATAATGGATAATTCAGAGCGTATGGAGCTAATTTCTTGTGATTCGAACTGTGACTCGGAATCAGAAACTGAATTATCTGTAAATGATAGTAGCGAAAGTTTACTAGATGACCTGGATAGTAGTGACTCTGATAGTAGTACATATGGAATCGGTCAAGCAAGACAATTTTTTAAAATTAATTGTGATAATCCTTCGGATCCGCCTCCTAGATTTGCTTTCACTGGAATTCCAAAAATTAACTTGGATATCGATGAGACTAAAGGTAAACTTCAGTTCTATGAGGCTTTCATACAACGAAAGAAAGTTGTAATAAGTGTTTAAAAATATTAGAAATGTTAATTTTAATAACATATATATACTTAAAAACGTAAAATGAGCAAAAAATGCAATAAAAAAAATGTGACTTTTTTTTTTGACCGAATTCTGGAAAAAATGAAATTGTCAAGGGGTTAAGGCCAAGGGGTGCACCTTTAGTTTTAATGAGCACCATTAAGGTAAAAAAAACGACTTCGCTCAAGTAGGTTGAAGCAACGGCCAAGCAGAAGACCCCTATATTGGCCTGCCACTTGGAAGACATTGTGACACACGAACATATTTTACGTACCATAGTCACCTTTAACGCACACGGCGGTTGTTAGGCCAGCTTCAGCACCGAACCCGCAACTTTCCAGTTATGAGATCGCTGTCTTTGCCAACTGAGCTACCACGGCTCAAATCAAGTAAAGTAAAAAAATTCAAATAATCAAATAAAAAATTGAAGACAAGGAAATTTATGATATCGTTATTATGTAATTTCTATAACTCGTGATATATTTTTTGACTATATCTCATTAAGTTACAGGAATATTTTCCTAGGAGTTTTAATAAATTATACCATACATACATATGTAATTATGAATGTATGTAATGGATGTTTTTTACTCACTAAAAGTTATCCGTACTGGATGTTATCTATAGTGGATGAAGTGCAGTCCTTACGTTATGAAAAAACCCAGCAAAACTCGAAGATAAGGATGTTGAGTTTATTCAGACAACCACTGTCGAGCTCTAAAGCCCCAACAATTTATATTTTACTTGCCCCACTCACGTTTAACGAATATGGTGGATCTTAGGACGACTCGGGTACCGAACCCGCAACCTTTCAGTTACGAGATAGTTGCCTTTGCCGTCTTAGCTACCGTGGCGCTTCATACGTTTAGTAACTTTAATAACTAATCTGGCAGTTTGCATAAACGCTATGTGACAATTGTGTAATAACTACCCAATTCCGGGAAGGCCACGTTGTAATAACAACCTGTTCTAGTGCTTTACGCTTGCTTGGGACCTGCCCGCCAACTTCACTGGAGCAGGTATGTTCGTAGATCACCGCTGGGATGCATGGAATTAAAATAATTCCCCCAAAAGCTTAGACGGACAACACAAATAATTATTTACAAGATTTATGAAACACTAGAGTAAAACAAAATGTCACATATGGAACCTCGGAGCCTGCATGAATTAGAAAGGATTAACCGAGAATTTTTTTTAAGTCCAAACATAAAACCGTCGACGTGTTCTCTCACATCGAACCGAGAACAAAATGTGATATATAGAACCTCGGAGCCTGCATGAATCAGAAAGGATTAACTGAGCATTTTTTATGTTCAAACATAAAACCGTCGACGTGTTCTCTCACATCGAACCGAGAACAAAATGTCATATATAGAACCTCGGAGCCTGCATGAACCACAAAGGATTAACCGAGCATTTTTTATGTCCAAACATAAAAACGTCATAGTATTCTCTCACATCGAACCGAGAACAAAATGTCATATTTAGAACCTCAGAGCCTGCATGAATAAGAAAGGATTAACCAAGCATTTTTTAAGTCCAAACTTAAAACCGTCGACGTGTTCTCTCACATCGAACAGAAAACAAAATGTCATATATAGAACCTCGAAGCCTGAATGAATCAGAAAGGATTAACCGAGCAATTTTTTTATGTCCAAACATAAAAACGTCGACATGTTCTCTCACATCGAACCGAGAACAAAATGTCATATATAGAACCTCGAAGCCTGCATGAATCAGAAAGGATTAACCGAGTAATTTTTTTTATGTCCAAACATAAAACCGTCGACGTGTTCTCTCACATCGAACCGAGAACAAAATATCATATATAGAACCTTGGAGCCTGCATGAATCAGAAAGGATTAACCGAGCATTTTTTAAAGTCCAAACATAAAACCGTCATCGTATTCTTTCACATCAAACTGAGAGATGTCTCCAAGTCGCAGGCCGGAATCCAACTGCTCTCTTGCAGATCTTCTTTCCTTTATTGGGGGAAGGGGGTTTAGCATTCTCGAAACTTGATTCCTGTCGAAAAGAGAAGTCATTCCTTCGAGATGTACTTCCGGCCTGCAAAACACAAACAAGCACCTCCGAAAAACCTTATCAGCTCCCCTTTGCCGGCCGGCTGCTTACTTCCCCTAAGGAAAGCCAGGTGGAAAGGGTCAATGCGGGTGATTTTGCCGATATCAAGAAAGGCTGAACACTGGCCGTGAGCACCAAATTCCTTACAAACTTCTTTCCTCTGCAGACATAAAATTCCTCTAAATGTATAGAGAAATCCCGATCATTAACAACAACACTTCATATGAACTGAAATTATCATAATATTTTTTTTTACTATCCGGGAAACTAATTTCCCTTTTACAGAAACAAACATTTAATAGGTTTATCATTTCTTAATTAATAAGACATAAAATTTATAAATGTATAGAGAAACTATCTCACTTCACATCTCTATTCTAAATTCTCTATATAAATTCTCTAATTTATATCATCCATATTCCCTTCATATCTTCTAAAATTATAATATATTTTTTTCTTATCTGGGAAACTAATTTCCCTTTTAAGAAAAAACAACAATTTAACTTATAACAAAAAAGAAATAACCCGAATAATATAAAAATACAATATATATATATTCTCTATACATTTATAGAGAATTATAAACTGTATCTCTATATTCTCTATACATCTCTATTCTCTCTATTCTCTATATATTCTCTACACATTCTCTATACATCTAAATGTATAGAGAAATCCCGATCACTGACAAAATCCCTTCATATGAAGTGAAATTATCATAATATTCTTTTTACTATCCGGGAAGCTAATTTCCCTTTTACAGAAATAAACATTTCTTAATCTAAAATAAAAAAATTTACAACAACAAACAAAAATATACAAAACTTTAGAAGAATATATATAAATATTCTCTATACATAATAAGAGACATAGAAATATATATATAAATTCTAATATATCTCTAAATATACTAAAATATAGAAGAATAAACAACATTTCATATGAACAAATTATCAAAAATATACCCTTTTACAAAATAAAATAAAATTATCATTTATTTTTAAGTCATTAAATACAATTAATAATAATCTTTACGGAATATCTAATATTCGAAAACAGATATTATCCACATATTTTTTTAAAAAAAACCCTATCCTAAAAAACTCCCCAGAAAAAAAAAAAATGAAAGTGCTCCCTTTTAAATAAAAAAATTAAAATTTTTGAAATAACCAAATAAATAATATACAGAGTAAATAGCTATAACCAAGAGAGTTTCTATTGCTGATTACCCCATATTTCACAAAAAGTAATTACTTTCACTGATATAAATTTTAAGAGTAATTACTTTCACTGATATGCAGGATTATATAAATATTCTATTTATTTGTTGTGGTAGAGTATTGGTAAAATAAGTCTTATGAGTTATTTCAGCGTGAAGGATCATCTAAAGTATTTATAGAGTAAAATTGGAACTAATTTTAATACATGTTAGGATACTTCTGTCGCTTATAAACTGGAAATATCATGAGATATTTAAATGTTTTGAATTAATACAGGACTCGCTGTATGAGAAAAATAGATCTTGGGAGTTATTTCAGTGTGAAGGATCATCTAGAGTATTTATAGAGTAAAAACGGAAATAATTTTAATACACTTTAGGATACTTCTCGAACTTATCAAGTGGGAATATCATGAGATATTTAAATGTTTTGAATTAATACAGGACTCGCTGTATGAGAAAAATAGATCTTGGGAGTTATTTCAGTGTGAAGGATCATCTAGAGTATTTATAGAGTAAAAACGGAAATAATTTTAATACACGTTAGGATACTTCTCTAACTTATCAAGGGGGAATATCATGAGCTGTTTAAATGTTTTGAATTAATACGGTACTCGCTGTATAAGAAAAATAGGTCTTGGGAGTTATTTCAGTGTGAAGGATCATCTAAAGTATTTATAGAGTAAAAACGGAAATAATTTTAATACATGTTAGGATACTTCTGTCGCTTATAAACTGGAAATATCATGAGCTATTTAAATGTTTTGAATTAATACAGGACTCGCTGTATGAGAAAAATAGATCTTGGGAGTTATTTCAGTGTGAAGGATCATCTAAAGTATTTATAGAGTAAAATTGGAACTAATTTTAATACATGTTAGGATACTTCTCGAACTTATTAAGTGGGAATATCATTAACTATTAAATGGTTTGGTTAATGGTTTTGGAGTGCTATGGTCTACTTTTTGCAACACGAGGGCTAATGAGACCGGGACCTACTGCTTAAAGCCGATTCCGAACGGCTACGAACATCCATGCCACATTGGGATTCGAACACACGAACTCACATGAGCTGTTTAGATGCTTTAAATTAATACAGGACTCACTGTAGGAGAAAAATAGGTTTTTTTCGAGTTATTTCAGTGTGAAGGATCATCTAAAGTATTCATAGAGGAAAAACGGAAGTAATTTTAATACACATTGGGATACTACTCGAACTTATCAAGTGGGAATATCAGGAGCTATTTAAATGTTTTGAATTAATACAGGACTCGCTGTATGAGAAAAATAGATCTTGGGAGTTATTTCAGTGTGAAGGATCATCTAAAGTATTTATAGAGTAAAAACGGAAGTAATTTTAATACACGTTAGGATACTTCTCAAACTTATCAAGTGGGAATATCATGAGCTATTTAAATGTTTTGAATTAATACAGGACTCGCTGTATGAGAAAAAATAGGTCTTGGGAGTTATTTCAGTGTGAAGGATCATCTGAAGTATTTAAAGTGTAAAAACGGAAATTATTTTAATACATGTTAGGATACTTCTCGAACTTATCAAGTGGGAATATCATGAGCTATTTAAATGTTTTGAATTAATTCAGAACTCGCTGTATGAGATTTCAGACTTCAAATATTCTAATCATGATACTTTATTATGTAATAAACTTTGATATTCATTAAAAAAGAAATAATGATGGAACGTTATTTTCCATACCTGCATTTTACTGGTATTAACACATTGTATGCCAGACACGTACTAGTACGTTTTCTAGCAATTGATACTTGAGAGTGGGTCACGTACTAGTACTGGTTAGCGTAACAACATGGTTTATTTGTGTATACAAAAATATCGGTATATACAGGACAACGAAGCTGAATGTTCTTGTTGACTACATAGATTCTGGAAAAATTTAGACAAATAAAAACTAGTTTTTACATCAGTCGATGAGGAACCACGGTAACTGTGACCAATCCGCCAAGGTTTATGGATGTCATATTTTCACAACGTTCGATTCTAATCCACTTAATAACGAAAGAAGAAATATCGATGCCCGTACTCCGTACGGTAACTAGTAGAGATGAATTTTGGGAAGCACTTGGGTAGTACGTGCAAATCGCTTAAATGGTTAAAGTTCTAGAGATGTCGACAGCTGGTATAGAGAATTCCAGAAATTATAAAGTTATTATTGGAGGTATGTCAAATATACTGGAGAAGATCTGAATTTTTTAAAACTACTCATAATCGTAAGAAATGAAAATAAAAGACTCGATATGTAACAAATCGTGCATTTTTTTTCAAAATAAAAAGATTAAACTGACGAAGCTCTCTGAGAGCTTTCGGAATTCCTCTTTTGAACTAATTAGAGTGGGGAGGGTGTATTTGACATGAATGATATTAACGAACAATGAAGAAAACATCTGTCTTTAAAAATGAATCGCAATATACTTCAAACTTGCTTTACAAATCGTAAATTTACAGAATAACTTTTTTTCCCTTCCGATCTTTTGGAGGGCTTCCCGCGACTTTTTGATTTAATCGCGAATTTCCTCTTCGGTCATTCTGCTTCAAATGCATTCTAATTACGGATCATTCAGGCTGAAAGAGGAAATCAGGCCCCGAAATCAAGAATCTTGTAATTTCAAGAGGGATTTTTCATAACTAGGTTTCTGATAAACGAACCAGGAAGTGAAGTTGCATGTATGTATGCACGTAGTAGCATTTCCACACGCAAAACATAAAATTACTCGTTACTTCAACTTTTTTGAATTATTTAATTCCATTTGAAAGAATAGAAAGAATTTCCTTTTAAAATGCAAGATAGTTATTTATGTTAATATCAAGAATGCATGTAACAAAATTTCTTGGTTGACTCTCCTACACATGTATGCATATATAAATATTTATACATACATATACATATATAGATATTTATACTTACATACATGTACATAAACATTTATGCATACACAGATATTTATACATACTTGTACATTTCCCCACGTATATACATACATATATATTTATATATACATGTGCATACACATATATGCATACATAGATATTTATACATACATGTACATATCCCCACGTATACACATACATATATAGCTATACACACATGTATATAAACATAGATATTTAACATACGTACATATACATACACATATATACATACATACACATATATGCATGCATATATATTTATACATACATACATGCACATACACATAAATACATACATAGATATTTATACATACATGTACATTTCCTTACTTATATACATACATATATATTTATATATGCATGTGTATACACATATATGCATACATAGATATTTATAAATACATGTACATATTCCCACGTACACCTATACATATATAGTTATACACACATGTATATAAACACAGATATTTATACATACATGTACATATCCCCACGTGTACACATACATATAAAGTTATACACACATGTATATAAACATAGATATTTATACATACATACATACATGTACATACACATATATGCATACATATATATTTAAACATACATATACACATATATGCATACATATATATTTATACATACATACATACACACACATATATGCATGCATATATATTTATACATACATACATGTACATACACATAAATACATACATTGATACTTTATACATACATGTACATTTCCCTACTTATAGACATACATATATATTTATATATACATGTGTATACACATATATGCATACATAGATATGTATACATACATGTACTTATCCCCACTTAAACACATACATATATAGTTATACACACATGTATATAAACATAGATATGTATACATACATGTACTTATCCCCACTTAAACACATACATATATAGTTATACACACATGTATATAAACATAGATATTTATACATACATACATACATGTGCATACACATATATGCATACATATATATTTATACATACATACATGCATACATACATACATACATACACATATATGCAGGCATATATATTTATACATACATACATGTACATACACATAAATACATACATAGATATTTATACATACATGTACATATCCCCACATATATACATACATAGATATTTATGCATACATACGTGTACACACCCACACATATATGCATACCTAGATATTTATGCATACATATATGTACATACACACATTTATGCATTCAAAGATATTTCTACATGCATATACATAAATAAATATGTACATTTATACATATGTACTCATCAAGAATTGTACATGATGATATATAATATACATACTTACTCATTTATAAGTAAACACAATCTGGTTATTTTTAGAATAAATAAAATCTTATCCTGGGTATTTTTTACATGAGGTAATAAGGAATGGGTTGGAAAATGAGAAATTTTAGCACTCAACTACACTTTAAGCTGTCTTAGTTAAATGACACTGGAAACTGATTGATCGTCAAAAAAGAAGTGAAAGCTTTTTTTAGACTCTCTAAAACAATTTTGAAAAAAAAAATTGGAGTAATGAATATTTAATGTTACCCACTTCAGTGATCCCAGTTACTTTATAGTTTCATTAGATACGAAACATAATTTTCACTGAATTTCAGCTTGCAAAAGACAAAGTACTCTGAAAAAACAAAAAAAAAATGAATAGTTATAATGAAATAACATTTTAGTAAAATGTTTGACTGTATTAAGAATTTTAAATATTTAAAAAATAGAAAAGTATTTACAACAAATTAATATTCTTCTGCAATGTTAAAAATTTATATGCTATTCTTAGAATGTTGCAATGGTATATGTGGAACATTTAGTTATGTGATATTTTTGATTTCGATCTGCTGTTTAATTAACAATAAATTTAAAGTTAACGGACATAAACGTTGCTGATTGCAACCCTATGGAAGTACAGTAAAACATAAAACGCCGACGTATTTCTTTGCAATTAGCACAATCTTTTTTGAACTGCTTTTGTAAGGTTCTTGATTATTTTAGCTTAAAATTAAAATTTATTTTACTTAGAACTTGTTACTTAGAAGATGTCCGAATGGCAGGGATTTCGGTACCGGAGTTAGCAGGTTCGAATCACGCTTTTGCCATGGATATTCGTAGCCGTTATGATTTGGCTGTAAGCACTAGGGCCCGGTTTCTTTATCCCTCGAGTAGCAAAACAAGTGGTCGTAGTGATTCAAATCAAACCAAAAAGAAATAGACGTTATGACTGGATAAAGAAATAAATAAATTTCAAACAACTTCCTCGCTATTAAAAATTTATTAATTATGCTTGATAAAAGAATTAAATGTCTTTTATAATGATGCAGAATAGTTAACTTAAAAAAAGTTTTCAAGTTTTAGAGATATAAATTCTTTTTTTTTACTTTTCATTTAAAAATAGAACAGTGAAGATTAAAAAGAAAAAGAAAAGAAGAAAAAAGCAGAGAACTAATGTACTCGAAAAACGATATTTATTGTTCCTTTCCTTTCGAAATATTCAGTATTGTTCTTTTCAGAATCGAAAACCTTGTTTGGAAAAAATATATAAATATTTTGCTTTGGTCTGTGTAATATAAAATAAAGGCTATCGACTACCGAAGTTTTTTATTTTTCGGAAAAAAGTAAAGACTGGCTGTGACGTTTATGAAAAAAATGCTTACGTCATAGGTTGCCATGGGAACGGAAGATTCCGTTACAGTGACCTTGAATAAGAACCAAAGAAGGGAAAAATCAAAACTTTTGAAAAGTGCACAAATGCTTGTAACATAGGGGATTTTTAAAAAAAGTTTTATTGATGGGCGTTGAATTTTGTTGACTGTAAAATTAACTAAACTGTAGTTGCATGAGTGGGCATGGGTTATGTTTTAAAATTGAGGCTTATAAAAGAATTAGGCTTAAGTCTATTAGTAGTAAGTCTTTATGCTATAGGTTTAGGGTGTTATCAGTTATTTTTGTTTAAATTATTATTTGCGCTATAGACACGAAAAAGATTCTATACTTTTTAACAAAACTTGAAACTTTTTACGGAATATTTTTTACTAAGTTACAATGTTTCAGAAAAACTTATATAGTTTTAATAATAAAAAATCTATTCTTCCATAAACGGAAAAACGGATTTTCTTTTGGAAAATTCTATTGTTGAAACCTACCCTTATGAATACTAAAAGCGTTTTCGGTACAATTTCACAGCAGAAATTTTTAAACCATTAAAATAACTTTTAATAGTAAGTACTGATGAAAGTGTGTAAGGAAATAAAAAAATCTAAGAACAAAATTAAGTTTCACGAAGATGTGGGTATTATTATTGAAATATACCGTATTGCTGGAAAACCCCTTTTATATTTTAGGGTTTGCTTCGTAAATATATAATATGTGACTTATGGTGTAGAGTCACTCCACACCTGTAAGGTATAATGGTAATTTTTACAATGACATTCTACAATGTTATTCACAAACCCCGTTTAGAAATTTAAGGTTTTATCCAAAAAGAAGGAAAATGTGGCATATGTGTAAGTCCGCCACACCTGGTAGAGAAAAAGCAAAGTTATTATAAGAAATGCTCATGCCTTAGAAATAGAAGTTAGTAGCTAGGTATTATGGAATTAAAGAAAGGACAGTTTCAGGTCCGAGTTATATAAAATTGTGGTCAATACTTCAAAAGAAAACCGGCTCATAAAACTTACGCAAAACCGCGAGCTTTAGAAAAACAACTTCTCGATTTGAACGGAATTTAAGCCAGGTGTAATAGGTACAAAGATTAGTAAACTTATAGTAAATAGATAACGCACTTATAGTAAATAGATTTAAGAATGAGAAAGTATTTTCGGAAAATCATAAAAGAAGCCGCGTCTGCGAATAACTCCCTATATCCCTTCAACACATATTGAAGGGACAGTATACAAAAGATGTTGAGAAAAGGGACCCAGAATAAAAATGGGGGAAAAGATAATATGAGCACGTTTTCAAGATGGGCATGTTTTCGAGAAGAGAGTCTAGAAGAAATAAAAATATAAAAATGCAAATAAATAAATAAATAAATACGAGCATGGGGTACTAATCCAATGAAACATCAGAATTTGAGAACTGACCACCTGAATTTTCAAGAGTGGATAATTTCCCAAATGGGACGGAACTAAGGAGGGGCTAAGGAAAAGGGTAAAGGATATATATACGAGGGAAAAGAGGAGAAAGGGGGATAGAAAGAGAGATAGTGATATAGAGAAAAAAGAGATTTCTCTTTTAATTTTTCACAGTAAAATTTTCAGCGGACTTTTATTATTGAGCTTGTTAGGGAGTGAGATTATTTTGACCGAGTCAAGATGTTTTTTCCTCTACAGTGGGCTAAGTTCTGTTTTTACTATTTTTTAAAGCAGTGACAATTGAAGTAATATTTTGTGTACATATGTAAATTGTAAATAAATTCTTTTTTTAAATCTAAATTTTTTGATGTCTTAATGAAATTAGTCTGAGTCGATACTAGGTTTGAACCTGGGTAACATTATGGGTTTAAAGTCAATTAAAGTAAAATAAATTATTAAGAATTAAATGAGTAAAATTAGTATTTCAAGTAAAGGGGATCGGCTCATCAGCGGTTCAGCAGTATGAACTTTTCATCAAAAGTGAATAAGGTCGAAGATAAGGAAACAAACAAACAAAGAAGACTAATTAATTTGAAACATATATTAAACATACTGAATACAAATGGTGTATGAATATAATACGAATATTACAACAGATGGTCGAAGTTCACTCCATCAGACGCCAAACATGCTTGACACAGAGCATTGATTACCAGATGCATTCGAACCCACTTGCAGTTTCTTTGATTGTAGCAGCTGCTTAGACGAGTCTTGCTACAAGAGTCTTGTCAGACAGCCCAGTATCGTATGCATAACAAATTTAATGACTCCACAGAGAGAGAAATCAAAGCTCGATAAATCCAGTGACCGGAGATCCACGCCTAACATATCAATGCGGTACTGACTTACCGAAATACGAATAGCCAGTACGAAGTACTTGAGGTTAAACGCGAATGATGCGATTTTGTTCACCAGAAAAATGTTACAGGAATCACAGTCTGCGTAATCACCACCTGCTAGATGTCCACCTTAATTTGCAGCAAGGGTGTTGTTCATAACTACATGTTTAAACTATACATAAATCTAAACCTTCAAACCAAACCGGGGAAGGTTAAACCCCGAATAATTTCGCAATAATCTGTAAGAAAACCTTCCTACACGTCTGTTTGATCAACACCATCTAGATGGACATCTGCTACTGTTCTAACTGTTAATACACATATATGTATATATAAAATATACATATATATGTACATATATACACACATATATATACATATATATACATATATTATATATATATATATACATATATATATATATACACACATCAATATGTATACAAATATATATACGCAAACACGCACGCACACACACACACACACACATACACGCACATGCCCCTGAGACTAATAGACTTAACTCAGATAGTCTAGATTGATATATAGATAGATATTATTGCATTTTCTCAAATAATATACATGGCTTGAAGCCGAAATGACTCCAACGGGTGTTCTAGTGTTAACTAGCAGCTTCCAGTAACTGAAGTATCTTGTGCGGTTTCTGGAATTTTATTTATTATCACCTTCTAATTTTTTCCTACATAACCTAGAGCAACATTCTTATTTTATTTTACTGAAGCTTCCCAGGCATAAGCTTAAGAAACCCAATCTGAGAACTCAAGAGGTAAAGATATAGTCGTATCTCGACAATTCTTAAGACATTACGATACTGCCATAGTTGTGAGAAAAGGGTAGTTGTCACTTTTACGTATCTTCATGAGTTCCGAAATATTGTGATAATTTTTAGTTAGATTTCTGGATTATTGTTTTCATTTGAGAACCATGTATCTAGTATGAGTTTAAATACATTAAAATTTATTATTTTCCCTTTTTAACTTTCATATCATATAATCTAAAAATAATTTTCTTCCCCATTATTAAAGTGTAACAAACCACAGAACTAATGTTTTCTCCGATTTTCATACAATAAGGGTACAAAAAAGGTGAAAATGTAGTTCAGGGTGCTCTCTTGTTATTTTAGCGATATGTTTTGTCGTCAATAGTGTCAACATGCCATTTGAGATAGCAGCGATAAAGATCCATAAGAGCAATAAAATACAATAAAATGTTTAATATTTACGTATTCTTTACGTATTCTTATTCTTACTCCGATTTTCATACAATAAGGGAACAAGAAAAGGTGAAAATGTAG
>CM063511.1:40462457-40463457 GCA_032207245.1 Pardosa pseudoannulata | reverse complement strand
TCTATATATAAAAACACACATATTTATATAAACAAATAGGAATATATATCTATGAGTGTATCCATTTGTTTGTATAAAGAATATTTACATCTATTTTTATCTATACATACTATATATTTATCTCTCTATACATATATAAGTGTATGTGTGTATATATATAGAGAGAAATTTGTATATGTAACAAATTTTTATATCTGCTTAATACACACTATTAATAAATACACCCTACAGATAAGTTTATCTGTAGGGTGTATTTATTTCTACATATAAATGCACAAACATATATATGAATGGGTGTGTGTAAACTCTTAGAAATACATACATCCAAAATATTTGCATTTTAATCTATTCCAACATAATGGTCGTTTACAAAATTTAAATTGTTTGCCTTTTATTTAAGCTACATATTAGAATATGTCTATCTAAAATGTCTAATCAGCAATCATTTAACTGTACAAATATACGGGAGCATTCTGATCAACTCTTATTAAATGTGGTGTGATCTGATGATCATATATTTATTTTTACAGGTAAATTCCTATTCCTAAAAATGCAATGAATTTCCATTTAAAAAATATTTGTTAATCGTGTTTTTTAGAATTTTGAGTAGAAATGAAAAACCTTTTATCAATTTAATTCGTTTTAATCTTTATTACTTTAGAATGTGTATACACATGTAAAATAGATATGTGTGCATTTTTGCATTTATATATGTATATATGATGTGCATGTATATATGTATTATTTATATATATACACATATACATATATATATATGTGTGTGTATGTATAATTATATATATATATATATATATATATATATATATATATATATATATATATATATATATATATATATTCACTCAAGAGCGAAAACATTATGACCATCTGTCCATATAGTGTTGTCCCACCTTTGACAAGCAACACAGCTTTAACCCGCCTTGGTATGGATGTCACAAGTCCTTGGTAGATGGCCGGAGACAGATTATACCAGATGTTT
>CM063511.1:40444957-40447457 GCA_032207245.1 Pardosa pseudoannulata | reverse complement strand
CAATGTAATCAAATTGATCCAAAAGTGTCCAAGACAGCTCTAGTTACATCTATAACTTACAAGGAATAGAGTAGTTAATGGGGTGGATCGAGAAGGATCCTGATGAGCTTCTTCAATATGGCAAAGCAATCAAAGATATGCTCGTGAGTGAGTTTGTCTATGCAGTGAGCGCAGCTCTTGTAGCTTCATGGTCGTCGGGAGATATTTTCTTTCCCCTCTTGGGTAAAGAAAATATCTCGACTCAGTGCTCAGTGCTCAGTCCTCAATCTGGTTATGGTTGTAGAGATAGCACGGTTACAGTTTAGGGCAGGGATAGAGTGCTTCTGAGAAGAAGCATGTAATAGACTTCGACTGACTATTTCATCAGCACCAGTGAGGATTAGGTTCTTCGTAAATTTAGGGTTGTCTCGGGTTTCTTTGACAAGGATATCAGCTTTCTCATTGCCTACGATGTTGAAGTGTACTGGTATCCATTGAAGAATGCATATTTTGGGGGATATGGTTATATTTTTTAAGAGCAGAATGATATCTGGGATGATTTAGGAATTGACTCTGAAAATGGATTGGAGGCCAGATCTAGAATCGGTGCAATTTATAGAAAATAACAAAGATTATAAATTAGTTTAATCATAGCTTACATTAACTATTTAATCATTTAGCATGTTAACTACATTTGTGTTAGTAAGCTTTGTCCGTGCATTTAAGATATAGATGTTGTGATGTTAAGCTCACGGTAGTTGTTTAGCTATTGTGCTGTAAAGTAGAAAGTTATTTTCAAGTTTTATGCATACAGCATGAGTTGATAATCATTACATTTTGTGAGTATAACTTTTCGTGGCAAATATGAAAACAAGCATTGTTTAATTTTAATTATTGATCTTCTTTTCTTTTTCTAAAATTACATATACAACTCTTGGGAGAGTTGAACCCCAAAGCCTCTAATTTCTGAAAAATAAACATACCATACCCAAGTCAGCTTTGAAATTATATATAACTATGATTATGTCCTATGTTTCATCTTCATTAGGAATATTGTGTAATAAAATAATGTAATTAAATTTTAATACTGCTTTCCATGATGAAATTTGTTTGAAGTTTTATGAGTATAACATTTTTAGTGTCAAATGTGAAAACAAACATTGTTTAATTTTATTCTTGTTTTTCATTTCTTTTTCTAAAATTCCAAATACAACTCTTGGGAGAACGTTATAAACTATAAATTAGAGAAACCCCAAAGCCTCTAATTTCTGGAAAATAAACATACTATGCCCAAATAAGCTTTGAAATTATATATATTAATGATTATATCCTATTTATTCACCTTCATTAGGGATATTGTGTAATAAAATGATGTAACAAGATTTTAATATTGCTTTCCATGATTACATTTGTTTAAAATGATGAATTCAATTAAAAATCTTCTCCATACAGAATATAAAAAATAAATCAGGGAGAACAAAGGAGACTTTTCACTCGTCGTGATACGAGTTTATATATGATACTAGATAAATCCGAATATAAATTGAGTAATCTAACAAAATCCTTTAAAATGTTCCCAGATCATTGCGTATAAATTGTCTTAAATTTTTTATATGCTTTCATTAAATTCCTTTTATATCGTTTTAAATTTTAATTTTTGCATAAACCATTTAATCTTTTTTTTCTCTCATAGACTATTTTAAACAATAAAATATTATTGGTGTTAGTTAATTTGAATAAAATTGACAGGGTACTTACATATTACATGATATTTATTCTTCATTCAATTCACAAGCCAATGCACAACATAAATGCACGCCAAATTATTAATTAGACATATTTCATTGTAATTTTTTATTAATGTAGCTCGCTGTCTAAGACAAACAACACATTTAATTTTTACTGTGATAACCCCTTTAGTAATTTCTTTTCCTAATTCTAAAATTCCTGTCTGCAAAGGTGCTTCTGACGGCTTATTCAATTCTCTGCCTCTCAAATTAGGTTTCGCAAAACAATTTTCTCGTCGCTTTCATAAATCATCCATTATTCTTCATTAGTGACTGCTTTAAAATCCGTTTAATCATTCAGCTTTCGTTAACCTTTATGCGGTGAGACCCAGAGAAACTAGTTATTGTCCATAGAGCATTATGTTTTTCATTAGGTCTCTAAATACACGGTTCTCAAACAAGGTTGTCCGAACGTATACCAGGGGTGCCACAGCAGTACAGTTAATTGACAAAACTTTTAGAAACCATTAAAGAAGGTAAGAAGACATTCAAAGTTTATGTTATTTTCCTTCACCATTGTATACTGTCGAAACGTGCTTTGAATATCCTGTATTTGTTTAGAGGTGAAAACTTGATCCTTTACTTCAGTGTTTCTTAAATTAGGTGCCGCAGAAATAAAAACTATCGATTATTCTTACATCAACTTAAAAGTGCACAGTAATAAAAATTAAATAGCTGTAATATTTTATTTTCACTCTGTAACTAAAAATAAATAAATAAATAAATTTTAGTTT
>CM063511.1:40402457-40442457 GCA_032207245.1 Pardosa pseudoannulata | reverse complement strand
AAATATGAAAATCCTTTTAATCATTCAGCTTTTATTAGCCCCAAACAGAGAAACCGAATGAAACGGGGCATTGTCCACAGTGAATTTTGTTTTTCATTTAGTCTTTAGATAAATTTCAGGGTTTCAGTTCACATGAAAGATGACCATTTTAAACTACTTTCTCATAGAGTTTCGCTATGGGGTCACTTAACAAACTGCATTCGGGTCTAATTCATCGCGAACTTACGCGTTCAGAGGGCTTTTCAGTTGCACATCCTAATTGCATCATTGAATTGCACTTCATAAGCAAAAATCTACTTTTGCGTCACCCGCGCTCCAATGACAGTCTGCTAAAAACGTAAAAGTACTATTCTCGCATGCAATGCATTATGAGTAGTTAAACTGACGGCTGTTTTTGATTAGCAACTTTTTTCTCTGCCTATACAGGAGGCATAGTAAAGAATTATCTGAAAACCGTATTACGCTTCATTCTCCACGTGTTAAAAAAACAACGAGTTCAATTATGATACCTTTTCCCAATGAAGAAGGCCTGTATTCTTCACGGGATAATTAAATATTCTCAATAGTTTTTTTTGTTCAGATTGACGTATGATAAGGATTTTAATCGGTTAAAAAGTGTTTGCTACCACAAGTGAAATCGGAGCCATTTTCATTCGGAAAAGAAATTGTAGACTGCATCCGTAACCTTTTTGGACTCTAACTGAAGTTTATAAAGACATTCAGATTAACAGCGTATTCAATATTTACAATAATATTTATTGTATCAATTTCTTTCGTTAACTCTAAAATTTCTATCTGCAAAGGTTTAAATCTAGATCGGCTTTTAATGAAGTTAATTACCGGTTTATCTTCAGGTGGTATTGACGGCTTATTCAATTAGTTTTGGCAAGCGGTTCCCTAATTCTCTTTCGCAAAACACTTTTCCGGCCGCTTTCATACCATCCATTATTCTCCATTAGTGAATACCTTGAAATCCACTTAATCATTCAGCTTTCATTGCTACGAAGCGGAGAAACCGGTGGAAGCTAATTATTGTCCACTATGCATTCTGACACATGGAAAAGGCTGTTAAAACAGATTTCAGCTGGAAGGTCTGTTAGGTGAAGCTAAAACCGTGGCTAATTTTAATTAACAAAATTTTCTTTTATCTGCCTATACAGGGTACTGTAACGAAGAGTTACATTTCAACGCCGTCGCTGCCAATACGAAGAGACTGACCGAGGAGCTATAGTGATTCCATTGACCTTTATCTTCGATCCGGGAAAACGGGTTAGGTTTGCTACCCTTTTTTCCCCTAAGGCAGGCTAAGCTTTCTTATGTAAATGATCCAAAAAATGTGAAACCATATGTCACACGATATGGTAGAGGAATTAAACTCCCAAAAAGATTTGGTATTGCATCGATGTAAGAAACTTTTGTGAAAGGGAATGTGTTGTAAATATCTGTGGTTGCAAGTTCGTACTTCTGTTTTATTGTAACTGTGTGTAGTACTTTAATAAAGATACCAGATATAGCACTTATCTTAACGCTAGCATGGATATTCATAGCATTCGTAAATAGCTTTAAGTCACATCTCATTAGCTAAGCACCCAAATCAAATAGCAATGTTCTACCCAATAGGCCATACTACAACTTGTACAACTACACTCATGATAACATAAACTATTACCCTAATGATATGGGTACTTAACTGTATATTTCAAATCAACATTTTTTGTGATCTATTTTAATGTAAATTTCTAACAATGAAGTATTTATAACACATTAATTCAAACAATTGTTAAAATTTTATTTTGTATTTATGGTAACATATTTACTTCTTTATAATTAGAATCATGATTTATACGTCATCTAACACAGAAAAAATATCTTATAATTATTTGAAAAATTCTTTCATTCTAAGCTTAGCCTAAAAATAAAAGAAATTTTATTTTGCGTTGGAAGTGATTGAAGTTTTAAGTTAATAGTTAGAAACAGCTATATGAGAATAGTTTAGCTTCCTAGGAGGCAATAAAATGAGTTTTATGCTGTTTTTACTATTAGAATGATCAGGAGATCCACCAATAAATGGAAAGGGCACGTAAACGAAAAACCTTTTGTAAATTCTCAAATAGAGAGGACAACTTAAATTTAAAAATCAGGATATAGCAGGGCCCTGTTAAATTGAAACTATGTAAATAAATTTTGCTTTTCTTAGCAGGGCTTCGTTATGAAAGATTGAATTAATTTAAATTTTTCTCAAATTTTGAGACGGGCACTTTACCGCTAGATCATTTACAATACGAACTGTATTAATAGTCAAAACACAATTGTCTTTTGAAAATATTTTAAGAGGTTTATCTTACATGAAGATATTTTAAACTACTATTAATTGTTATTATATTAATATCATAGTTATACAAATATAAGTAATTTGGGTTCTTACGTCGAAAATGTGATAAAATGTAAATTTTATTGAAAAAATAAGATATAATAGCATTTAATAGTAATAAAAGGATAGATCAAATTAAATATTTTAGAGAGAAAACAAAGTCGTACTTTAAATAGAATTCTACAGTTTTAAAAATTCTATGCTTCCATTAAGTCTAAGCCATGATTTATAAAAAAACAGCGTACACAAATTCTTTTTCTTTTACCTTTTTCAGTATTAAATGCTCTTTTATATAACTAAATATTGTAAAAATGTATAATTTTAAATAGCATAAGAAATGGGCTTTATCTATCTATCTATCTATCTATCTATATCATATATATATATATATATATATATATATATATATATATATATATATATATATATATATATATATATATATATATATATATATTTAAAACACATTTTCCCTTTATTGTAAGACTTAATTATGTTTACTAGCAAAAAAAGGTGATATTTTTAATACTTTACATTGTATTGGATATTTATTAAATATATTGCTTTAAATTAAGGAAAATTTTTGGCAAATATACTTTTGTCCATTTTTTGTGTTACTTTTTGTACCATACTGCAAAAGAAAGCTTAATAGCACAGTTTTGTAACCTCTACAACAATGAAAACCATTTTAAATTTCATAGAAAACTAAGATGAACCTAGATTAAGAAAGTCAATGCTAGCGGTCAATGTAGTATAATGTATTTTATTATTTACATACATAGCCTGGTTTGTGTGCCATTTACATACACAGTTTGTGCGAAATTCTAAAAATAAATTATAGCTTCTTATATAATTTTAAAACTTTGCTAATTTTCCTTAAATCTAATTTTTATTTCAAAAATGTAAAATATCTTTTTGTATACAAAGAAATATATTAAATCATTCTGAGTAATTAACTTTTATAGAAATAAAAGTTTTAAAGACTTTATTTCCACCTATATTTTAAATGGACAGAGATTTTAATTAACTTAATGCATGTGAAAACGTTTTTGTAATTTATATAAAATGTTAGGTATAAACGTGTACTATATTTTAATTGCAGTCATATATAAATGTATTCCTACTTGATTCTTTATATTAATACACATCTATAATAAACTAATATACCGGCAACTAAGAATAATTAATAAATTTATTGCTAAACCCAATATTCTAAATTTTAATTAGTAAACTTCATCTTAAGATGTTCTATCTTTGGGTTTAAGAAAATGCTAGCACCTTAATTATTTTTCAATAAAGATATATACATGCCTAGACTTGTGTATTTACTATACAGAATTTACATACATACGTACATAAACGTGTTTACATATTTGTACTTATGTGTGATGTGTAAAATTATATATATATATATATATATATATATATATATATATATGTATGTATATGTATGTATGTATATATATATATATATATATATATATATATATATGTATATATATATATATATATATATATATATATATATATATATATTATATATATATATTATATACATATATTATATATATATATATACATATATATACATACATATATATACATATATATATAACTTATATACATATACACATATATATAACTATATATATATATATTATATATATATATATATATATATATAATATATATATATAATAATATTTATATATATATATAAATATATATATATCTATGTAATTAAATGTGTATATACATCTGGTTATATAAAATGAATTCAAATATTTATCTGTAACATATGTGCATTATATATATGTATGTTAAAATTCGTATAAATTTATAGTATACATGCGTAGATTTGTAAATTTACTGTACGGAATTTACATACATACTTACATTAATGTGTGTACATATTTGTACTTGTATATTTGTATATGTATGTTATATACAATTATTTATATATATATATTATATATATGAATATTATATATATATATTTATGTATTATGTATATATATTATATATATATATTATATATATATATATATATATATATATATATATATATATATATTAAATGTGTATATACATCTGATTATATAAAAGGGAATTAAAATATTTTCATGTAACATATGTGCATTATATACATGCATGTTAAAATGCGTATGAATTTATAGTAATCATGTTGCATTTTTATACAATTGAAGTGGTGTAAATGGCTTCAGAGCAATAGCTACTTTGAAAGGAAAATAGATGATATCATTCAAAACCATCTACATTACACTATTGAATGAAATCTGCATGTCTCATGAGTTCTGCGATTTCATATTTTCCAATCTTACAGAACTATTTTTAGACTGAAAAGGAAATGATACCGAACTGATTCACTTGTAATATTTCAAAGTCTAGGCAGAAAAAGAACTCTGTTTCTGTATATATTTTTTGCTAAACAAGTTCGTTTTATAACGCACGGATATAAACTGTATATTCTAACTATTTTTGGGGCTTCAATACAGTTTAGGGTGCAGTTTAGGGTACATCAGGATTTTGATTTATATTTATCATCAACAAGTATGTGAGTTTTCTCAAGTATGGCAAATTAAGGACAGATCCGACGTGTACAATACAGTATGTTAACTTAAGTATTTTTCTGACATGTACTATATAGTATGGCAAGTATGTAAGTTTTTCTAGTATGGCAACTTAAGGACTTTTTGTACTATACGGAAGTAACTCAGAATAAACGATTTCCTTCCAATCAAACCAAATATACAATAAAACCTTTCTGGCCGTTAGTCCTGGTTTGGCCACCGTTTGAGCTCCTTCATCGTGCCTTGACCACGATCGTGTTTTCGCACAATATTGTTGTATTTGACCCATTTCTCTTCCCCAGTCACCATCAGTTTAAGAAATGGGTCGATTTCGTTCCGTGTGGCCAAGGCTTCTCAGATGGAAAAACCGATTCATTATGTTGTTTGGTGTTAATTGGTGTGGCACCCAAACATCGAGCTTCTTTTTGAATCCAACTTTGAGCAAATGGTTTAAAACTGTTTTATGGTCGATCTTTAGCTCCTGGGCGATACTACGACTACTAACATGTGGTTCAACTTCGATTATTTCGATTTTATCGACTTTTTCGACGACGGGCCTGCCTGTGCGAGGTGCATCTTTAACATCAAAAATGCCTGAACGGAATCGACAAAACCAAAATTGCACGTAATTAGCTGTTACAGTATCGGCACCATAAACACCATTCACAATTTCAGCTGTCTGGCTTGCATTTTCACCTTTATCAAAGAAAAACTGTAAAATATACCGAATTGTCTCTTTGTTGACTTTCATTTTTAACGCCATGTAACTCACAAATGAATGGACCAAACAAAAAATAGTAAAGAATTTTTTTTAGTTTGAAATGTCACCTTGACAAAGAACATAAATTTGAAATTCTTTGATAGATGGTTTACGAAATATAGTTTACTACAGCCATCTACCGAAGAAAATAATGGATTTCCTTTTCCTCAACCTAATATAAATAAATACATATACATAAATGTAAATTTTAAAATTATTTCCGGAAATATAAATGAATTTAATTTATTGAATAATATATTTTTTATTATTAAAACTTTATAAGTTTTTCGGAAACATTGATTGCTGTATATTTATATGTCAAAAACTTGGTAAAAAATTGTTCAGTAAAAAGTTTCAAGTTCTGTTAAGAAGTATGTAATCCTTTTCGTGTCTATAGCTCAAATAATAATTTTAACAAAAATAACTGATAACACCCTAAACCTATAGCATAAAGACTTACTACTAATAGACTTAAGCCTAATTCTTTTATAAGCCTCACTTTTAAAACATAACCCATGCCCACTCATGCAACTACAGTTTAGTTAATTTTACAGTCAACAAAATTCAACGCCCATCAATAAAACTTTTTTTAAAAATCCCCTATGTTACAAGCATTTGTGCACTTTTCAAAAGTTTTGATTTTTCCCTTCTTTGGTTCTTATTCAAGGTCACTGTAACGGAATCTTCCGTTCCCATGGCAACCTATGACGTAAGCATTTTTTTCATAAACGTCACAGCCAGTCTTTACTTTTTTCCGAAAAATAAAAAAGTTCGGTAGTCGATAGCCTTTATTTTATATTACACAGACCAAAGCAAAATATTTATATATTTTTTCCAAACAAGGTTTTCGATTCTGAAAAGAACAATACTGAATATTTCGAAAGGAAAGGAACAATAAATATCGTTTTTCGAGTACATTAGTTCTCTGCTTTTTTCTTCTTTTCTTTTTCTTTTTAATCTTCACTGTTCTATTTTTAAATGAAAAGTAAAAAAAAAGAATTTATATCTCTAAAACTTGAAAACTTTTTTTAAGTTAACTATTCTGCATCATTATAAAAGACATTTAATTCTTTTATCAAGCATAATTAATAAATTTTTAATAGCGAGGAAGTTGTTTGAAATTTATTTTTTTTCTTTATAGAGTCATAACGTCTATTTACTTTTGGTTTAAATTGGAGCACTACGATCCACTATTTTGCTACACGTGTGATAAAGATACTAGGACCTATTGCTTACAGCCAATTCCGAAAGGTTAGATTATCCATGCCAGCAGCTTTCTTTGAACCCGCTAACTCCGGTACCGAAAGCCCTGTCATTCGGACATCTTACGGCTGTTTCCTTTTGGTATAACATTTATGTTATTATTAATACAATAGTATTAAAGGCATGCAAGATAAAAACGGTTTTAAAACTTTATCTGATTTCCTGCGCAAAATTTAAAAGAATGGTTATGATTTTAGTATAGTTTTATAGAGGTTTCAAAATACAAATATAACCACATTACGCATACATACATTGCATATAGATACTTAAATAATTTAAAATAAGAAATGATTAAATGAGATGATTAAAGGAATGACGTCATAATGCTAGAAAAAATGTTATTTTTACCTATTTTATGTGAAAAATTTGTACATTTAATCGCCTGCTCTTAACCGGGGAAAATAGGACTTGAAATAATGGCATTAAATGCTAGAAAAGGGGGATTTCGAACGTTGCTAACACTAACTCATCAAGAATCCAATATGGATGCCTCTATCCTATCCATTCCAGGTATAATCGCTTCATAAATTCGAGGACAGACGGACAGATAACTTAGGCTATTATTATATAGGGGATGTTTTCGTATTCCATTAAAGCATCTCCTGCCTGTAGCTAATATGTGAAGATATTGACGATATCAAATTTTTATCTTCAAATCTCTAAATGAGTATTTGGGTAACTGTTTATTTGTAAAAGGCATATATTAAGTTTTATTTTCATTGATTTTTAATCCAATTTCTAGAGCTTCTTCTTCCAGAGATATAAGAAGCCTGCATTAGTGCTTTTATTTAATCAATAATATCATAAAAAACTTCTGGTACTATACAAAATATACTAACATTGTCTTAAACGTGTTGTATATTATTTTAATACAACAGTTTTATCAGAAATGTTTTGCAAGATCATTGGTTATCCGTAAAGAAACGCTAGTTCTAAGTAACATAAATTTTAATTTTACGCTAAAATAATTAAGAACATTACAAAAGCAATTTTAAAAAGATTGTGCTAATTGCAAAGAAATACGTCGGTACTTTTTGTTGTAGTCTACTCCCATTCCGGTTGCGATCGGCAAAGTTTATGTCCGTTAACTTTAAATTTATTGTCTGTTAAACAACAGGTTGAAATAAAAAATACATAACTAAATGTTCCACATATATCACAAACATTCTAAGAATTGCATATTATTTTTCTTCCAGAGATATAAGAAGCCTTCATTAGTGCTTTTATGTAATCAATAATATCATAAAATTTTTTGGTACTATACAAAATATACTAAACATGTGTTAAACGTGTTGTACATAAATTTGTTAATATAAATTTTATTAGAACTGTTTTGCAAGATCATTGGTTATCCGTAAGGAAATGCAAGTTCTAAGTAAACATAAATTTTAATGTTACGCTAAAATAATTAAGATCATTACAAAAGCAGTTTTAAAAAGATTGTCCTAATTGCAAAGAAGTACGTCTATAATTTTTGTTTTAGTCTACAGCCATAGCGTTGCGATCAGCAACGTTTATGTCCGTTATCTTTAAATTTATTGTTAAAACAGCAGGTTGAAATAAAAATATACATAACTAAATGTTCCACATATATCATGCAACATTCTAAGAATTGCATATATTTTTTAACATTGCAGATTAATATTAATTTGTTGTAAATAATTTTCTATTTCTTAAATATAAAGTTCTTAATACAGTCAAAATTTTACTAAAATATTTTATTATAACTATTCGTTTGTTTTTTTTTCACAGTAACTTCTATTTGCAAGCTGAAATTCAGTGAAAATTATATTTCAAATCTAATGAAACTGGAAAGTAATGGGATCACTGAAGTGGGTAACAT
Organism: Pardosa pseudoannulata; assembly: GCA_032207245.1. Taxonomy (NCBI): domain Eukaryota; kingdom Metazoa; phylum Arthropoda; class Arachnida; order Araneae; family Lycosidae; genus Pardosa; species Pardosa pseudoannulata. The sequence goes on along the minus strand of CM063511.1, from coordinate 40,433,629 downwards.
TAAATATTCATTACTCCAATTTTTTTTTTCAAAATTGTTTTAGAGAGTCTAAAAAAAGCTTTCACTTCTTTTGACGATCAATCATTTCCAGTGTCATTTAACTGCGACAGTTTAAACGTAGTTGAGTGCTAAAATTTCTCATTTTCCAATCATTCCTTATTACCTAATGTAAAAAATACCCAGGATAAGATTTTATTTATGCTACAAATAACCATGTCTTTGCTTTTAAATGAGTAAGTATGTATAATATATATCATCATGTACAATTCTTGATGAGTACATATGTATGAATGTATGTATTTATTTATATGCATGTATAAATACCTTTGAATGCATAAATATGTGTGTATGTACATATATGTATACATAAATATCTAGATACGCATATAGAAATGGGTATGTACATGTATGTATAAATATCTATGTATTCATATATGTATTCATACATGTATGTATAAATATCTATGTATGTATTTATGTGTATGTACATGTATGTATGTATAAATATATACACATGCATATATGTGTATGTATGTATGTATGTATGCATGTATGTATGTATAAATATATTTATGCATATATGTGTATGCACATGTATGTATGTATGTATAAAATATCTATGTTTATATACATGTGTGTATAACTATATATGTATGTGTTTAATTGATAAGTACATGAATGTATAAATATCTATGTTTATATACATGTGTGTATAACTATATATGTATGTGTTTAAGTGGGGATAAGTACATGTATGTATACATATCTATGTATGCATATATGTGTATACACATGTATATATAAATATATATGTATGTCTATAAGTAGGGAAATGTACATGTATGTATAAATATCTATGTATGTATTTATGTGTATGTACATGTATGTATGTATAAATATATACACATGCATATATGTTTATGTATGTATATATGTATAAATATATATGTATGCATATATGTGTATATGTATGTATATTTCTTTAAATATATATGTATGCATATATGTGTATCTACATGTATGTATGTATAAATATCTATGTTTATATACATGTGTGTATAACTATATATGTATGTGTATACGTGGCGATATGTACATGTATGTATAATTATCTATGTTTATATACATCTGTGTATAACTGTATATTATGTGTATAAGTGGGGATATGTACATGTATGTATAAATATCTATATATGCATATATGTGTATACACATGCATATATAAATATATATGTATATATATATATAAGTAAGGAAATGTACATGTATGTATAAATATCTATGTATGTATTTATGTGTATGTACATGTATGTATGTATAAATATATATGTATGCATATGTGTGTATGTATGTATATATATGTATGTATGTATATGTATATGTACGTATGTATAAATATCTATGTTTATATACATGTGTATGTATATATGTATATATGTATGTGTATATACGTGGGGATATGTACATGTATGTATAAATATCTATGTATGCATATATGTGTATGCACATGTATATATAAATATATATGTATGTATATACCTGGGGAAATGTACATGTATGTATAAATATCTTTGTATGCATAAATGTGTATATACATGTATGTAAGTATAAATATCTATATATGTATATGTATGTATAAATATTTATATATGCATACATGTGTAGGAGAGTCAACCAGGAAATTTTGTTACATGCATTCTTGATATTAACATAAATAACTATCTTGCATTTTAAAAGGAAATGCTTTCTATTCTTTCAAATGGAATTAAATAATTCAAAAAAGTTGAAGTAACGAGTAATTTTATGTTTTGCGTGCATACATACATGCAACTTCACTTCCTGGTTCGTTTATCAGAAACCTAGTTATGAAAAATCCCTCTTGAAATTACAAGATTCTTGATTTCGGGGCCTGATTTCCTCTTTCAGCCTGAATGATCCGTAATTAGAATGCATTTGAAGCAGAATGACCGAAGAGGAAATTCGCGATTAAATCAAAAAGTCGCGGGAAGCCCTCCAAAAGATCGGAAGGAAAAAAAAGTTATTCTGTAAATTTACGATTTGTAAAGCAAGTTTGAAGTATATTGCGATTCATTTTTAAAGACAGATGTTTTCTTCATTGTTCGTTAATATCATTCATGTCAAAAACACCCTCCCCACTCTAATTAGTTCAAAAGAGGAATTCCGAAAGCTCTCAGAGAGCTTCGTCAGTTTAATCTTTTTATTTTGAAAAAAATGCACGATTTGTTACATATCGAGTCTTTTATTTTCATTTCTTACGATTATGAGTAGTTTTAAAAAATTCAGATCTTCTCCAGTATATTTGATATACCTCCAATAATAACTTTATGAAGTGTTTTTGCCAATGATCGAGATTTCTCTATACATTTAAATATATAGAGAATGTATAGAGAATATATAGAGAATATAGAGAATAGATATGTATAGAGAATATATAGTATATATTCTCTATACATCTCTATAAATATATAGAGAATATATATTATATATTCTCTATACATTTATAACATTTTATGTCTTCGGGTTAAAATAAAGTTCTTCCATTAATTAAGAAATGATAAACCTATTAAATGATTTTTTTCTGTAAAATAAAGTTCTTGCATTAATTTAAAAATGATAAACCTAATTAAATGTTTATATTCTGTTCAAAGGAAATTATATTCATAGACATTAAAAAAAATATATATTATGATAATTTCCCTTCATACGAAGTGTTGTTGTCAATGATCGGGATTTCTCTATACATTTAGATGTATAGAGAATGTATAGAGAATATATAGTATACATTCTCTATACATCTCTATAAATATGTAGAGAAATATATAGTATATATTCTCTATACATTTATAACATTTTATGTCTTCGGGTTAAAATAAAGTTCTTGCATTAATTAAGAAATGATAAACTATTAAATGTTTATTTCTGTAAAAGGGAAATTAGTTTCCCGGATAGTAAAAAAATATTATGAAAATTTCAGTTCATATGAAGTGTTTTTGTCAATGATCGGGATTTCTCTATACATTTAGATGTATAGAGAATGTATAGAGAATATATAGAGAATATAAAGAGAAAATATAGATAATATAGAGAATAGAGATGTATAGAGAATATATACTCTATACATTTCTATAAATGTATAGAGAATATATACTATATATTCTCTATACATTTATAACATTTTATGTCTTCGGGTTAAAATAAAGTTCTTGCATTAATTAAGAAATGATAAACTTTTTAAAAGTTTATTTCTGTAAAAGGGAATTTAGTTTCCCGGATAGTAAAAAAATATTATGATAATTTCAGTTCATATGAAGTGTTTTTGTCAATGATCGGGATTTCTCTATACATTTAGATATATAGAGAATGTATAGAGAATATATAGAAAATATATAGATAATATAGAGAATAGAGATGTATAGAGAATATATATTCTCTATACATCTCTATAAATGTATAGAGAATATATACTATATATTCTCTATACATTTATAACATTTTATGTCTTCGGGTTAAAATAAAGTTCTAGCATTAATTAAGAAATGATAAACTTATTAAATGTTTATTTCTGTAAAAAGGAAATTAGTTTCCCGGATAGGAAAAAAATATTATGATAATTTCAGTTCATATGAAATGTTTTTGTCAATGATCAGGATTTCTCTATACATTTAGATGTATAGAGAATGTATAGAGAATATATAGAGAATATATAGAGAATATATAGATAATATAGAGAATAGAGATGTATAGAGAATATATATTCTCTATACATCTCTATAAATGTATAGAGAATATATACTATATATTCTCTATATATTTATAACATTTTATGTCTTCGGGTTAAAATAAAGTTCTTGCATTAATTAAAAAATGATAAACCTTTTTAAATGTTTATTTCTGTAAAAGGGAAATTAGTTTCATAGATTAAAAAAAATATTATGATAATTTAAGTTCATATGAAGTGTTTTTGTCAATGATCGGGATTTCTCTATACATTTAGATGTATAGAGAATGTGTAGAGAATATATAGAGAATAGAGAGAATAGAGATGTATAGAGAATATATAGTATATATTTTCTATACATCTCTATAAATGTACAAGAGAATATGTACTATATATTCTCTATACATTTATAACATTTTTTGTCTTCAGGTTAAAATAAAGTTTTTGCATTAATTAAGAAATGATAAACCTATTAAATGTTTATTTCTGTAAAAGGGAAATTAGTTTCCCGGACAGTAAAAAAAATATTATGATAATTTCAGTTCATATGAAGTATTATTGCAAATGATCGGGATTTCTCTATACATTTAGATGTATAGAGAATGAAAAGAGAATATATAGAGAATATAGAGAGAATATAGAGAGAATATGGAGAATAGAGATATATAGAGAACATATAGTATATATTCTTTATACATCTCTATAAATGTATAGTGAATATATACTAGATATTCTCTATACATTTATAACATTTTATGTCTTCGGATTAAAATAAAGTTCTTGCATTAATTAATAAATGATAAACCTATTAAATGTTTATTTTTGTAAAAGGGAAATTAGTTTCCCAGATAAGAAAAAAAATATTATGATAATTTTAGTTCATATGAAGTGTTTTTGTCAATGATTGGAATTTCTCTATACATTTAGATATATAGAGAATGTATAGAGAATATATAGAGAATAGAGAGAATAGAGATGTATAGAGAATATACAGTATATATTCTCTATACATCTCTATAAATGTATAGAGAATATATACTATATATTCTCTATACTTTTATAACACTTTATGTCTTCGGGTTAAAATAAAGTTCTTTCATTAATTAAGAAATGATAAACCTATTAAATGTTTTTTTTTCTGTAAAAGGGAAATTAGTTTCCCAGATAAGAAAAAAAATATTATGATAATTTTAGTTCATATGAAGTGTTTTTGTCAATGATTGGAATTTCTCTATACATTTAGATATATAGAGAATGTATAGAGAATATATGTATAGTATATAGTATATATTCTCTATACATCTCTATAAATATGTAGAGAATATATAGTATATATTCTCTATACATTTATAACATTTTATGTCTTCGGGTTAAAGTAAAGTTCTTGCATTAATTAAGAAATGATAAACCTATTAAATGTTTATTCTGTAAAAGGGAATTTATTTCCCGGATAGGGAAAAAATATTATGATAATTTCACTTCATATGAAGTTTTTTTGTCAATAATCGGGATTTCTCTATACATTTAGATGTATAGAGAATGAAAAGAGAATATATAGAGAATATAGAGAGAATATAGAGAGAATATGGAGAATAGAGATATATAGAGAATATATATTCTCTATACATCTCTATAAATGTATAGAGAATATATACTAGATATTCTCTATACATTTATAACATTTTATGTCTTTGGGTTAAAATAAAGTTCTAGCATTGATTAAGAAATGGTAAACCTATTAAATGTTTATTTCTGTAAAAGGGAAGTTAGTTTCCCGGATAGTAAAAAAATTATTATGATAATTTCAGTTCATATGAAGTGTTTTTGCCAATGATCGGGATTTCTCTATACATTTAGATATATATGGAATGTATAGAGAATATATAGAGAATATATAGATAATATAGAGAATAGAGATGTATTGAGAATATATATTCTCTATACATCTCTATAAATGTATAGAGAATATATACTATATATTCTCTATACATTTATAACATTTTATGTCTTCGGGTTAAAATAAAGTTCTAGCATTAATTAAGAAATGATAAACTTTTTAAATGTTTATTTCTGTAAAAAGGAAATTAGTTTCCAGGATAGGAAAAAAATATTATGATAATTTCAGTTCATATGAAATGTTTTTGTCAATAATCGGGATTTCTCTATACATTTAGATGTATAGAGAATATATAGAGAATATATAGAGAATATATAGATAATATAGAGAATAGAGATGTATAGAGAATATATATTCTCTATACATCTCTATAAATGTATAGAGAATATATACTATATATTCTCTATATATTTATAACATTTTATGTCTTCGGGTTAAAATAAAGTTCTTGCATTAATTTAAAAATGATAAACCTATTAAATGTTTATTTCTGTGCAAAAAGGGAAATTAGTTTCCCGGATAGACATTAAAAAAAATATTATGATAATTTAAGTTTCATATGTAGTGTTTTTGCCAATGATCGGGATTTCTCTATACATTCAGATGTATAGAGAATGTATAGAGATTATATAGAGAATATAGAGAATAGAGATGTATAGAGAATATATAGTATACATACTCTATACATCTCTATAAATGTATAGAGAATATATACTATATATTCCCTATATATTTATAACATTTTATGTCTTCGATTACCAGTAAAGTTCTATCATTGATTAAGAAATGGTAAACCTATTAAAGGTTTATTCTGTAAAAGGGAAATTAGTTTCCCGGATAGTAAAAAAAAATATTATGATAATTTCAGTTCATATGAAGTGTTTTTGCCAATGATCGAGATTTCTCTATACATTTAGATGTATAGAGAATGTATAGAGAATATATAGAGAATATATAGAGAATATAGAGAATATATAGAAATATATAGAGAATATAGAATAGAGATGTATAGAGAATATATAGTATATATTCTTTATACATCTCTATAAATGTATAGAGATATATACTATATATTCTCTATATATTTATAACATTTTATGTCTTGGGTTAAAATAAAGTCTTGCATTAATTAAGAAATGATAAACCTATTAAATGTTTATTTCTGTTAAAGAGAAATTAGTTTCCTGGATAAGAAAAAAATATTATAATAATTTCAGTTCATATGAATGTTTTTGCAATGATCGAGATTTCTCTATACATTTAAATATATAGAGAATGTAGTATAGAGAATATATAGAGAATATAGAGAATAGATATGTATAGAGAATATATAGTATATATTCTCTATACATCTCTATAAATATATAGAGAATATATATTATATATTCTCTATACATTTATAACATTTTATGTCTTCGGGTTAAAATAAAGTTCTTCCATTAATTAAGAAATGATAAACCTATTAAATGATTTTTTTCTGTAAAAGGGAAATTAGTTTCCCGGATAGTGAAAAAAATATTATGATAATTTCCCTTCATACGAAGTGTTGTTGTCAATGATCGGGATTTCTCTATACATTTAGATGTATAGAGAATGTATAGAGAATATATAGTATATATTCTCTATACATCTCTATAAATATGTAGAGAATATATAGTATATATTCTCTATACATTTATAACATTTTATGTCTTCGGGTTAAAATAAAGTTCTTGCATTAATTAAGAAATGATAAACCTATTAAATGTTTATTTCTGTAAAAGGGAAATTAGTTTCCCGGATAGTAAAAAATATTATGAAAATTTCAGTTCATATGAAGTGTTTTTGTCAATGCTCGGGATTTCTCTATACATTTAGATGTATAGAGAATGTATAGAGAATATATAGAGAATATAAAGAGAAAAAATATAGATAATATAGAGAATAGAGTGTATAGAGAATATATATTCTCTATACATTTCTATAAATGTATAGAGAATATATACTATATATTCTCTATACATTTATAAACATTTTATGTCTTCGGGTTAAAATAAAGTTCTTGCATTAATTAAGAAATGATAAACTTTTTAAAAGTTTATTTCTGTAAAAGGGAATTTAGTTTCCCGGATAGTAAAAAAATATTATGATAATTTCAGTTCATATGAAGTGTTTTTGTCAATGATCGGGATTTCTCTATACATTTAGATATATAGAGAATGTATAGAGAATATATAGAAAATATATAGATAATATAGAGAATAGAGATGTATAGAGAATATATATTCTCTATACATCTCTATAAATGTATAGAGAATATATACTATATATTCTCTATACATTTATAACATTTTATGTCTTCGGGTTAAAATAAAGTTCTAGCATTAATTAAGAAATGATAAACGTTTTAAATGTTTATTTCTGTAAAAAGGGAAATTAGTTTCCCGGATAGGAAAAAAAATATTATGATAATTTTCAGTTTCATATGAAATGTTTTTGTCAATGATCGGGATTTCTCTATACATTTAGATGTATAGAGAATGTATAGAGAATATATAGAGAATATATAGAGAATATATAGATAATAAGAGAATAGAGATGTATAGAGAATATATATTCTCTATACATCTCTATAAATGTATAGAGAATATATACTATATTCTCTATATATTTATAACATTTTATGTCTTCGGGTTAAAATAAAGTTCTTGCATTAATTAAAAAATGATAAACCTATTAAATGTTTATTTCTGTGCAAGGGAAATTAGTTTCATAGACATTAAAAAAATATTATGATAATTTAAGTTCATATGAAGTGTTTTTGACAATGATCGAGATTTCTCTATACATTTAGATGTATAGAGAATGTATAGAGAATATATAGAGAATAGAGAGAATAGAGATGTATAGAGAATATATAGTATATATTTTCTATACATCTCTATAAATGTACAGAGAATATGTACTATATATTCTCTATACATTTATAACATTTTATGTCTTCTGGTTAAAGTAAAGTTCTTGCATTAATTAAGAAATGATAAACCTATTAAATGTTTATTTCTGTAAAAGGGAAATTAGTTTCCCGGAGAGTAAAAAAAATATTATGATAATTTCAGTTAATATGAAGTATTGTTGCAAATGATCGGGATTTCTCTATACATTTAGATGTATAGAGAATGTATAGAGAATATATAGAGAATATATAGAGAATATAGAGAATATATAGAGAATATATAGAGAATATAGAGAATAGAGATGTATAGAGAATATATAGTATATATTCTTTATACATCTCTATAAATGTATAGTGATTATATACTATATATTCTCTATACATTTATAACATTTTATGTCTTCGGGTTAAAATAAAGTCCTTGCATTAATTAAGAAATGGGAAACCTATTAAATGTTTATTTCTGTTAAAGAGAAATTAGTTTCCTGGATAAGAAAAAAATATTATAATAATTTCAGTTCATATGAAGTGTTTTTGCCAATGATCGAGATTTCTCTATACATTTAAATATATAGAGAATGTATAGAGAATATATAGAGAATATAGAGAATAGATATGTATAGAGAATATATAGTATATATTCTCTATACATCTCTATAAATATATAGAGAATATATATTATATATTCTCTATACATTTATAACATTTTATGTCTTCGGGTTAAAATAAAGTTCTTCCATTAATTAAGAAATGATAAACCTATTAAATGTTTTTTTTTCTGTAAAAGGGAAATTAGTTTCCCGGATAGTGAAAAAAATATTATGATAATTTCCCTTCATACGAAGTGTTGTTGTCAATGATCGGGATTTCTCTATACATTTAGATGTATAGAGAATGTATAGAGAATATATAGTATATATTCTCTATACATCTCTATAAATATGTAGAGAATATATAGTATATATTCTCTATACATTTATAACATTTTATGTCTTCGGGTTAAAATAAAGTTCTTGCATTAATTAAGAAATGATAAACTTTTTAAATGTTTATTTCTGTAAAAGGGAAATTAGTTTCCCGGATAGTAAAAGATATTATGAAAATTTCAGTTCATATGAAGTGTTTTTGTCAATGCTCGGGATTTCTCTATACATTTAGATGTATAGAGAATGTATAGAGAATATATAGAGAATATAAAGAGAAAATATAGATAATATAGAGAATAGAGATGTATAGAGAATATATATTCTCTATACATTTCTATAAATGTATAGAGAATATATACTATATATTCTCTATACATTTATAACATTTTATGTCTTCGGGTTAAAATAAAGTTCTTGCATTAATTAAGAAATGATAAACTTTTTAAATGTTTATTTCTGTAAAAGGGAATTTAGTTTCCCGGATAGTAAAAAAATATTATGATAATTTCAGTTCATATGAAGTGTTTTTGTCAATGATCGGGATTTCTCTATACATTTAGATATATATGGAATGTATAGAGAATATATAGAGAATATATAGATAATATAGAGAATAGAGATGTATTGAGAATATATATTCTCTATACATCTCTATAAATGTATAGAGAATATATACTATATATTCTCTATACATTTATAACATTTTATGTCTTCGGGTTAAAATAAAGTTCTAGCATTAATTAAGAAATGATAAACTTTTTAAATGTTTATTTCTGTAAAAAGGAAATTAGTTTCCAGGATAGGAAAAAAATATTATGATAATTTCAGTTCATATGAAATGTTTTTGTCAATAATCGGGATTTCTCTATACATTTAGATGTATAGAGAATATATAGAGAATATATAGAGAATATATAGATAATATAGAGAATAGAGATGTATAGAGAATATATATTCTCTATACATCTCTATAAATGTATAGAGAATATATACTATATATTCTCTATATATTTATAACATTTTATGTCTTCGGGTTAAAATAAAGTTCTTGCATTAATTAAAAAATGATAAACCTATTAAATGTTTATTTCTGTGCAAGGGAAATTAGTTTCATAGACATTAAAAAAATATTATGATAATTTAAGTTCATATGAAGTGTTTTTGACAATGATCGAGATTTCTCTATACATTTAGATGTATAGAGAATGTATAGAGAATATATAGAGAATAGAGAGAATAGAGATGTATAGAGAATATATAGTATATATTTTCTATACATCTCTATAAATGTACAGAGAATATGTACTATATATTCTCTATACATTTATAACATTTTATGTCTTCTGGTTAAAGTAAAGTTCTTGCATTAATTAAGAAATGATAAACCTATTAAATGTTTATTTCTGTAAAAGGGAAATTAGTTTCCCGGAGAGTAAAAAAAATATTATGATAATTTCAGTTAATATGAAGTATTGTTGCAAATGATCGGGATTTCTCTATACATTTAGATGTATAGAGAATGTATAGAGAATATATAGAGAATATATAGAGAATATAGAGAATATATAGAGAATATATAGAGAATATAGAGAATAGAGATGTATAGAGAATATATAGTATATATTCTTTATACATCTCTATAAATGTATAGTGATTATATACTATATATTCTCTATACATTTATAACATTTTATGTCTTCGGGTTAAAATAAAGTCCTTGCATTAATTAAGAAATGGGAAACCTATTAAATGTTTATTTCTGTTAAAGAGAAATTAGTTTCCTGGATAAGAAAAAAATATTATAATAATTTCAGTTCATATGAAGTGTTTTTGCCAATGATCGAGATTTCTCTATACATTTAAATATATAGAGAATGTATAGAGAATATATAGAGAATATAGAGAATAGATATGTATAGAGAATATATAGTATATATTCTCTATACATCTCTATAAATATATAGAGAATATATATTATATATTCTCTATACATTTATAACATTTTATGTCTTCGGGTTAAAATAAAGTTCTTCCATTAATTAAGAAATGATAAACCTATTAAATGATTTTTTTCTGTAAAAGGGAAATTAGTTTCCCGGATAGTGAAAAAAATATTATGATAATTTCCCTTCATACGAAGTGTTGTTGTCAATGATCGGGATTTCTCTATACATTTAGATGTATAGAGAATGTACAGAGAATATATAGTATATATTCTCTATACATCTCTATAAATATGTAGAGAATATATAGTATATATTCTCTATACATTTATAACATTTTATGTCTTCGGGTTAAAATAAAGTTCTTGCATTAATTAAGAAATGATAAACTTTTTAAATGTTTATTTCTGTAAAAGGGAAATTAGTTTCCCGGATAGTAAAAAATATTATGGAAATTTCAGTTCATATGAAGAGTTTTTGTCAATGCTCGGGATTTCTCTATACATTTAGATGTATAGAGAATGTATAGAGAATATATAGAGAATATAAAGAGAAAATATAGATAATATAGAGAATAGAGATGTATAGAGAATATATATTCTCTATACATTTCTATAAATGTATAGAGAATATATACTATATATTCTCTATACATTTATAACATTTTATGTCTTCGGGTTAAAATAAAGTTCTTGCATTAATTAAGAAATGATAAACTTTTTAAATGTTTATTTCTGAAAAAGGGAATTTAGTTTCCCGGATAGTAAAAAAATATTATGATAATTTCAGTTCATATGAAGTGTTTTTGTCAATGATCGGGATTTCTCTATACATTTAGATATATAGAGAATGTATAGAGAATATATAGAGAATATATAGATAATATAGAGAATAGAGATGTATAGAGAATATATATTCTCTATACATCTCTATAAATGTATAGAGAATATATACTATATATTCTCTATACATTTATAACATTTTATGTCTTCGGGTTAAAATAAAGTTCTAGCATTAATTAAGAAATGATAAACGTTTTAAATGTTTATTTCTGTAAAAAGGAAATTAGTTTCCCGGATAGGAAAAAAATATTGTGATAATTTCAGTTCATATGAAATGTTTTTGTCAATGATCGGGATTTCTCTATACATTTAGATGTATAGAGAATGTATAGAGAATATATAGAGAATATATAGAGAATATATAGATAATATAGAGAATAGAGATGTATAGAGAATATATATTCTCTATACATCTCTATAAATGTATAGAGAATATATACTATATATTCTCTATATATTTATAACATTTTATGTCTTCGGGTTAAAATAAAGTTCTTGCATTAATTAAAAAATGATAAACCTATTAAATGTTTATTTCTGTGCAAGGGAAATTAGTTTCATAGACATTAAAAAAATATTATGATAATTTAAGTTCATATGAAGTGTTTTTGACAATGATCGAGATTTCTCTATACATTTAGATGTATAGAGAATGTATAGAGAATATATAGAGAATAGAGAGAATAGAGATGTATAGAGAATATATAGTATATATTTTCTATACATCTCTATAAATGTACAAAGAATATGTACTATATATTCTCTATACATTTATAACATTTTATGTCTTCTGGTTAAAGTAAAGTTCTTGCATTAATTAAGAAATGATAAACCTATTAAATGTTTATTTCTGTAAAAGGGAAATTAGTTTCCCGGAGAGTAAAAAAAATATTATGATAATTTCAGTTAATATGAAGTATTGTTGCAAATGATCGGGAATTTCTCTATACATTTAGATGTATAGAGAATGTATAGAGAATATATAGAGAATATATAGAGAATATAGAGAATATATAGAGAATATATAGAGAATATAGAGAATAGAGATGTATAGAGAATATATAGTATATATTCTTTATACATCTCTATAAATGTATAGTGATTATATACTATATATTCTCTATACATTTATAACATTTTATGTCTTCGGGTTAAAATAAAGTCCTTGCATTAATTAAGAAATGAGAAACCTATTAAATGTTTATTTCTGTTAAAGAGAAATTAGTTTCCTGGATAAGAAAAAAATATTATAATAATTTCAGTTCATATGAAGTGCTTTTGACATTGATCGGAATTTCTCTATACATTTAGATGTATAGAGAATGTATAGAGAATATATAGAGAATAGAGAAAATAGAGATGTATAGAGAATATATAGTATATATTTTCTATACATCTCTATAAATGTACAGAGAATATGTACTATATATTCTCTATACATTTATAACATTTTATGTCTTCTGGTTAAAGTAAAGTTCTTGCATTAATTAAGAAATGATAAACCTATTAAATGTTTATTTCTGTAAAAGGGAAATTAGTTTCCCGGATAGTGAAAATACTATTAGGATAATTTCACTTCATATGAAGTGATTTTGTCAGTGATCGGGATTTCTCTATACATTTAGATGTATAGAGGATGTATAGATAATAGAGATGTACAGAGAACATATAGTATATATTCTTTATACATCTCTATAAATGTATAGTGAATATATACCATATATTCTTTATATATTTATAACATTTTATGCCTTTGAGTTAAAATAAAGTTCTTGCATTAATTAAGAAATGATAAACCTATTAAATGTTTATTTCTGTGAAAGGGAAATTAGTTTCCCGGATAGTGAAAATACTATTAGGATAATTTCACTTCATATGAAGTGATTTTGTCAGTGATCGGGATTTCTCTATACATTTAGATGTATAGAGGATATATAGATAATAGAGATGTACAGAGAACATATAGTATATATTCTTTATACATTTCTATAAATGTATAGTGAATATATACCATATATTCTTTATATATTTATAACATTTTATGTCTTTGAGTTAAAATAAAGTTCTTGCATTAATTAAGAAATGATAAACCTATTAAATGTTTATTTCTGTAAAAGGGAAATTAGTTTCCCTGATAGTGAAAAAAATATTATGATAATTTCACTTAATATGAAATGTTTTTGTCAATGATCGGGATTTCTTTATATATTTAGATTTATAGAGAATGTAAAGAGAATATATAGAGAATATAGAGAATAGAGATGTATAAAGAATATATAGTATATATTATTTATATATCTCCATAAATGTATAGAGAATATATACTATATTGCCGCATAATGAAGCTTAGCCAACTAGCTCAGTGTCCGAATGGTCATAGCACGGGATCCGGACCCGGAGATTGTGGGTTCGATGCTTGACATGGCAGTTTATCCAAAGTACGGATTTTTAATTTAAAAATGTTGTTTATTGTTTCCTTATGTTCTTGAATATTCTAGATCTTTCTTTCATATGTAAATTAGTTATTTCTCGAATATTCTGTTTGGGTATAAAAGCTGATACTCACTAGTTGTAGGCAACTTCTCGGTCTTGTAAAGTTGCGAGTTGCTACTTAGCTTCAATAAATTTTTCTGTTACGTTAAACGGTGTGTTCTTTCGAATCTTCGTGACAATATATTCTCTATACATTTATAACATTTTATGTCTTCGGGTTAAAGTAAAGTTCTTGCATTAATTAAGAAATGATAAACCTATTAAATGTTTATTTCTATTAAAGGGAAATTAGTTTCCCTGATAGTAAAAAAAAATATTATGATAATTTCAGTTCATATGAAGTGTTTTTGTCAATGAACGGGATTTCTCTATACTCTTAGATGTATAGAATGTATAGAGAATATATAGAGAATATAGAGAATAAAGATGTATAGAGAATATATAGTATATATTCTCTATACATCTCTATAAATGTATAGATTATATATACCATATATTCTCTATACATTTATAACATTTTTTGTCTTCGAGTTAAAATAAAGTTCTTGGATTAATTAAGAAATGATAAACCTATTAAATATTTATTTCTGTAAAAGGAAAATTTGTTTCCCGGACAGTAAAAAAAATATTATGATTCTTCCTGTTCATATGAAGTGTTTTTGTCAATCATCGGGATTTCTCTATACATTTAGATGTACTGAAAATGTATAGAGAATATATAGAGAATAGAGAGAATAGAGATGTATAGAGAATATATAGTATATATTCTCTATACATCTCTATAAATGTATAGAGAATATATACTATATATTCAATATACATTTATAGCATTTTATGTCTTCGGGTTAGGGAAATTAGTTTCCCGGATAGTGGAAAAAATATTATGATAATTTCAGTTCATATGAAGTGTTGTTGTCAATGATCGGTATATCTCTATACATTTAGAGGAATTTTATGTCTTCAGAGGAAAGAATTTTGTGAGGAATTTGGAGCGTACAACCAGTGTTCAGCCTTTCTTGATGTCGGCAAAGTTACCCCCATTGACCTTTTCCTCAGGGAAAAATAAGAAGCCGGTCGGCAAAGGGGGGGCTGATAAGGTTTTTCGGAAGCGCTTGTTTGTGTTTTTGCAGACTGGCAGTACATCTCGATGGAGTGATTTCTCTTTTCGACAGGGATCAAGTTTCGAGAATGCTGAACCCCCTCCCCCCAAGAAAGGAAAGAAGATCTGCAAGAGAGCAGTTGGATTCGGGCCTGCGACTTGGAGACATCTCTCGGTTCGATGTCAGTTTTTTGGTTTTGGAGCGCTACGGACTGTTCTGATGAGAATGTTAAAGCAGATCCTCGTCTTTATCAGCGTTCGAGCGACGGTTCGACTTATTGATCGTCCTCATGTGAGACGATGACCTTCGGTTCATTTCATTCATGCAACATTCTGATGACACGGTTCGATGTGAGAAATCGACCTAAAAAACTTCCTTTCTGATTCATGCAGGCTTCGAGGTTCTAGCATTTTGCGGTTCGGTGTGAGAGAATACGATGACGGTTTTATGTTTGGACTTAAAAGAATGCTCGGTTAATCCTTTCTGATTCATGCAGGCTCCGAGGTTCTATATATGACATTTTGTTCTCGGTTCGATGTGAGAGAACACGTCGACGGTTTTATGTTTGGACTTAAAAAAATTTTCAGTTAATCCTTTCTGATTCATGCAGGCTTCGAGGTTCTATATATGACATTTTGTTTTCTGTTCGATGTGAGAGAACACGTCGACGGTTTTAAGTTTGGAGTTAAAAATGCTTGGTTAATCCTTTCTTATTCATGCAGTCTCTGAGGTTCTAAATATGACATTTTGTTCTCGGTTCGATGTGAGAGAATACTATGACGTTTTTATGTTTGGGCATAAAAAATGTTTGGTCAATTCTTTCTGATTCATGCAGGCTCCGAGGTTCTATATATGACATTTTGTTCTCGGTTCGATGCACGTCGATTATTTTAAATGTGGTTAAAAAATTATCTGATTCATGCAGGTTCGAGATTCTATATATGAATTTTTGTTTGGTGATGTCCGTTACATTGTGGACTTAAAAAAATCTCGGTCTCTTTCATCAAATTTCTAAAACAATACTCTAATAAATAATCTTGTAAATAAAATTTGTGTTGTCCGTCTAAGCTTTTGGAGGAATTATTTTAATTCCATGCATCCCAGTGGCGATCTACGAACATACCTGCTCCAGTAAAGTAGTCGGGCAGGTCCCAAGCAAGCGTAACGCATCAGAACAGGGTGTTATTACAACGTGGCCCCCAGTGGGGTGGTTATCACATAGCGTTTATGCAAATTGCCAGATTAGTTATTAAAGTTACAAAACGTGTAAAGCACCACGGTAGCTCAGTCGGCAAACGCCATGATCTTATAACTGGTAGGTTGCGGGTTCGGTACCCGAGCCGGCATAAAATCCGCCGTGTTCGTTAAACGTGACTGGGGCACGTAAAATATAAGTTGTTGGGGCTTTAGAGTGCGACAGTGGTTGTCTGAATAAATTCAGCATCTTTATCTTCAAATTTTGCTGGTCTTTTTCATAACGTAAGGACTGCACTTTATCCACTATAGATAAAGTGCAGTACTTTTCATTATTAAATCATACCGGAAGGGGTTAATAATGCTCTAACTTAAAAACGTATTTAGTTTTGTCTTTTTAAGTAGTCTGTTTTTTTAAAACAACAAAAAACATATGCGTGAAATGAAAAAAAAAACTTAATTTATTTTCCTGTAAGAGGAAATTTGAAATTTTTATATTATAAAGTAAATTTTTTATATCAAATTGAAGTGAAATACCTGCTTTTTTTCTGTAAACTAAAACTTTAAGGTATCTGGCATTTTGACGTTAAAAAAATTTTCAATTCTGTTAAGGAAATGAAAATTTTTAAAATTGATCTTTCTCGTGCTATAAAATAAAATATATTTCTAGCATTAATATAATTAAAATTCACAGAATGAAAATACAATTTGATTCTGTGTGATATAAAAAATTAGTTTTTAGTTAACGAATTTCATAAATTAATTTAGAAGTAAGTGGATTCTTATTTTATCTCTTGAATGTGTTTTTCTAAAAATATATTGTTTCATGTAACAAAACTAAATTTTATAATTTAGATCCTTATGAATGATGCATGAAATTATTTATTCTAAATTATATTATTTGAAATATTTTCTTAATTTTTAATGTATTCAATGAATTTTATTTTCAAAGCATTTGGATATTATTTTGTTGATTGACTGGGCATCCATTCACTATGTAGGAAATGTCTTTGCTCGTGAAGTAATCCAGATAGAAACTTAATTTTAAATTTTTATTCTTCAGATTTCTCTAAATAGTCTAAATACATAGTTTTACTTTTCTCCCACCATTTTCTGTCTACTTGAAAGGCGTCATTGTATAATTACACTACGATACCATATCTTACTTATACATCCTTTTTGCAGAACGATATCCAATTGGATAGGGTGCTACTCTACAGTTACTGTGTAGATTAGCGTATATTAGAAGAATATAAAACATTCATCATTAAAGTAATGTAATGAACAAACAGATAAATAATTTATAAGTGTTGTTTGGGGTAGATATTTTAACTTGGAGTCATAAAGAAGAAAACTCCTGGTTTTTTAATGTAAAGCAATTTTAAGCAGTTATATTTCAAAGAGAAAGGTAAGTTACGTGTAATCCGACAATCAGCTGAGAATTCAAAAGCTAAAAACATCGAAAATTGTTGAATAATTTTGAAGAAATATATAGTTTGTTTTTGTGTTTACATATTATTATATTTTATTAAAAGTTTTATTCATTTCCCACTTTTTATTCTTCATTTATTTTTAATAATTATATTAAATATAATTATTTTATTGTACATTGATGTGTTTAGGAGTTAATATTCGTATTATATAAATATGTCCTTAAATGTGCGATTGTTCTGTATAAAATTTTAAAAAACATTTGTTTTTCGTGAGTGACTAAACTTAAACCGTAGTTAATGTATGCAATTTGACAAGATTTTGTTAATGTTGTTACTCGCTGTTGCGTAACGATATCTGCAACATGTTGGTTCATGTTAGATGTAACTTGCTGCAGTGTGTTTAACAAAATAGTTTTAGTTTTACTTTGTTTTTCAGCCTGCTTACCATTGTCGTTTAGGTTCAGTTTGGTGTAAGACGTGTATGGAAAATGGTGTTGAGATATAATCATCGGCGTGCTACAGGTACAAGAAGAAAGGTATGGAGAAATTATCGTGGAACTCCTATAAAGTACAGACTCCGAAGTCGAAAAAATTGTTTATAACTTTAAAAAAGAAAAAGAAATCTTTTAGAATGTGGTTTTGAAACCACCTTTTAAAGAATTAAAGCAAATTTTCTTAACTTTAGAATTATGATTCCCATTGAAATTTATTTCTTCGATAAAAATAATCTTTGTTAGTAACTTTCTCTTCGAATACTTCTCTTTTCAGTAAATCTTCGGAGCTACTGAAAAGAGAAATATCTAAGGAAAGTAATCCCAATTATCTAGGAAAGTATCTAAGGAAAGTATTCTCAATTGGATTGAGTTCCGGGGCGTTACCCGATCAATCTTGATAGGTTAATCTATTGTTTGACAAACTTTTTGGTAGATTTGGCGGAGGAAAATGGTAACACGTCTTGTGTGGGGTTTCAATTGACATTGGGGAACAATTCTCATTGCTAAGGTATAAATTTCTTTATCAAAGTCATCACATTTATCTTCTTGCATTATCCCTTTACTTTAGGGATCTCCCCAGACTACTGTCACAAATCATGACTTTCTTCCGACATTTAACAGTTTGGATTACGAACTTCAGCATGAATTTAATTTCTATTAATACCTTAATTTCTTCTTCTAAATTTAGTGACAAATCCCTTTGCCTTCCAGTCATTGATACCTATTACAGATAACCTATTAGATTGGGACATTCTTACAACGTTTAACTGTTTGAATCAAGAACTTCAGGAATTTGAGTTTGCTTATAAATTTAATGGTGAATCCTTTTGCCTTCCAGTCATTAATACCTATCAGAGATAACTTACTAGATCATGACTATCTTAAGACGTGTAACTGTTTGGATCACAAACTTCAGCAAAAATTTTAATTCTATTAATGCCTTAATTTTTGCTTATAAATTTAATGGTAAATCCAGTCACTGACACCTATCATAGATAACCTACCAGATCATGACTTTCTTACGACGTTTAATTGTTTGAATCACGAGCATCAGCGGAAATTTATATTAATGCCTCAATTACTGCTTATAAATTTAATGGCAAATATTTTTGCCTTCCAGTTATTGACATCTATCACAGATAACCTACTAGATCATGACTATCTTACGACGTTTAACAGTTTAAATCACGAACTTCAGTAGGAATTTGAGTTCTATTAATGCCTTAATTTATGCTTATAATTTTAATGGCAAATCTTTTTGCCTTCCAGTCATTGACACGTGTCACAGATAACCTACTAGATCATAACTATCTTACGAAGTGTAACTGTTGGGATTACGAACTTCAGAAGGAATTTGATTTCCATCACTGCTTTAATTACTTTTTGTAAATTTAATGGCAATTCATTTTGCCTTCCAGTCATTGACACCTATCACAGGTAACCTACTAGATCATGACTATCTTATGACTAACTGTTTGGACCACGAACTTCAGCAGGAATTTGAGTTATATTAATGTCTTAATTTCTTCCTCTAAATTTAATGACTAATCCCTTTGTCCTTCAAACATTGGCACCTATCACAGATAACCTATTAGATCAGGATTTCCTTACAACCTTTAACAGTTTAGATCACGAAGTTCAGCAGGAATTTGTGTTCTATTAATGTCTTAATTTCGTCTTCTAAATATAAGGACAAGTCTTTTTTGCCTTCTACTCATTAAAATGAGCAAAAATGTTAATTTACGGTTTGATTACACCATCTCTATATAATTAAACTATGAAACAATAATACAATTACTAAAATAAAAATTAAAAACAATAAATTATAAATAAACTTACAGATGTAATTTTATTTTTACAAAATTTCTAATTTATCTCATAATAACTTCACAATAATTAAATCATTCATTGTAGAAATTACTATACGTTCATAAAACGTGTTCGTTGAATGTACAGTACGTTCATTTTAATAAGTGAACATATTATACAATGTGAAATTCAAGGTTGAATATATTTACTTTTTTAGCTTTCTTTGTTCTAAATTCAAGTATAATGTCCTCAAAATTTATTATTTTATTTATAATTTCTTATTCTAAGGATATTGCTAGTTTTTATATCACTAAATCATTCATTGTAGAAATTACAATACGTTCACAAAGCGTGTTCGTTTCGTGTATTGTATGTTCACTTTAATAAATGAACATATTGTACAGTGTGAAATTGAATCTTTAACTTATATATTTACTTTTTCAGCTCTCTTAGTTGAAAATTCATGTATAATGTCCTCAAATGTTTTTTTATTTCATTTGTAATTTCTTGTTCTATGGATAATATTGCTAGATTTTACATTCTTAAATCATTCACTGTAGAATGAAGATTATTTCTTTCCAAAATCAATGTAGAGCAGTTCCGTTCTCAACCACCATCACTGATGGTGTTTGTTAAAAAATTCTTAACAAAATTGTTATGTTTGGTACACAATTTTCCAGCTATACTTTTGAATAAATTTTAGTAAATAAAGAAGGCCTTCCCCTCCCCCTCCTTTTCCAGAGTTATGTTATTTCTTCTAGTACAGATAGAGCCATAAAAACCTGGATTTTTTTGCTTTCAACGTAAAATTGCTCTGTATCAACTATCAATGTTCTTTATTTCAACATTATATTTTACTTTTCAGGTTACAATAAATTTCAAAATTTTAAATTTTGACTAATATATAAAAAAGGCCGCTCCAAAACATGTACTCGCACTCTCCTAGTTATGTCAGTGATGTTATCATAGTCTTAAATAAAAGATTTAGGCACAGCTAATCACCTATGGCTAAATCTATGGCTCATTCTACGGCTAATTCTCTTTCAGTTAAACCCCATAGTGTAATTACTAGTTATATTGAAATACTTCGATATGTAAAGTCAGAATGCATCTACAACTGGAGATGCACAGCTAGACGTTATAACAATTCTACATAAAAATTTCGACTTTCCACCGCTAACAGTTTTTTAGATACACAAGATACAGTTATACGTACTTACAGACGTGAAACTAGACAAACACTTGCAAGCACATATAGATATAACACTTAAAAGGATAAAAATGTAGTCTTGTGTAGTAAAAATTAAAAAAAAAATTGTCGTAATTTGAACTCTGAAAATTTTTGGGAATTCAATATTTTTTTATTTTATACAAGGAACTAAAAAAAGTGAAAAATGCAAAAATCTTTACAGGTAGTCATATTAATATCGCCTGGGACTGTATATGCCGATTTTAACATGGGAGTTACAAAACACAAATTTATCGTTGTCTATATATTTGCTGCTCCAACAAGGACCATCTACCTTTAAATTTAAAAAAAAAAGGATTGACAAGTTTTAAGTATCCCCGGGTGTACAATCCACAGCAACTCATACTATACAATGCAGTACAAATACAGTTAAAAATACTACAAAGATATTCAAATACATTACATACAAATACAGACAAGTACAATACATAGAAACCCATTAAATTAAAGGAAACTGCTTAAGATATTTACATGAAAATTATATATGGTCGGTAATAAAATAAGGAAAGCTAGCAAACATTTTGCGTTCAACAAGAAAAAATCTACTTACGTAAAAAATATTGCCAAATTTGGCCTTACTTGAATCCCCTATATAATAATAGCCTAAGTTGTCTGTCCGTGAATTTTTGAAGCGGTTGTACCTGGAATGGGGACATCCATATTGTATTTTTCACGAGTTAGGGTTAGCAAAATTGAAAGCGAGTTCGAAATCCACCCATTCCCCCTTTTCGAGCGTTTAATGCTATTATTTCAAGCTTTATTCTTCCTCTTATTCTATACGAAATTCATTATTGATAGGATGACAAAGGCGGAGAGTAATATTTAAATTTCTGGACTGTTTCTACTTGAACCTTCATATACTCTATTTAGTTGGCTATTAGTTGTACGTTTGGTAGAATGTTCGCCAACTTGATCGTCTTACTTTCCGGGTTGACGGTTCTATCCCCCACGCATCCGATTTTTTTAATGTCTAATAAATTTAATATTTTCACCTTTTTCTTTTAAATTCTTATTCCGAAAGTTCTTTTATTATTTTTAAAATAAATGTTTACTATTTTTTCAACTTTTTATAATTTTTATTATTTTTATTTTATTAAATTCACGTATTGCTTTACGGATGTCAATGGTCACATAAATATTTCATGTTGTGTATCCTTAAACTTTCTTCTCGTAATGTAATAATATCCTAAGTTATCTGCCCGTCTGTCCTCGAAATTATGAAGCGGTTGGACCTGGAATGGATAGAGCATCCATATTGGATTTTTGATGAGTTAGGTTTGCAAAATTCAATGCGAGTGAAGTTTATCTTTTCCTAAACTATAGATCCGATTATGAAGTAAATTGGTATGAATAAGCTTCGTATCACAGCTAAAAATACTGTCCTCTTTAAAACGTTCGAAATCCACTCCTCCCCCCCTTTTCGAGCGTTTAATGTCATTATATCAAGCCTTATTTAAGAGCAAGAGTTAAATTTATCAATTTATCACACAATAAATAGGTAAAAATAACATTTTTTTTTCTTGCATTATGACTTTATTCCTTTAACCATAACATTGAATCATTTCTCATTTTAAATAATTTAAATGTGTTCTGCATTATTTCCATACGTTTTATCACTAAACTTGGATATTACATAAATAATTTTCTTTTTTTATTTTATTTAAATAATAGATTAAGTACATGTGGCAATTTTAATCGATTATTTTTGTTCAAATGTAATTCTCAGCCAAAAGATAACAAACCATTTTTGTTACCTGCCTCATAGGGTTCTTTACAATTCTGGAAAATAAAATATTTTACTGATCCCGTCATATGACGGGCAATATGCTAGTTAATAAAAGAATAAACTACTTCTCTATTTATTTGCTACCCTTATTGTACATTTCCTTATCACCATCACGTATATTACATACAGTTTTCACCCCTTATATATCTAAAATCGATTACCAACGTTGTTTCATAAAAGGAAGTTCGCCGTTCTCATGACAGATCGATGCACTTATAGATTAAAACAATATATTTGTCGTTGTACAGATGTTAAAAGAAATCTCTCTAAAAGTAAATTTTAACATCTCGTGTTATTGTAAAATAATGAAAAAAAAATTCAGGAAAACGAAATAAGAACACGCCAAAGTGGTATATAACCGAACATAATGTGCGTTAAATTGGAAATTACTGAATTCTTTTTTTTTTTCTCTTGTAGGTCACATTTTGTTTTTATTTTGTTTTGTCTGCGAGATCTAAGTGTCGGAACTAAAATGGAAAATTCGATTTTCGATTAGTGCTCACTGTCTCTTGTAAATTGAATTTAAAAAGTCTGACTTGCCGATCAGCATTCAGTCAGCGAAGATTTTAGAATTTGCTTTTCGATTGTAGAACACAAAATTAT
Source organism: Pardosa pseudoannulata (assembly GCA_032207245.1). Taxonomy (NCBI): domain Eukaryota; kingdom Metazoa; phylum Arthropoda; class Arachnida; order Araneae; family Lycosidae; genus Pardosa; species Pardosa pseudoannulata. The sequence continues at coordinate 40,409,186 of CM063511.1, read as the reverse complement.
TTCTGATTATATTTTTCTTACTCCCCTATATAATAATAGTCCAAGTTATCTGTCTGTTTGTCCTCGTATTTATGAAGTTATTGGACTTGGAATGGATAGGGACATCCATATTGGATTCTTGATGATTTAGGGTAAGCAAAATTAAAAGCAAGTCTTTAAAACATTCGAAATCTCCCTCCCCCTTATTCGAGCTTTTATTGCCACTATTCAAAGCCCTATTTTCCCCGGTTAAGAGGCTATTAAGTTTATCACATAATAAATCGGTAAAAATAACATATTTTTCAAGAATATGAAGTCATATCTTTAACCATCTCATTTAATTAATTCTTATTTTAAATTATTTAAATATCGTCTGCATTATTATCATACGTTTTATCATTGAACTTAGATATTACGTTAATAGTTTTCTTTTATATTTGGCATTAATAATATATTAGTTACATATGTAATAATTTAAAATTTAATTATCGATTATTTTAGAGATTTTGAAGGTTTTAATTGCTTCGCTCGAGTATTGAAAAATAAAATGTGAAATATTGTAAAATACAATTATTGAATAATAAAAACTTTCTATAAATATTATCTCATATTTTCATTTTTTACTTACAGTGTATAATTACATGATTTTCTGAGTGTTGTTATATGTATTCGTTTATGAGTCAAATTGAAGCGTGTTCGTTGAGATAGGTATTTAAGAAACGTACATAAACCTAGTGTTAAGATGAAGAGGCAGATTTAAAGATGGCCACTGCATTATGTATGATGGAGTAGTGTACTAAGTTTTAGATAATTCTTATTGCAGAAGTAATAAAAAAATAGCGGGTTGACTTAAGAATTGGGTTTCCCCACCAACTTAGCGATAATGGTTTAAGTATGTTCGCATAACAGTTTCTCTTAATCTCACCGTGTCCAAGTATTCTGTATCTATATTATAATTTAAATGATATTTGCATCCAACTCTCCTTGTGTAACTCTTTTCTTATACATTAAAAGCGCAAAATGCTTAAAAAAAAAGCAGATATAAAAAACCATTAATGTTTCACTATGGCTGATTTTTAATAATTTGGAGCTGTTGCGTTTTTAAACTGTTAAGAGATTAATTGCCCATAAATATAAATGTCCGGTTTTCAAGTCAAGTCGTTTTCTTTAATTAAGTAAGAGTATATAATTCTATTACGATGGCTGGCTTGACTGACGAACTGGGTTTCCCCGCCAACTTGGCGATAATGGTTTAAGTATGGTCGCCTAACCTTTTCTTCTGATTTCACCGTGTCCAAATAATCTGTATCTATATTATAATAATTTAAAATGATATTTTCATCCAACTCTCCTTGTGTAACTCTTTTCTTATATATTAAAAATGCGCAATGCTTAAAAATATTAGATATAACAAACCATTAATGGTTCAATATGGCTGATTTTTAATAATTTGTAGCTGTTGCCTTTGTTAACTGTTAAGGAATTAATTGCCCATAAATATAAATGTCCCGTTTTCAAGTCGTTTTCTTTGAGTTAGAGTATACAATTCTATTACGATGGAGCACTGTGCATTAAAGTCGCCAGAAAAAGCAAGAAATGCAATGTTTGGATGGATGTGTTTTAGTAAACATCGCCAATAATTTCGCCAAATTTGCCAAGGGAAACCCAATTCTTAAATAGACCCAAAATAACATATGGAATGTCAGAGACACAATTAATGGATTGATGCTTAATATTATCGTAGATAAGAAAGCCGCAAATATCAGATTTCCTCCTCCTTTTATTTCAGTTAGTATTTCTATAACCACAAACACCAATCTGTGATTTTATGCCAATGAGGACAGGCAAATTTGGATGTACTATTTTGACAGAATAGTAACACTATACGGTACAGAACTGGTCTAAGTTGCAGAGGGAAATAGTCTTGCCTTTTTAAGTTGTCTAATGGTAGAGCTAATTACAGAATTACACATTATAATTTATGAGCCTCGGTAACTCAGTCGGCAAAGGCAGCATTCTCGTAACAGAAAGGTTGCGGGTTCGGGGCTGGAGCCGACCTAAGATCCTCCGTGTTCACTAAAAGTGACTGGTGCACGTAAAATATGTTCGTGGTCACAAAGTCCTCCAAGTTCTCAAACGATATCTTTGGGGGTGGCAGGCCAAGCCTGGGGGGGGTCTTCTACTTGATACCTACTTCTAAATTACGAGGACCCAGTGTGGGTAATGTTACTCTCATCCGTCCTCTCCTTAAACCTCTCCTGAAGCTACATGTGCTCCTCGGGTGATGCTGAATGAGTAACAGCTTCGCAGCCTTGTTAAGGAGTTAGGATAATGTCTGTGTCGCCCGCTGCGTTGGAAAAAAACATTATAATTTATAAAATATTCAGAATGAAAAAAATATTAGAATATCAACTAAGATTTTGTAGACACTGCTATGGAAAATTGTATATAGAAAAATTTGAAATTATGGAACCATACGCAGATTTTCAGCTGTCTGCAGCCCAATAACAGTCCCGTGAAGAAGTTTCCAGATCGTCTAGTGTAATAAAGCCTTAATAAATGTGTAGACAATACATAAACTATGTTGGACAAATATAGTCTGTTAATACAGTAAATTCCAGAGATAAACTCCAGAATAATAAATTCCAAAGATATACTAATAAATACGTCATAACTATAATTCTGAGGACCAAGTTGAAACAATACCTCTGGAAAAAGAAGACCAAGCTTGGGACTGTTTAATCAAAAAGAACTCATTCTTCAAAGTGCATTTCAATTTTTATTTAAAATCTTCTCCCATTTATTATCTAATGTAAAATTAGTCATAACTGTAATTGCAACGAAAGTGTAGACAAAAAAATAACTCTTTCGGATAGCTAAATGAATAATATTTCAAACAAACCAATAATCTTTAAGTCCAATTATCTATACAAACGTAGTGATATACCTCAAATCATTAAATTTTGTTTGCTACATAAAGTAAATTCGTGAGGCTAAATTACTACCGGAACTGTTCAATGACAACAGTGCAGAGAAATCACCGACATAATATAGGATTTCCTCGGTCAAGATAATAGACTGGGAACAAGCAGATGGTAAGTCTATTCCTGCATAAATACTTTCTCCTCCCTGAAGTAAGCAATAAAACACTCTAGTACGAGAGAGTAATGTCTCTGAAATATATTTTTAAAACAGGCATGAAAAAGGGATAAATATAACGTATGAATAGTTTGACATCGAAGTTTTTGATTATTTGGATATACAACTGTCAAGACCTATGTTTATTTCTTAGCCCTAATACATTCTAAAAGAGAGCAGCATTAAGCCCATTATATTTGTATCCAAAATGTATCTTCTAGAGAATTTATTATTTCGTTTCACTACAGAGTTTGCAATCGTTTCGCTAAATTTTGGACATCATTCATATATATCGCCAAATAATCACTGTCAATATTAAAACCTCTGCTGTCCATTCTATCACGTAATATGACAAAATAAATTAAATTTGGCAATTAACATACGATTAGTAAAGATAAACAATTATTGAACATGTACCAGATAATTGTCAGACAAAAAACAAACATTTTTTTACCTGCCTCATAGGGCACTTTAATATGCTGGAAAATTACAGATCCCTTCATATTAAGGGCTATATGCTAGTTACTTATAACCATTAGTTTTTTAAGGAGTTCTATTCAGTCCATTGACTAATGTGGGCCTGAAGGAGAGTGATCAGCATAAAAGAGTTATTACATGTTATTATGTGATAGTAAGTTCATTTAATAAATTTAGGCTTCTAGGCTCTGCAACTATCTTCATAACTAACATATAGCCCGCCATATGACGGCATCAGTAAAATTTTTAATTTTCCAAAATTGTAAAGTACCTTATGAGGCAGGTAAAAAAAAATGGTTTGTTTTTTGGCTGAGAATTATCTTGCAACAAAAAATAATCGATGATTCAATTTAAAATTATCACATATGTACCTAATCTATTATATAAGCCAAATATAAAAGAAAATTATTTACATAATATCTAAGATCAATGATAAAACGTATGAAAATACGGCATAATTTAAAATAAGCAATGATTCAATGAGATAGTTAAAGGAATAACGTCATAATGCTAGAAAAATGTTATTTTTACCTATTTATTATGATATAAATTGAGAAATTTAATCGCCTGCTCTTAACCGGGGAAAATAGGAGTTGAAATAATGGCATTAATAGCTCGAAAAAAGGGGAAGGGGTGGATTGCGAACGTTTTAAAGAAGGCAGTATTTTTTGCTGTGATATGAAGTATATTTATCCCAATTTATTTTAGAATCGGATCTATAGTTTAGGAGAAGATAAACATTACTCTCTTTGAATTTTGCTAACTATGGATGCCTCTATCCATTCCAGGTCCAACCGCTTCATAAAATCGAGGACAGACGTACAGATAACTTAGGCTATTATTATATAAAGGATGTTTACCTGATCTCACAGAATTTGAAGTTTTGACAATGTAATGTTACATGTTTTCCTAAGAGTTTTTCTGGAGTGAGTTGGAAGAATAAAATTGTTTCTGTAAGTTTTTTAACTTTTCTGTAGGAGTGCAGAAGTACTATCATTACTAACATTAGTTTTGTCAGTGAAGAATCCATCTGTTCTAATTTTTTATATTAATTTAACACATTGTGTGTGAGTACATTTCGCAGCAGATTTGTACCGGGCATTTTCCGCGTAAATTTAGTTATTCAGTTGAATCTCAATAAATCGAAAATTATTTAATTTTTTAACCAACTTTTCATATTTTATATTTAAATGTATGAACAAATATATAAATAGAAATATATAAATAACAACTATAAGGTTTATGTAAACAAAAATATATTTTTTTAATGGATAAATTTATAATAGTATCGTTAACATGAAAAATAAAATAGAAATAGTAGTATATAGTTTTAATTTTTTTCCGGTCTGTGGTTCCGAATCGACTGATGTAAAAACTAGTTATTATTTGTCTAAAATTTTCCAGAATCTATATAGTAGACAAGAACATTCGGCTTCGTTTTCCTGTATCTACCGTTATTTTTGTACCCACAAACAAACCATGTTGTTACGCTAACCCGTACTAGAACGTGACCAGCACTTAAGTATTAATCGCCAGAAAACGTACTACTGCGTGTCCTGCGCTCAAGTATCATTCGTCAAAAAACGTACACGTACGTGTCCCGCATACAATATGTTAAGTGACTTAACCGTCTCTACTGGATAGGTAAGTGCTTGGGGGTTTGCAGGAAGATGTTTTGTGGGCTTGCCAGAATTGAATTTAATCCCTTCCCGGTTTTTCCCGAGCTGAACTCGGGCAAACGAAATGTACCATCCTGGCTTCTCCCTAGTGTAGTTCGGGCACTGTAAAATTTTACACTGTGCAGTCAATCTTTCCCGAATTATTTCACATGTGCTTTTTATGGTCTCAAATTCTTTTGATTATTTTTCTGGTTACTTGTTTATTTGCTGTTCAAATAGAGACAGTAGAGGTAAGAAGTTAAGGAGAGAAACAAGTTTCTACTGTCCATATTGCGATGTTGGACTCTATGTAATACTGTGTTTTCGATTGTATCATACAGAATGAAATTTTGTTTAATAATTACTTAATCATTTATATAATTGCATAGGATATAAGTAAAATTTAATTCACGATAAAAGCTAGGTATTCAAAACTTTATATTTATAGTTAGTGTGAATTGACTCCAAAGTCTAATGATTTTTGCATTACAGAAAGACAACTATACAGGTAAATTACTCAATTATTTAACTGATTTTTTTTTACATTTATTTTTAGGAAATTTAGTATGCGAATGATACTATTAAGGTTAAAACTTTTTGTATGTATGAATATAAGCATAAAAAATTGACATATTTTGACCCATAATCCCGAAATAAAATAAACCTGGAAGAAGTTAAATACATGACAGCTATCTAAAATGAAGAAAACGACATAATACTACGAAAATTTTGCCGTAAAATATTTTCTGTTTCTTTTAATATTACGCTATAATCGAAATTATTCTCAGCGTATAAACCCGTAATAGTAAGTTTAAATCCGTTTAGGGATTAAATATTTAATACAAGTACATTGACTATCATAAAAAAATATTTCCGTTCCATCTACTAGTATATTCTAAAATCCAATACATGTCGCTAAACATTTTACTCAAATTATTCCATTTTATTTTTACAGATGTTTTGTATGACCTAGCTCGAATACCACATCTGTAAAAACTGTTATTAAAAACCTAAATACCCTTAATTAAAATTATATAATTTTAATTTAGTGCAGGAAACACGATTGCTCTCTGTCTGGTATCATACTTCAATTTCTCGTGATAGTTTTCCCTAATTAAAGGAATGAGACTTTAGATCTAGCAGACCTTTTACACATACCTAACCAGTACTTTCTGCTAAAAAAGAGAAATATTTTCAATGGAATATTTTCCAATTATTCATTGCGGAAATTAAACATCTGGATTATGTAATTAGTTTTTAATACACAGAATGCTATATATATAATTTATAGAAGCATAGGAATGTTTCGCCATGAACCATTTATTTAACAGCGATCGATAAAATGTTTGTGTCACTTTATCTTGAAAGTATAAAATAAAATTTTCATTTAATTAAAGAACGAATATTTTATTTTGGGTATTAGTGTAAGTATCGAATTCTGTTGCATTTAAATAATTTAAATGTATCAGACTTCTAA
>CM063511.1:40389566-40402357 GCA_032207245.1 Pardosa pseudoannulata | reverse complement strand
AAAGCTCTTATTAATACTTATTAACTCAGAGTTTAAATTTAGTACAGAAAATACATTGAATTAGTAAATTTACCTATATGTTATTATTATAAGGTCTTTTTTAAATTGTATATGTTTATTCTATATATATATATATATATATATTATAATATATATTTAATATATATATATATATCTATATATAATATATATATATGATATATATATAATATTTATATATAAAAATATATATATTATATATAATATATAATATATAATATATATATACATATATATATTTTATATATATTATAATATATTATATAATATATATATAACATTTATATAAATATATATATATATAATAATATATAATATATACATATATATTATATATTTATATATATATAAACATATATATATATATAAATATATATATATAATATATATTTATATATATATATATAATATATATATATATATATATAATATATTTATAATATATATATATTAATTATAAATATATTTATTTAAAAAATATATATATATATATAAATATATATATATATAATATATATTATATAATAGATATTATATTTATATTTATATATTAATTATTAGTTATATTAATAGATAATATAAAAATTTCAATTTGTGAAAAAGTATTGCAATTAAAATAATTTGGAAGAAAATCTAAATGTAGCATTTTTTCCTACGTTAGAGCTATGTATTAAAAAAATAGGCAACAATTTCATATAAAATGATTTATTAAATTATAACTAAAATAACTTAAAGACGCTTTATAAATATTTATTAATCTTTTAAAATATATGTGCATAAACTTTCGTAATTCCAATTTAATAATTCGAAAACAATTGTATTTCACAAAACCAATGTCCTTATATAATTAAAAGAAACATGTTTGGGTTTAAGAGTAGATGTCACTGAAAATAAAAGGGACGAGTCATTCAATTTAAATTAAAAAGTAAATTGCTCTTGGCACTTTTGATTAACACTTCATAAATATAGCATTCTGTAAACAGTCTACATTTACTTATCAAATACTGAAGTTTTACTAGAGAATATAAAATGTACACGAAATGTCAAAAAATTATTTGTTATAGTAGCACTGATAATATTGAATATAAAGCAAAATTATATGTATATACAATATAATATATTGTTTAACATATATAAATGTAGATTAAGCATTTTTAAAAAACATTGTCATGAACAATCTACTCTGTTCACTGAAAGTAAAAAACATTATCAGTAAATTCATAACATTAATCTCTCTTCTATCTCTGTTATATAAACTGTGTGTCTAAAATATGTATATAAATATACATATACATATAAATAAATAAATAAATAAATATATATATATATATATATATATATATATATATATTATAATATATATATATATTCATATATATATAATATAAATATATATATATATAATATATATATAATATATATATATAATTATATATATATATAAAATATAATAATATATATATATATTATATATATTTATATATGTATATATATATAAATATATGTATATGTATATATTTATATATTTTATATATATACTTATATATATATAATATTTCTTATATATGTATACATTATATACATATATATATATATATAATATAATAATATTATTATATATATATATTAATATATTATAATAATTATATTATATATATATATATTCTATATATAAATATATGATATATATATAAATATAAATATATATATAATGATAATATATATATATATATTGTATATATAATTATATATAATGTATAATAAAATATATTAATATATATATATGTAATATATAATATATATCATATATATATAAAATATATCATATAAATATATATATATATATATTATATTAGTATAAATATATTTAAAAATATGTAAATATAATATATTATATGTATTTATGTATATTATATTAAAATATATATATATATATGTATATATATGTATAGATATATAAATATTATATTTATATATAATATATATATAATAATATATAATATTTGATTTATATTCTTTATCTAAAATATATAATTTATATAATATATATATATATTATATATATATAAGATATAATATATGTATACATGATTTATTTATTTATTTATTTTATATATATCTTATATAGTTATTATATATATATATTAAATTATAATATATATATATAAATATAATATATCTTTATATATATATATATAAAATTATATATATATATATATATATAATATATATATACAGAAGACAAAGAGAGAGAGAGATTTAGGACACAGGTTCCAACTCGTGCTATTTAGTTAAAAGTATGAGAAATTTCACTGCATTAAAAAAAATAAATATTTTGTAACACTTCTATATTAATAAATATTTAATCTAATAATGGTAGATCTAAATCATTGAAAATATTTAATCAATTTATAACACCTAGATAATGCTAATACTAAATTACGAAAATAAATGTAATTATTTAAGTATTTATAATTTTAGGGAGAAATTATAACTTCAGAATTTTACATATAAAATTCAGTTACATAACTGAAAACATTGCGCTGTTCTAAATATTTGACAGAAACTTTCTTTCTTGTAAATTTATGTCGTAGCTCGGTTACTAGTAATTTAAGCACACATGGTTTCATTTTCCCTAAGAATAAATAATAAAGCTTTTAAACTAAGTTGAAATGATTAACAAACAAATCTTGGGTATATATTTACTTGCTTCGTAGTTAGTCTTATTTATCCTCTCATATCGTGTTCGTGGTAGGAAATGAATTCTTTAGAAATGGAGAAATTCACTTAAATCTCTCAATCTCATTAATTCTTGAGAACAATCTTGATGCTTGTAATTAAAATCTACTCTCATTTGCATATTTTTTTTTCGTTTATCGAATCTCTTCGTAACAAAAGTTTTCTCTAATTTGCATGCTATTTATTTATTATTATATTAAATAATTCTCGAATACATAATTTGGCGCTCTGACGATTTAATTTATTTTCGAGTGTTTAGGATGTTAAATGAAAAGTATAGAAATTTCAATGTGGATAAGCATTTCAATAACCTCGCAATCATGTTGATATAAGAAATAATGATATGTATTCAGAAATAAAACATTATAAAATTTTATATAAACATATATATATATATATAATATATATATATATATACATATATATATATATTATATATATATATATATATATATATTAGAAATAATATATATATATATAATATATTTAAATATATAAATATATATATTAATTTTAAAATATTATATTTAATATATTGTTGAATTTATTGAGTTTAGTATTGATATCTCGCCAAATTGGCTATATGCGGTTGGCGATGGATTTGGCAACCTATTTTTGTCGCCAAGTTCATCGCCAAGTTCGTCGCCAAGTGTCGCCAAATGTCGCCAAATGTCGCCAAGTGTGGCGTCACGTGGCCACTTCCGGTTCCGGCTTCTGGAGTGTTCTGGCAGTTTCTGTGAGCCTATATAAGGCAGACGGAGTCCCATGCAGAGAAGAGTCCTTGAGAGAATATCTCGGTCTAAGAGAAGTACGCACTGTGTGTTGTGCTTGATGCGGAAAGTCTTGCGTGAGCCGACGGCATCGGGCTCAAAATTGTTCCGCGGAGATTTTGACGTTGTATTTCTTCCAATAAAGTATTTGTCTTCGTGCTGCAGTCTTGCTTGCTTGCTTAAAGTCCATTCAATCCCTGAACCCAGCAGTTTTAGTTTTGGAAGTTCGTAACAATTTGGTGTCAGAGTGTGGGATTGAATGGTGAAGACAAGAGCGATGGCTGAGATGGAGATGAAACAATTTTTTGAACTTATGCAAAGTATAAAAAATGGACAGGAAGAAATAAAGGCAGGTCAGAGAATTCAAGAAGAAAGATTAGAAGAAATGAAGGCTAACATCGTAAGCGTGTTAAACCCTAAAGTAGACATTATTTCAGAAAAAGTGGAAAAAAATGAGGAAAGACTTGGCGAAATGGAAAAAATAATCGAGAAGAATGAAGGTAGATTTGGCGAAATTGAAAAGAAAATGAAGCGAGAAATTGATAAATTAAAAGAAGCAATGAATGTTGGGTTATCTTCGGAAAAATCCAAATTTGCAGTAGAAAATATTCGTGGAACAGAAATCAGCCAAGATCAACCCATTCTCGCCAAGCCGAATATCAAGCTCTCCACATATGATGGGAAAACATCTTGGCAGGTATATAAAACCCAGTTCACAATTGTGGCCGATGGAAATGGCTGGGATCCGGTTACCAAAGCTCGCCAATTGGCTGCATCATTACGAGCGGAGGCTGCAGATGTCTTAAGAACAATCCCGGAAGAACAGCAAGTAAATTTTGAAACACTTATAGAGGCCTTAGAGCTACGTTTCGGCGAAAAATGTTTAAAGGACTTTAATCGTCTGCAATTAAAATCCCGCCAACAAAGACAAAATGAGACTCTCCAAGATTTGGCGACAGATGTAGAACGGCTCTCCCATCTTGCATTTAACGACTACCCAGCTGACATACGGGATACCTTGGCCCTGCAATATTTTATTGATGGTGTGAAAGATCCCGAAATTCAGAAAGCCCTCAGACTAGCGGAGTTAAAAGATTTGAAATCGGCCCTAGTGTACGGTTTGAAATACGAAGCTGCCCAACAAGCTTCGAGAAGGGACAGACATCAGGTGAGAGGAGCAGCAGTAAGCGATGTTGATATGGCGGAAATTCTGAAGGAATTGCGTGATATTGTGTTATCCCTGAATGCTAAATCCAATCGAAACACACAAAAGAAGAATGTAATGTGCTGGAGATGCGGAGCCGAAGGACATATACAAAGAAGCTGCCAAGCTCGCCAAGATCAACGAGCTGATAATGTAACTAGAACCAAGAAACAGGAAAACTAGAACATGGCTGTCTCGTGGGGCGGAGATTGCCAGTTAATAGAGAGCCCCATTTTGAGGTTTTCCAAATTTCTTCAGAAAGTGGTGACGGAAATGGATTCTTTATTGAAGCCTATGTAAATAATTTATCCTGCCGGATGATCATCGACACAGGGGCCAATGTTACCATCATGAATGAAGATGTTGCTCAACAACTTAATGAGAAGATTATCTGGACGCCGCCATGCGTTACTCTCCAGACTGTTACCGGTGACAAAATTCCGATTATTGGCAAGATGAATATTAAAATAACATTTGGAAACAACTCGTACCTTCATACTGTGTATGTGGCAAAAATTACGGACAGTTTTATCCTCGGACTGGACTTTCTAAAGAAATACAATTTTATATTAGACTTTAAAGATAATTCTCTACACTCTACGTCAGAAGATGTAACACTGTTCCGGAAAGAAGTTAGTGAAATCAAATCCTGCTATCAAATAATTGCTCCATTGGATTTCATCATACCAGCCAGGAAAGAATTAATATTGGAGGGCTATTCTGACGAAGAGAAGAATTTTCGACTTGGACTCCTCGAATTTCCTGACTTCGGGAATTTTCCAAAAGGGGTTTTAGTAGCTTCAACACTCATAGATTTCTCAAAAGAAGCTATACCGGTGAGAATTGCCAACATAAGTGATAAACCGAAGATTATTAAGAAAGGTGAGGTGTTAGCCACATGTACCCCAGTGACTTGTGTGGAGCGAAGTTCTTTCCAAACATCAAACGTGTCCTCTGAAGATTTAACGAAGGACTTGCTAACAAAAACATATTTAAGTAAGAAACAGAAAAGCGCTGTAGAGAAAATGCTTGGTGAATTTAGTGAACTATTTTCGAAGTCATCCGACGATTTGGGAAGAACAAAGTTAACAAAACACCGAATCGACACAGGAAATCATGCTCCTATTAAACAACATCCTCGAAGATTACCATTCTCCAAAGTAGAAGAAGTGAAAGATCTTTTAAATGATATGCAGGAGAAGGGCGTCATCGAACCTTCTACCAGTCCTTGGGCCTCTCCTATCGTCTTGGTCAAGAAAAAGGACGGTTCAACGAGATTCTGCGTGGACTACCGTCGCCTAAATAACATCACCAAGAAAGACAGTTACCCTCTTCCCCGAATCGACGACACCTTGGACACATTATCGGGAAATGTGTGGTTCTCTACACTTGATTTAAAGAGTGGCTATTGGCAAGTAGAGATGGATCCCGTAGATCGTGAAAAGACAGCATTCACGACTGGTGGCCAAGGACTTTGGCAATTTAAAGTTATGCCTTTTGGCCTATGCAACGCACCTGCTACTTTCGAGCGCCTAATGGAGACGGTGTTGAGAGGACTTTCTCCCGAAGCCTGTCTTGTTTACTTAGATGACATAATAATCGTGGGACGAAGTTTTGAAGAACATCTTAAAAACCTGAGAAGGGTGCTAGAAAAATTGAAAGAAGCCAATTTGAAGTTAAATCCAGCCAAATGTTATTTGTTTCGCAGCGAAGTAAGCTACCTTGGTCATATAATTTCCGCCGAGGGAGTAAGAACTGACCCCCGAAAAGTGGCAGCAGTTAAAGAATGGAGGCAACCTCAGAATGTGCACGAGTTGAGAAGCTTCTTAGGTCTCTGCACTTATTATAGAAGGTTTGTAAAAGGCTTTTCGTTAATCGCAAGACCACTTCATAGGTTGACCGAGAACAAACAACCATTTAAATGGTCTGAGGAATGCCAGGTAGCATTTGACAGCTTAAAAGAGGCTTTAACATCCGCACCTATATTGTCTTATCCGGATCCTGACAAACAGTTTATCTTAGATACAGATGCCAGCCATACCAGTCTGGGAGCAGTGCTATCTCAAGAAATCGATGGTCATGAACGTGTAATCGCTTATTGGAGTAAGTGCCTGTCGAAGACCGAGCGAAATTACTGTGTCACCAGAAAAGAATTGCTCGCCATTGTTAAAGCTATAGAGAATTTTCACAGTTATGTTTACGGACGAAAATTCCTGCTGCGAACAGACCATGCATCTCTCACATGGCTTTTGAATTTCAAGAACCCAGAGGGACAGATAGCTAGGTGGATACAGAAGCTGCAAGAGTACGACTTCGATATCCAACATCGCAGAGGATCCTCACATGGAAATGCAGACGCCTTGTCCAGGAGACCTTGTACAGGTAATTGTCGCTTTTGTTCTGCAGCTGAGATAAAATATGGACAATAGAGCCGGTTGTGCGCCACCTCACAGCGTCATCTACATCACGATTAGACTCTTGGAGTGATGAAGAAATTCGTGAAGCACAAATGAAGGACCCTGAAATAAAACCCATTATTGAATTCATGGAGTTGTCTAGTACAAGACCCAATTGGCAAGATATCTCTAGTTTAAGTCCTGGTGTCAAACGTTATTGGGCTCTCTGGGATTCTCTTCAATTTCGAAACGGCGTCCTGTATAGAAAATGGGAATCCGACGACGGCAAAACATCGAGGTCGCAGCTAGTACTCCCACGATCGCGAATACCAGACGTGCTAAAGGAGTTACACAATAGTTCAACAAGTGGACATTTCGGAGTTATGAAAACCATCCAGAGAGTTCGAGAGAGGTTTTATTGGAACAACATAAGAACTGATGTCGAAAAATGGTGCAAATCCTGCGATGCCTGTGGAGCGCGTAAAGGACCCACTAGACGCAGTCGAGGAAAGTTACATCTGTATAATGTAGGGGCACCATTCGAAAGAATAGCATTCGACATCTTGGGACCTCTTCCACGGACAGCGGACAATAACCGATACATTTTGTCTGTCATGGATTATTTCACGAAGTGGCCTGAGGCATACCCGATTCCCGATCAGGAAGCGACAACTGTTGCAGAAGTTTTAGTGGCAAATTGGATTTCTAGGTTCGGGTCGCCCCTTCAACTTCATTCAGATCAAGGGAGGAATTTCATTTCTGCTGTCTGCCAAGAACTTTGTAAAATCCTGGGAATCGATAAAACACGAACAACCCCTCTACATCCGCAATCGGATGGCATGGTGGAGAGATTCAATCGAACAATCCTAAATAGTCTTTCTCACCTCGTTTCGAAGAATCAACAAGACTGGGATCAGAAACTACCGTTATTTTTGCTGGCCTACAGGAGTGCCGTCCATGAAACCACCGGCTTTACACCCTCACAGATGCTCTTCGGTCGTGAGCTCCGTCTCCCCTGTGATCTTGTATTCGGACGTCCACCGGATGCGCCTTCTTCGCCTGAAGCTTATGTTGAAAATCTGCAGGCGCGGTTAGAAGACGTTCATCAGTTTGCCCGAGGTCGGATCAACATCGCGACGGACAAAATGAAGACCAGATACGACGCAAGAGCTACAAGACATGAATTCAACGAAGGTGACAAGGTTTGGTTTTGGAACCCACACAGACGTAAAGGACTTTCTCCAAAGCTTCAAACTTCGTGGGAAGGACCTTATACAGTTTTAAAAAGACTGAACGACGTCGTGGTTCGAATCCGTAAATCAACGAATGCTAAGCCTAGGATTGTTCATTATGATCGTCTAGCACCATACTATGGTAACATTACTTAGTTTAATTAATAATTGGCACTATGGTTTCGTAACCTTCAACTTTTATTTATTTATTTGTAAATAGTTCTGTAAATAGTTGTTTTTTCTTTCTGTTATTGATTTATTGTAATTTAAATTTATTATTCCATTTATGTTTTGTAAGTATTGTATTTGTGAGTATCGTAAGTTGCTTTCTGCTCAAGTGCACTGCCCGAGACGTGCAGTCTTTGAGGAGGGGGCAATGTTACGAATTTGCGAAAATTGCTTGAGTTTAGCATGGGACTCTATGGATATCTCGCCAAATTGGCGAGATATCGACTCGTTGGCGACGGATTTGGCAACCTATTTTTGTCGCCAATTTCATCGCCAAGTTCGTCGCCAAGTGTCGCCAAATGTCGCCAAGTGTAGCGTCACGTGGCCACTTCCGGTTCCGGCTTCTGGAGTGTTCTGGCAGTTTCTGTGAGCCTATATAAGGCAGACGGAGTCCCATGCAGAGAGAGTCGTTGAGAGAATATCTCGGTCTAAGAGAAGTACGCACGGTGTGTTGTGCTGGATGCGGAAAGTCTTGCGTGAGCCGACGGCTTTGGGCTCAAAATTGTTCCGCGGAGATTTTGACGTTGTATTTCTTCCAATAAAGTATTTGTCTTTGTGCTGCAGTCTTGCTTGCTTGTTTAAAGTCCATTCAATCCCTGAACCCAGCAGTTTTAGTTTTGGAAGTTCGTAACAGTATTAACATGAATTGTGTAATGTGTTTTCTTTGCAGTGTCACACTCTTTGTGTTTAATATATATATATATATATATATATATATATATATATATATATATATATATATATATATATATATATATATATATATATAATATATCTATATATATATATATATATATATATATATATATTAAACACAAACATCCATGCCACTGCGGGATTCGAACCCACGAACTCCAGTACCGAAGGCCAGCACTCTAACCAATCGGCCATCGTTGGGCAAGGATAATCCTAAGCAGGTAGCAGTAATGATATTGCAGTCGTGCCGTTCCACAAAAAGAAGCAAGCTGCAGTCCAACCTGGAACTTATTTGAGAGCTAAAAAAACAACATGTTTCTCAGTCAAAGGCAAAGGAGGGAATGATACTAGAAAAACATGTTTGAGGAACAGGAAACATACAATGATGTGTTGCATTTTATCTGTAATTTTAAACAGAGTCCTCAATTTTGAAAGATCTATTGTCGAAATAAAAATGGGTAATATATCAAAATTTGAAAACATATTTTAAGCCAGCATTACCATTTGTTTGAGTGTTTTTGAAATGCTCAAATTCTCTTGTTTACATTTTCACCATCAATTTTAGGCTTATATGATGGTTCACTGATTGAATAACACAAGAAACACGATATTTAGATTTTCTATTAACTCTACATCTTTTTTATGTACTCGATCTTCTAAAGGCTTTCTCTAAATTTGCATGAAAATTAATCGTAAATTTACAAATTTACAATCGACTGTAAAGAAGAGAAAATTTTGTTGTAAGATATTATGTTTGTGAATATAAAGACTGCATGCTGTCATTTCAGAATTCAGCATACAAAATTGTTAAAATTTGTAAAAACAAATCGTGAAATTTTTGTAAAATTCAAATGATAAATAATAATAAATCGTAATGCAATTTACTCAGAATAATATCTTTTTTGTTTTATTTATAACAAATTCTTACACTTCTAAGCAGAGAATTTAAATTCTTATCCTGCCGAATTTCATTTTACATATTTGCATAAAAATGCCTAATAGTAAAAATTAGTATTATTACGTGTTTTAAGATGACAGAATTTTAATCTAATTTTAATTTTTACAGAGTAAAACTACTTTAAGTCACATCTATACGTTAGGTTTGAATAATGTTTTCACTTAAAAAATAGACTGTACAATTTATTTAAAAGTGTTATAATTTTGTATTTTACCTAAATAAAATACAAAAACAGAATGTTTTAATTGTTTAAAATTAGAGTTTGAAACAAGAATATGCTTTAGCCTCACTGTATTTCTTGAAATACATTTTAAGCAGTGTGTTATAAACACTCTTAAATTTGATAGAACTTACTCAAATTCACAATCAGTTAACATATTAAAACTTTACTAAAAATCGAGTAAATTCTAAAATAAATTGAAACTTTTAGGTATTGTAATTTTAATTTCTTTATAAAGTAAAATTGTTTTACTTCAAAACTTTATCAGCAATGTTAGAGTTAAACAATGTTTTACAGACTAAATAAATATTATATTATTAGAAAAAAAATATTATAAATATAAAAAAATATTATAAAAATATTATAAATATATAAAAATAATATAAAAAATATTATAAATATATAAAAATATTATAAAAACTATTATAAATATATAAAAATATTATATAAATATTATAAATATATAAAAATATTATAAAAAATATTATAAATATATAAAAATATTATAAATATATAAAAATATTATAAATATATAAAAATATTATAAATATATAAAAATATTATAAATATATAAAAATATTATAAATATTATATTGATAATATTATTTGAAAAAAATAATGTGCTTGATCTAAATAAAAATAATAATTTTAAGTTTAGATCTTTAAAATTTGGAGTTTGAAGCTATAATAATGAAAATGCTTTAACTTCTTAATATTTAATAAAATAATTTTTTGCCATGTTTTACGACCACATTCCGATAAAATAAAGGAGATTACAAAAATGAATAACAGATACACATTTGAATAAAATGAGTAGTAAAATTGAAAAGAAAGTGAAACTCTTTTGCACCGTATTTTAAACTTCTTTAATAAAGTAAGAGATGTTTTACTTTACTTATGATTTCCTATTAAATTTATGGTTGACCAATACTTTTACGGCTTGAATAAATAACATTTATATCTGAAAAGTTCTCTGATTCTGTGCCTGACCTAAATAGAAAAGAAAAATTAATTTTACGTTTCAGATGTTTGAAATTTCGAGTTTATAGTTCAAAACAATTGTCTACCCTTGCAGTACCTAATAAAATGACTTTTATGTTGCGTTTTATGATGTTTTTACTGTCGCAATGATCAGAAAATGCAGCAATAAACGGAAATGGCACGTGAACGAGATCAAGTTGTTGTGATGCCTGAACAAAAAACGGAAGGAACAACTTAAAGATTTTAATCATTTCTTGATCAGAGTAAGTCTTCATAATCTTATTATCATAAGTTTATTAAGTATTCAGATTTCAACTAAAATATCCATTTTGACTAGTTTTTGACACTTACTCTTCATGGATATTTCGACTAGTTTTGACACACAGTCTATTTTGATTAGTTTTGACACACAATCTATTTTGAGTAGCTTTGACAGTCTAATTTTGACTAGTTTTGACACACAGTCTCTTTTGACTAGTTTTGACACAAAGTCTATTTTGACTAGTTTTGACACACAATTTTGTCTAGTTTTGACACACAGTCTATTGTGACTAGTTTTGACTTGTTTTGACACACAGTCTATTTTGACTAGTTTTGACATACAATCTATTGTGACTATTTTGACTAGTTTTGACACAATCTATTTTGACTATTTTGACTAGTTTTGACATACAGTGTATTGTGACTGTTTTGACTAGTTTTGACACAGAGTCTATTTTGACTAGCTTTGACACATAGTCTATTGTGACTATTTTGACTAGTTTTGACATACAGTCTATTTGCCTAGTTTTGACACACAGTCTATTTCGACTATTTTGAGTAGTTTTGACACTTAGTCTATTTTGAATACTTTAAGTAGTTTTGACACTCAGTCTAATTTGACTACTTTAAGTAATTTTGACACAGAGTCTGTATCTTACGGTTTTAGTCCGAAAGTCCGCTTTGAGAGTTCCTACTTGGGCTTTGCCTGTTACTGTATGACGTCTGTACAATCGTGCTTCTCTCGCATAAGATGTTCCCCGGATGAAATTAAAACAGTCTACATGTGCGTTATATCTTGCATAACTCAAAAACAAGTAGCTGTAGAATGTTAAAATTTTTCTAATTACTAGTGAAGAAACTCACTGGCAACCACAAAGTTTTTACTATCCAAGGCCATGGGCGAGCGGGGAAAATCTACACTCGCCATATATTAATAAGGCATAAATCAAAGTTACAGAAATACAAAAGTAGAGTGACGCTGCTCATTTGTAACAGACAAAGATCTCATAACTAAAGGGTAAGGAATTCGAAGCTATAATATATACGTATATAAAATTTTAACACGT
>CM063511.1:40382066-40387066 GCA_032207245.1 Pardosa pseudoannulata | reverse complement strand
ATATATATATATATATATATATATATATATATATATATATATATATATATATATATATATATATATATATATATATATATATATATATATATATATATATATACATATATATATATATATATATATATATATATATATATATATATATATACTCAGACGTTTAAGTCAGAACAATTGTTATTGTTATTTATTCTAATAAATAAAATGAATCTTTATTTTACGAGAATTTATAAAATTAAGAGTAGGTTTATTTATTCATGACAGATTTAAAAAAATATCTCCATTATAATATTCATTTAAATATAACTCTTTTACAGCCATGAGTTTTAGAGAATAATCTCTTACGGAAGTATTAAAAATTTTAATCTTGTTTTCATCTTAATTTATGAATAAGACGTCAAGGAAAGCAGTAACTATTCTAAATAAGATTATTAAAAAAGGCTTAATCCTATTAAGTGTAATGTTTATTTTTCTTTATAATATGCAATATAGACCAGCTCCTCCTACGTAAATGAAGAAATTTGTTGAGCTATAAAATGTTTCATATGGTTGGTAGCGAATGCTTTACACACACACACACACACACACACACACACACACACACATATATATATATATATATATATATATATATATATATATATTCCCTATATAATAATAGCCTAAGTTATCTGTCTGTATGTAATCGAATTTATGAAGGGGTTGTACCTGGAATGGATAGAGGCATCCATATCAGATTGTTGATGAGTTAGGTTTAGCAATGCTCGAAATTCCCCCCTTTCCAATTTTCTAGCATTTAATGTCATTATTTCAAGCCCTATTTTCTCTGGTTAAGAGCAGGTGATTAAATTTATCAATTTGTCGCATAATAAATAGGTAAAAATAACATTTTTTTCTAAGATTATGACATCATTCCTTTAACCTCCTCATTCAATCATTTCTTATTTTAAATTATTTAAATATCGTCTGCATTATTTTCATACGTTTTATCACTGAACTTAGATATTACGTCAATAGTTTTCTTTCATATTTGGGCTAAATAATAAATTAGGTAGAGATGTGATAATTTTAAATTTAATCATCGATTATTTTTGTTAAAATGAAAAATGTATCACCGATATTCACAATAAATTCTTTTCATAAAAGTCTAGGAGTCACGGAATAACAAATATCTAGCGTTTAAGTTATATAATTTTGAAAATTAAGAAGTTTGTTCGTTTGTGTGTTTGTTCTTTATACATAACCACATGGTTTGACTAAATGAAATCAACGATTATTTTTGTTGCAAAGAAAATTTTATCGCAGATTCTAACGTCCAGGTATTTACCTCCAAGGTGTAGTAGAAATGACACTTTCATTCCTTTACTTATTTTAATTACTGTGGATAAAAAAAGAGAGAAGAATTTAAAGATAATTTCGGTGTAGCTAAAAAAACTTTGAATTATCTTTCTAAATGAATTCAACGTGATTCTAAACTGCATTCACAGTATCGATAGACTTTAGAGGAATATGAATATAAACAAATTTTTGAGCGTGTACCAGATAATTCTCACCCAAATAATATACCATTTTTTTTTTACCTGCATCATAGGGTACTTTACAATTCTGAAAAATTAAAAATATTGCTATTCCGTGATATGACGGGTTTTATGCTAGTTTGGTTTGGTTTGGTGCTCTACGGTCCACTTTTTGGAACACAAGGGTTAATGAAACCGGAATCTACCGCTTAACCCTCCGAGTGGAACACATCTAGAAAAAAATTCTCCAAATTACTCTAATGTCAGTGGCCAAAGAGTTCTATGATTTTTACCTTCATCCTTTGTCGACTAGAATGGAATATGGAAAACCCACACTTGTTATTGTCCCATTACTTCTGGTTACATATAGATATTTAAATAGATATTATAGATTGTTAATTTTTAATACACAAAGCTCTTCAAGTCTGGAATATTATCCCATAAGAAATAATGGATTCTAAAAGTACAAATAAAAATATTCTTTGAGAGACTTATTTATATTTTTTACGAAAGTCATCCAAGATATTTAAAGAGTGTAATTAGAGATACATCTGTTACCGCAAACGAAATACTTAGAAATAGAGATCTACAAATCCATGAAAATCTATCAGTGTCTTTGTGCTTCAGGTGGTAGGGTTGCATCCCTTAAGAAATGTCAGTGAAAGAGGGGTGCAGTTCCTAAACAATAGACCTGACCCTCCTACTTCATAACTCCATGGGGGAAAGCGCTGGCAAAAATGTACATTACATCCATTTTCGGAGCGTTATTGGAGGTCGAAAACTGTACGGTTTGAAGTCATCATCTGGCGGAATTGTACGTCCGAACCGCTTAGAGGGTTAAAGCCATGTACTACCTGTAACCATCCACCCACCCGAAGTCGGGTGTAGGGTGTTGAATTGCTGGTTCGGTCTGGCCGTCCGGCAACAATGCGTTACGCAGGGTCCAAGTCAGCATTAAGTCAAGCAAGCAAGCCCATAATATTTAAAATAACAAAAGAAAAAAAAATATATATAAATGTAGAAAATCTAGACTAAAAAGTACAATTAATGCAGTTTACGAAAGTGCGGGGGATACTCCGCAGGAGTCCTGCCCAGGTAAAAGTCCGGTGTACTACATGATACTTTCTGACATGAGAGCAGGTGTTTGCGAGGGAAGCAATATCTGCACAGGGCAGTTGTGATGGCCATTCGTGAAGGGGTACTTTGACCCTGGCGGTGTGGTATAAGGTTAAATTCATGGCCGCACGATGGCGCCTTGGTTAGCGGTGAGCCAGTCTCCCGGGGTAAAGGCTCCCGGCCTTCCTTATCAGTACCGGGTTTTTGATTACGAACATCCATGCCATAGTGGGATTCGAACCTACGAACTCCGGCTCCAAAGTCCAGCACTCTAACCACTCGGCCATCGTTCGGCCTTTATGCTAGGTATTAAGTAAATCAATAAATTCTCAAAATATAAATACATAAACAAATTTTTAAATCTTAGAAAGAGACTTGAAAATAAATCTGATATGATGTGAAGGGCATAGTTCAAAACTTTTCCTAACCACTGTCGTGAAACTTTCAACACATATTTATTATTTGCAGTGCATGAGAAAAAAAATCAGATCTAGAAAAAATAACAATTTGCATTTGTATTGCTGTTCTCGAGTAATTCATCAAAACTTCGTCTATTTTAATAAAGACGTCCTGTCAGAAGCTAAAAAAAAAACATACAGGAGTACATGTCTGACACAAATGCAATTTGATAAAGACATGTTCTGAATTTTGCCTTCCAGCCTTGTCACACTCTCCTTGCTACAACATCCGCTTTATTTTTAAGGGGGGGGGAAGAGACTTCTGAATGGAGTCACTTTTCCACATCGTTGTCACATTCAAAAGAGGGGAAAAAATGAGACAGAAATGTCTTATTTTTGGGGTGTTTTTACCACATAAAAGGCGTTTCAGTCTCCTTTCAGTCATGCGTGTGCATGAAAGAGAAAGAAATCTGCTCTAGAAAGAATAAACCATCAGAAAAGGGAAAATAAGAAAAAAGTTGGGGAAATATAAATTCTTCCAGTTTTTATTCTATTCAGCGTGATTTAATAAAGTTAGTTTTAACAAACTCTGTTTAAACTTAGAATAAAATTTTGATTTTCGTTCTTTTTGACATTTAAGAAAATTTGTAATAACTGTTGATTTAGAAAGTTAATTTTTTGTAGTGGTTGTTATCCCCTGTCGTTTATTATATTTAATCCATAAACTGAGAATCTAAAAGTTGTCACCTGGATGTCTAAGGGGTGATAATCTTTGTAATAGAGGTGATAATCTTAAAATTGAACTATCACATTTATTACTGTAAGTTTCTGTACCCGTCAGTGATTGTCAACACCTCGAGACTGTGTGATTCAGAAGAGAAACAAATGTTTGCTTAACACCTGGAAGGTTGAGAGAGAGCTTTTACTCGTAAATTAACTAGCCCATTTGTAATAACTGTTGATTTAGGAAGTAAAATTTTTATAGTGGTTGTTATCCCCTGTTGTTTATTATAATTAATTTGTAACCTGATAATCTAAAAGTTGTCACCTAGATGTCCAAGGGGTAACAATATTTGTTTAACTTGAAAATGAGCTATCACATTTATTACTGTAAGTTTCCGTGCCCATCAATCACTATCAACAACTATAGACTGTATGATTCGGAAGAAAAACAAATGTTTGCTTAACAACTGTAAGGTTAAGAAAGAGCTTTTTCTCGTCCATTTGTAATAACTGTTGATTTAGAAAGTAAAATTTTTATAGTGGTTGTTATTCCCTTTCGTTTGTTATATTAATCCATAACTTGAAAATCTAAAAGTTGTCATCTAGATGTCCAAGGGGTGATAATATTTGTTTAACTTGAAAATATGGCTGTCACATTTATTACTGTAAGTTTCAGTCCCCGTCAATCACTGTCAACACCTACAGACTGTGTGATTCGGAAGAGAAACAAAGGTTTGCTTAACACATGGAAGGTTAAGGAAGTTTTTACTCATCCTTAATGATCTCCATTGATATTCGAAATTTGTGGTGTACTGCAATTACGGACAATATATGTTGTTAGAAATAAAGACAGGCTAAGCAAATTGGCGAAATATTGGCTCATTGGCGAAGTTTTGGGAGACTAATTTTTGGTTCCTAATTTTGTGGTATATCGCCAAATTTGGTGACTTAACGACAATTGTTGACCACCCCCTTTCTCTGGATTTTACTAGAATCTTGTAGAAATTTACAGAAACCTTAAAGCTATATAAAGGGACCGTGAGTTCTCATAAAAAGTCCAAGCTCAGATCTGGTGACAGTAGGACCTGTGTTAATGCTCTAAATATTGCTCTGAAAAAGTTCGCCAAAAGGACGCCAATCTTTGTCACCTTCCGTTGTAATTGTGATTCATTTGGCATGTAAAAAAATTGTTATTGTTTTTATCTTAGTCAAAGTCTATTCAATCATCGAACTTTACGCGAGAATT
>CM063511.1:40359548-40376966 GCA_032207245.1 Pardosa pseudoannulata | reverse complement strand
GGTTTTTATGGCTCTATCTGCACTAGAAGAAATAACAAAACTTTGGAAAATAGGGGACGAAGGCTCTCTTTATTTACACAAATATATTCAAAAGTATAGGCTGGAATATTCTGCCCTAAACATAGTAATTTTGTTAAGAAATTTTTTTAACAATTGCCATTAGTGACGCTAGTTGGAACTCAGCTCCTCTACATTGATTTTGATAAAAAATCATCTTCATTCTACAATGAGTGATTTAAGGATGTAAAATCTAGCATTATTAACCATAGAACAAGATATCACAAACAAAATAATATATATTTTGAGGACATTATACATGAATTTTCTACTAAGAAAGCTAAAAAAAGTAAATATAAAGTTCAACCTTCAATTTTACATTGTACAATACGTTCCTTTATTAAAATGAACGTACTGTGCACTCAACGAACACGTTGTTGTAAACGTATAGTAAATTCTACAATGAGTGATTTAAGGATGCAAAACCTAGCAATATATTCCACAGAACAAGATATTACAAATAAAATAATGAACTTTGAGGACATCAATTTGAGTTTCAGTGACTAGAAGGCAAGAGGATTGGTCATTAAATTTAGAAGAAGAAATTAAGACTTTAAAAAAACTCAAATTACTGCTGAAGTTCGTGATTTATTCTGTTAAAACGTGGTAAGAAATTCATGATTTAGTAGGTTATCTGTGATAGGTGTCCCTGACTGTAAGGCAAAAAGTATTGACCATTAAATTTATAAGCAGAAATAAAGGGATTAATATAACTCAAATACCTGCTGAAGTTCGTGATTCAAATTGTTAAACGTCGTAAGAAAGTCATGATCTGGTAGGTTATCTGTGATTGGTGTCAGTGACTGGAAGGCAAAAGGATTTACCATTAAATTTATAAGCAGAAATTAAGGCATTAATATAAATTTCTGCTGAAGCTCGTGATTCAAATAGTTAAACGTCGTAAGAAAGTCATGATCTGGTAGGTTATCTGTGATAGGTGTCAGTGACTGGAAGGCAAAAGGATTTACAATTAAATTTATAAGCAGAAGTAAAGGCATTAATATAACTCAAATACCTGCTGAAGTTCGTGATTCAAACAGTTAAACGTCGTAAGAATGTCACAAACTAATAGGTTATCTGTAATAGGTATCAATGACTGGAAAGGCAAAGGGATTTGTCATTAAATTTAGAAGAAGAAATTAAGGTATTAATAGAAATTAAATTCATGCTGAAGTTCGTAATCCAAACTGTTAAATGTCGGAAGAAAGTCATGATTTGTGACAATAGTCTGGGGAGATCCCTAAAGTAAAGGGGTAATGCAAGAAGATAAATGTGATGACTTTGATAAAGAAATTTATACCTTAGCAATGAGAATTGTTCCCCAATGTCAGTTGAAACTCCACACAAGACGTGTTACCATTTTCCTCCGCCAAATCTACCAAAAAGTTTGTCAAACAATAGATTAACCTATCAAGATTGATCGGGTAACGCCCCGGATCTCAATCCAATTGAGAATACTTTCCTTAGATACTTTCCTAGATAATTGGGATTACTTTCCTTAGATATTTCTCTTTTCAGTAGCCCCGAAGATTTACTGAAAAGAGAAGTATTTGAAGAGAGAGTTACTAACAAAGATTATTTTTATCGAAGAAATAAATTTCAACGGGAATCATAATACTAAACTTAAGAAAATTTGTTTTAACTCTTTAAAAGGTGGTTTCAAAACCACATTCTAAAAGATTTCTTTTTCTTTTTTAAAGTTATAAACAATTTTTTCGACTTCGGAGTCTGTACTTTATAGGAGTTCCATGATAATTTCTTCATACCTTTCTTCTTGTACCTTTAGCACGCCGACAATTATATCTTTACACCATTTTCCATACACGTCTTACACCAAACTGAACCTAAACGACAATGATAAGCAGTCTGAAAAACAAAATAAAACTAAAACTATTTCGTTAAACACACTGCAGCAAGTTACATCTAACATGAACCAACATGTTGCAGATATCGTTACGCAACAGCGAGTAACAACATTAACAAAATCTTGTCAAATTGCATACATTAACTACGGTTCAAGTTTAGTCACTCACGAAAAACAAATGTTTTTTTAAATGTTATACAGAACAATCGCACATTTAAGAACGTATTTATATAATACGAATATTAACTCCTAAACACATCAATGTACAATAAAATAATTATATTTAATATAATTATTAAAAATAAATAAAGAATAAAAAGTGGGAAATAAATAAAACTTTTAATAAAATATAATAATATATAAACACAAAAACCATCTATATATTTCCTCAAAATTATTCAACAATTTTCGATGTTTTTAGCCTTTGAATTCTCAGCTGATTGTCGGATTACGCGTAACTTACCTTTCTCTTTGAAATATAACTGCTTAAAATTGCTTTGCAGGAAAAAACCAGGAGTTTTCTTCTTTATGATTCCAAGTTAAAATACCTACCCAAACAACACTTATAAATTAGTTATCTGTTTTTTCATTACATTACTTTAATGATAATTATTTTATATTCTTATAATATACGCTAATCTACGCTGTAACCGTAGAGTAGTACCCTATCCATTTGGATATCGTTCTGCAAAGAGAATGTATAAGTAAGATATGGTATCGTAGTGTAATTATACAATGACGCCTTTCAAGTAGACAGAAAATGGTGGGAGAAAAGTAAAACTATGTATTTAGACTATTTAGAGAAATCTGAAGAATAAAAATTTAAAATTAAGTTTCTGTCTGGATTACTTCACGAACAAATACATTTCCTACATAGTGAATGGATGCCCAGTCAATCAACAAAATAATATCCAAATGCTTTGAAAACAAAATTCATTGAATACATTAAAAATTAAGAAAATATTTCAAATAATATTATTTAGAATAAAAAATTTCATGCATCATTCATAAGGATCTAAATTATAAAATTTAGTTTTGTTACATGAAACAATATATTTTTAGAAAAACACATTCAAGAGATAAAATAAAAATCCACTTACTTCTAAATTAATTTATGAAATTCGTTAACTAAAAACTAATTTTTTTATATCAAACAGAATCAAATTGTATTTTCATTCTGCGAATTTTAATTATATTAACGCTAGAAATATATTTTATTTTAGAGCACGAGAAAGATCAATTTTAAAAATTTTCATTTCCTTAACAGAATTGAAATTTTTTTTAACGTCAAAATGGCAGATACCTTAAAGTTTTAGTTTACAGAAAAAAGCAGGTATTTCACTTCATTTTGATATAAAAAATTTACTTTATAATATAAAAATTTCAAAAATCCTCTTACAGGAAAATAAATTTAGTTTTTTTTTCATTTCACGCATATGTTTTTCGTTGTTTTAAAAAAACAGACTACTTAAAAAGACAAAACTAAGTTTTTAAGTTAGAGCATTATTAAAGAACTTGTAAAAGTTCGTCCTGAAGCAGAACAGAGCATTTTATTTTATTATGGATAGAAAATGTTATTATATTGAATATTTTAATCTTGAAAGGCATTGTACCCCATAATTACCATGATTTAGTTAGTTAAATGGCAGTTATACGTTTTGTTGTTGTTGTTTCTCATGCCATTTGGACAAACCAAGCATGATTGAGCCTGCAGACTCTCGTATTAACCCCTTCCCTGTTTTGCCCGTACGCCGTACGGGCACAGTTTTCGGGCCTTTACTGATTTGCCCGTACGCCGTACGGGCAATATGATTTCTATTTCGCTTGCACTGTTTCGGCCGTATTTTTTTCAATTTGAGTAAGATATTATTCGTATAGATGTCCAGTAAATGATAGTTTTCAGTTTATTGTATTTTCTACTATGATTTGTTCAAAAGCGCTGGTTTTTTCGCATGCTTTGTATCAGAAGACAAATTGTTATCTTTCAGTGTATAGCTTTCTGGTTATATTTTACTAACCGCCTCATAATTTTATTGATGTAAGAGTTGAATAATATATTTTTACTTTAAAATAATGGATAATTCAGAGCGTATGGAGCTAATTTCTTGTGATTCGAACTGTGACTCGGAATCAGAAACTGAATTATCTGTAAATGATAGTAGCGAAAGTTTACTAGATGACCTGGATAGTAGTGACTCTGATAGTAGTACATATGGAATCGGTCAAGCAAGACAATTTTTTAAAATTAATTGTGATAATCCTTCGGATCCGCCTCCTAGATTTGCTTTCACTGGAATTCCAAAAATTAACTTGGATATCGATGAGACTAAAGGTAAACTTCAGTTCTATGATGCTTTCATACAAAGAAAAAAAGTTGTAATAAGTGTTTAAAAATATTAGAAATGTTAATTTTAATAACATATCTTTACTTAAAAACGTAAAATGAGCAAAAAAATGCAATAAAATAATGTGACATTTTTTGATCGAATTCTGGAAAAAAATGAAACTGTCAAGGGGTGCACCTTTAGTTTTAATGAGCACCATTAAGGTAAAAAAACGACTTCGCTCAAGTAGGTTGAAGCAACGGCCAAGCAGAAGACCCCATATTGGCCTGCCACCCCCAGAGGTATTGATTGAGACCTTGGAGGATATTATGACCAGGAACATATTTTATGTACCATCACAGTCACCTTTAACGCACACGGCGGTTGTCAGGCCAGCTTCAGCACCGAACCCGCAACTTTCCAGTTATGAGATCGCTGTCTTTGCCAACTGAGCTACCACGGCTCAAATCAAGTAAAGTAAAAAAATTCAAATAATCAAATAAAAAATTGAAGACAAGGAAATTTATGATATCGTTATTATGTAATTTCTATAACTCGTGATATATTTTTTGACTATATCTCATTAAGTTACAGGAATATTTTTCCTAGGAGTTTTAAATAAATTATACCATACATACATATGTAATTATGAATGTATGTAATGGATGTTTTTTACTCACTAAAAATTTATCCATACTGGATGTTATCTATAGTGGATGAAGTGCAGTCCTTACGTTATGAAAAAACCCAGCAAAACTCGAAGATAAGGATGTTGAGTTTATTCAGACAACCACTGTCGAGCTCTAAAGCCCCAACAATTTATATTTTACTTGCCCCACTCACGTTTAACGAATATGGTGGATCTTATGACGACTCGGGTACGAACCCGCAACCTTTCAGTTACGAGATAGTTGCCTTTGCCGTCTTAGCTACCGTGGCGCTTCATACGTTTTGTAACTTTAATAACTAATCTGGCAATTTGCATAAACGCTATGTGACAATTGTGTAATAACTACCCAATTCCGGGAAGGCCACGTTGTAATAACACCCTGTTCTGATGCGTTACGCTTGCTTGGGACCTGCCCGACTACTTTACTGGAGCAGGTATGTTCGTAGATCGCCACTGGGATGCATGGAATTAAAATAATTCCTCCAAAAGCTTAGACGGACAACACAAATTTTATTTACAAGATTTATGAAACATTAGAGTAAAACAAAATGTCATATTTAGAACTTCAGAGCCTGCATGAATCAGAAAAGAGTAACCGAGCATTTTTTAAGTCCAAACATAAAACCGTCGACGTGTTCTCTCACATCGAACCGAGAACATAATGTCATATATAGAACCTCGGAGCCTGCATCAATCAGAAAGGATTAACCGAGCATTTTTTAAGACCAAACATAAAACCGTCGAAGTGTTCTCTCACATCGAACCGACAACATAATGTTATATATAGAACCTCTGAGCCTGCATCAATCAGAAAGGATTAACTGAGCATTTTTTAAATCCAAACATAAAACCGCCGTCGTGTTCTCTCACATCGAACCGAGAACAAAATGTCTAAGTCGCAGGCCCGAATAAAGTTCTCGCATTTTTTTCCTTTCTTAGTCAGCATTCTCGAAACTTGATCCCTGTCGAAAAGAGAAGTCATTATAGATGTACTGCCGGCCTGCAAAAACACAATTTGCCGAGCTTCTTTTTTCCCCTAAGGAAGTCGGGTGGAAAAGGGTCAATGGGGTACTTTATATAAGAAGGCTGAACACTGGTGCGGTCCAAATTCCTTACAAACTTCTTTCCTCTGCAGACATAAAATTCCTCTAAATGTATAGAGAAATCCCGATCATTAACAACAACACTTCATATGAACTGAAATTATCATAATATTTTTTTTTACTATCCGGGAAACTAATTTCCCTTTTACAGAAACAAACATTTAATAGGTTTATCATTTCTTAATTAATGCAAGAACTTTACTTTAACCCGAAGACATAAAATGTTATAAATGTATAGAGAATATATACTATATATTCTCTACACATCTCTATTCTCTCTATTCTCTATATATTCTCTATACATTCTCTATATATCTAAATGTATAGAGAAATCCCGATCATTGGCAAAAACACTTCATATGAACTGAAATTATCATAATAATTTTTTTACTATCCGGGAAACTAATTTCCCTTTTACAGAAATAAACATTTAATAGGTTTATCATTTCTTAATCAATGCTAGAACTTTATTTTAACCCGAAGACATAAAATGTTATAAATGTATAGAGAATATAGTATATATTCTCTATACATTTATAGAGATGTATAGAGAATATATACTATATATTCTCTATATACATCTCTATTTTCTATATATTCTCTATACATTCTCTATATATCTAAATGTATAGAGAAATTCCAATCATTGACAAAAACACTTCATATGAACTGAAATTATCATAATAATTTTTTTACTATCCGGGAAACTAACTTCCCTTTTACAGAAATAAACATTTAATAGGTTTACCATTTCTTAATCAATGATAGAACTTTATTTTAACCCGAAGACATAAAATGTTATAAATATATAGGGAATATATAGTATATATTCTCTATACATTTATAGAGATGTATAGAGTATGTATACTATATATTCTCTATACATCTCTATTCTCTATATTCTCTATATATTCTCTATACATTCTCTATACATCTAAATGTATAGAGAAATCCCGATCACTGACAAAAACACTTCATATGAACTGAAATTATCATAATATTTTTTTTACTATCCGGGAAGCTAATTTCCCTTTTACAGAAATAAACATTTAATAGGTTTATCATTTCTTAATTAATGCAAAAACTTTATTTTAACCTGAAGACAAAAAATGTTATAAATGTATAGAGAATATATAGTATATATTCTCTATACATTTAAAGAGACGTATAGAGAATATATACTATATATTCTCTATACATTTCTATTCTCTATATTCTCTATACAATCTCTATACATCTGAATGTATAGAGAAATCCCGATCATTGACAACAACATTTCATATGAACTGAAATTATCATAATATTTTTTTTACTGTCCGGGAAACTAATTTCCCTTTTACAGAAATAAACATTTAATAGGTTTATCATTTATTTTTAACCCGTCATTTTTAATACTTCATTAATAATTAATCTTGACGGAATATTTTAATATGTCGAAAACAGATGATTATCCCCACATATTTTTTTAACATAGAAAAACTTTTGCTATTCCTACGTGACTTTTTACAGTTTTGTCTGAGAAGGAATAAAGTTAGGGAAAAAAGTGCTCCCTTTAGAATTCCCTTTTGGTTAGAAACGTGTTAGAATTACTTTTTGAAATGAAGCACTGAGTAAATAACTTGATTTGTACGAGAGTAAATAGCTATAACCAAGAGAGTTTCTATTGCTGATTACCCAGAGTAGTTTTTTTTTATTTCAGGGTAAAATGACAAGTTTTAAAAGTAATTACTTTCACTGATATGAAGGGTTATATAAATATTCTATTTATTTGTTCTGGTAGAGTATTTGTAAAATAAGTCTTATGAGTTATTTCAGTGTGAAGGATCATCTAAAGTATTTATAGAGTAAAAACGGAAATAATTTTAATACACGTTAGGATACTTCTCGAACTTATCAAATGGGAATATCATGAGCTATTTAAATGTTTTGAATTAATACAGGACTCGCTGTATGAGAAAAATAGATCTTGGGAGTTATTTCAGTGTGAAGGATCATCTAGAGTATTTATAGAGTAAAAACGGAAATAATTTTAATACACGTTAGGATACTTCTCTAACTTATCAAGGGGGAATATCATGAGCTGTTTAAATGTTTTGAATTAATACGGTACTCGCTGTATAAGAAAAATAGGTCTTGGGAGTTATTTCAGTGTGAAGGATCATCTAAAGTATTTATAGAGTAAAAAAAGGAAATAATTTTAATACACATTAGGGTACTTCTCGAACTTATCAAATGGGAATATCATGAGCTATTTAAATGTTTTGAATTAATACAGGACTAGCTGTATGAGAAAAATAGGTCTTGGGAGTTATTTCAGCGTGAAGGATCATCTAAAGTATTTATAGAGTAAAATTGGAACTAATTTTAATACATGTTAGGATACTTCTGTCGCTTATAAACTGGAAATATCATGAGATATTTAAATGTTTTGAATTAATACGGTACTCGCTGTATAAGAAAAATAGGTCTTGGGAGTTATTTCAGTGTGAAGGATCATCTAAAGTATTTATAGAGTAAAAAAAGGAAATAATTTTAATACACATTAGGGTACTTCTCGAACTTATCAAGGGGGAATATCATGAGCTATTTAAATTTTGAATTTTTGGAGTTATGGTCTTACTTTTTTAACAGAGTAATGAGTAAAAGATAATTTTAATACTTAGGATAATACTCAGTTATGATAATGAGCTATTTAAATGTTTATTAATACAGGACTCACTGTAGAAAAAATAGTTATTGGGAGTTATTTCAGTGTGAAGGATCATCTAGAGTATTTATAGAGTAAAAACGGAAATAATTTTAATACACATTAGGGTACTTCTCGAACTTATCAAGGGGGAATATCATGAGCTATTTAAATGTTTTGAATTAATACAGGACTCGCTGTATGAGAAAAATAGATCTTGGGAGTTATTTCAGTGTGAAGGATCATCTAAAGTATTTATAGAGTAAAAACGGAAGTAATTTTAATACACGTTAGGATACTTCTCAAACTTATCAAGTGGGAATATCATGAGCTATTTAAATGTTTTGAATTAATACAGGACTCTGTATGAGAAAAAATAGGTCTTGGAGTTATTTCAGTGTGAAGGATCATCTAAAGTATTTATAGAGTAAAAACGGAAGTAATTTTAATACACGTTAGGATACTTCTCAAACTTATCAAGTGGGAATATCATGAGCTATTTAAATGTTTTGAATTAATTCAGAACTCGCTGTATGAGATTTCAGACTTCAAATATTCTAATCATGATACTTTATTATGTAATAAACTTCATATTCATTAAAAAGAAATAATGATGAACGTTATTCCATACCTGCATTTTACTGGTATTAACACTTATGCCAGACACGTACTAGTACGTTTTCTAGCAATTGATACTTGAGAGTGGGTCACGTACTAGTACTTTAGGTAACAACATGGTTTTTTGTGTATACAAAAATATCGGTATATACAGGACAACGAAGCTGAATGTTCTTGTCGACTACATAGATTCTGGAAAAATTTAGACAAATAAAAACTAGTTTTTACATCAGTCGATGAGGAACCACGGTAACTGTGATCAATCCCACAATGTTTATGGATGTCATATTTTCACAACGTTCGATTCTAATCCACTTAATAACGAAAGAAGAAATATCGATGCCCGTAATCCGTACGATAACTAGTAGAGATGAATTTTGGGTAGCACTTTAGTACGTGCAAATCGCTTAAATGGTTAAAGTCTAGAGATGTCGACTGTAAAAGAATTCCAGAAATTATAAAGTTATTATTGGAGGTATTCAAATATACTGGAAAATCTGAATTTTTTTTACTACTCATAATCGTAAGAAATGAAAATAAAAGACTCGATATGTAACAAATCGTGCATTTTTTTTTTCAAAATAAAGATTAAACTGACGAAGCTCTCTGAGAGCTTTCGGAATTCTTTTGAACTAATAGAGTGAGGGATTTTTGACATGAATGAATATACGAACAATGAAGAAAACATCTGTCTTTAAAAATGAATCGCAATATACTTCAAACTTGCTTTACAAATCGTAAATTTACAGAATAACTTTTTTTTCCTTCCGATCTTTTGGAGGGCTTCCCGCGACTTTTTGATTTAATCGCGAATTTCCTCTTCGGTCATTCTGCTTCAAATGCATTCTAATTACGGATCATTCAGGCTGAAAGAGGAAATCAGGCCCCGAAATCAAGAATCTTGTAATTTCAAGAGGGATTTTTCATAACTAGGTTTCTGATAAACGAACCAGGAAGTGAAGTTCATGTATGTATGCACGCAAAACATAAAATTACTCGTTACTTCAACTTTTTTGAATTATTTAATTCCATTTGAAAGAATAGAAAGCATTTCCTTTTAAAATGCAAGATAGTTATTTATGTTAATATCAAGAATGCATGTAACAAAATTTCCTGGTTGACTCTCCTACACATGTATGCATATATAAATATTTATACATACATATACATATATAGATATTTATACTTACATACATGTATATACACATTTATGCATACAAAGATATTTATACATACATGTACATTTCCCCAGGTATATACATACATATATATTTATATATACATGTGCATAGACATATATGCATACATAGATATTTATACATACATGTACACATCCCCACGTATACACATACATATATAGTTATACACACATGTATATAAACATAGATATACATACATACATACATATACATATATACATACATACACATATATATATATATTTATACATACATACATGTATATAACACATAAATACATATAGATATTTATACATACATGTACATTTCCACATATACATACATATATATTATATATAATTATACACATATATGCATACATAGATATTTATACATACATGTACATATCCCCATACATATACATATATAATACACACATGTATATAAACACAGATATTTATACATACATGTACATATACATTACACATACATATAAATATACACACATGTATATAAACATAGATATTTATACATACATACATACATTACATACACATATATGCATACATATATATTTTAAAACATACATATACACACATATATATACATATAGTTTATACATACATACATACACATATATGCATATATATATTTATACATACATACATGTACATAACACATAAATACATACAGATATTTATACATACATGTACATTTTACTTAATAACATACATAAATATTTATATATACATGTGTATACACATATATGCATACATAGATATTATACATACATGTACATATATATACACATACATATATATTATACACAGATGTATATAAACATAATATTATATACATGTATTTTTAAACACATACATATATAGTTATACACACATGTATATAAACATAGATATTTATACATACATACATGTGCATACACATATGCATACATAAATATTTATACATACATATATACAACATACAACATAAATATATGCAGGTATATATTTATACATACATACATGTACATACACATAAATACATACAAAGATATTTATACATATGTATATAAATATATACATACATAGATATTTTTATACATATCATAGATATTATCATGACATATACATGTACATGTAATATAGTATTTTATGCATACATAATAATAAATTTATGCATTAAATATTTCTACACATATACATATAAATATTCATTCATACATATAAAAGAATTGTACATGATGATATATATTATACATACTTACTCATTTAAAAGCAAAGACATGGTTATTTGTAGCATAAATAAAATCTTATCCTGGGTATTTTTTACATTAGGTAATAAGGAAGGGGTTGGAAAATGAGAAATTTTAGCACTCAACTACACTTTAAGCTGTCGCAGTTAAATGACACTGGAAACTGATTGATCGTCAAAAAAGAAGTGAGAGCTTTTTTTAGACTCTCTAAAACAATTTTGAAAAAAAAAAATTGGAGTAATGAATATTTAATGTTACCCACTTTAGTGATCCCAGTTACTTTCCAGTTTTATTAGATATGAAATATAATTTTCACTAAATTTCAGTTCTCTAAATTGCAAAAGACAAAGTACTCTGAAAAAAAAAAACAAATGAATAGTTATAATAAAATAATATTTTAGTAAAATTTTTAACTGTGTTAAGAATTTTAAATATTTAAAAAATAGAAAAGTATTTACAACAAATTAATATTCTTCTGCAATGTTAAAAATTTATATGCAATTCTTAGAATGTTGCAATGGTATATGTGGAACATTTAGTTATGTGATATTTTTGATTTCGGTCTGCTGTTTAATTAACAATAAATTTAAAGTTAACGGACATAAACGTTGCTGATTGCAACCCTATGGAAGTACAGTAAAACATAAAACACCGACGTATTTCTTTGCAATTAGCACAATCTTTTTTAAACTGCTTTTGTAAGGTTCTTGATTATTTTAGCTTAAAATTAATATTTATGTTACTTAGAACTTGTTACTTAGATGGCAGGGATTTCGGAACCGGAGTTAGCAGGTTCGAATCACGCTTTTGGCATGGATATTCGTAGCCGTTATGATTTGGCTGTAAGCACTAGGGCCCTGTTTCTTTATCCCTCGAGTAGCAAAACAAGTGGTCGTAGTGATTCAAATCAAACCAAAAAGAAATAGACGTTATGACTGGATAAAGAAAGGAATGAATTTCAAATAACTTCCCCGCTATTAAAAATTTATTAATTATGCTTGATAAAAGAATTAAATGTCTTTTATAATGATGCAGAATAGTTAACTTAAAAAAAGTTTTCAAGTTTTAGAGATATAAATTCTTTTTTTACTTTTCATTTAAAAATAGAACAGTGAAGATTAAAAAAAATAAAAGAAGAAAAAAGCAGAGAACTAATGTACTCGAAAAACGATATTTATTGTTCCTTTCCTTTCGAAATATTCAGTATTGTTCTTTTCAGAATCGAAAACCTTGTTTGGAAAAAATATATAAATATTTTGCTTTGGTCTGTGTAATATAAAATAAAGGCTATCGACTACCGAACTTTTTTATTTTTCGGAAAAAAGTAAAGACTGGCTGTGACGTTTATGAAAAAAATGCTTACGTCATAGGTTGCCATGGGAACGGAAGATTCCGTTACAGTGACCTTGAATAAGAACCAAAGAAGGGAAAAATCAAAACTTTTGAAAAGTGCACAAATGCTTGTAACATAGGGGATTTTTAAAAAAAGTTTTATTGATGGGCGTTGAATTTTGTTGACTGTAAAATTAACTAAACTGTAGTTGCATGAGTGGGCATGGGTTATGTTTTAAAATTGAGGCTTATAAAAGAATTAGGCTTAAGTCTATTAGTAGTAAGTCTTTATGCTATAGGTTTAGGGTGTTATCAGTTATTTTTGTTTAAATTATTATTTGCGCTACAGACACGAAAAAAATTATATACTTCTTAACAAAACTTGAAACTTTTTACGGAATATTTTTTACTAAGTTACAATGTTTCAGAAAAACTTATATAGTTTTAATAATAAAAAATCTATTCTTCCATAAACGGAAAAACGGATTTTCTTTTGGAAAATTCTATGCAATTGTTGAAACCTACCCTTATGAATACTATAAGCGTTTTCAGTACAATTTCACAGCAGAAATATTTAAACCATTAAAATAACTTTTAATAGTAAGTACTGATGAAAGTGTGTAAGGAAATAAAAAAATCTAAGAACAAAATTAAGTTTCACGAAGATGTGGGTATTATTATTGAAATATACCGTATTGCTGGAAAACCCCTTTCATA
Organism: Pardosa pseudoannulata; assembly: GCA_032207245.1. Taxonomy (NCBI): domain Eukaryota; kingdom Metazoa; phylum Arthropoda; class Arachnida; order Araneae; family Lycosidae; genus Pardosa; species Pardosa pseudoannulata. Next base: position 40,363,165 of record CM063511.1, on the reverse strand, counting down.
TTTTAGGGTTTGCTTCGTAAATATATAATATGTGACTTATGGTGTAGAGTCACTCCACACCTGTAAGGTATAATGGTAATTTTTACAATGACATTCTACAATGTTATTCACAAACCCCGTTTAGAAATTTAAGGTTTTATCCAAAAAGAAGGAAAATGTGGCATATGTGTAAGTCCGCCACACCTGGTAGAGAAAAAGCAAAGTTATTATAAGAAATGCTCATGCCTTAGAAATAGAAGTTAGTAGCTAGGTATTATGGAATTAAAGAAAGGACAGTTTCAGGTCCGAGTTATATAAAATTGTGGTCAATACTTCAAAAGAAAACCGGCTCATAAAACTTACGCAAAACCGCGAGCTTTAGAAAAACAACTTCTCGATTTGAACGGAATTTAAGCCAGGTGTAATAGGTACAAAGATACCGCACTTATAGTAAATAGATTTAAGAATGAGAAAGTATTTTCGGAAAATCATAAAAGAAGCCGCGTCTGCGAATAACTCCCTATACCCCTTCAATACATAAAAGAAGGGACAGTATACAAAAGATGTTGAGAAAAGGGACCAGGAAAAAAAGGGGGGAAAAGATAATATGAGCACGTTTTCAAGATGGGCATGTTTTCGAGAAGGGAGTTTAGAAGAAATAAAAATATAAAAATGCAAATAAATAAATAAATAAATACGAGCATGGGGTACTAATCCAATGAAACATCAGAATTTGAGAACTGACCACCTGAATTTTCAAGAGTGGATAATTTCCCAAATGGGACGGAACTAAGGAGGGGCTAAACAAAAGGGTAAAGGATATATATAGGAGGAAAAAGAGGCGAAAGAGGAATAGAAAGAGAGATAATGATATATAGAAAAAAGAGATTTCTCTTTTAATTTTTCGCAGTAAAATTTTCTGCGGTCTTTTATTATTGAGTTTGTTAGTGAGTGAGATTTTTTTTTGACCTAGTCAAGATGTTTCTTCCTCTGTAGTGGGGTAAGTTATGTTTTTACTATTTTTTAAAGCAGTGTTAATTGAAGTAATATTTTGTGTACATATGTAAATTGTAAATAAATTCTTTTTTTTTTAATCTAAATTTTTGATGTGTGAATGAAATTAGTCTGAGTCGATACTAGGTTTGAACCTGGGTAACATTATGGGTTTAAAGTCAATTAAAGTAAAATAAATTATTAAGAATTAAATGAGTAAAATTAGTATTTCAAGTAAAGGGGATCGGCTCATCAGCGGTTCAGCAGTATGAACTTTTCATTAAAAGTGAGTAAGGCCGAAGATGAAAACACACAAAGAAAAAATACAGTAATTAATTTGAAACATATATTAAACACACTAAATACAAATGGTGTACAAATGAATATAATACGAATATTACAACAGATGGTCGAAGTCCACTCCATCAGACGCCAAACATGCTTGACACAGAGCATTGATTACCAGATGCATTCGAACCCACTTGCAGTTTCTTTGATTGTAGCAGCTGCTTAGACGAGTCTTGCTACAAGAGTCTTGTCAGACAGCCCAGTATCGTATGCATAACAAATTTAATGACTCCACAGAGAGAGAAATCAAAGCTCGATAAATCCAGTGACCGGAGATCCACGCCTAACATATCAATGCGGTACTGACTTGCCGAAATACGAATAGCCAGTACGAAGTACTTGAGGTTAAACCCGAATGATGCGATTTTGTCCACCAGAAAAATGTTACAGGAATCACAGTCTGCGTAATCACCACCTTCTAGATGTCCACCTTAATTTGCAGCAAGGGTGTTGTTCATAACTACATGTTTAAACTATACATAAATCTAAACCTTCAAACCAAACCGGGGAAGGTTAAACCCCGAATAATTTCGCAATAATCTGTAAGAAAACCTTCCTACACGTCTGTTTGATCAACACCATCTAGATGAACATCTGCTACTGTTCTAACTGTTAATACACATATATGTATATATAAAATATACATATATATGTACATATATACACACACATATATACATATATATACATATATATATACATATATATATACATTTATATACATATACATATTTATATATATATATATATATACACACATCTATATGTATACAAATATATATACACAAACACGCACGCACACACACACACATACACGCACATGCCCCTGAGACTAATAGACTTAACTCAGATAGTCTAGATTGATATATAGATAGATATTATTGCATTTTCTCAAATAATATACATGGCTTGAAGCCGAAATGACTCCAACGGGTGTTCTAGTGTTAACTAGCAGCTTCCAGTAACTGAAGTATTTCATGAGGTTTCTTGAATTTTATTTATTATCACCTTCTAATTTTTTCCTACATAACCTAGAGCAACAATTCTTATTTTATTTTACTGAAGCTTCTCAGTCATAAGCTTACGGAACCCAATCTGAGAACTCAAGAGGTAAAGATATAGTCGTATCTCGACAATTTTTAAGACATTACGATACTGCCATAGTTGTGAGAAAAGGGTAGTTGTCACTTTTACGTATCTTCATGAGTTCCGAAATATTGTGATAATTTTTAGTTACATTTCTGGATTATTGTTTTCATTTGAGAACCATGTATCTAGTATGAGTTTAAATATATTAAAATTTATTATTTTCCCTTTTTGACTTTCATATCATATAATCTAAAAATAATTTCCTTCCCCATTATTAAATTGTAATAAACCACAGAACTAATGTTTTCTCCGATTTTCATACAATAAGGGTACAAAAAAGCTGAAAATGTATTTCAGGGTGCTCTCTTGTTATTTTAGCGATATGTTTTGTCGTCAATAGTGTTAACATGCCATTTGAGATAGTGGCGATAAAGATCCATAAGAGCAATAAAAATACAATAAAATGTTTAAGGTTTAAGTATTCTTTATGTATTCGTATTCTTACTCCGATTTTCATACAATAAGGGAACAAAAAAAGGTTAAAATGTAGTTCAGGGTGCTCTCTTGTTATTTGAGCGATATGTTTTATCGTCAATAGTGTCAACATGCAGTTTGAGATAGCGGCGATAAAAATCCACAAGAGCAATAAAAATACAATAAGATGTTTAAGGTTTACGTATAAAAAATAATGACAAACATACTACTCCTAAAATTAATACACAGATTTACCAAATTTTTAAATTTATGCATGGAGAACAATATTTACAATTTTCTAATATACTGAAAACACACCGAAAACATGGGTACTTACTTTATAAAACCAATGAAAATGAATTAATAAAAAGCATAAACTGTAAGTATTAAAATATTTAAAACAGTATATAGAAATTTTATACATAATTGCAGTCGAAAAGTCCTTAAATTATCATACCTTGAGAAAATTCACATACTTTCCATACTATATAGTACACGTCGGAAAAGTCCTTAGGTTTCCTATTAGAGAAAACTCACTTGCCATACTATATAGTACACGTCGGAAAAGTCCTTAAGTTGCCATACTAGAGAAAACTCACATAGTTACTATACTATACAGTACACGTTGGAAAAGTCCTTAAGTTTCCATACTAGAGAAAACTCACTTACTTGCCATACTATACAGTACACGTAGGAAAAGTCCCTTAGTTTCCATACTAGAGAAAACTCACATA
>CM063511.1:40334548-40342048 GCA_032207245.1 Pardosa pseudoannulata | reverse complement strand
TTATATATTATATTTGAAATATTATAATTTTATATTATTTAACTATATATATATATATTTTATATATATTTTAACAAATATTTATATATTTATACTTTATTATTAATATATATTATTATAATAATTATTTTTTAAATTTTATATGAAATAAAATTTTTATTTTAAAATAATGATATTTAATTATTATATTTTTTTTATTATATATATATAAATAAATATTTATATATATATATATATATATAAAATATATATATATATAAAATTTATATATATATATATATATATAATATATATATATTATAATTTTTTATATATATATAATATAAAATATATATATATATATATATATATATAATATATATATATATTAAATAAAATATACTATATAAATATTATAAAAAATAATTATTTTATATATATATCATATTATAAAATATATATACTTTTTATATATATATATATAGATATATATATATAAATAATATATAACAATAAATTTATAATGTATATGTTTAATATTTATATATAAAATTATATATATATATATATTATATATATATCTATAAATTAATATTATATATACAAAATATATATATTTAAAAAATATATTTATTATATATATATATCTATTTAGAATTTAATTAAAAAACAAAATTATAAAAGAGTGTAAGAATTATCTATTTTAAATATAAAGGATTTGATTTATCTCGATGTCCTCAACTGGGAGTTCTCAATAATCAATCACCGCAAAGCTAATTTATTTTTGCCTTCGAAAAGGAACATTATTGAATTCCGAAAGACCTGAAAAGAGATCGAGGGATTTAGAGGCAAGTTTTGGAAAACGCATTACGTCAGCTATTTAATAAAAGAAATTTTTCGGTTGGAGTGATGAAATGAACTGCTCCGGAATTATATGAAAAGGGAGTCATTTATTTGATTCTTCCTCTCCGGGAACTGTCGCTGTGCAGACATGGAAGTGGCAAAATTTGAGCTTTGAAGCACCATTGATAAGCAATAAAGTTTATCATAATGAGCTTTGATGAAATGGATTCATTTTGATGAAATAAGGAAATTTATGATTGAAAGCAGATTCAGTATAATGACAGTTGAAAGTTTAAGGTCATAATTGTATCGAATAAATAGATATTAGTTACATAAAAATGTTATAGAGGACGACAGAGAGTAAAACAGTATAAAAGGAATTAAATTACTACTGAGTTCTTTATTAGATATATTTAAAAATGCTTTGATTGTTATGCTTTCTTTGACAATTTATTATATTTATCAAAAGTACAGGCAGTCTACAAACAGTCTACGAATTTTTCTGTAGTGTTAATTTAGCACTATTTGACGAAAATATAGATTAGGTACATATATGGTAATTTTAAATTGAATCATCGATTATTTATTGTTGCAATGATAATTTTATCTGATATTAACAACAAATTCTAGATACCTCCAGGGTAATCTTCCAAGGCATCTCATTTAATCATTTCTTATTTTTAATTACATAAATGTCGTCTGCATTATTTTCATGCATTTTATCTGACTTAGATATGACGTATATAATTTTCTTTTATATTTTCTTAAATAATAGATTAAGTACATATGTGGTAATTTGAAATTGAATCATCGATTATTTTTTGTTACAATCAAAAATTTTTACACCTGGAGGTATGTAGAATTTGTAGTTAATACCGGATAAAATTTTCATTGCAACAATAAATAATCGATGATTCTATTTAAAATTATCACATGTGTACCTAATCTATTATTTAAGCCAAATATAAAAGAAGATTATTTACATAATATCTAAGTTTAGCGATGAAATGCATGAAAATAATGCAGACGATATTTATATAATTTAAAATAAAAATGATTATATGTGATGGTTAAAGAAATGACGTCATAATGCTAGAAAAAAATGTTATTTTTATATTTATTATGAGAGAATTTGATAAATTTTATGTGGTACTAACTAGAAATTCTACATACCTCCATAGTGTAGTGGAAATGATATTTTCATTCCTTTACTGTCATTAATTATTGTGGCAAAAAATTGGAAGAATTTAACGATAATTTCAACGTAGCTAAGAAAACTTAATTATCTTTCTAAATGAATTCAACGTGATTCTAAACTGCATACACAATATCGGGAGACTTCCGAGGGTTATGAAGATAAACAAATTATTGAGCTTGTACCAGTTAATTCTCAGCCAAAAAACAAATAATTTATTTTATCTAATTCATAAGGTACTTTACAATTTTGGAAAATTAAAAATTCTACTGATTCCGTCACATGACGGGCTATATGCTAGTTTTATAATAAATTTACAATTTTAAGGAATTCCTTATAAAATTAAAAATTTTACTGATTCCGTCAAATGATGTGTTATATACTAATATTGAAATAACTTTGATAACATTATTTTGTAGATGTACAATCTTTGCATAGAGGATATTGAAAAAAAATTGAATTTGGATCAACAGTTAACACAGCCATGTGATACTTTTACACATGAAAATTTAAAATTTATGAAAATGAAACATATCTTTTTTTGATAGTTTTTTGTTCTCGGTATCGTGCCTCCTTGTAAGTAGTTTTTAGGAAGAATAAATGACTTATTTTTTTGAGCATTTTTTCCTGCCCAGGGGTAATGCAGTAAAACACGCGATTACGTTTTCCTTCCATTGCATTTCGGAAGCAAAACAGATGGAGAACTGGGGAGAGAAGATGACTGTAATTTTGCATCTGTATATCCTAGAGCACGATAGGGAAGCGGACGTATTTAGAAAATGAATTCCCTGAAATATTATCCGCAGGAAAAATTTTACTATTAGAAAGGAAGAAAGATTTTTGTTTGCGTGGAATGACACTATATTGGAATGTAACGATTGAAATGTTTGGTACACACTAACAGACGGTATTTATGGTTTAATAACGAACGAAGGGAGCATTTTGGCTAATCAATAAATATATATTTCACTAGCATATAGCTCGTCAGTAATATTTTTAATTTTTCAGAATTATAAAGTATCCTATGAAGCAAGTAAAAAAATGGTTTCTTCTGTATGTATATGTGTATGTATATGTGTATATATATATATATATGTATATATTTTATGTAAATATATATATGTGTGTGTATATGTATATGTATATATATATATATATGTGTGTGTATATGTATATGTATATATATATATATATATATATATATATGTATGTATATATATATGTATATAATATATATATATATATAATATATATATATATATAAATATATATATATATATTTAAATATATATATATATATATATATATATATATATATATATTATATATTATATATATATATATATATATATATATATATATTATATATATATATATATAAATATATATATATATATGTATATATATATATATAATAATATATAAATATATAAATTATATTATATATGTATATATATATATATATATATATATAAATATATATATATATATATATATATATATATATAAATTATATATATGTGTGTGTGTGTGATGTGTGTGTGTGTGATATATATATATTATATATGTGTGTGTGTGTATGTATGTGTGTTATGTATGTATGTATATATAAATATATATATATATATATATATTATAAATATATATATATCTATATATTTTTATATTATCTATTATATATATATATTATATATTTATATTATATATATATAAATATATAAATATATATAATAAATTAAAATGATATATTTAAATTCAGTATTTCTACACAGTTTGTTAAATATATTTTAATAATATATAAATTAATTTACAATTGCTTTAAAATTCGAGATTCACAGGTTGGTCAGATGGCGTTATTTACAACTTTGGCTATATTTTTTTAATGCTTAATATTGTCTATTATTTATGCTTATGTCTTATCAGTGATAAATAATAGAACGTTAGTCTCTCCTTAAGTAACATTTATTTAAGACTCTGATTGTGGTAAGAAAAGGGGTTCAGTGGCGTAAAAGGTTTTAGACCACTGCTCTGGATCGAACGTAAAATTGGTCGATCTTCTCCCTGTACAGCTGGTTTTGGGGGATGTGATCTTCTTCAATCCTGAATAATTAACCTAATATTGTAAATATTTGTACCTTTATGTAATTAATAGCATCTGATTCCTTCAATGAGCGATATATTACATTTGATGTTTGTGAGAGTGCATCTATGTTTGACATAAGTTTTGCGAAACTGATTTGCTCGCTGCATTCACACGCTGTGGGTTTAGTAACCAAGTTAATTCCGCGACTCCAGGAAGCGTGTGGTGTGGCCAGTGAAAACGATTGCACTTAAACTACACCAAGTTTTGGAGAGTTGTGATTGGTCTCCATTGGAGGATTCAGGACCATCCTTGGAGTCCCGGTTCTTCCGGGCAGAGCTGGGAAAGGACGCATTGTGCAAAGGACAGTGGAACAACGAACGCATCAGCACAGGATAATGGAAAAAGTATAGGGTTGCCTGAGTAGAAAGAAGGATGGAAAAGAATGCTGCGTTCTCTTGGACTTTGGCTATTTTTTCTTTCAGGCGTAGGACGTGGAGTGCTTCTCTAATTTTTAATTTTTTAAAAAATATTTTTTTAGCATATTTCCTTGTCTTTTGTTCAATATTTGCATGTTGTAATATAGATAAGTGCATTTTACTATAATTAAAGACGATATAAAGTAAACTTGGGTTATTAATGGCTTTGAAATAACAACAGCAATGTACATATATATATATATATATATATATATATATAATATACCACAGCAATATTCATATTTATATTTGCCTTATATCATCCTTTTTTATAAATTTAAATATAATTCTCAAGACTTTTATTAGGAAAATCAGTTTTCAATTATCAGTTTTCAATTTTTATCACAATTCAAATATAATCTCCTATTAAATAAAATAAAGCGATTTCACATAGCAGAACACATCTCACATTTATGAATATTATGGATTTCGTTTCAAACAGAAGGGCAGCTTATTGTCGTTCTATTGGCTGTTGTAAACATGAAAAGGAATTTTAAGGGCATTAAAATACTTCGTGACGTACCTAAAAAATGCTCTATAAGTCTAAATAAAGTTGTTTAAAAACGTGATTTATTTAATATACGTACTAGGAAGTCACGAGGTGTTCATATCTTTTTATATTTTTAACAGTTAAATTATATTAAATAAACCTCCCTGAAATTTTACATCGTGACGTATTGAGAAATTGCTCTTTAAGTCTAAATGAAGTTCGTTAAAAATATGATTAATTTAATATACGTACAAGGTAGTCACTGTCTATATCTTTTTTTATTTATTTTAACAGTTAAATTAAATTAAATAAGCCACCCAACAAAAATAAATGAACTAAAAATAAAATACGATAAATTAAATTAAATAAACCATACCTGAAATTTTACTTCGTGACGTAGTGAGAAATTGCTCTATAAGTCTAAATGAAGTTCGTTAAAAATGTGATTAATGTAATATACGTAATAGGAAGTCACGAGGTATCCATATCTTTTTTTATTTTTAACAGTTAAATTAAATTAAATAAACCTCCCAACCTGAAATTTTACTTCGTAGTGAGAAATTGCTCTATAAGTCTATAAGGAGTTCGTTAACAATGTGATTAATTTAATATACGTACTAGGAAGTAACGAGGTGTCCATACGTTTTTTTTTATTTTTAATAGTTAAATTAAATTAAATAAACCTCCCAACCTGAAATTTTACTCCGTGACTTAGTGAGAAATTGTTCTATAAGTCTAAATGAAGTTCGTTAACAATGTGATTAATTTAATATACGTACTAGGAAGTAACGAGGTGTCCATGTCTTTTTTATTTTTAACAATTAAATTAAATTTAAATAAACCTACCAACCTGAAATTTTACTTCGTGACGTAATGAGAAATTGTTCTATAAGTCTAAATGACGTTCGTTAAAAATGTGATTAATTTAATATACGTACTACGAAGTCACGAGGTGTCCATATCTTTTTTTTTATTTTTAACAGTTAAATTAAATTAAATAAACCTCCCAACCTGAAATTTTACTTCGTGACGTATTGAGAAATTGCTCTAAATGAAGTTCGTTAAACATGTGATTAATTTAATATACGTAATAGGAACTCACGAATTGTCCATATTTTTTTTTATTTTTAACAGTTAAATGAAATTAAATAAACCTCTCAACCTGAAATTTTACATCGTGACGTAGTGAGAAATTGCTCTATAAGTCTAAATGAAGTTCGTTAAAAATGTGATTAATTTAATATACATACTAGGAAGTCAGTGTCCATATCTTTTTTTTTTATTTTTAACAGTTAAATTAAATTCAATAAACCTCCCAACCTGAAATTTTACTTGTAGTGAGAAATTGCTCTATAAGTCTAATAAAGTTCGTTAACAATGTGATTAATTTTATATGCGTACTAGGAAGTCACTGTCCATATCTTTTTTATTTATTTTAGCAGTTAAAACAAATTATATAAACCACCCAACCTGAAATTTTACTTCGTGACGTAAAAACTCTATAAGTTATAAAGGAATCTAAAAATGTGATAATTTAATAATACTAGGAAGTCACGTGTTTTTTTTTTATTTTTAACAGTTAAAAAATTAAATACAACCTGAAATTACTCTTATAGTGAAATTCTCTATAAGTCGAAATAAAGTTCTTTAAAATGTGATTAATTTAATATGCATACTAGGAAGTACGAAGTGTCTATATCTTTTTTTTATTTTTAACATAAATTAAATAAATAAATAACCTGAAATTTTCATCTTAGTAGTGAGAAATTCTCTATAAGAAATAAAGTTCGAAAAATGTGATTAATTTATATACGCAATAATAAGTATATTATATCTTTTTTTTTTATTTTTAACAGTTAATAAATTAAATAAATATAGAAATTTTAAATACGTAAATATTTCACTTGTATTCATAAGCTTCAAAAGATTCTTAAAAAACATTTTCGCGTCAATTTCCTATTCAACAATCTATGTAGATAAATTTAATACGGATTTTTATAGGACTTTTGCTTTTATATATATAATTAGCTATTAATTCTGATATTCCATTTACAGTAAAATGACACGATCCTTTTCAATTTATAATATATATATATTTCGTATTAAATAATAAATATTATAGTTAAATTTTATATAGAAAATTTATATATTGAAAGAGGATTCTATATTAAGTATATTCTAAAGAACAATAAACGATATATGAAAGACGTATTTATATATATATATATTTGAAGAACGATTAATTTTCTTTTTTAATTTTTTTTTTAATTTAACAGGGTTTGAATAAATGGCTTTGATAATAAATTACACATGGAAAAGACTTAATAAATGTAGAATATTCATGAACTAGGCATTTTCATGTATAATCAGGTAAGAACTTCACATACTGCTTCCATTTTCATTAACTTACTCAAAAATGCTTGCTACTGATTAA
>CM063511.1:40314548-40327048 GCA_032207245.1 Pardosa pseudoannulata | reverse complement strand
TATATATATATATATATATATATATATATATATGTGTGTGTGTGTGTGTGTGTGTGTACATATTTTGGATGTATGTATTTCTATTTGTTTACACACACATTCATATAATATATGTGTGTCATGTAGCTCTCGTTTAAATTTAGGTATATACCTGTGATCAAATTTATAGTTGTATTTATTTTTGTTAGTCACAAGGACTAAATATTATTTGAGTTGCGTTGTGTAAAATATTTAAGTACTAAATTCAACCACAGGTTCAGAGAGACTACAGACTTAAAATAAGCTAATAAGCTAATTTAAGATTGACTGAAATCAGCTTAAAAGTAAAAAATAAGTAAATTTATTACAATTATATATACATTACTAATATACAAAATTTTGATTAAGTTTCATAAGATTTACTTTTTCAACATGATCAATTTAAGTGCCACATTAATTTAGATTTGACAATAACAACTTCCTATCACTTAGCTAACTATATATAGAAGAGAGAGAACCCAATCTCAATTTAAAATATATATAATAATGAGTACCTTTGTGGATCTATTTGGTGTGCCAGGAACACTGCTTGGTTGGGAACTATCCAGGATTGGGTAGGTGCGGTATCAATTTTCAATCTTCAGTCGGTCTGGTCAGGGGCATACTTCTGAGTATTTGAGGTGCTACTGTAATATTTGACCCAGAAACATTGCTGTTAACCTCGAAATGTTCCAAACATTTCTGGAGTCTCTGTCGAACTCAAGTCTGTTCTCCTTGGACTCCCGAAGTCTCACTGTCACAGTCGTCTCTTCCGAATTCTAACCTCTGACAGTCGGACTACTCTACTCGACTCGACTTCCGAACACTCCCTCCCTCTTGACTTTTCTTATTTTATGTATTTTTTATCTGTGCCCATTCTTCGTCCAATCAGGAGAGCTGTAAAACTCCAATTGGTCTCTTTTACCCCTCCTTAAAATCGTAAACGTGTAAAAACCTTATCCCTTCAAATTGGGAACTGCCCCTTAGGGACTCAAATAACTCCACAAAGGTACATTCTTATTTAGTGTCATGCACGGAGACGTAATTCTAATGTGGGACTGGAATCAGAAATCCGACCAAGGTTCCCGCCCATGACGTTGAAATAATTTTTATTAGCCCTCTTCTCCTTTACAAAAAATGTGATGAGGTCAGATTTAGATCTCAAACATTTTACATCTCGTATTAATTAATAAATTATACTACTGATCTAAATCGGCTCATCACAGTGTTTGCATTTATATATAGTAATATATACACACTACAGATAGATTTAATCAGTGCAGATATAAAAATTTGTTACACATACAAATATCTCTTTCTCTGTATATATATATACACACAAACACACTTTTATATGTATAGAGAGATAAATATATATTATGTATAGATAAAAATAGATATAAATATTTGTACACAAACAAATGCATACACGCATAGATGTATATTCATATATGTTTATATAAATATGTATGTGTTTATATATATATATATAGATATATACATATTATAGATAGATATAAATAGATATAAATATGTATTACATATGAAAATTTCTATATAGAAAGAAACATATATATATATATATAAATCTTTCTATGTGCTTATATATATGTGTGTGTTTGAGCATTTATATATAGAAGAATATATATTGTGCATAGATAAGTAGATTGGATATATATTACACACACACACTATATATATATATATATATATATATATATCTTTCTCTCTTTCTCTCTCTCTCTCTCTCTCTCTCTATATATATATATATATATATATATATATATATATATATATATATATATATATATATATATATATATATATATATATATATATATATATAAGAGGCTGGCTTTATTTGTACTAACAAGTGTCTTTTGACTTGAAGAACATTTATTACTGCGCCTTTTTTTACAAATTTGCCTGAAATATACAAATTTCTCTGCATGTATATGTGCCTGAGTATTCGTAAAAAGTCCTATATCGCTAGATTTACCGTGACGAAATTTTGAACAGTTATACAAAAAATCAATAGAAGATTTTAGGTAGGGTAAAGTTTTTGATTATGACACATATAGTACACCTGTTTTTACCTTTTTCCTACCTGCCGACCTAGAGTTCTCCATATATTTTAATGATTTTTTGAAATAAATAAATATTCTTAAATGACTTAATTCATAGTATTGTGTTTAAAATGTGTTTTTAAATTAACTACGCTTAGTGCCATTTTTTAATTTTTATCAATGATTATATGGCATATTTCTTCCGTTTTAATTTCATTTCCCCGTTTTCAAAAATACCAAATCTATTCTAATTTTAGAAGTAATAATATGATCGCTTGCATTATTAAAATTATACAACATTTTAACTAACTTAAATGCTTAGAATCTGTCTAACGCTCGATTAAAGTTTTCTTAATAAAAGTTTTTTTTAAAGTTTATGAAGAAAATTTAAATAAAATGTAATACTCGTTTTAAGAAATGAAATTGTTAAGATTAAATTTTTTTTATATGGTTTTACTAATATATAACAAAAAGTTATTTAAGTCTAAAATATAATTAATCTCTTAGTTTGGAATTATAAATACCCTGAATGAAACTTTTGTGAAAGATATTTTTAGGACTAGTTACATAAATGACAAAATGTCAAAAGATTAGACAAAAATATATTAGTAGGCGAGAAATTAAAAGTTTATGAAGTAAATTAAAGTAAAATTCGTTTTAAGGAATTAAATTGTTAAGATTTCAATTTTTTTCTATTACTGTAGTGATATATAATAAAAACTTATTTAAATTCCAAATAAATATGATCTTTTATTTTGGAATATTAAATACCCAGAACAAAAATTTTGTGAAAGAGATTTTTAGGTCTCGTTACACAAATGACAAAAAGTTTTCAAAAGATTAAACAAAAATATATTAGTAGTGAGAAATTAAAAGTTACAGAATGTGATGTAACATGAAATATAAATCATTTATTTTGTATTCATAACCAGGGATTAAATATTACGTGGAATAGCTGAATTATCTTTTTCCAAATGCTTTATCACAAGTTAGCCTGCAAGAGATGAAAAAGCAACAGTTTGAGCGTACTATCTCTTTTCCCAATGAAAAATAAACACATTTTTCGTGTTATAGAGAGGGATATATTTTTTTACTAATTTAATGCCTTATACTTCAAGCACTTCTAAAATGTATGAGTTGAACATTTTTTGCTATCGCATCAGATATCCCCGCTTTATTTATCGGGAAAAGGTAAACAGGATTCTTTGCTTTTTCAATGTGTAAAGCCTGACGTGGGGATAACCCCTTTATACAGAAGAAATGATTTTATTATTTTTCTGTGCAAACAATTAAAAGCTTTGTTTTGTCATTGCTAGGTAATAATTTAAACGTAGGACAGTCTCAGTTGGCTTGCTCCATTTAAACTCCCAAATTCATGTAATACAAGTGAAAATGATGACCACTCAACTCTAAATCATTTAAGAATAAATTCAGATTAGAATTTTTGGAATATTTATGAAAGTTTACATCTACTCTTTCGGCGTCAACACTTCCCGATGTGCGTTTGGTTATCCTAGCAATGAGGTCTTCATTAATAAGGAAGACCTTATTTGCGCATTATCTGTTTCAGTGAGTTCCAGGAAAAACAAAACTAGCAGTTTCGAGAGAATGACGCAATGATGCAGGAAATTTCACTTCCTACTTCTATACCCCAATGTGGTAGATAAAACTTTTTACGTTATTGATGATCTGTAGGTTGAACGAGGAACATCTTTCTTCGAGAGATTCATAAAGAAGTCTTCTCTCTGATTCTACTTCAGATTCAATTGCGATTTTGATTTCGGAGTTTTTAAGCATGTTGAGCTTGTTTTCTATCATGAAATGAAGAAAATTTTGAAATAGATTTGCATATGGATATAAATACTCGTTTGTTGTACTTTTTTTACGTTTTCTGGATTTTTGTGAGATATATTTTAGCTACAACTAGACAACTTCTCTCTTTAAATCATATTGCCGCACAGACGGATTGCATTATATTATCAAGACTATATTCTAAGAATTGTTTGTTATCAAAGAAGACCCCCCCCAAAAAAAAACCTGAATTTAATTTATCGTCTCTATGTCTTCTCAATCTACAGTATGTTTTTATGATTACCGCTTTTAAAGAAGTTCTGGTTAGTTTCTGAATATTAAATTGTATCACGTTAAAATAATTAACGTTAAACTGATGAAAGGATTACATGCTGTAATGTGCTGTGCGATAGACACTTCAAGAATAGGATATCAAAGATATTTTTGGAACTCATATTTTCAAAGTAATCAGTAAAAATATATGTAACATTTAAAAGGTAAAAAATAATTATTGGTGATAGTAGGTAATAAATGTGAATGGATAAAGAAAACCAATGGTTTGACACCTTAGTACTTCTATTTTGAATGCTCCAATAAGATACAAAGTTCTTAGTAAAGCTTAAATATTTTCTTCGATTATGTCACATTTGACTTTTCAAAAATGCATAATAGTTGCTACAGTTCTTTTCATAAGCATTTGGACGAAAGATATCGTAAATGCTTCCCTTTGCCAAGTAATTTATAATAAAGGGGATGAGTTCATTCACTGTCTAGAAACTGAAGATAACATAGTTGACTTCAATCGTAGTTTTCATGTATTTAAATACAAGTGTAACAACGGAGGTAATGTTTCTGAAGAATATTGTCCTGAAGGTACAAAATCCTATTACGGATTTCAGTTAAACAATTGTGCACTGACATCTGATACTCTCAATTTTTGCAGCAATCATTCCATACTCACACTTTCTGCACCTTATGGGTATCATAAAAACGTAGTTCTGCAGAACGGAACATTTGAGAACGGACATGATCTCAAAATTATTTTATTGAGAAAAGTTGGCATCCAAAAGATTGAGTCCGCTACATTTGTTTGCTTAAAAAATCTTCTTTTATTGGACTTAAGTCAGAATGATATTGAAGATCTTCCTCACGATGTCTTCAGATGTTTAAATAACTTATTACGTCTAAATCTATCGACTAACCTCATTAGAATATTGCCAGAATCTCTTGGAAGCTTACATTCATTAACATACCTAGACCTCAGTAATAATTTTTTGATCTCATTTCCACAGACATATCTCCACAAAGAAACTAGACTTAGAAGTTTGAACTTGAAAATGAATAAAATTGAGAAATTCTGCCCTTCTAAATTCAGGCAATTAGATGATGTTGGTTTTTTCAGTTTGAGGTGCAACAACATCAAATCTTTGGATGATGAATGTTTTATTAGACAAAATAAACTCAAAATTTTGGACGTTGGTATGAATACTGACCTTATCCTGACAAATAACTCCTTCTTCGGTCTACACCAATTAGAAGAACTATTTATCGATGGTTGTGGGTTGACTTTAACACTCGAAGAAAGTGGAGCATTTTCAAACACATCCCTACTTAAAAAGTTACATATCAATTACAACCGACTGCAACAAATCAATGCTGAACTATTTAAAGAATTACGTGAATTAACTCATCTCAATTTGAGTTTCAACGCTATTGATGTTTTACAAAATGAATCATTTGCAAATAATGACAAGTTGTTGTCCTTAGATTTATCCAATAACCTTTTAAATGAACTAAAAACGAGTGATATTTCAAATTTGGTTCATCTGAAACACTTAGACTTATGCTGCAATCGTATCAGTTACCTAAGTCCTGATATATTTGATAATCTGACAAGCATCGTAACGTTGAACATTAGTAATAATTTTCTGATACAAGAACCTCAATATATTTTTTCGAAGTTAAAGAAACTCAACAACCTATCCATGAGTAACAGCACCTTTGGTAATTTCCAAATTATTTTCTCAGAAGAAAATACTAATATCCGATATTTAGACATCAGTTTCAATCCCGGCATCCAACTCACTGAAAATTCATTAAAGAACTTAAAGCATTTAGAAATTATAAATTTGCAAGGTGTTAACATAGAATCTTTGTCTTACCTCTTTGGAGAATCTTTAGAAGAAATTAATCTTTCGAGAAATAATATTAATGAGATAGACAATTACAGTCTGAGGAAATTAAAAAAACTTCGAAAATTGGACTTATCGTATAATAAAGTTGCAACGATATCACGTTATGCATTCAGATCATTTTTAAGTTTAGAGTACCTCAACCTCAGTCATAACAGCCTACATCACACGTTAGATCCCGCGTTATTTGAGGAAAGCAAACATCTGAAAGTCTTAGATATCAGCTTTAACAATTTGGTATGGATCAGTTGGAACCACCTGTCAGGCTTCACCGAGACCGATATTCAGACTGTGAACCTGGAAAATAACAAAATTCGAAAAGTTCCTATCCATTTTTTATTTGAAAAACAATCTGAGTTCTCGACGAAGAGAATACGATTCCTTTTAGCGGGGAATCCAGTAAATTGCAACTGCAGAGCATTCCAGTTATACAACTATATTAAACTTAAAGACAACTATCACAGATTGTCATTAGAAGGCGTCACATGTGGACATCCAACAGAACATGATGGCAGAAAATTGGAGGATTTGTCACCATATGACTTCTCTTGCGAGGTGAAAGATTTTTGTCCCAAGAGATGCCGTTGTCTGAAACGTCCTTACGACAGTGTGACTATAGTGAATTGCAGCCGGGGTAACCTCGACCAGCTTCCTGAAGACGTTCCAACCAACACGACAGTGTTGCTCGTCAACAAAAATCGTATCACGTCTCTCGAATCTTTAAAAAGTTCAATTTGGGAAAACCTGACTGATATCCACGCAGAAGAAAATTTCATATCATCCTCAGACTTCCACGTCCCTAAAAATGTGAAAGTCTTCCTACTCAACAACAACAAGCTGACGAAACTGCCGGAGCAACTTCAAAAGCATGTCAAATCTTTTCGCGGAGAAACCCGAATCACGCTTTCTGATAATCCTTGGTCCTGCGGGTGCGAATCCTTGCCACTTAAACATTTTCTTTCTAGTTACGCTCACGAAATTCCTGACGCCTTTCAGGTACGTTGTTTTCCCCCTAATAGCAACACAAGTATCATAACTTTGTTACAGATGAAAGAAGAAGATATTTGTTCCTCCAGCAGGAGTAAAACTCTGTTTTTTCTTACCGCTCTGACAGTTGTCGTCTTGATACTAATGTTGGTAATTTTACTCCGAATGTATTATACCAGAAATAAGTATTTCGTAAATGCCATGCTTTACACTCATTGTAATTTCCTGTACCGTACTCTGAGGTCTCGAAAAATCGTCAAAGAAGACAAGACCTTTGATTGCTTCATCTCCTATGGGTCAGAGGACAAAGAAGTAGTACTGGCCATTCTTAAAGTACTTGGAGAAAAGCCGGATTCCAAGTTAGATTTCTGTGTCCATATCCGGCATGTAGAAGGGGATACCGCCAAGTTTGAAGATATATTCAGCGCTGTTGAAGACAGCAGAAAAACACTGATCATCATTTCCAATACGTTCTCCAAAACAAAATGGTTCCAAACGGAGTTACAGGCAGCCATGATGCAGATGCTAAAAGATAAGCGAGACCGAATTATTTTCGTCGTGAAGGGAGATCTATCAGACACTGAGGACCATTCATATAAAGTAAAGAAATTCTTATCTACTAGTATCTACCTAGTATGGGAAGAGAAGTGGTTTTTTGAGAAACTAAGATATTTGTTGCAGAAGGAAAGTTTTATTTTAAGAGAAAGGCAATCTTTCAGAGATCAGCTACGTAATTGTTTCTTGAATATTGGAAAGTACTTCCGAATCAATAATTATTGTGCTCCACGTGAGGAAGTGTTTGTGCCATTGAATTCTTTTCCCGTTGTAGAAGCTTGATTTACCTGCAGAGCCCCAAATGTGAACAGGTAAGAATAATAGGTAAGAAAAATGTAATAAAGACCATGCGTAGAATATCTTGATGTTTGTGGTGCTTGTAGCTTTTTTGAAGTCAGCAACAAGGCTGTCTAATGAAATGTTATTTATGTATAAAGCTTTTTGTAATGACTCAATGAGGATGAAAATCAATTCTATTGAATACCTATGATGAGTATATTTCA
Source organism: Pardosa pseudoannulata (assembly GCA_032207245.1). Classification (NCBI taxonomy): domain Eukaryota; kingdom Metazoa; phylum Arthropoda; class Arachnida; order Araneae; family Lycosidae; genus Pardosa; species Pardosa pseudoannulata. The sequence goes on along the minus strand of CM063511.1, from coordinate 40,318,936 downwards.
GATAATGAATGTACGTAGAGAGACATTCATATATGAAAGTAGACCTGTGTTGTCTTCAAAGCTCTACTAGTTCAGAAGGATCATGCGTACGAAACCTAACCCACGTGGCAGACTTTTAATGAAGTACCATTTTCAAGAAGATATCTCAGAAGTGAGAATTGGGGTTGAAACCCCTGATTTATTTCGAGAACCATAGATTCAATCTTGCGCCATTTAAACATCCTTATTGTATTTAGACAGACGTAAATTTAATTATTCAACTCTTTTCGTTACGTAAGTGCTCTCCTTTTACTTTTATTTTAAATGTAAATTTAATACTGATCTATATTTCATCTAATAAGTTAATGTTTTCTTTTCATACAGATTATTTTAATGAATGGAAATATTTTAACATATCATAAAATGGTCCCTGTATATTTGTTGGCTCTAAACGCAACCTGCAATTTTAGAAAGTGATGTTTTATAACTAGTACAACATTTTACCCTTTGCCTGAGGAATATATTTGAGAAAATTGTGACCAAAAATGGAATTTTTTTTTCTTTTTTTAATTTTGTTCGTATATATCATCAAAATGTTAGAAATAGATTATATTTGAAAAAAAAATTTAAATGAAATAGTAATTACTATTTTTTTCATATATGGGAAATGTTGATAGATTACAGTAATTTTTGTTGAAATTACAGCAAAATGAATCGAATGACATAATTTACCTGATAAATTTAATAAACTAATACAAGAATTCTTTTATCTATATCAACTGCTATGAATTCCGCGTCCCTCAGATTCCTTTGAGTTTCACATATATTTTACTGTGTCCGAGAAATAGCGACAAATGGCGGGTAACTGCAATTATTTTTCGTGCAAAAATTTTCTCTATCTATTGAGAAAATTGCAAATTAAATATTAGGCAATTTCGTTCTTCACGGAATTGAAATACCTTTTTCACTCTTGCCCGAACTGAGGTCTGCGATTCCAAAATTATCGCATTCGCGTTGTTCGAACGAAGTTCGGGCATCACAGACTAAGGCTTAATAAAGAATAAGAAGTAAATTTAAAATAATTTTAAATTTTATAATTCAATTTAAAGTTACGCAGTTTCCAAAGTATGCAAAAATAACGATTTTTCTCATATGTTTCAATAATTCCTCAATATTTTCTGCACATCTGTGCAAAATATGAAATTTGTAGCATTAATATATAAAACCTTTTTTTACGTTATTTAGACCAAAATCCAAAAATTTAAAGGAATTCTCTCTTTTTAATATAGGTATGGGTTTTTTATAATAGCCTCAAATCTGAAAATCTTACTAAATTACTAAATTTTACTAAATTTAATAAAAATTTAGTAATAAACCATAATAAATTGATTATTAAATTTAATTTTTTGCTTAATGAATCTAAGGGAATTAACTCAGTGTTTATACATATTGTTTTCAATTGTTTGTTTTCAATTCAACTGTTTTCAACCCCTGAAATTTAACATACAATAAAATGCTGTTTTTTATGTTTAAAGTGCAAGTTTTAAAATTTTTATAGAGGTTTTCTACAGCCTAGTAAGTGTAAAGTAATATTTGTAATTCACAATGAGTTTTGTATGTAACAAGGTTTTTTACAGCTTATTAAGTACCAAGTACAAAGTAGAATTTTGTAATTAACAATGACAATTTTTGGTAAATTAAAAAATATCTTAAAGGAATAACAATGATAATTTTTGGTAAACTAAAAATATCTTAAAGGAAGAGGAATTGTTGACGTTTTGTTGAGGATTGTTGAAATTTGTATAATGTTTAAATATTATTTAAATTATTTAATATTTAACTTTTTTTACATTAATTTTCACAAAATCAAAAATTTAAAGGAAATCTCTCTTCTTAATATAGGTATGGCATATTTTATACTTCCCTCAAAGCTGAAGATCGTAGTAAATTACTAAATTTTAATAATTTAATAAAAATTTAGTAATAAATTTTACCAAATTGATTATTAAACTTAATTTTTTGCTCATTGAATCTAAGGGAAGTAACCATATGGTTAAACGTAACTGTTTTCAATGAAACAGTATAAACACGAACTGTAAATTTTTAGCGAAAGAAAAATCGATATGGATAAATTTCGATTAGTTGACATATCAATATTTTTCTCACATTCGTAGCCAAAAAGGCTAGGATTTTCACAAATGTAGGGGTTGTCCGACCGTATAGAGCGGGTCGTGCTCTGTAGCAGCACCAGTTTTACACTGCGTAAGACTACGACGATCCTTCCTGCTCTCGTTCACAGATGACTCATTCCATTTATCTGCTTGGAAATATATATATATATATATATATATATATATATATATATATATATATATATATATATATATATATATATATATATATATATATATATATATATAATATATATATATATATATATATATCTATTTATTTATATATAGATATAATAATAAATACTTAAATAGATATATATATTATATAGATATAAATATGAGTTACATATGAAAATTTTTATACACACACACACACACACACATATATATATATATATATATATATAATATCAGTTGCTCCATATGTGCAGGGTGTGCACTGCACACCCTGGCAAAACTACGAGGGACAATAATTTCTGCACTTATGTCTACCTATCTTTATATGGTATATAATAAATATTATTTATAATATATTCAAATATTATGTTGATTTGCTTGCTTGTATTCCAGAAGTGCGTGCGTTACTAGGTGCTGCACCACGTAGCTCGCAAACGAACATAGAAAGTTCTCATGTGTACACACTGCGAACTAAATTGAAAATCACGCTTTATATGTATGGGATACTGGAGAAAAACAGCATACTATGGACTGAGGCAAGTGCAGCTATTTTTCCTGCACTTGGCACTCAGAATCACTCGTTTATTAAGTGTTGTATTAGAGCGGGGATTTACGTGCTGAAGCGATTTTGGTTTTTTAACTGATTAACTCTCCATACGATTTTGCAGACGGTTAATGTTTAAATTTATATGTTATAAGATTTTGTTTTCAGCGAAATATAAAAGAAGTAATTCACCAATATAAAGGGAAATGTTTTAGTACTGTAAATTAATTTCGGTGATGTATTCTATTTATTGATATAATTAGCTGATGTTTGTTGTTTTGTTTTAATGTTCTTTTAAAGAAACAATGTTATTTCCTTTTAAAGAAACGAATTTTAACAGAACTGTCTAAATTTTAAGATTCATTGTGTCTTACAGTATATAAGTTATATTATGTAACACCTTATCTCTGGTTTTGGTTTTAAAAATTGTCAAGAAGTTTTTCGAATATATGATTTTCAAATGTTATGATTTTCAAATGTCGTGCTCTGTAGCAGCACCAGTTTTACACTGCGTAAGACTACGACGACGGAAATTTTCCCGCCCTGTGTGTAAACGTTGATTACGTTGTTAGGCGACGGTAAATTATACGACCGGTAAAAAATCCGCTGTATGTGCAACCATCCTAACAGAACACTAGTAAAACAGCGACAACTAATAAAACAGAATTATCACTTTCACTTTCGATTTCATCTCCTGGAAAAAGGAAACACATTCATAATCCTTCCTGCTCTCGTTTGCAGCTGACTCATTCCATTTATCTGCTTGGAAATAGATATATATTCCTATTTGTTTATATAAATATGTGTGTGTTTATATAATAAGGGTTTGAAAGAAATAAGTTTTCTTAAATTTTCTTAACTCATAGTACAGTGTTTGAAATGTGTTGTTAATGATATAAGTTGTTGCTTTCTTATGACGTTTAGTTTCAGTTTTAAATTTTTCCTATGACTATTTGGCACAAATCTATTCTAATTTTGGGATAAATGTAGTGATCGTTTGCAATATTACAATTATTTAACATTTTAATACATTGACTGACAGACGCATTTTCGAAGGTTTGCACAAGGCACCGACGTAAACTTCTCATTATGCCATGTATATTATACTGAAATATTATTATGCCATGTAGTATATGTAACCAAGCAAAGAAACTCCGAGAATCGTGTTATTTCTGTCCAGCCTGTAACTAATAGCCAGCCTTTTGTGAGGAAGATTGTTTTTAAAAGTTCCACAAAGAATAAAATATTATTTTATTTCTTGAATTTGAACTCATTTTTATAATTACATTCTTTGTTCGTTTTTTGATAAATTTTCTGTCCATGCAAGCCAGTATTGGTTTTTTGTCATTTTCTCAGATGCCATCTATCGATATTAGCACTGATGGACTACGAGATTATTCGTAGCTGCATAAAAATGGCAAGTAAACACAGTATGACATAACTCGTAGTTGGCGACCTAGAAAAGAACGCAATCTACGAGTTATCTCGTAGTTCCCAGTAAACGTGTTAATTAA
>CM063511.1:40294548-40309548 GCA_032207245.1 Pardosa pseudoannulata | reverse complement strand
TTATAAAAGTTTACATCTACTGTTTCAGCATCAATACTACCCGCTGTGCGTTTGGTTATCCTAACCATGAAGCCTTCATTAATAAGGAAGTGCTTATATGCCCATATTCTGTTTCAGAGAGTACCAGGAAAACAAAACTCGCGACGGATTCACAGCAGTTTCGAAAGAATGACGCAATGATACAGGAAATTTCACTTCCCATTTCTATATCCGAACGTGGTAGATACAACTTTTTACCTTATTCATTATCTGTAGATTGAAAGAGGAACAACTTCCTTCGGGAGATTCCTAAAAAAACCTTTCTCTTGGATTCTACTCCAGATACAATTGCGATTTTGATTTCGGAGTTTTTAAGTATTTTGAGTATGATTTTTATCAAAAAATGAAGAAAGTTTTAAAATAGAGTTGCGTATGGATATAAATACTCGTTTGTTCTACTTGTTTTTATGATTTATGGATTTTTGTGAGAAATATTTTGGATACAACTAGACAACTTCTCTCTTTAAATCATATTGTCGCATAGACGGATTGCATTACATTATCAAGACTGTGATCTACGATTTGTTTTTTATCAAAGAAGACCCAAAACAAACCTGAATTTAATTTAGAAACTATTTGCCTTCTCAATCTACAGTATTTTTTTTCATGATTACGGCTTTTCAACAACTCCTGGTTCGTTTCTGAATATAACATTATATCATGCTACAATAATAAACGTTTAAGGGATAAAACGATTACATGCTATAATGTACAATGGGATAGACACTTCAAGAATAAAAGAGAATATGATATCGAAGAGATTTTTGGAACTGATACATTCATAGCAATCAGTAAAAATATATGTAATATTTAAAAGGTTAAAAATATTTATCGGTGACAGTAGGTGATAAATGTGAATGGATAAGGAAAACCAATAGTTTGACAGTTTAGTACTTCTATTTTAAATGTTCCAATAAGATAGAGAGTTTATAGTAAAACTTAAATATTTTCTCCAATTATGTCATATTGGACTTTTCAAAAATGCTTAATAGCCGCTACACTTTTTTACGTAAGCATTTGCACGAAAGATATCGTGAATGCTTCCGTTTGCCAGGTAATTTATAATACAGGTGATAGACTCATTCATTGTCTAGAAACTGAAGACAACATAATTGACTTCAATCGTAGCTTTCATGTATTTAAATACCAGTGTAACAATGCGGATAATGTTTCTAAAGAATATTGTCCTGAAGGTAGAAAATCCTTCCACACATTTAAGTTAAACAATTGTGCACTGACACCTGATACTCTCAATTTTTGCAGCAATTATTCCATAATCAGCTTTTCTTCACCCTATGGGTATCATAAAAACGTTGTTCTGCAGAACGGAACATTTGAGAACGGACATGAAGTAGAAATTATTTTGCTGAGAAAAGCAGGCATCCAAAAGATTGAGTCCTCCGCTTTTGGTTGCTTAAAAAAACTTTTTTTGTTGGACCTGAGTCAGAATGATATTGAAGATCTTCCACACGATGTCTTCAGATGTTTAAGAAAACTATTATTTCTAGATCTATCGAGTAACCGCATTAGAATATTGCCAGAATCTCTCGAAAGTCTACATTCATTAGAAAACCTCGATCTCAGTAATAATATTTTGATATCATTTCCACAGACATATCTCCACAAAGAAACTAGACTAAGAAGTTTGAACTTGAAAATGAATAAAATTGAGAAATTTTGCCCTTCTAAATTCATACAATTAGATGATGTTGGTTTATTAAGTTTGAGGGGCAACAACATCAAATCTTTGGATGATGAATGTTTTATTAGACAAAAGAAACTCAACATTTTGGACGTTGGCATGAATACTGACCTTATCCTGACAAATAACTCCTTCTTCGGTCTACACCAATTAGAAGAACTATTTATCGATGGTTGTGGGTTGACTATAACACTCGAAGAAAGTGGAGCATTTTCAAACACATCCCTGCTTAAAAAGTTACATATCAATCACAACCGAGTGCAACAAATCAATGCTGAACTATTTAAAGAATTACATGAATTAACTCTTCTGAATTTGAGTTTCAACGCTATTGATGTTTTACAAAATGAATCATTTGCAAATAATGACAAGTTGTTGTCCTTAGATTTATCCAACAACCTTTTAAATGAACTAAAAACGAGTGATATTTCAAATTTGGTTCATCTGACACACTTAGACTTATGCTGCAATCGTATCAGTTACCTAAGTCCTGATATATTTGATAATCTGACAAGCATCGTAATGTTGAACATTAGTAATAATTTTATGATACAAGAACCTCAATATATTTTTTCGAAGTTAAAGAAACTGAACACCCTATCCATGAGTAACATCACCTTTGGTAATTTCCAAATTATTTTCTCAGAAGAAAATACTAATATCCGATATTTAGACATCAGTTTCAATCCCGGCATCCATCTCAGGGAAAATTCATTGAAGAACTTAAAGCATTTAAAAATTATAAATTCGCAAGGTGTTAACATAGAATCTTTGTCTTATCTCTTCGGAGAATCTTTGGAAGAAATTAATCTTTCCAGTAATAAGATTCGAGAGATTGAAAGGTATAGTCTGGTGAAATTAAATAAACTTCGAAAATTAGATTTATCGTGGAATAAAATTGCGACGATATCCCATAATGCATTCAAATTTTGTTTAAGTCTAGAGTACCTCAACCTCAGTCATAACAGCCTACAACACTCGTTAGATCCCGTGTTATTTGAGAAAAGCAAACATATGAAAGTCTTAGACATCAGCTTTAACAATTTGGCATGGATCAATTGGAACCATCTGTCAGGCTTCACCGAGACCGATATCCAGATTGTGCACATGGAAAATAACAAAATTAGAGAAGTTCCCATCCATTTTCAATCTGAAACACGATCTGGGATGTCGACGAAAAGAATCCGAGTCTTTTTAACGGGAAATCCCGTAAATTGCGACTGCAGATCATTCCCGCTATACAGATATCTAAAATATAAAGACTTTTATCACAGATTGTCATTAGAAGGCGTCACGTGTGGACAGCCAAGAGAACTTGACGGCAAAAAAGTGGAGGATTTGTCACCATATGACTTCTCTTGCGAGGTGAAAGAATCTTGTCCCAAGAGGTGCCGTTGCCTGAAACGTCCTCACGACAGTGTGACTATAGTGAATTGCAGCCGGGGTAACCTCGACCAGCTTCCTGAAGACGTTCCAACCAACACGACAGTGTTGCTCGTCAACAACAATCGCATCACTTCTCTCGAATCTTTGAGAAGCTCAATTTGGGAAAACCTGACTGATATCCACGCAGAAGAAAATTTCATATCATCCTCAGACTTCCACGTCCCGAAAACTGTGAAGGTCTTCCTACTTAACGGCAACAAGCTGACGAAACTTCCAGAGCAGCTTCAAAAGCATATCAAATCTTTTCGCGGAGAAACCCGAATCACGCTTTCTGATAATCCTTGGTCCTGTGGGTGTGAATCCTTGCCACTTAAGCATTTTCTTTGCAGTCATGCACACCAAATTCCTGACGCCTTTCAGGTACGTTGTGTTTTCCCTAATAGCAACACCAGCAACATAACTTTGTTAGAGATAAAAGAAGAAGATATTTGTTCCTCCAGCAGGAGTAAAACTCTGTCTTTTCTTAGCGCAATGGTAGTTCTGGTCTTAGTGCTAGTTTTTGGAATTTTACTCCGAATGTATTATACCAGAAACAAATATTTCGTAAATGCCATGCTTTACACTCATTGTAATTTCCTGTATCATACCCTGAGGTCCCGAAAAATCGCCAAAGAAGAGAAGACATTTGATTGCTTTATCTCCTATGGGTCAGAGGACAAGGAAGTAGTACTGGTTATACTTAAAAAACTAGGAGAGAGGCCGGATTCGAAGTTAAAATTCTGCGTTCATACCCGGCACGTAGAAGGGGGTACCACCACATCTGACGATATATTCAGCTCTGTTGAAGACAGCAGAAAGACTCTAATCATCATCTCCAATACGTTCTCCAAAACAAAATGGTTCCAAACGGAATTACAGGCAGCCATGATGCAGATGCTAAAAGATAAGCGAGACCGGATTATTTTTGTCGTGAAGGGAGATCTACCAGAAAATGAGGACCATCCCCATAAAGTAAAGAAATTCTTATCTACTAGTATCTACCTAGTATGGGAGGAGAAGTGGTTTTTTGAGAAACTACGATATTTGTTGCAGAAGGAAAGTCTTATTTTAAGAGAAAGGCAATCTTTCAGAGATCACCTACGTAATTGTTTCTTGAATATTGGAAAGTACTTCCGAATCAATAATTATTCTGCTCCACGTGAGGAAGTGTTTGTGCCATTGGATTCTTTTCCCATTGTAGAAGCTTGATTTACCTGCAGAGCCCCAAATGTGAACAAACAGGTAAGAATATTAGGTAAGAAAAACGTATTAAAGACCATGCGTAGAATATCTCGATATTTGTTGTGCTTGTAGGGTTTTTTATGTCAGCAGAAAGGCTGTATAAAGAAATGATATTTATGTATAAAGCATTTTGTAATGACTCAATTGAAAATGACGATGAAAGTCAGTTCTATTGAATACCTATGATGAGTTTATTTCATATAATGTATGTACGTAGAGAGACATTAATATATGAAACTAGACCTATGTAGATTTCAAAGCTCTACTAGTTTATTCCGACAGAAGGATCATGTGTACGAATCCTAACCCACGTGGCAGACTTCTAATGAAGTACCTTTTTCAAGAAGGTATCTCAAAAATAAAAAGTGGGGTTGAAACCCCTGTTCTTTTTCGAGGACCAGAGATTCAGTCTCTCACCATTCGAATTTCTTATTGTATTTCGGCAGTCATAAATTTAATTCTTCAGTTATTTTCGTTACGTAAGTGCTCTTCTTTCACTTTTATTTTAGATATAAATTTAATACTGATCTAGGATTTCATCTAATAAGGTAATTTTTTCTTTTCATACAGATTATTTTAATGAATGCAAATATTTTAACTTATCATCAAATGATCTCTGTATATTTGTTGATTCTAAATGCAACATGTAATTTTAGAAAATAATATTTTATAACTAGTACAACCTTTTTCTCTTTACCTGTGGAATATATTTGAAGAAAACTTGCCCAAAATGGAATTTTTTTCTCTTTTTAATTCTGCTTGTCATAATACATCATAAGTACAAAAATAAGCGTGTATCTTATTGAAATTATAAAGAAAGAGAATTTCTACCAGAAAATTTTAATTTTTTGTTTCTAATTTGGAAAAAAGCTTTTAAATAATTGTGAAGGTACAATTTCTGAAAATGTATCATAAATACAATAATACGCGTGCATCTTGTTGAAATTATAAAGAAAGGGAATTGCTATTTGAAAATTACAATTTTTCATGTATACAATTTGGAAAGTTTTGTACGCGACGAGACCCATTCTATTGCAAAAAATGTTTAAAAAATATTAGCCAAAAATGTTTAGCTAATTTGATAGAAAAAAAAGGAGGTTTATTGATTTAAGGATTTTGTTTCGAATTTAATGCTATTTGTTTCCTTTCAAAGAATACATTGAAACTAAATTTAATATTTTGATATATTTATTACAATTATATCGATATTATGTAGATCTACGATGTCATTCTTTACGATGACTGCTTTAAATATGTAAAGAATTACAGAAATAAAATCAAATAATATATAAATTATTTTAAATATATTTCTTATATTAATTAATTTATTTATTCCGGTATTATTGAGAAATTGGAGACGGTAATCCCCCTATATAATAATAGCTTAAGCTATTTACCCGTCTGTACTCAAATTTATGTAGCGGTTGTACCTCGAATAAATATAGGTATCCATATTGGATTCTTTTAGAGTTAGAGTTAACAACGTTCGAAATCCACCCTTCTCCTCTTTTCTAACATTTGAAGCTATTATTTCAAGCCCTATTTACCCCGGTTAAGAACAGGCGATTAAGTTTATAAATTTATCACATAATACATAGGTAAAAAACCCCCTTTTTTCTAGCATTATGACGTCATTCCTTTAACCATCTCATTTAATAATTTCTTATTTTAAATTATTTAAATGTCGTCTGCATTATTTTCATACGTTTTATCACTGAAATTAGATATTACATAAATAATTTTCTTTTATATTTGGCTTAAATAATAAATTAGGTACATAAGTGATAATTTTAAATTTAATCCTAGATTATTTTTTGTTGCAATGAAAATTTTATCACCAGTATTAACAACAAATTCTATGTACCTCGAGCATGTAGTAGAAAGGATAATTTCATTCCTTTACTTCCATTAGTTACTGTGGCAAAAAAATTGGGAAGAACTTAACAATAATTTCGACGTAGCTAAGAAAACTTTGAATTATCTAAATGAAATCAACGTGATTCTAAACTACATTCACAGCATCGGGAGATTTTAAAGGGGTATGAGATAAACAAATTACTGAGTTTGTACCAGATAATTGTCAGCTTAAAAATAAACCATTTTTTACCTGCCTCATAGAGTTCTTTACTATTGTGGAAAATTAAAAAATTTACTGATCCCGTCGTATGACGGACTATATGCTAGTTTAAAATAAATTTAAATTCTAGAGCTTATAGGGTATGCACTATGACATAGTGTGTGTGAGGAATATCACACATTACATATATTACCAGTCTATCAGGCAAAAAATTTCTACCATACTCTAATAAATATGTAAATATAAATGTCGATAATGTTGCTGGGATGGTATCGGGTTCCAGTTCCCTTCATATCAATAACCGTCCAAAATCAGGTTGTAGACTGAATCTGGACTCATTGGTGAAGAGAACATTAGCCCATTGAAGCTGTGTCCAATTCTGATGTTGTCTGCACCATTCTGCACTCTCTCTTTTGTGGGAAGGAGAGAGTGGGATGCAAATAGCGGACTTCCTGGCATACAGCCCTCTTTCATGGAGTCTTCTGAAAACTGTCTTACTTGAAATTGATGTTCCTGTAGGAAATGATGTGTCAGTTCCCTTAAATATTTCCAATGAATATATTTCTTGATAACTGTATTCATTTCCAGTTAGGATTTAGGTTCGTGGAATGACCAAAATCTACTGTAAATCATTACCACCGTCTGGAGGGGATATGGCTTATCGAGGTAGACGATGGCAGAAGATAAAATGACCATGGTGAACTATGGCTTCGGAAGCGGTTTTTCTCCAAAGTTCAAAAGGTCCCTCCACACTTATGGTCCACAGCAAGCCATCACCACCGTCTGTAAGGGTTATGGTTTATCGTGGTCGATGGTGGCAGACGATGGCTTCGAAAGTGGTTTTTCTCCAAAGATAAAAGGCAGCCAGATGTGCAAATAAAGTGCGCAGTAGACCCTATGGACGAATCCACTCTCTCGGCCCATTTAGTGGCCCAGCTTGTGGATGCAACCCGTGAACCATAGTTCAAGGTCACCATTAGGAAGTTGCCGAACGATGGCCGATTGGTTAGGATGCTGGCCTTCGGTACCGGAGTTCGTGGGTTCGAATTCCACTGCGGTATAGATATTCGTAGCCGTTCGGAATCGGCTTTAAGCTGTAGGTCCCGGTCTCATTAGCCCTCGTGCTGCAAAATGTAGACCGTAGCACTTCAAACCAAACCAAAACCATCAGGAAGTGGGAAACAATTGGCCATAGTGCGGATGCTACAAAAGGCAACCAGATGCGCAACTAAAGTGCGCAGTATGGACGAATTCATGCGCTCGGCTCATTTAGTGGCCCAGAGTGTGGATGCAACCCGTGAACCATAGTTCAAAGTAACCATCAAGAAGTGGAGAACAATTTTCCATAGTGTGGAGGCTACAAAAGGCAACCAGATGCGCAACTAAAGTGCGAAGTAGACCCTATGGACGAATCTACGCGCTTGGCCCATTTAGTGGCCCAGCGTGTGGATGCATACCGTAAACCATCGTCGAAGGTCACCATCAGGAAATGGTGAACAATTGGCCATAGTATGGAGGCTACATAACAAAACACTAGTAAAACAACGCCAACTAATAAAACAGAATTATCACTTTCACTTTCGATTTCATCTCTTGGAAAAAGGAAACATACTCACAATTCTTCCTGCTCTCGTTCACAGCTGACTCATTCCAGTTATCTGTTTGGAAATGTGAGCATGAAATGAAATGATTAAGTTCGGCAACCCGCTCCTATTGTATAGAAATTATGGAAATAGACGATTTTATTTAATTTGTATAATAAATTCTCACAATTATTTTAATATATAAAGTAGAACCTCGATTATCCGAAGTAACTGGAACCAAACCTACTTAGGATAATCGAGAATTCATCAGTAATCATCTACTTTAATATGTATTATCGTCATTGGTGCAATGATTTTTAATTGTTATGAGACTCGGCAGTATAAAGCAATTTCGCGCAACGTCATGAACTATAATAATGCCCTTCCCATTCATTTTCATGTTTACAACAGTCAATAAGCAAACAATAAATTACCCTTCCGTTAGAAACTAAATCCAGAATTGTCATAAGTTGAGGTGTGCCCTGCTGTGTGAAATTGCCTTATTACATTCCAAATTTCGAAATGTTGTGTGTTATTGCTTAGAACAGGCATGTTTGAAAGTGTGGAAGAGTACACTCATACCAAGAATTGTGCTTGTGAGAAGAGATTCTAAAAAAGGGATTTCCAAAATATTTATCTGCACTCGTAGTTAGATATGCAAATTCAAAGTATCAGCACTTCGGAACCTATGACGTGAAGTTGAACAACTGGTGGACTGTCTGGCTGCTGAACTACTGGATGTAGTATTAAAGACGGGCGAAGGCTAAATCTCGGACTGGCTTTTTGGTTTTTTTCGTTTCGCCTCACTCCTGGCTTGCAGGAATTTCCGGCGAAATCGTTATCTCCTCCTAGTTGATAGTTAAATTACAATTTGTTGAGCTAAATACCTATGTGCATGTATAAGGTACTGTGAATTATTCTTTAGGTTTTATTATGTTGTGCATAGAGTGTCATCTGTGAAATTCTTCCTAATTTATTTATTGTTTACTTTTATCATTTTACTTTTGCACCTACTTATGTTTTAGTTAAATAAATATATTCTTTACTTTAGAACGAATGTATTATTTTTTGCCATACATGATGATATGTTGTTTTTAAATAGTTAATGCACTATGACTCCACTTCAAGGTCGAACGATGGATGATTGGTTAGGGTGCTGACCTTCGGTACCGGAGTTCGTGGGTTCGAATCCCACTGTGGCATGGATGTTCGTAGCCGTTCGGAATCGGCTTTAAGTTGTAGGTCCCGGTCTCATTAGCCCTCGTGTTGCAAAAATAGACCGTAGCACTCCAAACCAAAACCAAACCAAACTCCACTTCACAACCCATTCAGGGGCTGTTATAAAATATTACAGCCCAACAGTAGTTTGGGAAGGACGGCTTGCACACAAAAAGAATGTGGGTAAAAAGAAAACTTTAAAAATTGCATGTTTGTAAAGAGAAAATTTTGGACGAGAGTAGAAAATATAAAAAAGTGAAGAAGACACCGACTTCGGTTAAGTTTTTTTTTATCTAGGTTCTTATAATCAAAGTCCTGCTGTATATGCCGGTCACATAGAATTAATTCCTATTAATTATACTTATCCGGGATTTCTAGGCAAGGATAATCCTAATTTTGGTTTGGTTTAGTTTGGAGTGCTACGGTCTACTTTTTGCAACACGAGGGCTAATGAGACCGGGACCTACAGCTTAAAGCCGAATCCGAACGGCTACGAACATCCATGCCACTGCGGGATTCGAACCCACGAACTCCAGTACCGAAGGCCAGCACTCTAACCAATCGGCCATCGTTCGGCAAGGATAATCCTAAGCAGGTAGCAGTAATGATTTTGCAGTCGTGCCGTTCCACAAAAAGAAGCAAGCTGCAGTCCAACCTGGAATTTAAATTTTTATTTGCGAGCTAAAAAAACAACATGTTTCTCAGTCAAAGGCAAAGGAGGGAATGATACTAGAAAAACATGTTTGAGGAACAGGAAACATACAATGATGTGTTGCATTTTATCTGTAATTTTAAACAGAGTCCTCAATTTTGAAAGATCTATTGTCGAAATAAAAATGGGTAATATATCAAAATTTGAAAACATATTTTAAGCCAGCATTACCATTTGTTTTAGTGTTTTTGAAATGCTCAAATTCTCTTGTTTACATTTTCACCATCAATTTTAGGCTTATACGATGGTTCACTGATTGAATAACACAAGAAACACGATACTTAGATTTTCAATTAACTCTACATCTTTTTTATGTACTCGATCTTCTAAAGGCCTTCTCCAAATTTGCATGAAAATTAATCGTAAATTTACAAATTTACAATCGACTGTAAAGAAGAGAAAATTTTGTTGTAAGATATTATGTTTGTGAATATAAAGACTGCATGCTGTCATTTCAGAATTCAGCATACAAAATTGTTAAAATTTGTAAAAACAAATCATGAAATTTTTGTAAAATTCAAATGATAAATAATAATAAATCGTAATGCAATTTACATACAATAGTATCTTTTTTGTTTTATTTATAACAAATGCTTCCATTTCTAAGCAGAGAATTTAAATCCTTATCTTGCCGAATTTCGTTTTACATATTTGCATAAAAATGCCTAATAGTAAAAATTACTATTATTACGTGTTTTAAGAGGACAGAATTTTAATCTAATTTTAATTTTTTACACAGTAAAACTACTTTAATTTTCATCTATACGTTAGGTTTGAATTATGATTTTACTTAAAAAATAAACTGTACCATTTATTTTGTTATGATTTTTTACTTTACTTAAATAAAATACAAAAAAGAAGGTTTTAAGTGTTCAAAATTTAGAGTGTGAAACAAGAATATGCTTTAGTCTCACTGTATTTCATGAAATGCATTTTAAGCAGTGTGTTATAAACACTCTTAAATTTGATAGAACTTACTCAAATTCACAATCAGTTAACATATTAAAACTTTATTAAAAATCGAGTAAATTCTAAAATAAATTGAAACTTTTAGGTATTGTAATTTTAATTTCTTTATAAAGTAAAATTTTTTACTTCAAAACTTTATCAGCAATGTTAGAGTTAAACAATGTTTTATAGTCTAAATAAATATTATATTATTAGAAAAAAATATTATAAATATAAAAAAATATTATAAAAAATATTATAAATATATAAAAATATTATAAAAATATTATAAATATATAAAAATATTATAAAAACTATTATAAATATATAAAAATATTATATAAAAATTATAAATATATAAAAATATTATATAAAAATTATAAATATATAAAAATATTATAAAAAATATTATAAATATATAAAAATATTATAAAAAATATTATAAATATATAAAAATATTATAAAAAATATTATAAATATTATATTGATAATATTATTTGAAAAAAATAATGTGCTTGATCTAAATAAAAATAATAATTTAAATTTAGATCTTTAAAATTTGGAGTTTGAAGCTATAATAATGAAAATGCTTTAACTTCTTAATATTTAATAAAATAATTTTTTGCCATGTTTTACGACCACATTCCGATAAAATAAAGGAGATTACAAAAATGAATAACAGATACACATTTGAATAAAATGAGTAGTAAAATTGAAAAGAAAGTGAAACTCTTTTGCACCGTATTTTAAACTTCTTTAATAAAGTAAGAGATGTTTTACTTTACTTATGATTTCCTATTAAATTTATGGTTGACCAATACTTTTACGGCTTGAATAAATAACATTTATATCTGAAAAGTTCTCTGATTCTGTGCCTGACCTAAATAGAAAAGAAAAATTAATTTTACGTTTCAGATGTTTGAAATTTCGAGTTTATAGTTCAAAACAATTGTCTACCCTTGCAGTACCTAATAAAATGACTTTTATGTTGCGTTTTATGATGTTTTTACTGTCGCAATGATCAGAAAATGCAGCAATAAACGGAAATGGCACGTGAACGAGATCAAGTTGTTGTGATGCCTGAACAAAAAACGGAAGGAACAACTTAAAGATTTTAATCATTTCTTGATCAGAGTAAGTCTTCATAATCTTATTATCATAAGTTTATTAAGTATTCAGATTTCAACGGAAATATTCATTTTGACTAGTTTTGACACTTACTCTTCATGGATATTTCGACTAGTTTTGACACACAGTCTATTTTGATTAGTTTTGACACACAATCTATTTTGACTAGCTTTGACAGTCTATTTTGACTAGTTTTGACACACAGTCTATTTTGACTAGTTTTGACACAAAGTCTATTTTGACTAGTTTTGACACACAATTTTGTCTAGTTTTGACACACAACTTATTTTGACTAGTTTTGACACACAGTCTATTTTGACTATTTTGATTAGTTTTGACACACAGTCTATTGTGACTAGTTTTGACTTGTTTTGACACACAGTCTATTTTGACTAGTTTTGACATACAATCTATTGTGACTATTTTGACTAGTTTTGACACAATCTATTTTGACTATTTTGACTAGTTTTGACATACAGTGTATTGTGACTGTTTTGACTAGTTTTGACACAGAGTCTATTTTGACTAGCTTTGACACATAGTCTATTGTGACTATTTTGACTAGCTTTGACACATAGTCTATTGTGACTATTTTGACTAGTTTTGACATACAGTCTATTTGCCTAGTTTTGACACACAGTCTATTTTGACTAGTTTTGACACACAATTTTGTCTAGTTTTGACACACAACCTATTTTGACTAGTTTTGACACACAGTCTATTTTGACTATTTTGATTAGTTTTGACACACAGTCTATTGTGACTAGTTTTGACTTGTTTTGACACACAGTCTATTTTGACTAGTTTTGACATACAATCTATTGTGACTATTTTGACTAGTTTTGACACAATCTATTTTGACTATTTTGACTAGTTTTGACATACAGTGTATTGTGACTGTTTTGACTAGTTTTGACACAGAGTCTATTTTGACTAGCTTTGACACATAGTCTATTGTGACTATTTTGACTAGCTTTGACACATAGTCTATTGTGACTATTTTGACTAGTTTTGACATACAGTCTATTTGCCTAGTTTTGACACACAGTCTATTTCGACTATAGGAGTAGGACACTTAGTCTATTTTGAATACTTTAAGAAGTTTTGACACTCAGTCTAATTTGACTACTTTAAGTAATTTTGACACAGAGTCTGTATCATACGGTTTTAGTCCGAAAGTCCGCTTTGAGAGTTCCTACTTGGGCTTTGGCTGTTACTGTATGACGTCTGTACAATCGTGCTTCTCTCGCATAAGATGTTCCCCGGATGAAATTAAAACACAGTCTACATGTGCGTTATATCTTGCATAACTCAAAAACAAGTAGCTGTAGAATGTTAAAATTTTGTATTTACTAGCGAAGTAACTCGCTAGCAACCACAAAGTTTTTACTATCCAAGCCATGGCGAGCGGGGAAAATCTACACTCTCCTTATATTAATAAGGCATAAATCAAAGTTACAGAAATACAAAAGTAGAGTGACGCTGCCTCATTTGTAACAGACAAAGATCTCATAACTAAAGGGTTAGGAATTCGAAGCTATAATATATACTTATATAAAATTTTAACACGTATATATGTCACAATGAAAATTTGTCAACATTAAAGGATGTATGGCTGTGAGCGAATGACTTTTGGCGTTCGATCGGTTAAGTACGACTTAATTAGAATCTTTCATAAATCTTATTTCACTTTTTCACTTTTCATCTCTCTCTCTCTCTCTCTCTCTCTTTCTCTCTCTCTCTCTTTCTCTCTCTCTCTCTCTATATATATATATATATATATATATATATATATATATATATATATATATATTAATAGACTGACTTCTCGATTTGCAGTCATGGCCATAATAATGATACCGTTTCAGCTATAGACCTTTATTAAGATAACTTTGAAGGACGGGTTCCCACTTCATCATAGGGACAAACTGAAGGGTCAACTAGCATTTAGTTCTATGTACAAGACACGTAACACGTAAGTCAACATCTGTGGGAAAATATCTCTAGAAAAATCTGTCGACTTTTTAACCCCTAACCTAAATTGACCACTGGGGCTACAGGTTACGCCCTCAGAGAAGGGGCCTGGCCAATTATAAACCTACATGGCCCTAGTGGACAATTTAGGTTAGGGGTTAAAAAGGGGAATGGAAAATGACGCGGGAATTTTTACGCTTGAATTAACTTTTGAAAAGCCCTGAGAATTTTCCTTACACACACACACACACACACACACACACACACACACACATATATATATATATATATATATATATATATATATATATATATATATATAATGTATATACACTCATGTCCATAAATTAAGGATAATGAAGTTCAGGCAATGAAAGAGACAAAAGCAAAACAAATTTGACATATTTGTAAAGTCTATTTATTAAACAAAAGGTAAAGAGCAAAAAAGATGCTATATGTTTGACATAATTAATAAAAATTGCAATTTTTACTCCCTGGAGCAAATTTAAAAAAAGAACCTATTTACAGAAAACATTATAACATGGTTAGTACTATGGTTAATACGGAGTATGTCTCCCGGACGATGCAATACAAGCGTTACAACGCCTACGCATGCTGAGTATCAGATTATCAATCTGATCTTGGGGAAAATTACACCACTCATCAAGCAATGCCCTCCGAAGTTCCGATAGACAGTTGGGAGGGGGTTGACGGGCTGCAATTCGTCGGCCAAGCATGTCCCACACATGCTCTATTGGATTCAAGTCCGGTGAGTATGCTGGCCAATCCATACGGGTGATATCCTCCGATTGAAGGCATTCGTCTACAATGTTTGCACGGTGAGGTCGGGCGTTGTGATCCATATACAGAAATTCAGGACCCATGGCGCCCCGAAACAAACGTACATGTTGTTCCAGAATGACATCCCGATAGATGTGGCCTGTCATCGTTA
>CM063511.1:40249548-40274548 GCA_032207245.1 Pardosa pseudoannulata | reverse complement strand
AGAAAAGAATGTACTCTATCACTGCAATATCGAATTCATAGAAAAATAATCAGGATTGGACCGTCGTCTTAATTTCAGGGCACCTTTTTTATACTTACAAAATACACGCGTAAAATACATTTTTCAACAAAAAAGTTTCAGATACATTATTAGCTCTGTTTTTAAACTAAAAGTAACCTCCACAATGTTTAAATAATAATAATAATAAATGTAAAATTAAGATTAAAAAATGACAATTTTTAACAGGTTGCTTAAAATAAATTTTACAATACAATATAATTTGATTTCACAGTTTTTTTTTTGTTACTATGCTAAAGTGTGTCTATTTTAAAGGTGTTAAAATAAAATCTACTCAGAAAATATTTATAACTTTGTTATTAAATGGAATTTTATTTACTGTCCTGTTTACAGGACAGCGGTCCAATATGGGTTAAAGTATCAAAAACGTAGAAAATCCAAAAAGTCATTCATATATTTTTAAAAAGAAAATAAGAAACAATTTTAACAGCTGGTTTCTCTGCGAAACCGCTTCCCTTTTCAGGGTTAATTAGTTGAAAATATTTTGCTTGTCGAAGGAAAAATATGCACATTCTTTAAAACCCATTAACGCCCAAATTATTTTTTTTCGACATAATGACATATAATTCCTAAATTGGGTGTCTTTTACTATCAACATGAATATTATTATCGAATTTTATCAATACGTACCATAGTTTTTAAAAAATATGCTGATCTAAAAATAGATGGGCGTTCGGGGGATATATTTTTGCAAATACACAACAATCAATAGTACTTCAATAACGTGGTAAAAACGAACCAAATAGATAAAAACTAATGTGTTTTCTTTAAAAAACGTTTATTTATCCAGAATTTCACAATATTACAGAATGTACTTAGTAATGTTCAGTTATTTAAAACACAAAATTTTAATGTTTCCACAGTTTAGTGTGTAATTTGATGAAACATTTCTTGCATAAAGTGTCATCGCATTTCACAAAATATGTTAGGGACCTTCCTTGGCACCCTACAAGTCGACAGCTTCCCTTTCTTTGTCCCATATTGTAATTCTATCAAAGCGAACATCATCACTGATATTATGTTAATGATGAAGGAAAATGTAAGGTCAATCTTTCAAAACCTTTTTCTGATTCCCAATTTAAATATTTTACCGCTCTTCCGAAATCTTTTATGGACATAAAATCACCTTTATGTGCATTTTTGGGCAGAATACTTGCATTCACTACAGCCATATCAATTATTCGAGTGAATAGACACCCATTTTTTTACCTCTTATTGCTATGCCCTGTTTCTCTACAGGCCAGTCATGATGGTCTCCCATATGTTTGTTATAATTATTTATTAAATTTGGTTGTGGGATTGATACATTTTCTTTTTTCTCAGAAGACCATCTTTGAACTTTTGATGTGCACCCAACACTATCAAAGTGTGTAGCAACAGCCACGCTCTTATTGTCTTTCCATCTAACTATCGTGATTTTATTTTTAGTCGAACTGAAAATAATTAGTATCACGTTGCAATTTATCAAACTCCTTTGAAGACTTTAGGGTGCATTTCTCACTTCTAGTTACTCTTATAGTACCAGTATCTCGGAAGCCCTTTTCATGTAAATTACGCAATAAAAGATGACTAGTGAAAAACTTTACATGGCTAGATGGATTTGTTTCAACAGATAACATATTCAGTACAACTCTTTAAGACCCTAATGAACGAGTCTCATATAGTTCTTTACCACAATACAATGAAAATTTATAGCAGTATCCAGTATCAACCCACATTGCCTACAATTTGTAACCAAACCATATTGTTTAGCTCTTATGAATTGTTTTAAAGAGTGATGTTCATAATACCTTATAATAATCTCATACATAGAAAGGTAATGCTAAATTTCCCCCCCTGTTTAAAATTTTCATTTACTATCTCCAATGGAGCATGTAAATTATATCATCTATTTCCTTTTCATCTGTGAATTCATCTACATCAGGTAATATGACAATAATATCCTCTACAATTTGTTCAGAAAACAGATAATCAACTGCATCCTGAACGTTATTAAATACTTTTCGGCTCATATTTTCATCTAAGGTGAAAAAACACAATATTACCAGATAGGAAGGAAAAAACGCCCGAACGCCCAGTGATCTATTTCTAGATCAGCAATATTTCGACGCTAATTTTTACTATTTATACTTATTTTAAGATATTATAGCTTTATATTCTAATAGCTACATCTATGAAGATATTAAAAATGCCAAAAAAATTTTAAGTTACTGTCATTGCTTAGCTGTTTTCAGGGTTTATGTTAAGAAACGTCGAAAAATTACGGAAAGGAATGGTGATTCAAACTTTCTCTTATCGCTTTAGACCAATAACCAAACCAAACAAAAAAAAAAACCATGTTGGTAAACAGGTGCATGCCTTGTCTTGGCCCCATGTGCAGTGTAAATATATTTGAATCATCTAAAAGCGAATTTCCCATGCTATGTTTAGCGATCTAAAAATAGATCACTGGGAGCTAATTTTAACGGGAACAAGAATCCGATACTGAACAAGCTGTTTTGTGAATTGTATACATTTAAGTGTATGACTTTATCAGAATAATGATCAAATCGAGGAGTGTGTTTGAGATAATACTATATGTATCCTACAAAATTTAAAATATCAATGGATTTCAAATATGAATCTATGATTAACTCGCAAAGAGAAGAAAGAACA
The DNA here is from genome assembly GCA_032207245.1 of Pardosa pseudoannulata. NCBI lineage: Eukaryota > Metazoa > Arthropoda > Arachnida > Araneae > Lycosidae > Pardosa > Pardosa pseudoannulata. The sequence goes on along the minus strand of CM063511.1, from coordinate 40,271,815 downwards.
TTACTATAAATATTTAGCTAGATTGTTGTATAATGAAAACCAGTTTAACAAATTGTTGGGACCATCTTCTCTAGTGAAGTATAAAATTTTAATACAAGTAAAAAAATGAATACCAATATAAAAGCATGAATTTATTTATACCAAATTGTTAAGTATCTTAAGATTTATTTTTCAAGACTTAATACTTTATCTGACTAAATATATGAACCAAAAGATAAAATTCATTTTCGCATTGCTATACTTAAAGTGGAATTATAGATTATGTAAATTTTCTTTTTCACAGTGATCCGTTTAAATAAAATTTAAAGAGATTTATAAGAAGCTTGAAAGATTTAGATAATGAATTTTATACTTATTAAATTATGCCTTTTTATATGATATTTTAAAAGGTTGTTAATGTAGTGTTGGGATTTAAATGTTTATATTTACCTTTCAAATATAAATCAAATGATTAACACGCAAAGAGAAGAAAGAAGATTACTATAAATATTTGACTATATCCCGATATATTGAAATTGTTGGGGACCTCCTCCTCTAGTTAAATATAAAATTTTGATAAATACCAATGTAATAGCAAGAATTTGTTTATACCGAATTGTTAAGTATCTTAAGATTTATTTTTCAAGACTTAATACTTTATCTGACTTAATATTTGAAGTGAAAGAGAAAATCCATTTTTGCATTGTTATATTTAAAGTGATTATGCATTTATAGATTATGTAATTATAGATTATGTAAATTTTCTTTTTTACAGTGATCCGTTTAAATGAAATTTAAAGAAATTTATAAGAAGCTTGAAGGATTTAAATAAAAAAAAAATATACTTATTAAATATACCTTTTAATATATGACATTTTAAAAGGTTTTTAATGTAGTGTTCGGATTTTAATTCTGATTTAAATGTTTATATTTATCTTTCAAATATACATAAAATGATTAACACTCAAACAGAAGTAAGAACATTACTATAAATGTTTGGCTATATCGCTATATATTGAAATTGTTGGGGACCTCCTTCTCTAGTTAAATATAAAATTTTAATACAAGTAAAGTAAATGAATACCAATATAATAGCATGAATTTATTTATACCAAATTGTTAAGTATCTTAAGATTTATTTTTCAAGACTTAATATTTGAAGTAAAAGAGAAAATCCATTTTTGCATTGTTATAGTTAAAGTGATTATGTAATTATATATTATGTAAATTTTCTTTTTTACAGTGATCCGTTTAAATAAAATTTAAAGAGATTTATAAGAAGCTTGAAAGATTTAGATAATGAATTTTATACTTATTAAATTATGCCTTTTTATATATGACATTTTAAAAGGTTGTTATTGTAGTGTTGGGATTTAAATGTTTATATTTACCTTTCAAATATAAATCAAATTATTAACACGCAAAGAAAAGAAAGAACATTACTGTAAATGTTTAGCTATATATCTATATATTGAAATTGTTGGGGACCTCCTTCTCTAGTTAAATATAAAATTTTGATAAATACCAATGTAATAGCAAGAATTTGTTTATACCTAATTGCTAAGTACCTTAAGATTTATTTTTTAAGGCTTAATACTTTATCTGACTTAATATTTAAAGTAAAAGAGAAAAACCATGTTTGCATTGTTATATTTAAAGTGATTATGTATTTATAAATTATGTAATTATAGATTATGTAAATTTTCTTTTTTACAGGGATCCGTTTAAATAAAATATAAAAATATTTATAAGAAACTTGAAAGATTTAGATAATGAATTTTATATTTATTAAATTATACCTTTTCATATATGACATTGTAAAAGGCTGTTAATGCAGTGTTTGGATTTTAATTCGGTTTTAAATGCTGCATTGATATTGTAAGTAGATGGCGCTATCTTCCCACAGTGCGATATGTATTGAAAGAAGCGAATAGTCTGTGTAAAATTTCTTGACAGTTCGCATCTGTCACGTAGGGCAGTTCCTCAGTATAGTGGTGTATAGTGGTGATTTATTTTTAATTGCGTTGTGTTAAGTATTTTTGTACTAAATTTAACCACAGGTTCTGAGAAACTACAGACATAAATATCAAAATAAACTAACAGCTAACTTGACAGCAACCCAGACTAGCTTAATATAAAAAAAAATAAATTTATTAACATATATCTACATCTATGTACAAACAACGCTAATGTTAATTTAATGATGCTAGTTTTCATAAGTAAGCTAAATTCGTTCTGACAAATTTTATATATTTAAGAAATTTTGTAAATAGAGGACCTAATCTCGATTTCAAAAATGTATGTCAATTTGGGGTACCTTTGTGGGTCTAAAATGTTGGGCCCGGAACACTTCTGGCTGAAGGGTATTTATTGCTGATCAGGAGAGGGAATCTATATATCCTCCGTTGGTCTCGTCAGGGGCTTCATCCTGAGTCTTTGGGGGTACGGCCGTACTATTTGGTGCAGGAACACTTCCTGTCGGACGGCTATACTATCCTAGTCTGGACAATCGAGCACCTTCTCCTCTGGACTCACGAGCAACTTCCGTTGGACCCGACTGGACTCCCGGCTTTCGAACACCTTCTTTTGGGACCTTCGAACCTCTTCTCTGGGACCTCCGCCTCAACCTTGTCCCCTCCTCCTTCTTGTCTTTCCAATCGGGATAGTTGTAAGGATTTCATTGGTCTGACCAAACCTCGCCCCGAGACCGCCAACGTGATAAACCTTATCCCTTCTAATTGGGCACTGTCCCTTAGGGACTCATAAATACTCCACAAAGGTACATTCTTATTTAATGTCAAGTACGGAGACGGGATTCTAATCTGGGACTGGAATCAGAACCCCACCCGAGATCACCGTACAAGACAACAATATCCGTTGAAAAGAAATTTATTATCCTCTATCTCTTTACAACGATGTGATGAGGTCAGATTTAGATCTCGAACATTTTATTTCCTGTATGAATGAATCAATTATATAACACATCTAAATCGCCTCATCACAATGTACGCAACAAGAATAATACATTTTTTGCCGATTCTGACATGCTAAGCTCTTTGGTGTTATGTTAAATTATGGGTAACCCAATGGCAAGCCAATTTTTTAGCATTCATCAATTTAGAATAAATGTATGTATAGGTGATGCAAAAAGTATAAATGAGGTAAAATAATTATAACATATGGTTCATCAAATATTATCTAACTTTTGTATTAACTGGTAAGTTCAGCAAACAAATAATTTATTGCGACTGAAAATAATCCCACTAACCATGACTTTTAATTTACATAATTTTCCAAAATAAATTGAATATTTATTACATTGTTTGTCACCTCTTAAAATAATACGTATACAAGATTTAAAAGGCATGAAAAATAAGACTGTATATTATATGTGGGTTAAATAGTTACATGTATGCAAATGTAATTACTGTTGTCTTTTTATAAAAACTATTTCCATACATTAACTTAGTTATCCTTAATTTTGATTTTATTAATATTCATTAGATTATAAATAAAATAAATCGCTTGTAAGCGAGAACCTTCAGATAAATTTCCTTTACAGATTTTGAACATTAATTAAAATTAATAGTTTTCACTTTTTTTCTTAATCTTTCTTGACGTATATCTAAATATATTTATTATTCAGTTTTTTTTACTAAAAGTATATCCTAATCGAATTTGGAACTAGTTGTTTATTATTCGCACTATTGCCTAATTTGAATAAAATAAAATTTCAGTTCATTTAATTAATATTTTGTTTTTTAAATTTATTTTAAACTTATATATTTGGGATTAAAACTGTTTTGTTTTAACATATATTTTAAATACATTGTTTTAAGCTTAAACTATTTTGTTAGATTTATATTAAATTAAAAAAAATATTTCTGATGCATTTTAAAACATAGCATAGACTAGGATAAATATTTATATAAATATTTGTGCTATAAATATTTCAATACTAGCATATAGCCCGTCATATGACGGGATCATCAAATTTTTAATTTTCCAGAATTGTAAAGTACCTAATGATGCAGGTAATAAAATGATTTGTTTTGTAGCTGAGAATTATCTGGTACACGCTCAATAATTTTTGTATCTTTACTGACCGCATGTTAGTTGATAACTTTAAATTATCTTGTCATATTAGTGACTGCAGAGGTTTTAATATTGACAGTGATTATTTCGGGGTATATATGAAGGATGTTCAAAATTTAGAGAATCGATTGCAAACTGTGTGGTTATGTATAAAAAACAAACACGCAAATGAACAAACTTCAGAGATATAACTTAAACGTTAGATATTTATTAGTCCATGAAATAGACTCCTAGACTTTTATGAAAAGAATTTGTTGTTAATACCGGTGATAAAATTTTCATTGCAACCAAAAATAATCGATAATCAAATTTAAAATGATCACATATGTACCTAATGTATTATTTAATCCAAATATAAAAGAAAATGATTTACATCATATCTAAGTTCAGGGATAAAACGTATGAAAATAATGCGGACGATATTTAAATAATTTAAAATAAGAAATGATTAAATGAGATGGTTAAAGGAATGACGTCATAATGCTAAAAAAAGGTTTTTTCATCTACTTATAGTGATAAATTTAATCGCCTGCTCTTAACCGGGGAAAATAGGGCTTGAAATAATGATATTAAACGCTCGAAAAGGGGGGAAGGGGTGGAATTCGAACGTTTTGAAGACGACAGTATTGTTTGCTGTGATAGGAAGCCTATTTATACCAATTTATTTTAGAATCGGATCGATAATTTAGGAGCAGATAAACTTGACTCAATTTGAATTTTGCTAACCCTAACTCATCAAGAATCCAATGGATGCCTCTATCCATTCCAGGTCCAACCGCTTCATAAATTCAAGGACAGACGGAGAGATAACTTAGGCTATTATTATATAAGGGATAAATTTTCAATATATATATTTTGCACTAGCCATTAAAAAATAGATAAAATGAGTTTCGTTGTGAATGTTCTTTAAATATTTTTATTGTCTTTTTACGTCATTTCATGAAATAAACTTCGATTTTAATTCTGATTCCAACTGTATACTTTTCTTTGAATCCTTAACTAGGAGTAATGGTATACTCTTAACGTTAATTTGGAATGAAGCACTACTGTTCACTTTTTACTACAGGAGAGCTAATGTGACCTCGATGAACCGATTAAAGCCAATTTCGAATGGTTACGAACATATATAACAGTAGATGGATTCGAAACCATGAACTGTGGTCCGCATTGGGTAAACTTTCAATTAGTAGGTGTTCCAGTTGTAAAATCCCATATGTCATTCTCTTACTAAAATCCTTCAGAACATTCCTACAGTCAATACATCTCTTTTAATAAATCCTACTAAGTACTCTCACAGGACAAGTATATGTTTCACTCACAAAATTATTTTTAAGGATCTCTTAAAGTGCCAAAATCCTGCTCAACATGCTCACAATACAATCAATATATCTCTTACAAAATATCCTGTAAGGTATTCTGACTGGAGAAGTACATTAGGTGCGCTCACAATAAAATATTTTTAAGGATCTCTTAAAGTACCAAAATCCTGAACAAGATGCTGACAATAAAATCAATGCATCTCTTACAAAAATCCTGTAAGGTATTCTCACTGGAGAAGTACATAATGTGAGCTCAAAATAAAATATTATTTAAGGATCTCTTATAGTGCCATAATCCTGCACAAGATGCTGACAATATAATCAATGCATCTCTTACAAAAAATCCTGTAAGGTATTCCCACAGAAGAAGTATATAATATTCGCTCAAAATAAAATATTATTTAAGGATCTTTTAAAGTACCATAATCCTGCAAAAGATGTTCACAATACAATCAATACATCTCTTACAAAAAATTCCTGTAAGGTATTCTCACAGGAGAAGTATACAAGGTGCGCTCACAATAAAATTATTTTTAACTATCTCTTAAAGTATCAAAATTCTAAACAAGATGCTGACAATAAAATCAATACATCTCTTACAAAAATTCCTGTAAGGTATTCTCACAGGAGAAGTATATAAGGTATGCTCACAATAAAATTATTTTTAAGGATCTCTTAAAGTACCAAAATCCTGCTCAACATGTTCACAATACAATCAATATATCTCTTACAAAATATCCTGTAAGGTATTCTAACTGGAAAAGTACATAATGTGAGCTCCCACAATTAAATTATTATTATCAGGATCTCTTATAGTACCAAAATTTTAAAACAAGATGCTGAACAATAAAATCAATATCTCTTACAAAAAGTTCCTGTAAGGTATTAACACACAGGAGAAGTATAACAATGTATGCTCACAATATAAAATTATTTTTAAGGATCTCTTAAAGTACCATAATTTCCAGCTCAATATGCTGACCTATAAAATCACTGTATCCTCTTACAAAATTGCCTGTAATTCATTCTTGCAGAAGAGGCACATAAGGTGAACTCAGGCTAAAATTTCTTCTAAACGTATATATAAAATTATAACCCTATTAATAACAGTGTCCATCAACATTAAAAAGTACATAATCATGTAATAACTATTCTATCTTGAAAAAAGTATCTCTTCATCTAAAATAAGGAAAAATTCTTTTCACAATCCCCCAAGTTTTCAACTATCTAATACAATCAATAATATTGTGATTTGGATCAACAATTAATGATTTTTTTAGCATAAGAAATTTACTTTTTCGGAATATATATCTACTGAAATTGTTATAAATGGCTATATCTGTTAAAAACTTCACTTTCTCTTTTGTTTTTATACAATGTAAAATTGAATCACTTTTAAAATAAGTTCGTTTTTTTTTGTAAATGATTGCCTGTGAAATTTAAAATGATAGTTCATTCCTACAGAAAATGGTCTGTAAATTTACAGTTATTTTAATTTTTAAATGCTTCTGTAACCATCATTATGTAGATTTAATGTATTTTCTACAGTATATATTCAGCAGAAATGGTTTGGTCATTAATAATTAAATGCAGCTATTTTGTTTCGTTTTAATTTCTTATCATTCCAAAATTTAAACAAAATATGCAAAATAAATAAGTTTAGATCTGAAACCATTATTTATACTATCATATTAGACATGCATGTCTCTCATATGCTCCAGAAGGACTTTTTCATATAAAATGAACCGACGTCTAAAGACAAGTGCCTTAAGACCCTGGATGATAAAGTGATAAAGACATTTCATTCTTACTATAAATGACATAGCTAGAGAAAAATAGAGGGAAAATAAAAATTTCTCCTCTACACTCAGTCGTTTTGTCACTTTACATAATTTTGCAGCGTTTAATATCATAATAGTAAAGTAAAATAGTTTTAAAGTTAATGTTTCATTTAAATTTACATCTCTCAAAGAATCCCGCAACTCCGGATATTTTACAACCAAACTCAACTTATGAAACTAACTTAACTCTTTTCGAAATAGATTCATTATTTCCAGACATGTACAGATCTGTTGAGGTTTCTTTGAATTACTGCAGAATTACAGAGTTATCTATCTATATACTCTAAAATACATTCTGTTCTTACTGGAAATAGCATAGCTAGAGGAAAATAGAGTGAAAATAAAAACTGCTCCTTCACATCAGTCAGTCTTTTGGCCTTTTTAATACTATATAACTTTTAATATCGTAATAGAAATGCAAAAGATTTTTAAACTCAATGTTTCTTTTAATATTACATCTCCGAAAGAATCCCACAACTTTGGATGTTTTAAAAATAAACTCAACCTATGAAACGAACTTAACTCTTTTCTAAATAGATACATCATTTACGGACATGCACAGATCTGAAGAGGTTTCTCGGATCCTCTGGAGAATTAAATATCTACATCAACATCTGATTTGAACCGCGGTAGCTCAGACGGCAAAGGTAACGATCTCGCAACTGAAAGGTTGGGGGTTCGAAACCCGAGCCGGCCTAGATCCGCCCTGCTCGTTAAAGGTGATTGGGTCACGTAAAATATGTTCGTGGTCACAATTGTAACAATGAGTTACACTTCTGGACAACGCCAGCGCGGGAGACTGACCGAGGGACAAAGGCGATGTCAGGGACCGCATTGGACAAGAGGGGTGGCTAAATCGGGTCAGTCGTCTTTGGTCTTGGCAACAGCAGCTTTTGGATTTTTTGCGCAGCAGATTTAAAGACCCCTTCGGGGAAAAGACGAAGCGAAGAGAACTTCAGCAGAGGCAGGGTAACGCTGAACTTTTTTGTCTTCTGAAAATAGCGTCATCAGCTGGAGTTTCTTCCATATTTCAGCGGTTTACGGCTTCTCCATATTGAGATTGAATATATTTTATTTGATTCACCAGATTGTAAAAGATTAAATTTGTAAATAAAAAGAAGTCTGCAAAACGGAAAGTCTTCGCTCATTTGTATCTGGTGTCTTAACTCTTTGTGTTACCTCAGCATGATCTGGTATAAGTCATTGGTACGCAATAACAATGAGCCTATGCTTGGTTCCTGCTTCTAAATTACGAGGATCCACTTGAGCAAAGTCGTTCTTTCACCTTTTCACATATCGGGGCTCATTAAAACGAAATGCCTTAATACGACTATCGAATGGCTCAATCGTGCTTAGTTTGCCCAAGGGGCATCAGAAACAATAACAACTCTGAAAGTAACTGTTCATATTGAATGTAAACATATCTGTAGATAAATACGTGATGCCGGAAAAGAAAAAATATCACCGAGAAATTTTTATTACACTTACTTTATAATTTTTTAAGTAATTGTTTTAACACGCTAGTAAAATACTACTTTAGTTCCTTTTAAAAAGGAACATAAACTATTAAAGAAAACTAAAACATCGATTATTTTATATCTTTCTACGCTATTCGTGTCTATACCCATGTCTCTCTGATGTCGTATTGATATTTTTAGTTCATTGCTAAGAATAATAATAAAAAGTGTTTTAAAAGGTGAATCGACAATTCTTTGAAAAGGTCAGAGATATCCCTTCGCTCGTTTCAAAATCAATGAGATTAAAGCTTTCATTTTCTGTATAAAAGAATCGTCTTTTGAAAGAAATTTCTTTACAATAGATATATAGATTTGTTTGTATAGCAAAAGAGGTATTTATTTGGTCATTTGTGAAATTCTTTTCAAGCAGGACTCTTTAGCATTTCTACACGTGCTTTAGGACAGTGGTTCTTAACCTTTTTAAGCCGCGACCCAAATTTCAGAAATATGTTCATGTCGCGATCCCAAAAAGTCAAAACTTTTTCATTGCTTTATTTTAGAGCGTATTTTTAAAAAATTTTCAATCCTACGATGATAATTTTTTTTAACTTTCAAATTTTTTATTTTTTTTAATAATAAAGATAAACAAAAGTACTTTTCGATCCAATTAAAATTTAATTAATAATCAAATGTTTTTAATAATTTTTATTGACCAAATTAAAATATATTTATAACTTTTTGAAAATAATTGACATTTTAACTTATTCCTAAAAAAAATATCAATACATATGTTAAGTTTTTTAAATTTTAAATGCAAGTCATACAGTTTTAATGAGAACCTTATGCTTTAATACATTTTGAAAGATCTTCAAACCTCGGTTGAATGCTTGTCAAGGAGCACCTTATATCTATTTCAGGATTTAACTTGTTCTAGGAGGTGTTGGTATTACTTATTATTCGGTGTATTACTAACTTTTTTGGTTCGACTCAGCGCGACCCAAGAAATATGCTTCGCGACCCAATTTTGGGTCGCGACCCATAGGTTAAGAACCGCTGCTTTAGGACATATAAGCTAAATCATACTTTATAAAAATGCTTAATCAGCTTACAGGATAAAAGCATGTAAAGGACACCTACGCAGTAATTTACATAAAGATAAATGTTCATACACAGGTTGGATCGTTTATCAATTTATCGTCAAATATTGATATACTTTAAGTATTGCGCTAACAATATTAAAATTTTGCTCTGCTGATACATACTCATCTGCATACTGTCTTTGGCGCTATAACGTAGTTCGCCAAAAGACATCGCCTATATAATAATAGCCTAATTTATCCGTCCGTCTATCCTCTAATTTAGGAAGCGGTTGGATATGGAATGGATAGAGGCATCCATATTGGATTCTTGATGAGTTAGGGTTAGCAAAATCCATAGCAAGTAAAGTTTATCTTCTCCTAAACTATCGATCCTATTCTAAAATAAATTGGTTTAAATATGCTTCATATCACAGCCAAAAATAGTGTAGTCTTTAAAATGTTCGAAATCCACCCCTTGAAAAATAACATTTTTTTTCTAGCATTATGACGACATTCCTTTAACTATCTCATTTAATCATTTCTTATTTTAAATTATTCAAATATTGTCTGGACTATTTTCATACATCGTTTTATCAGTGAATTTTGGTATTACGTAAATATTTTTCTTGTATATTTGGCTTAAATAATAGATTAGGTACATATGCGATAATTTTAACTTTAATGATCGATTACTTTTTGTTGAAATAAAAATTTTATCACCGGTATTAACAATAAATTCTATCTACCTCTAGGGTGTAGTGGAAAGGATAGTTTCATTCCTTTACTTCCATAAATTACTGTGCCAAAAAATTGAGAAGAACTCAATGTTAATTTCGACGTAGCTAAGAAAACGTTAAATTATCTTTCTAAATGAATCCAATGTCATTCTAAACTGCATTCCAGTATCAGAGTTCAGGAGTAATAAGATAAACAAATTATTGAGTGTACCAGATAATTCTCAGTTATAAAACAAAGCAATTTTTCTACCTACCTCACAAGGTACTTTACAATCCTGGAAAATTAAAAATTTTACTAATCCCGTCATATGAAGGCCATGTGCTAGTACTAAATATTTTGCATAAAGTAATATTTTTCTGATGTTACTGCATTCATTTGACGTCTGCATTCATTTGACGCATGCTTGATAAAAACACCACCCAGAAAATTGTGTTCTTGAAGATTATCCGTCCAGGTCTTATGTAGTATATCCCAATATCTCGATAACGAATCACTCGGTCAAGACCCTAAACTGCACTGCTCATAATTGGTGTAAATAACTCGGTTGTTCTTTCACCTTCGCACTGGTTTATTGGAATAATATAGGGATATATCCAAAGTATTGACCTTGAGTGCATATAGGGATATATCCAAAGTATTGACCTTGAGTGCTTGATCGGTTTATTGGAATAATATAGGGATATAGCCAAAGTATTGACCTTGAGTGCTTGATCGCAAAAGTCAGTTTTCCCGATAACAAAGAACTCGCTTCATAACATAAAAAAACCACTACTCGCAATTGGCTATGGTTTATTGGAATAATATATCAAACAATGCTTGATCGGAACAGTCAGTGTAATCATTTCTTATTTTAAATTATTCAAATATTTTCTGGACTATTTTCATACATCGTTTTATCAGTGAATTTTGGTATTACGTAAATATTTTTCTTGTATATTTGGCTTAAATAATAGATTAGGTACATATGCGATAATTTTAACTTTAATGATCGATTACTTTTTGTTGAAATAAAAATTTTATCAACGGTATTAACAACAAATTCTATCTACCTCTAGGGTGTAGTGGAAAGGATAGTTTCATTCCTTTACTTCCATAAATTACTGTGCCAAAAAATTGAGAAGAACTCAATGTTAATTTCGACGTAGCTAAGAAAACGTTAAATTATCTTTCTAAATGAATTCAACGTGACTCTAAACTGCATTCCCAGTATCAGGAGAGTTCAGAGGAGTAATAAGATAAACAAATTATTGAGAGTGTACCAGATAATTATCAGTTATAAAACAAAGCAATTTTTCTACCTACCTCATAAAGTACTTTACAATCCTGGAAAATTAAAAATTTTACTAATCCCGTCATATGAAGGCCATGTGCTAGTACTAAATATTTTGCATAAAGTAATATTTTTCTGATGTTACTGCATTCATTTGACGTCTGCATTCATTTCACGCGTGCTTGATAAAAACACAACCCAGAAAATTTGTGTTCTTGAAGATTATCCGTCCAGGTCTTATGTAGTATATCCCAATATCTCGATAACGAATCACTCGGGTCAAGACCCTAAACTGCACTGCTCATAATTGGTGTAAATAACTCGGTTGTTCTTTCACCTTCGCACTGGTTTATTGGAATAATATAGGGATATATCCAAAGTATTGACCTTGAGTGCTTGATCGCAAAAGTCAGTTTTCCCGATAACAAAGAACTCGCTTCATAACAGAAAAAAACCACTACTCGCAATTGGCTATGGTTTATTGGAATAATATATCAAACAATGCTTGATCGGAACAGTCAGTGATATGTGCACGTGTTGATATATTTCGATAGCTTGCTGCTTGCTTATACGTATCTTCTACTAATATCGGAGGCGTATAGTGTTTTGGGTGAAAAATGAATAGAGATAAAAAATGAATCCTTGAAATTGTGTTGATTGCCCAAAGCATCATAAATTTTTATAAAAAAATGTAACAAAAACAATGTTTGTCAGTTTTTTGGTTTAACGGCGATGCAAATAGCAAAATAGTCTGTGAAAATATATTGATTTGCAATCTACACTCATGTCCATAAATTAAGGATAATTCAGAATCACACAGAAATTGAGCTCTAAAATAAAAATTTCACCTGTAGAATTATCACACACATCTTGAAGAAGAATATGCAAATTGCAGGAAACCACCAGATGGCGCGGATAGTACGTCACAATGACGAGAGTGTATGAAAGGGGTATATAAGGAATGGTAGCAAAGAAGTAAAATTGTTCACAAGCGCTTTAAAAGCCTTTCAGTGCAATAACCGCATAGTTATGGCACAAAGGAAGCATTTGGATGATTTTTTACGTGGTAGAATTATCGGACGACTGGAATGTGGACGTACCCAGCTGGAAGTATCCGAGGAACTTGGAATCGCCCAGAGTGTCATCTCCAGGCTTTGGCAACGATTCAAACATGATGGTAATGTGAGTAGATGTTACAGCACAGGTCGCCCCGAGTTACTACGCCGAATGATGACCGGTATTTGGCAGTTACTGCCAAAAGAAACAGACGGAGCACAGCATCAGACCTGTCTCGTCAGCTCTCTTCAGCTACCGGTACGACAGTTTCAAGGCAGACCGTGTACAGACGCTTAGGGAACATTGGTCTATATGCTCGTAGGCCTGTCAGATGTGTTCCCCTTACCGCAACTCACTGTCGCCTGCGATTATGCTGGGCTAGAGAGCATGCATTGTGGACACCGCAACAGTGGTCTTGTGTGATGTTTTCCGACGAGTCCAGGTTCAGTTTACATTCTGATTCTCGCCGGACTTTCATATGGAGAGCGCCAGGTACCCGTTACCACCAAGAGAACACCATTGAACGACACCGTTACGGTGGTGCAGGATGGCTCGTTTGGGGAGGAATTATTCTTGGTTCCAGAACTGACCTGCATGTTCAGAGTGTAACGATGACAGGCCACATCTATCGGGATGTCATTCTGGAACAACATGTACGTTTGTTTCGGGGCGCCATGGGTCCTGAATTTCTGTATATGGATGACAACGCCCGACCTCACCGTGCAAACATTGTAGACGAATGCCTTCAATCGGAGGATATCACCCGTATGGATTGGCCAGCATACTCACCGGACTTGAATCCAATAGAGCATGTGTGGGACATGCTTGGCCGACGAATTGCAGCCCGTCAACCCCCTCCCAACTGTCTATCGGAACTTCGGAGGGCATTGCTTGATGAGTGGTGTAATTTTCCCCAAGATCAGATTGATAATCTGATACTCAGCATGCGTAGGCGTTGTAACGCTTGTATTGCATCGTCCGGGAGACATACTCCGTATTAACCATCATACTAACCATGTTATACTGTTTTCTGTAAATAGGTTCTTTTTTGAAATTTGCTCCAGGGAGTAAAAATCGCAATTTTTATTAATTATGTCAAACATATAGCATCTTTTTTGCTCTTTACCTTTTGTTTAATAAATAGACTTTACAAATAAGTCAAATTTGTTTTGCTTTTGTCTCTTTCATTGCCTGAACTTCATTATCCTTAATTTATGGACATGAGTGTATATCTGTGTACATTATTTTCGAAAATATCTAATTTATGGAGCCATTTGAAATATCACTGTGCTCTACAATATCGAAATTTAAATTTCAGATAAGAAGTGTCTTTTTAGTTTTAAGAAATAGGATATAATTTTTAAGTTACTTTCTTTACTTTTAATATTAATTATTTTTAATATGAATAATTCATTATTAATATATTAAGTAATTTATTATTAATTTCAAATTTGTTTTACTGCAATTCTATGGATCGAAATGTTATTCTTATAAATTAAAAAAAAGAGATATTTGAATCAAATTTAGGCAAGTAAATTTTTCAGACGAAATATGTTTTGTGTTCGAAGAATCCAGTAAAAAGAAAAGTTTAAAAATTTAACAAAATAAATTATTTTCTATTGAAATTCTAATTTTTGAGACATGCAGTTATTTCATTTCTCCTAGATACTATACAGAGACTAGAATTAAAAAAAGTAAAGTAACGAAGTGTTGCTAATTTCGTTTCTTTTGCGGTCTTTTCTGTTTACGAGCACAATAACTTTTATAATTTTATATAATATTTTATATCTTTTATATAATATATTAACTTTTATATTTCAAGCATAGTAATTAGAAAAGTTAAAATTAATTTGTTCATTAATGCTTATGACGAATTTTTAGAATACCCGAATCATATGTTTACTTTATAACTTATCAGTTTTGTGCACTGAAAGTTGTAGGTTGTATTACACTTCCCCCCATCGGATATTAGACCAAAATAATATTTTTCGTTTGGATAGGTACTGTCTACTATTTTTGTTCTACGAACACTATTTGCCGATACATACCACTTAAATCTGATTCCGAACAGTTACGAACATCCATGTCGGGAACAAAACTCGAATCTGCGGAATCTGATACTGAAAATCAATTTAAAAATGAAAGGAATATAGAATTGATTTCGGAGAAATATAATTTTGCATAATTGGGCAATTTATATTAGCAATAGTTGTGTAAAATTTTAATAAGGAATTCTGTTTAGTAGCTGAACATATTACTTCTGAACAATATATATATTTTTTCTTTTAAATATCAAAAAGGAATTACTCCTAAAAATTATTTTTACCTTTCAGAAATCCTAATTTTTTTTATCCTAAAAAATTAGAATTGTAATTGTGTGTAAAAGATTTAATTACTAAAAAAAGGTTTATAATGAAAGAAAGCTAAGGCTAATCAAAAAGAGTAATAGCTGAAATAGTAATATAAAAATATCAATGTACCTTACTACTTTAAAATATTATCGCTATATATCAATGATATCAAAATCAACTTGAGGTATATCGCGAAATTAAATTTCTGCTATCGTCCAGCCCTAATTTACACACATATGTATGTATGCATTTATACAAAGAGAAAATACAAAATGTGATCCAATTGTAATCTATGATGCAACTGGATCCAATTGGAAATTAATTTTCTGATATCGCCCAGCTCTAATATACACACATATGTATGTATGTATTTATACAGAGAGAAAATACAAAATGTGATCCAATTGTAATCTATGATGCAATTGGATCCAATTGGAAATTAAATTTCTGATATCGTCCAGCTCTAATATACACACATATGTAAGTATGTATTTATACAGAGAGAAAATACAAAATGTGATCCAATTGGAAATTAAATTTCTGATATCGTCCAGATCTAATATACACACATATGTATGTATGTATTTATACAGAGAGAAAATACAAAATGTGATCCAATTGGAAATTAAATTTCTGATATCGTCCAGCTCTAATATACACACATATGTATGTATGTATTTACACAGAGAGAAAATACAAAATGTGATCCAATTGTAATCCCTGAGAAAAAAGAAAACTTATTTTGTAATAACGTATTATTTACACTTTGAATAACACATTTTATATAATGTTGGATATACACATGTGTATATATGTAAAAACACACACACACGCACACACACACACATATATATATATATATATATATATATATATATATATATATGTATATATATCATGATTTTATTTATATCTGAGAGTAAAGAAATTAATAAAAAAGCATAAAATTTATAATATAACAAGAATAGTTTTACTGCTTAAAAACTAGTTCTTTTAAAAACAAAACAGGCGCCAAGAAGTGTCTTTTTCCATTACGTCTATGCACAATATACAAAAACAACGGTATAGAAAAGTTCTAAATCTGGACAGAAGCCTTGTTCCAGTCCTACCCTTATAAAACTCTTTGACCCAAAAGAAACTATTTTAATACACTAGATAATAAAATGGAATTTTTTTTTATCATTATCATTTATGATTAATGGTTATATGAAGTACTTCTCAATGCAAATACTCTCTCTATAAAGTGAACTATTGTACGATGGAAACTTAAGCGTTGTGTATTCGATTACAATTCCTAGAAGCCCGCCAACAGTAAACAAAGAAGTAACTTTTTGGCGTGTTTCCAGACATAGAAAATGGCCAAGTTGGTGATAAAAATTTATTATCGTATAAATGTCTGAAACTTTATAGATACATAAAAGTTGACAGTCAATTAGTTTCATAAACTACGGTTGTATGTAGGACATATTTTCGAGGTTTAAAATCTAGAGATTTATGATTATGGATCGAAGAGTCGTATATCAACTCTTAATCTTAGAACAATTTTTATTAGAATTCCCGACCATTCAATGATGCAGTGAATATTTTAATAAAACTGCACTTTACTTAACAAATTTTAATAAACAATCTATTCGTTTGTGTATAACAAAATACAGCAATTTTATTATTTTGAAGAAAATAACAAATGTTCTTTATAAGGAATATTTAAAAAGCACAGAAATTTTTCAGAAATTGTATTTTAATTTCATATATATATAATTATATATTATAAATATATATAAATATAATAAATATATATATATATATATATACATATATATAATATTATATATATATAAATATATATATATAATATATATATATATATATATATAATATATATATTATACATATATATATATACATACATACATATGTATATATCGCCATTTTCAACTTGACATTTCAATTTTCAATCCAAATATTCCACTTGTTCAGGAAATGAAAGCAATGCTTGTATTGGGAATTATAATAGAGTACATTGCAAAAGAATTGGGAACGTTTAAAAAGAAACATTATATATTATTTAATGTGTTCATATTTAAATATAAGAGAAATTTCTGATTTGGTCAATTATACCCAGAACTACCTGACTGGTTTCAGTGAAATTTGATTTTTACATACATTTGTGAGTTGTTGTTGTTGTTGTCTTATGCCACTTGGTCAAACTAAGATCGATATGAGCCAGAGGCTACTCGATTTAAGCAACTTTGTGCCACTTTTGTTTCAATGAACACTTCAAGGGTGAAAATACAACTTATGCTCAAGTGGTTCCTTGTAATTTTGAAGCAGAGACCAAGCAGAAGAGCTATAGGCTTGGCCCACCACCTCCAGAGGTATTGATTGAGAACTTGGAGGACATTGTAACCTTGAACATAGTTTACATGTCCTAGTCACCTTTCACGAACAGAGAATCTTAGGCCGGCTCGGGTTCTTAACCTCTCAGTTACGAGATCATTGCCTTTGCCGACTGAGCTATCGCGTCTCACATATCTGAGTAACACTAGTTGGAGTCTGAAGGTATGAAACAGTGGTTGCAAAATGGAACTCTTACACATACCGCTTATACCCTCTTGCATATATCATATATACCCTCTTACACATAAATAGATATATACATGCCTCGCAGCATGATTTCATTCTTGTAATAAGACTGTTTAGGAATTCCTGAGATATGCAGTCAAACTCATTTAGTAACGTTATTTTCAGAACCTGGATGGTTCTCAAATATGGATTGCAAATCTCAGTTACCCTCTCCAGACAGGATCTATAGAATTGAGGTCTGCAGATCTACTCGGCTAATCCATTCGGGGAATATTTTCACTTTCTAGAGAGGTCTACGTGGCTTCGCGATTTCATCCATTAAAATGAACAGTGTTTCCACTGCACCCCTGAAAAGTGACCATAGGTCTCCGAGAACTGATACCTATACCTCATATCAGAGACAGTTCCTCTTTCAAAGGCAGGGAGAGGGTTGTCACCACCCAACACGATTCGAGCATAAACTATTAAACCTCTGGTGACATAATTCATGCTAAAGGGAGATAGAGTTTCTCTGATGTTTGCAATATTACAGACAATAATCTGTGGTTAATTTGAACAGGAACTCATCAGTGAAGAGAATTATCACCCACTGATCTATAATATAATCTTTATGGCTTCTGCACCATGCTGAACGAACTCTCCTGTTCGTAGAAGCAAGCAGGACTCAAACAGCAGGTGCATTTGCTCATAATACCATCTAAACAGGTAGAGAGTGATCATAATTTTGTATCAAAATTGTGTATTGTAACTTAAAGTTTGCACCTTATTACAAAAGTGAGTATTTTTAGGTGTAATTTTTAACATTTGTAAGTACGAATTCATTTTTTGAAAATGACATAATATATTACAAATCAATCTCTTTCTACATAACAACGTAATGACTTATTCATTTATAACTAATACAGATTTATAAGAAGAATTATTCAAAAACCCGAAAAATAAGAGAAAAAAAATAGTTTTACTCACTAAATATTTTCAGTAAAATCTTCCTCTTCTAAAAGAAGTTTGAGTTACCGTCTTTTACAACATTATTTATTGGTCACACTACATATTTAGCAGTCTACTTGCATACACGTTCTGACTACATATTAACACCGGGCCTGTATATCTATATGTATCATATACTCTATACAAAATGTTCAAATTTTATAAAAATTTTAATAATGAATATTCTATAATCCAAAACAGTTTTAACCCTTTAACTATTAGTTAAAAATATTTTCATAATTTAATTAAGACACATCATACGTTTTAACAATTATACTTTTGTTTCTAATATATTTTTAGACATTGTTGGTAATATTTAATTTCCTTAAGAAGTTTTATATTTTTGCATCCGTCAACATAAAATTTCCTTGTTTGCAATTGAGGAATAAATTCTTCTTTACTAAGTTCTTAAAAATCCAAAAAAGCAATATTTTATTTCTTTATCATCAATATATTTCATAATCAACTGCAAGGGTTTCTGAACAACAGTTTTCAAAAACAGGCAAGAAATATTTTTAAATTTTTATGTTTAATGATTATTTTTGTACAAAGAGTATTGGTTAGGCTTAACAATTTATTATAAAGTTCTAAATTTTTAGATGTAATGATTTAAACCAGCCCTTCAATTTTAGTGTAAATAATATTACATATTATTTTTTAAAAATTTATTTGCTGTAGTATACAGTAAATTAATACAATAATAGTAAAATTGAAATTCTAAGCCTAAAAATACATGTGTTTATAGTTTTACATCTGCGACTGAAAATTTTCTTCCACTTTTCACTGTGCACAAAATCTAAATTTATGAAACTGGACCAAGGATACCAGCATTAAATAAATCATTAACATGATACAATTTTGAATCTTGGTTTTGTATAAATCTATACAATTTTTAAGCACACAATAAAAACATAATAATTCTTATTAACAATAATATTTCATATATTATAAAATTAAAAAAATACAAAACACTTACGAATAATATATTTAAAAATTATAAGATAAAAAGATATCTGTATTAGAATAAGTTTAAACAAATAAAAAATATCTTCCGTTTATAAATACGAATAAAATTTATATAGTAAAATAAAAATATATAAAACTATATTTTTAAAATTCTTTAATGCTTCAGTTTATCTCATATATATCTATATTATATATATATATAATATATATAAATAAATATATATATATATATATATATATATATATAATATATATATATATATATATATATATATAAAAATATATATAAATATATATATAAAATATATATATTATACATTCCACTGAATGACACTAAAATCCTGAGTACATTTTTCATAGATTTATTCAAATCTCAGAGCACATTATATAATATTTTCAAATCGTCATTGGATATAACTTTTAACAAAATTAGCTGTTAGCCATTTGTCTGCGGAATGTGCACACTGCTCTCTGCTACCGAAATCGCGTGATATTTATGTGGTAACTCTTATTATCTCAGTAAATAATCCCTAATTAAAATCTTTTATTAATCTACAATATATCCTGACATATATATATATATATATATATATATATATATATATATATATATATATATATATATATATAAATATATATATATATATATATATTATATATATATATATTTATATTATATATAATACATATATATATTATATATATATATATATATATATATATATATATATATATATATATAAATATATATAAATATATATATATATAATATATATATATATATATATATATATATATATATTATATATATATATATATTTATATATATATATATATATATACATATATATATATTATATATAAATATATATAAATATATTTATATATATATATAATATATATTATACTATATTATATTATATTATATATATATATATATAATATATTAAAAATTTATAAAATAAATGCTACATATATATATATATAAATATATATATATATATATATATATATATGTATATATATTTATATATATATAATATATAATACATATATATATATATATATATATGTATTATACATTAAAAACTCCTACTGTATAAAGTTTTGCTACCAGGGTATGCATCGCGGTTTGTTATTATGTAATTAGGCCCTATCTCTAAATGCAGTAAGTGAAAACATTTGGCTGATATCGTGAAGAATATTATTTATATGTCAAATTGTATATATAAAGTAGTGCCCCAAATTTTTTTATATTTTTATACATCTGATAAATTTTAAAGTAAAAAGTAATCCATGACTTTTGGCTTTGTAGTGTATAACACAGTGAAGCTGTTGTGGTGCAAATGAGACACAATGCACTAGAATTAAAAGAAAATTTGTCATAGGAATAACGTGTTACAGAAATTATCTAATTAAAACAATACAAAATGCATTTAAAGATTTTAAACAGCTACGTTATGCTGTAAACGATTGCATTAAGTGTTTTTAAATGAAAATACGAATGACATGATGCCAAAAACTATGCCGGGAAAAAATAAGTTTTGAATTTTCCGTTTCTCAAAGCGAACCATCTATTTTAGACAAGTAAAATAAAAACTTTCAACAAAATACATTCTCGGCATCTGTATTGGCAAATCTCCAGGCATTTAAAATAATAATACATGTTTATCAGAGAAGAATAAAACATAAAAAAATTGTAAGATTTATTTTATAGTATTTACTATATACCGACTAAAATTTTTGGAATATTTAACCATACATTTTTGACTATTACGTCTGTGTTTAATTACCGTATCTGTTAGAACTCAGAGCCAAAAAACGTTTCACATAAAATTATTATAACCAGAAATATTTCCGAAAATTTTCATCAATTAAGGCTGAAACTTAGCGTTATCTAGCTGTATATAAAAATTATAAATTTAACGTAAGAAGTTTTTCATCTTTTTTCTAGAATTATTATATGCTTATTAATTATACTCGCACAGCTCATTTTAGGTATTAAGGATTTTATGACTGTTTGTATGTATTCTTAATATTCAAAGAGTTCGTAATAGGTTCCTTAAAATAGGTCCTTAATAGGTTTCTTTAAAATGTTTAAAAATGGTAATACAAATGTAAAATCTCTATCCGCCAATAAATACATACAACCACACGAACACACAAGCACACATGCACATACATACACAAATATATATATATATATATATTATATATATATATATATATATATATATATATTATATATATATATATATATATATACATATATATATACATATACACTCATGACCATAAATTAAGGATAATTCAGAATCACACAGAAATTGAGCTCTAAAATAAAAATTTCACCTGTAGAATTATCACACACATCTTGAAGAAGAATATGCAAATTGCAGGAAACCACCAGATGGCGCGGATAGTACGTCACAATGACGAGAGTGTATGAAAGGGGTATATAAGGAATGGTAGCAAAGAAGTAAAATTGTTCACAAGCGCTTTAAAAGCCTTTCAGTGCAATAACCGCATAGTTATGGCACAAAGGA
>CM063511.1:40237048-40242048 GCA_032207245.1 Pardosa pseudoannulata | reverse complement strand
TTTGCTAAAACAGTAAAAACAAAGTCCAACATTACATTTTAAGCACACTGTTGTTGGTTTTCTCTTGCGCTCTTGAACTGGCGTCTTTTGTAAAAGGTAATAGGTAAAGGATATCCGTTGTAGGATGTTAACATTCATAATTTATATACAAATTTTACAGGTTTATTTTTCATGAGCATCTTTCAACTGTGCCTTCCAAAAAATTATGCCATTTTACCAAAAATAATTTGCCATGGTGAGATTTTCAGAAAATATGACAAACTGCTTCAAGGTTATGCTGATTTTGTCACAAAGAGGTCGAATTTTATAATGAAGATCTAGTGGATCAATTGAAGAATTATCGTTAAAATGAATAAAATGCTTAGTGCCATAATACCGTTTTTTGGACATAGCGTTACTTACTAATGTAGTGCTAATGTCTGGTGCATTTTACCAATACATTTTTTCGCGTAGTAAAATATGATACCCTCTAAAGAAAATGACACCTAGAAATTGCTTGAGTTCTGTTTATGTAATGCTCATAAAATGTTTTTTTTTTGGGGGGGGGCTACATACAAATTAATTTCTGTTACAGTATGATATATTATGTCATCAACCATGATGTGGAAGAGTTCAACTGGAGATTTTCGTGCAACCATGCTTATAATTTCATAATCTTTTGTAGAAATTGAATTACTTGATAGTGCAAATTTTGAGTGACGTTTTACCCACTGGGATTTTTTGGTGGAAGATGACATTCTTTAGAGTTATTTGATAAAATTCAATACCAGCGGTAGATTGAATTTTTAGCTCATCACACATTACTGGCTTTTAACATTTTGTAGCTGAATTATCTATCTCTTCTTTATGACTAACATAATCTGGATTAGGAGGAACAATAATAATTTCAGGTTCATCCATTTCCTCATCACTTAACACTAGAATTACGGAAGGGGTCATTTTGACACCTAGCCAACTTTAATCTCTGACAGCTCTTCTTTTTTTCGCAAATATCTTCATCTTTTCTCGACTTTTCCTAAATCAATTTGATTTACTAAATAGTAAAGTACACGACTGACTATATAACACATCATATCAAGGTAAAAGGAACAAAAACGTAATTTTGTTAAGTAAATCCATTCATCAGTTGAATTTGAATCTAATGAAAAGAAGGCTGCTTATGTAATACAGTTTTACAATTCTACAAAGTTCTGGGTAGATGTTTTGGATCAAATGCGAAGAATGTACTTCACGAAAGCCGTGTACTTCAATTATGCCGTGGGCCAGTACGTGTATTCTACACTATATTATACTTAGCCGGCATAAATGGGTGGATTCTGTATAAGGAAGTTACAAAAGAAAATATCAGCAGAAGGGATTTTCTATTGCGTTCGTCAGAAGACTTATATGAAGAATATTTATCTAGTAAAAATAATTTTGTTCTCTCTTCAAGTGGCTTTGTGGATGGACAAGATTCAATAGAATAAAAAAGAAATATATTTTAAGTAAGGAAATGCAAAGGTAACAAAACTTCTAATATTTGCAACAAGTGTAATAAATATGTATGTGGATATTGTACACAAAAAATCAGAAAGATAAGCGTGTATGCTAATTGCTGCGCTGACTAATAAAATATTTATATATATTTATATTTCTATGTACTCTTTATAGCAAAAAGTTTGTTTTAAAATACTTTAGTATTTGGATTAAAAATATTTTTTTAGAAAACTTCGAGTAAATATTTATATATTTTATTTTCTGTATTTCTGAAATGTAAGCTATCAAAAATGGAAAATAAAATTTCATTTTCCGATGGAAATATTTAAATGCTTGTTCATTATTTGATTACATACTTGCAAAGTCTCTATATTCTTTAAAATAAACTGTATTTGTCATAATTTGCATTATTTTAATTTCTTTTTCACAAATATATTATATTATATACAGAAATATGCAGATATTTTATCAAGGGGTCAAAATGACACCCGCCATAATTCTAGGTATACAAAGACTACCGTAATTCTAGTGTTAAAGAATTCATATATTCGAGAGTCTCTTGTGCTGTTAAAAATTTGCGTGATATTTTTACAGAAGCAAAATACAGGGTAAAGCATTCAAATTCTTAGCAGAAACAAATAAAACTGCATGCAGCACTAAACACTAGGAAAATTTCATCCAAGCGTGAAGGTAAGAGAGTAAGTTTATCTTGCAATCTTTAGTTTTCCCGAATAGAATAGACATCTATTCACCCCTTGTGTCCAGGTGTGTGAACAGGTGTTTGAACTGGTTTTCATTCGAAGATAAGAAAAGAATGTGCGCTATGAATGCAATATCAAATTCATGGAAAAATAATCAGGATTGGACCGTCGTGCTAATTTTAGGACACATTTTTTATACTTACAAAATACAAGTGTAAAATATATTTTTGAGGAAAAACTTTCAGCTACATTATTAGCTCTGTTTTTAAACTAAAAGTAACAACCACAATATTTGAAATAATAATAATAATAAATATAAAATTAAAGACTAAAAATGACAATTTTTAAGCGGTTGCTGAAAATAAATTTTACAATACCATATAATTTGATTTCTCAGATTTTTTGTTACTATTCTAAAGTGTATTTATTTTAAAGGTGTTAAAATAAAATCCACTCAGAAAATATTTATAACTTTGTTGTTAACCCTCTAAGTGGTTCGAACGTACAATTCCTCCAAACAGATGATGTCTTCAAAGCGGTTGTCAAGTACAATTTTCGACCTCCAAAAACGTTCCGAAAATGGATGTAATGTACATTTCTGCCAGTGTTTGAGGTAGGAGGATCAGGTCGATTGTTTAGAAACTGCATCACTCTTTGACTGATATTTCTTGAGGGATGCACCCCAACTTCCTGAAACACAAAGACAATGATAGCTTTTCATGGCTTTGTAAATCCCTAATTCGAAGTATTTCGTTTGCGGTAACAGATGTATCTCTAATTGCACCACTTAAATATCTTGGATAACTTTCTTTAAAAAATATAAATAATTCTCTTAAAGTATATTTTTATTTGTACCTTTAGAATACATTATTTCTTATGGGATGATCTTCCAGACTTGACGAACTTTATGTGTATTAAAATTGACAATCTATAATATCTGTTTATATATCTATTTATAACCAGAAGTAAGGGGACAGTAACGAGGGTGGGTTTCCCGTATTCCATTCTAGTCGACAAAGAGTGAAGTAAAAAATCCTAGAACGCTTTGACCATTGACACAATAAACCTTTAGCGTATTTTGGAGACTTTTTTAAGCGGTGTGTTCCACTCGGAGGGTTAAATGGAATTTTATTTGCTGTCCTGTTTATAGGACAGCTGTCCAATTAATCAAACTGTCGAATTGTAGTTGCATAGATACATGTTTTTAATTTAAAATTTAATTAGAAAAGCACTCTTCTAAACAACAGAAAAATGTTGTAAAGCCCTTTATTCAATATCTGGGGTTAGGGATATTTTACTTCGTGATAGCCTAGTAACCAGTAACGTAAACCATAGTATCCGAATCTCAAAAAGCATAATGTAAGGAATTAAAGATAGTATATTTAAGTAATGAAATAATCATATTAGAAATAGTAACCTGTATAATAACCTCTAGCTTAATAATAGTGAGGTTGTATTTAAACCATTACTTATTAATGTGAAATCTAATGAGCAATAAAACAACAATTTATATAATTAACACTAAATATTGAGACGAAAAATGACAGAAAGGTGTGTTACTACTCCGAAACTCAGAACTATGTTATTTTTTTATATTTTCATTTTTCATCAATCTTGTAAATAAATGTTGTTTGTGGTCCTTAAAGTTTTGGAAGTTATTTAATTCATCTGGTGCTGCTACAAAATATTTGTGATATCTTTACAGGCTAATCATACTAGCTCTATATTTTACTTATACAAATAATTATATTGTTTTGAAAATTAACCAAAAGTATTTCTGTTAAATTACAAACACGAATTTCTTTTAATATGGACTGTTTTCTGGCACTTTAATGTTTCCTCTTTATACCCCTATCGCTGTATTTGATTTAAAAAAATTAAACCTCTAAGGCAAGCAAGAATATATTCGTTCTCTAAGTAACCACATAAATCAAGTTCTAAAAATATGTCATGCGTCTACCCCTCCCTCAAGTAAAATAAAAACGCATTCTTTGTTCCTCTAATTCTAAAATCTGAACCCCTAATGATGGATAGCTGCGAGAATGATGTTGTTCACTCCATTAAACTGCTACTGTTTGAAATTTACGGCCGTGAAAGCCACATTTCCGGACTCGTAAATATTGGGGTATCAACCCGCGTATTTTCTTATTTCAAGATAGAAATTGAGAGAGGGAAGAAGTGAGAACTTGCTTAAGATAAAAGTGAAGACATTTTTTTTAAACATTGTAAATAATTGTTAGAAACTAATTGCTGCTAATATACTTTAACTATTTAAACAAATCAAATAAACATATCTCTCTACGGAGAAACATAGCTGCTTAAATATTAATATTTTTAACAACATCAGACATTTATATAACTAAATATTACTCGTCCATCATGGTCACTCTTAGACGTATATTTTCTTAGTAAAACAACTTAAATGAAAATGACAAATGTAATATGTGTTATTAATACCTGTCACCCTAAATAAGTCCATTGTTAACCCTTTTCAGGTTCATTTTATTTCGGTATTATGGGTCAAAAATGTCAATTATTATGCTTATTTTCATACATACATAGCTTTTTAAACATAAAAGCATCATTTTCATACAAAAGTTCCTAAAAATTAATGCAAAAAAATCAATTTAAATAAATGAGTAATTTACCTGTACAGTTCGTTTCTGTACGGCAAAAATCATTAGATTTTGGAGTCAATTATCACTAACTATAAATATAAAGCTTAGAATACCTAGCTTTTATCTTGAATTAAATTTTATTTATATCCTATGCATTCACATAAATGATTATGAAATTATTAGTCAAAATTTGGTCTTGTGTGAT
>CM063511.1:40212048-40227048 GCA_032207245.1 Pardosa pseudoannulata | reverse complement strand
TGATATTGTAATGTCACGGGATCATCGGATAGCGTGCGGGTGTCGAAGTGGTTATGACACGACTTACAGTTTAGAACAATAACAACATTTATTCTTGATTAAATAGAAGTTAAGTTCAAATTTTCCAAATGAAAAATCACAGGGTTCAAGGTGAACTGGTGCCAACATAAAATCCCAGGTACGAGGCGAACCTAAAAAAAACAAACTCTGTGGTTAGGTACCGACAGATATACCGTTTGTACAGGGGTACAACTGGGACTCCTTGAGTCTCACACAAAACTGGAGAAAAGCTCTCCAAAAAATCAACCACCGCAAGTCGAATCCTCCTCTCATTCTCGTCCTAGGGACTCTCCGGCGAAAAACCCGAGCCGCCTGACGTCACCTTTCGCCTCTTCCCATTGGCTTTTCCTTCCCGCGTAGCTGTCCTGCTAGCTTCCGATTGGTTCTTTCGTTGACATTTCGGTGTTGCGTCTGACCTTCTAATCACCCTGGATATCATCAAGGCGTTGTAGAAGTAAAAAACCTTTTGTAGTATAGTGTCAAAAACCCATACATAAAGTCGATTTGGCCTGGGCTTTATCAAAACATCTTTGTGAAGCCAATGGGGTGTAGCGACGTCAACAATATACCTTTTAAGAGGTTTAGAAAAAAAATATTTAAAAATTATCCTACCGCAAGTAAAATAATCTTATGAAGATTATAATGGTAATATAAAGCTTTTACTATATATCGTCAACCGGAGTATGTGACCTTAATGAAGATTAAGGAATTCGTCTAGTATTTAAAATTTAATCTATTTATAGTTTTTTTTTAAATAACGTACTAAAATAATTACATCATTTAAAATACTTCAATATAATAGTACTTAAAATGTTTGTAAATATGTTTTGCTCCTTTTGATAAGATTTACTTTAGTTAATTTAATTTATCTATACTTATTTGACAGTTCATTCTTTTAAATTCATTCTTTCATTATTTTTCTGATCCTCTTTCCACTCTAATCCCTTGTACTGTAATTATTAATGGTGTAATCATTTTTAATATTAAAGTGTTTACCATTTATTTACGCCATGTACTTATTTTATTTTTATTTTTATGTAGGCACCTAACGTCCTCGTAACATCCTAGCAGAAAATAGGTTTTTTTTCTGTTATCGTGTGTAAGTAAAAATTGTCAAATATAACAACTATTAGTTTACATTTTTTAATCCATTAAATGTCCCGTACATCACATGATAAACACATCTAATAATTTATATCCTTGTATAACCTTTGATATAAAATAAATTATATTTTAAGAACAATATAATTTAGTGTTGCTAGTTAGCTATATTTTTATTATAGCGTATTTAAATACACAAAATACAATATTTTGTGTATTTAATTGGCTATATTAAAATATAATAATTTATACCCTTGTATAATCTTTGATATAAAATGAACTATATTTTAAGAACAATATAATTTAGTGGTACTAATTAACTATATTTTTAATATAGTCAATTAAATACACAAAATACAATATTTTGTGTATTTAATTGGCTATATTAAAAATTTAATAATTTATACCCTTGTATAACCTTTGATATAAAATGAACTATATTTTAAGAACAATATAATTAGAGGCTGCTATTTAGCTACATTTTTAATATAGTCAATGAAAAACACAAAATATAATATTTTGTGTATTTAATTGGCTATATTAAAAATCTAATAATTTATACTCTTTTATAACCTTTGATATAAAATTAAATATACTTTAAGACCAATATAATTTAGTGATGCTAATTATATTTTTAATATAGCCATTTAAATACACAAAATACAATATTTTGTGTGTTTAATTGGCTATATTAAAAATTTAATAATTTATACCCTTGTATAACATTTGATATTCAATGAACTATACTTTAAGAACAATATAATTTAGTGTTTCTAATTAACTATATTTTTAATATAGTCAATTAAATAAACAAAATACATTATATTATGAATTTAATTGGTTATATTAAAAATATATCTAATTAACAACATTAAATTATTTTGTTAATTTATTTCTTTTAATTTTGATTATACTTTTCGGTTAATAGTATGATTTTAAAGCTTTATATGTAACTCAAAACGTAGCAAAAGGGGACACACAAAGAGTAAAAAAGTAATATTTTTGAAAATTTCATTATTTGGTATTTTTCAATTTTAGAATAATAGTTAAATTTAAATGAAATGTTTTTATCCGTTTATGAAAATTAGAGATTTTATATTCGATTATTTGAATTAGTAGTATGTAATAAAATCTAAAAAAGCAAATAATTTTTTCTATAAATGTAAACTGGCAAGCGTAGTTACACGTTAAACGAAAGTTGAGAATTAATCGGTTAGTGTGTAACATATTTATGAATATTACAAAGATGTAAGAGTTTGTAAATCACTGTAAGAACAATTTTAATTTTTAACTTGTTGAAAAAATATTTTTCTTTTATATTAAATATTCATTTTACTATTTAGCTGCATTTAAAGAAGTAAATAGGTTTCCATGAATTCTATATTATTTTCTTTTAAAATTTTGAAAAGAGGTTATTTGTTTCTGAAATATTTAAAAAAATATAATGACAATTATATCAAAGACTAGGATGCCTTTTATAATCTTTTACTACATCACAAGTTAAAAAGATAACAAACCATTTCACTAGACAAACTTAAATAGAATCTTTGTTGAAATGAAAAAATATTTCTCTTAAAACCATATAAAACTCTAATCAAATATTTACACAAGCTTAAAATGTTTTTATAGAAAAGCATTACCTAATTAATTAACCTGCCCTTACACACATTAAAGCTTTTTACTATATATAACAATTGAATGCAGTCGAATGTGGGACTTATCTATTGTAATTTTTCCTTGTGGTAATTTTTTCTCTTTTATTAAATCAATAAAAAGGATAAATTGAACAGAGTTTCGTATGTAATCTCACATTGTACCCCTATATCGAACCAGAAAATAATAGAATTTTTTTTCTATTTTCTTTCTACTTTCTGAAAATAGATTTCAATAGTTTTTACTTTTTATACTGTTTGATTGTGCTTATAAATATTTACAAATCCTGATAACATTCAAGCAGTGAATAATAAATTATTTTCTGTCTTGTTCAATAAAAATCTAATAATACAGAAATACACAAATTCTTATCTGCCACAAAATAAAAAAGACTTTCTTTTTGTTGTGAGAGGGTGGATAGCCTTTCAATCAGCGTGACCTCATTTATATACAAGGTTACTCAAAATCTCTACTTTTTTATTAAAAAAACAAAGGTACTGTTAAAATATTTCTGGAGATCAGAGAGCACAGATAATACTGTTACTCTCTAAAAATTGTTAAAAAAGTTTCAGAACTGCTTTTTACTGCAAGACAGTTTTAATTTATTAAATAATTATAATAACATTTAATGATTAAAAATTGATAAATAAAATAATGTTTCTTTTGAAAATCAATTCATACATACATGCGTACTCATATAACATACAGTGTATAGTGCAGACCGTAATGCTTCCGATTACAAAAATATTTGATTTAAAATAAGTATTAATTTTATGGTACTTTGGAATGTAAAGTTTCAATTTTCTGAACAATACACAATCTAAATTTTTATATGTTTTAAAACAAGGATATTGTAAAAAAAAATTTATAGGTTATATAGAAAGGATTAAACTGTTAGTCTTGAAAAATTGTTTAAAAAATTTCTACTGCTATTTAGAACTGCTAAATATTGCAAGATAATTTAACATATTAAATAATAATAATAAATTTAATAAATTAAAATTTATAAATAAAATAATATTTCTTATGGAAATCAATAAATATATACAGCCGTACACATATTACATACAGCGTATAGTAATGACCGTAATGCTTCCAATTATAAAAATATTTGATTTAAAACGAGTATTAATTTTATGGTATTTCGAAATTTAAAGTTTCAATTTTCAGAAAAATACAAAATATAAATTTTCATACGTTTTAAAACAAGGATATTGTTAAAAAAATTTTAATAATGTAGAAAAGATTTTATTGTTAGTCTTGAAAAATCGTTTAAAAAAGTTTCAAAATTGCTATTTATTGCAAGATACTTTAACTTATTAAATAATTATAATAACGTTTAATAATTAAAAATTGATAAATAAAATAATGTTACTTATGAAAATTAATACATACATATATACGAACACATATAACATACAGCATATAGTGCAGACCGTAATGCTTCCAATTATAAAAATATTTGATTTAAAAAAAGTATTAATTTTATGGTATTTTGAAATTTAAAGTTTCAATTTTCAGAGCAATACAAAATCTAAACTTTTATACTTTTTAAAAGAAGGATATTGTTAAAACATTTTGTAGACCACAGAGCAAATATTATACCGTTACTCTCGAAAAATTAAAAAACAGTTTCAGAACTGCTATTTACTGCAAGACAGTTTTAATTTATGAATGATTATAATAACATATAATGATTAACGATTGATACATAAAATAATCTTCTGAATAGTTAAAAGATAACAAATCATTTTGCTAGACAAACTTGATTTGAATCTTTGTTCAAATAAAAAAATATTTCTCTTAAATCCGTATAAAATTCTAATCAAATATTTACACGTGCTTAAAAAGTTTTTATAGAAAAGCATTACCTAATTAATTAACCTGCCCTTATACATATTAAAGCTTTTTACTATATATAACAATTGAATGCAGTCGAATGTGGGATTTATCTATTGTAATTTTTCCTCGAGGTAATTATTTCTCTTTTATTAAATCACAAAAAAGGATAAATTGAACAGAGTTTCGTATATGATCTCACATTGTACCCCTATATCGAACCAGAAAATAATAGAATTTTTTTCTATTTTCTTTCTACTTTCTGAAAATAGCTTTCAAAAGTTTTTACTTTTTATACTGTTTGACTGTGCTTATAAATATTTACAAATCTTGATAACATTGAAACAGTGAATAATAAATTATTTTCTGTCTTGTTCATTGAAAATCTAATAATACAAAAATACCCAAATTCTTATCAGCAACAAAATGAAAAGGACTTTCTTTTTATTGTGAGAGGTTGGATAGCCTTTCAATCAGCGTGACCTCATTTATATACAAAAATACTCAAAACCTTTACTTTTTAAAAAACAAAGATATTGTTAAAAATATCTGGAGATCATAGAGCAAAGTTCATACTGTTACTCTTGAAAAATTGTTAAAAAAAAGTTTCAGATCTGCTATTTATTGCAAGAGAGTTTCAATTTATTAAATAATTATAGTAGCATTTAATGATTAAAAATTAATAAATAAAATAATGTCTCAATACATACATACATACATACACATATAACATGCAGTGTATAGTACAGAACGTAACCGTTGGTCCTAGATAAACTTTCAATTACAAAAATATTTTATTTAAAATAAGTATTAATTTAATGTATTTCGAAATTTAGAGATAGTTTAACTTATTAAATAATTATAATAATATTTAATAATTAAAAATTGATAAATAAAATGTTTCTTATGAAAATCAATAAATACATACAGCCGTACACATATACAGCGTATAATAAAGACCTTAATTCTTCCAATTACAAAAATATTTGATTTAAAATAAGTATTAATTTTATGGTATTTTGAAATTTAAAGTTGCAATTTTCAGAAAATTACAAAATCTAATTTTTTATACATTTTAAAACAAGGATATAGTTAAAATTATTTAGTAGATTATATAGAAAAGATTATAGTGTTAGTCTTGAAAAATTGTTTAAAAAAGTTTCAGAACTGCTATTTATTGCAAGATACTTTAACTTATTAAATAATTATAATAACATTTAATAATTAAAAATTGATAAATAAAATAATGTTCCTTATGAAAATATATCTATACACATATAACATACAGTGTATAGTGCAGGCTGTAATACTTTCAGTTGCAAGAATATTTCCTATAAAATAAGTATTAATTTTATGGTATTTTGAAATTTAAAGTTTCAATTTTCAAAACAATACAAAATCTAAATTTTCATACATTTTAAAACAAGGATATTGTTAAAAAAATTCGTAAACCAAAGATTATACTGTTACACTCGAAATAATTTTAAAAAAAGTTTCAGATTTTGCTATATACTGCAAGACAGTTTTAATTTATTAAATGATTATAATAACATTTAATAATTAAAGATGGATACACAAAATAATATTCCATATGAGAATGAATACATACATACATGCGTACACACAGTGTATAGTGCAGACCATAATCGACCTTTTCCCATATAACCGTTTTTACTAGATATATGTTTTCAGTTTCAAAAAATATTTCATTTAAAAGAAGTATTAATTTTACGGTATTTTAAAATTTAAAGATCTAATTTTCAGAACAATACAAATTCTAAATTTTTATACATTTTAAAAAAAGGATATAGTTAAAAGATTTAGTAGATTATATAGAAAAAATTATACTGTTAGTCTTGAAAAATTGTTTAAAAAAGTTTTAGAACTGCTATTTATTGCAAGATAGTTTAACTTATTAAATAAAAGTAATAATATTTAATAATTTAAAATTGATAAATAAAATAATGTTCCTTATGAAAATCAATACATACACATATACATACACATAAAAGCGTATAGTGCAGACCGTAATGCTTTCAGTTACAAAATATTTCATTTAAAATAAGTATTAATTTTATGGTATATTGAAATTTAAAGTTTCAATTTTCAGAACAATACAAAATCTAAATTTTTATACGTTTTAAAACAGGGATATTGTTAAAAAATTTCTTAGATCATATAGAAAAGATAATACTGTTACTATTGAAAAATTATTTAAAAAAGTTTCAGAACTGCTATTTATTGCAAGAGAATTTAACTTATTAATAAATTATAATAACATTTAATAATTAAAAATTGATAAAATAATGTTATAAAAATCAATACATACATACAATCGTACACATATAATATACAGCGTATAGTGCAGACCGTAATACTTTCATTTATAAAATATATTTGATTTAAAATAAGTATTAAGTTTATGGTATTTTGAAATTTAAAGTTTCAATTCTCAGAGAAATTCAAAATCTAAATTTTTATTCTTTTAAGATAAGGATATTGTTTAAAAATTTCGTAGACCACAGAGCAAAGATTCTCTCTTTTACTCTCTAAAAATTAAAAAAAATGTTTCAGAACTGCTATTTACTGTAAGATAGTTTTTATTTATTAAATGATTATAATAACATATAATGATTAACAATTGATACACAAAATAATGTTCTGAATAGTTAAAAGATAACAAACCATTTTGCTAGACAAACTTAATTTGAATCTTCGTTCAAATGAAAAAATATTTCTCTTAAAACCGTATAAAACTCTAATCAATATTTACACAAGCTTAAATTTTTTTATTTTAGAAAAGCATTACCAAATTAATTAACCTGCCCTTATACACATTAAACCTTTTTACTATATATAACAATGGAATGCAGTCGAATGTGGGACTTATCTATTGTAAGTTTTTCTCGTGGTAATTTTTTCTCTTTTATTAAATCAATAAAAAGGATAAATTGAACAGAGTTTCGTATATGATCTCAAATTGTACCCCTATATCGAACCAGAAAATAATAGAATTTTTTTCTACTTTCTTTCTACTTTCTGAAAATAGATTTCAATAGTTTTTACTTTTTATACTGTTTGACTGTGCTTATAAGTATTTACAAATCCTGATAACATTCAAACAGTGAATAATAAATTATTTTCTGTCTTGTTCAATGAAAATCTAACAATACAAATATACCCAAATTCTTATCAGCAACAAAACGAAAAGGAGTTTCTTTTTATTGTGAGAGGGTGGATAGCCTTTCAATCAGCATGACCTCATTTATATAAAAAATACTCAAAACCTTTACTTTTTAAAAAACAAAGGTATTGTTAAAAATATCTGGAGTTCATAGAGCAAAGATCATACTGTTACTCTTGAAAAATTGTTAAAAAAAAGTTTCTTAACTGCTATTTATTGCAAGACAGTTTCAATTTATTAAAAAATTATAGTAGCATTTAATGATTAAAAATTGATAAATAAAATAACGTCTCAATACATACATACATGCTTACACATATAACATGCAGTGTATAGTACAGAACGTAACCGTTGGTACTAGATATGCTTTCAATTACAAAAACATTTTATTTAAAATAAGTATTAATTTAATGTATTTTGAAATTTAAAGTTTCAGTTTTCAGGACAATACAAATTCTAAGTATTTATACATTTTAAAACACGGATATTGTTAAAAAAATTTAGTAGATCATATAGAAAGGATTATACTGTTACTTGTGAAAAATTGTTTAAAAAAGTTTCAGAACTGCTATTTATTGCAAGATAGTTTAACTTATTAAATAATTATAATAACATTTAATAATTAAAAATTAATAAATAAAATAATGTTACTAATGGAAATCAATACATACATACATTCGTACACATATAACATACAGCGTATAGTGCAGACCGTAATGCTTCCAATTATAAAAATATTGTATTTAAAATAAGCATTAATTTTATTGTATTTTGAAATTTAAAGTTTCAATTTTCATAATAAAACAAAATCTAAATTTTTATACGTTTTAACACAAGGGTATTGTAAAAAAAATTTCGATAATATAGAGAAGATTATATTGTTAGTCTTGAAAAATTGTTTAAAAAAGTTTTAGAACTGCTATTTATTGCAAGATAGTTTAGCTTATTAAATAAAAGTAATAATATTTAACAATTTAAGATTGATAAATAAAATAATGTTCCTTATGAAAATCAATACATACACATATAACATACAAGCGTATAGTGCAGACCGTAATGCTTTCAGTTACAAAAATATTTCATTTAAAATAAGTATTAATTTAATAGATTTTGAAATTTAAAGTCTCAGTTTTCAGAACAATACAAAATCTAAATTTTTATACGTTTTAAAACAGGGATATTGTTAAAAAATTTCTTAGATCATATAGAAAAGATAATACTGTTACTATTGAAAAATTATTTAAAAAAGTTTCAGAACTGTTATTTATTGCAAGAGAATTTAACTTATTAATTAATTATAATAACATTTAATAATTAAAAATTGATAAAATAATCTTATAAAAATCAATACATACATACATTCGTACACATATAACATACAGCGTATAGTGCAGACCGTTATACTTTCAGTTATAAAAAATATTTGATTCAAAATAAGTATTAAGTTTATGGTATTTTGAAACTTAAAGTTTCAATTCTCAGAGTAATACAAAATCTAAATTTTTATACTTTTAAGATAAGGATATTGTTTTAAAATTTCGTAGACCACAGAGCAAAGATTCTCTCTTTTACTCTCTAAAAATTAAAAAAAAATGTTTCAGAACTGCTATTTACTGCAAGATAGTTTTTATTTATTAAATGATTATAATAACATATAATGATTAACAATTGACACATAAAATAATGTTCCGAATAGTTAAAAGATAACAAACCATTTTGCTAGACAAACTTAATTTGAATCTTCGTTCAAATGAAAAAATATTTCTCTTAAAACCGTATAAAACTCTAATCAATATTTACACAAGCTTAAAATGTTTTATTTTAGAAAAGCATTACCAAATTAATTAACCTGCCCTTATACACATTAAAGCTTTTCACTATATATAACAATGGAATGCAGTCGAATGTGGGACTTATCTATTGTAATTCTTCCTCGTGGTAATTTTTTCTCTTTTATTAAATCAATAAAAAGGATAAATTGAACAGAGTTTCGTATATAATCTCACATTGTACCCCTATATCGAACCAGAAAATAATAGAATTTTTTTTTCTATTTTCTTTCTACTTTCTGAAAATAGATTTCAATAGTTTTTACTTTTTATACTGTTTGACTGTGCTTATAAATATTTACAAATCCTGATAACATTCAAGCAGTGAATAATAAATTATTTTCTGTCTTGTTCAATGAAAATCTAATAATACAGAAATACCCAAATTCTTATCTGCAACAAAATGAAAAGGACTTTCTTTTTATTGTGAGAGGGTGGATAGCCTTTCAATCAGCGTGACCTCATTTATATACAAAAATACTCAAAACCGTTACTTTTCAAAAAACAAAGGTATTGTAAAAAATATCTGGAGATCATAGAGGAAAGATCATACTGTTACTCCTGAAAAATCGGTAAAAAAAGTTTCAGAACTGCTATTTATTGCAAGACAGTTTTAATGTATTAAATAATTATAATAGCATTTAATGATTAAAAATTGATAAATAAAATAATGTTCCTTATAAAACTCAATAATACATACATGCGTACACATATAACATACAGTGTATTGTACAGACCGTAACCGATCTTTTTCCCTATAAGCGTTGGTACTAGATATATGCTTTCATTTACAAAAATATTTCATTTAAAATTGATATTAATTCTATGGTAATTAGAAATTTCAAATTTCAAATTTCAGGACAATACAAAACATAAATTTTTATAGTTTTAAAACAAGGATATTGTTAAAAAACGTTCGGAGATCATACAGGAAAGTTTATGCGGTTACTCTTGAAAATTTTTTAAAAAAATTTCCAGAACGGCTATTAAATGCAAGATAGTTGAACTTATTAAATAATTATAATAACATTTAATAATTAAAATTGATTAATAAAATAATGTTACTTATGAAAATCAAAACATACATACATGCGTACTCATATAACATACAGTGTATACTGCAGACCGTAATGCTGACTCTCTCTCACCTTCTTCCCCCCCTTTCTAGGATTCTAGGATCTCTTTTTTTCTTGGTCTCATATCATTATTTCATCGAAAAATATGTGACATTTTGTTCGCATCTCTTCCACAGAACTGTAAGTGTTACCTACTTTTAAAAAGAAGCACTTTGTTCGAAAGTCTTTTTATCTTCTAATGTATGTCTTCGAGATCTATTCATATATGTAGGTTTCAGATCGAATCATCATTTATTTTTTGGTGCAGAATTATGATTTTTTTCAATGGTAGCTCCAAATTTCCCCAAAAGAAATCACCATAAATTTAGATGTAATGGAAAAATTGGGAATTTTTTCCTTGTAAAACCTCTACTTTTTAAAAAACAAAGGTATTGTAAAATTTTTACGGAGATCATAGAGAAAAACTTATTTTTACACCCTTGTAGGAAGTAAAGGAAGTATTATTAAAGCGAAAATATTTGGTGCTCCCATGTTAACGTAAATACCCATTCTGAGAATGCCTGAATCATCTTTGACTAGATTTGGTGTGACTTTTTAACATATGTGCAAAGAAAGAATAACTTTGGAACTTAACTAAGCATTTTGAACATTCCTGAAGTTACTTTGAGTAGTTTATTTGAAAAATAAAGGAATAAATAAAATTCATATGTTTTTCAGATTAGTTATGTCAGAGAAAATGCAAGATTTCAAACTGACTCTGTCACACTTTCTTCGTCCCCTTTCAAGGATTCAAGGATCTCTTTTTTTCTTGATCTCATATCATTCTTTCATTGAAAAGTATGCGACATTTTGTTCGCATCTCTTCCGCGAAATGTAAGTGTTACCTACTTTTAAAAAGGAGAACTTTTCTGGAATGTCTTTTTATCTGCTAATGTATGTCTTCCAGATCTGTTCATATATGTAGGTTTCAGACAGAATTATCATTTATTTTTTGGTGTAGATTAATGATCCTTTCAATGATAGCTCCAAAATTCATTAATAGATATCATCATAAATTTAGATGTAATGAAAAGTTTGAGAGTTTTTTCCTAGTAAAACCACTACTATTTAAAAAACAAAGATATTGTTAAAAATTTTCCGGAGATCATAGAGCAAAGCTTATTTTTACACCCTTGTACGAAGTAAAGGAAGTATTATTAAAGCGAAAATTTTTGGTGCTCACATCTTAACGTAAATACCCATTCTGAGAATGCCAGAATAATTTTTGACTAGTTTTCGTGTTATTTCTGTACGTATGTACAATGAAATAATAACTTTGGATCTTAACTAAGTATTTTGATCATCTTTGAAGTAACTTTGAGTAGTTTATTTGAAAAATAAAGGAATAAATAAAATTCATAGGAAAATATAAAAAAATATTATGGAAGTGAAAAATTTTGGTGCTCTCATGTTAACGTAAATATCCATTCTGACAATGCCTTAATAATTTTTGACTAGTTTTGGTGGTAATTCTCTATGTATGTACAATGAAACAATACCTTTGGAAATTAACTAAGCATTTTTATCATCCTTTAAGTAACTTTGAGTAGTTTAATTGAAAACAAAATAAATAAATAAAATTCATATATTTTTTAGAAAATATGTGACATTTTGTTCGCATCTCTTCCGCAGAACTGTAAGTGTTACCTACTTTTAAAAAGAAGCACTTTGTTCGAAAGTCTTTTTATCTTCTAATGTATGTCTTCGATATCTATTCATATAAGTATGTTTCAGACCGAATCATCATTTATTTTTTGGTGCAGATTAATGATTCTTTCA
Organism: Pardosa pseudoannulata; assembly: GCA_032207245.1. NCBI lineage: Eukaryota > Metazoa > Arthropoda > Arachnida > Araneae > Lycosidae > Pardosa > Pardosa pseudoannulata. Next base: position 40,214,488 of record CM063511.1, on the reverse strand, counting down.
ATGATAGCTCCAAAATTCCCTAATAGAAATCACCATAAATTTAGATGTAATGGAAAAGTTGGAAGTTTTTTCCCTGTAAAACCTCTACCTTTTAAAAAACAAAGGTATTGTAAAAATTTTCCAGAGATCATAGAACAAAACTTATTTTTACACCCTTGTAAGAAGTATAGGAAGTATTATTAAAGCGAAAATTTTTGATGCTCACATGTTAACGTAAATACCCATTCTGATATTGCCTGAATCATTTTTGACTACTTTTCGTGTTACTTCTCTACGTATGTACAATGAAACAATAACTTTGAATTTTAACTAAGCATTTTGATCATCCCTGAAGTAACTTTGAGTAATTTATTTGAAAAATAAAGGAATAAATAAAATTACTATGTTTTTCAGATCAGTTATTCCAGAGAAAATGCAAGATTTCAAACTGACTCTGTCATATCTTCTGCCTCCCCTTTCAAGGATTCCAGGATCTCTTTTTTTATTTCATATCATTCTTTCATCGAAAAATATGTGACATTTTGTTCGCATCTCTTCTGCAGAACTTTAAGTGTTACCTACTTTCAAAAAGAATCACTTTGTTCGAAAGTGTTTTTATCTTCTAATGTATGTCTTCGAGGTCTATTCATATATGTAGGTTTCAGGACGAATCATCATTTATTTTTTGGTGTAGATTAATGATTCTTTCATTGATAGCTCCAAAATTCACTAATAGATATCATCATAAATTTAGACGTAATGGAAAAATTAGAAGTTTTTTCCTTGTAAAACCTCTACTTTTTAAATTACAAAGGTATTGTTAAAATTTTCCGAAGATCATAGAACAAAACTTATTTTACACCCTTTTACGAATTAAAGAAAGTATTATTAAAGCGAAAATTTTTGGTGCTCACATGTTAACGTAAATACCCATTCTGATAATGCCTGAATCATTTTTGACTAGTTTTGGTGTTATTTCTCTACGAATGTACAATGAAACAATAACTTTGGAACTTAACTAAGCATGTTGATAATCCGTGAAATAACTTTGAGTAGTTTATTTGAAAAATAAAGGAATAAATAAAATTTATAGGAAAGTATAAAGAAAGTATTATGGAAGTAAAATATTTTGGTGTTCTCATGTTAACGTATATATCCATTCTTACAATGCCTTATCATTTTTGACTACTTTTTGTGTTACTTCTCTACATATGTACAATGAAACAATAACTTTGGAACTTAACTAAAAATTTTGATCATCCCTGCAGTAATTTTGAGTAGTTTAATTGAAAACAAAATAAATAAATAAAATTCATATATTTTTTAGAAAATACTAGATATTCAAATTCACTCTGTCACACCCTCTCCCCTTCTTTCAAGGATTTTAGGATCTCCTTTTTTTATCTCATATCATTCTTTCATCGAAAAATATGTGACATTTTGTTCGTATCTCTTCCGCAGAACTGTAAGTGTTACCTACTTTTAAAAAGAAGCACTTTGTTCGAAAGTCTTTTTATCTTCTAATGTATGTCTTCGATATCTATTCATATAAGTATGTTTCAGACCGAATCATCATTTATTTTTTGGTGCAGATTAATGATTCTTTCAATGATAGGTCCAAAATTCCTTAATAGAAATTATCATAAATTTAGATGTAAAGGAAAATTTGGGAGTTTTTACCCTGTAAAATCTCTACCTTTTAAAAAACAAAGGAATTGTTAAAAATTTTCCGAAGATCATAGAACAAAACTTATTTTTACACCCTTGTACAAAGTAAAGGAAGTATTATTATGGAAGTATAAAGGAAGTATTATTATATGTTAACGTAAATACCCATTCTGAGAATGCATGAATCATTTTTGACTAGTTTTCGTGTTACTACTCTACGTATGTACAATGAAACTTAGGAGCTTATTGAAACATTTTGATCATCCCCTAAGAAACTTTGAGTAGTTTAATTGAAAAAAAAAAGAAATAAATAAAATTCATATGTTTTTCAGATTAGTTATGCCAGAGAAAATGCAAGATTTCAAACTGACTCTGTCACACCTTCTTCATCCCCTTTGAAGGATTCCAGGATCTCTTTTTTTTATCTTATATCATTCTTTCAGAAAAAAATATATGACATTTTGTTCGCATCTCTTCCAGAAAACTGTAAGTGTTACCTACTTTTAAAAAGGTGCACTTTGTTTTAAAGTCTTTTTATCTTCTAATGTATGTCTTCGAGATCTATTCATATATGTAGATTTCAGTCCGAATCATCATTTATTTTTTAGCGCAGATTAAGGATTCTTTCAATGATAGCTCCAAAATTCCCTAATACAAATCATCATAAATTTAGGTGTAATGGAAAAGTTGGAAGTTTTTTCCCTGTAAAACCTATACCTTTTAAAAAACAAAGGTATTGTAAAAATTTTCCAGAGATCATAGAACAAAACTTATTTTTACACCCTTGTAAGAA
>CM063511.1:40197048-40207048 GCA_032207245.1 Pardosa pseudoannulata | reverse complement strand
CAGGAAAGTACTACAGCCTTATTCATTTCAATAATGGAAACTATATCTTTTCGTTTTTGTTTTCAGTCATTTGTACGTTTAATTCTTATAGAATTAACAATTTTATATTAATATATGTAGCGATTTTAGATGCTAATCCCTGTTTCATAACTGTAACGGTGTAACACAAGGATGGGCAAGATAAAGGCCCACGGGCTAACTCCGGCTTGCAGGAAGGTTTTATCCGGACCGCGGATAGAATTTAAAGTTGTCTGTCCGAGGCAAATTAAAAGAAATATATATTTATACATTATATATCCATCTCCTTTTCTACTCCTTTTTTCCTTTTCTAAACATTATATCCCAAATTTATCGTTTCAAGCCCAGAAGATCAGCGGTATATTTGCTTCTTATATGTGAACAAGTGTTTTCAACTATGAACCTTAGAAAGAATAATTTCAGAAGTAGACTGACAGATGAGCATTTAGCATCGTTCTTTAAAATCAATACATCTCGCTTCCAATTTCAGTATAAGGAAATTTTAAGAATGAAATTGTAATTTCATTCATCTCATTAACGTATTTAAACCCTTAGGTACTTGTATATTGCTTTTAAAATTTTCGAAAAATTTATCTTGGCCCGCCAAACTTATTTTCTTTTGATTTTTGGCCCGCGGATTAAAACGTTTGTCCATCCCTGGAATAACAGAATGACTGCAAAAGGGATTTTTCTATTTAAATATACTTAAAATTTCTATTTATATTTTTGTTCGACTATACATTTATTAGAAACTAAGCCATGTTTTAATTTTTTTAAGGCTCAATGCATATAAGGACATTTTAAAACACATATTTTTATTTCAAAATTTAAAAACAAAATATTTCTTTCGCTAAGAAATAAAAATAAATGTAAAGTTTTACTTTTTAGCATTTGTAACAAAGAAAATGAAAGGCATTTTAAGATGCGAGTAAAATAACTCTGTAACAAAGGCTCTTCCCCCTTTCTAGTACCTTGGAATTTTTTTTTATATCAAACGTTCTTTTCACCGAAAACTGTGTAACACTTTGTTCATATTTTTTCTCTTTTCCTGAAAGTATAGGTGTTACAAACTTTAAAAATGAAGCACTTTGTTCGAACTTCTTTTGATTTGTTGATGCATGTCTTCAAGATCTATTTATGCATTAACCCCGTAACGTGCACACTTGAGATAATTCGAGCGGAGTTATACTTTACGTTGCTATAATTTTTCACACACGATTGCAATCGAGAATTGAAAATAACAATGTGAAAGTAAAAAAAAATTTGATATTTATCATTTACTTGGGATTGTAAGCTATAACACTTACACACACACACACACACACACACACACACACACACACACACACACACATATATATATATATATATATATATATATATATATATACATATATATGTGTATATATATGTATATATATATATATATATATATGTCATATATATATATATATATGTATGTATATATATATATATATATATATATATATATATATATATATATATATTATATATATATATATATATATATATATATATATATATATATATTTTCTACTTATCACTTATGACATATATCTTATAAACCGCTTTAACAGAGTATTCAGATTCAGATTCTGATGCGCTCATATTTTAATATATATTTTATTATAAAATATAAATGTATATATATAAAATATAATTGTTAACTATTTTATGTACTAAGCTCTGTGTAAGGGCATATTAGATAGGCGTATTTATATACTTTATTCTTGAGATATGAAATGTAAGGGTTTTTATATTTTTGATACCTACGCATCAAGGGATGACACATCATACTGTCAATTGGTAGATTGCCTACCAATTGAAAATATATTCTTTCGAGAATAATAATAATATTCTAAAAATTAGAAATTATACCAACTGTGTAAATATCCAATATGATCTAATTTTGATTATTTTTGTATTTTTATAATTTTCATGGCAAGACAACGTCCTAATTTTATGTTTTTATATTAAAAATGACTTTTTTTAGCCGGCCTTTAAAAAAAATCTGTGCATAAAATGGTTTAAAGCTTTTCACTAAAATTTTATTTCTATGTTAATGTCGATTAATAGTTATTTCCAAGATAATCTGAAAGGTTCTTAAAAGGAAAATCATCATAACTTTAGTTATAACTGACAAATTGCAAGAATTTGTTTTTTGGATAATATGCTTCAGTTAAGTTTATCACTTTGCTTAATTGAATTCGAGAAGCAAAGCAATTCAACCAGATGTAAAAATGGTATCTATTTGATTAATTTTACTCATTTTATTAATATAAGTCTCGAACAATACCTTTTAAACAATAATTTCATCATATTATAACAAATTTATCTAAAATACAATGCTTTGTTATGTCGGAATCACATTAAACGTTATTTGATATGAAAAGTGAAGTGGAGTTTAGAAACTAAAGCTGTGGATCTAAAGAAAAATAATTTATTTAAAATATATTAGGATGGCATTTACTATGTGATAGCATCCATAAAGTAAAGTATTTTATAATTTTCATTACTTCTTGCTAAAATATTAACGACTTTTTAATTTTCTTGTTAATACTTATTACAATTCTGAATAATTATTTACAGTCCCAGGAAAGTACAACAGCCTTATTCATTGCATTAATGGAAACTATGTCTTTTTTCTTTTGTTTTTTTCAGTGATTTGTACAGTGATTTGTTAATTTTTATACATCGATTTCTCTTTGTATAGCGTTAGAATAATGTCCAAAACTCTGCTGCATAATAAATAAAAAAAATCTGATTATTTAATCAAATATCACTGTTATTAAAGTTAAAATCTTTATTAAAGTTATAATGGAATAATTTAAAAAAATTATGTCTCTTTAAATATGCTTGAAATTTCCATTTATATATTCGTTTCCCTGTACATTTATTTCAGAGCTTGTCATGTTAAATTACTTTGTTTTTAATATTCCCTCCAGAGTATACAAGAAAAATATAATGATACAGATATTTTTTAATTAAACTTTTTTTAAACATTTAATTTTTTTAAAAATGAGCACAAATAAATGGCTTAGCCATAAAGTTTCAATTTAAAAAAAAATAACTAGCACTTTCACGGGATTACTTATTGGAAACAAGTACAGAAATGTTTCAGCTATTTTTCAACATACCACCACCAGAATTGAGACACTTGTCGTATTGTGGTATCAACTTTTGTATACCTTTATCGCAGAACTCGAAGCCTGTGAATAGAACCAGCCTTCCTGTCCCAGAACACCGTGCTCATCCCTTTCCGTACCGACAGTGTCTGTTTGAATTTGGTCCTGACCGAAGATCCACTATGATGGCAATGCATTGACTGCTGCTTGGTTTCCGGGATAGAGTGCGAAATCCAAGTCTCATTGCCCGAAGACGATCCTGTCGAGGAACTCGTTGCCGTCATCGTGATACCATAGCAGAGGTGTCAGTGCTGCTCTTAAGCGTTGAATTTTGTGTTCGGGTGTCAGTGTCGGCTCATATATCTGACAGAGCTGACGATGAATTTCAGTTGGAGCAATGCTTTGTGCATTTAAGATCACCGGCCGAACCTTGCAGGGGACGGGAGAAGGAATTAGAGTTTCCATTTCGGACTACTGCTACCACGCTACTGGCACGAATCGGGACTTGTCCAGCTGGTATATGATTAATAAGTCATATATCTGTTATGTACGCGTAATTGACACGGCTAATTACATTTACTTTAAAGAGGAAAACATCGGGAAACTTACTTTCTCATCAAAACTTACTTTTTACATCAAAATATTTTTTTCATCGATATATTTATGGCATTTAGTTCACAATGCCATAAATAGTTTAGTTCCTCTGAAACTAGCGATTTTGGATCCTAATCCCTGACTGCAAAAGTGATTTGTCTTTTTAAATATCCTTAAAATTTCTATTTATAATTTTTTTTCGACTATAACTTTATTGTTGGCGATAACTTTTAGTCATGTTTTCATTTTTTGATCCACTTAATTTTTTTTCATTCATTATAATTTATGAAAGGACATTTTAAAACAGATATTTTTATTGCAATATTTAAAAAAAATATTTAATAAAAATAAATGTAGCCTTTTATTTTTTAGCATTAATAACAAAGAAAATGAAACACAATTTAATATGTGTGTAAATTAACTCTGTAATAAAGGCTCTTCCCCCTGTCTAGTACATTGGGATTATTTTTTATACCATACGTTTCTTTAACCGAAACATTTGTACCACTTTGTTCATGTTTTTTATCTATCCCCGAAAGTATAGGTGTTACATACATTTAAAAAATTGTGATCGAACTTCTTTTGATCTACTAATATATGTCGTTAGATATATTTATGCATTTAAATTTCCCGTCAAATTCATATTTCTTTGTTAATGTAGATTAATGGGTCTTTTCCTGATAATCTCAGAGGTCTTTAAGAAAAATCATCATAACTTAGATTATAATAGAAAAAATTAAAATTTTTTTCAGATGAATTTCTCCAGTTACATTTTTATTTTGTTAGATTTCGAGAAGTAACGGAAGCCAACCAAGTGTAGATGGTAGAGTCTGTTTGATTAATTAATCCTAAGTCCTTTTATCAAGAAAGGTGTTGAGAAATATCTTTTTTAACATACATTAATCATAGATTAAATAAGGCTAAAACATTGCAACTCGGAAGCACATTAAATCTTATTTGATATTAAAAGTATAACAGAATTTAGAAACAAGCATTCTTGATTAACAGAATAATTTTTTATGTTAAATATATTATAGCAGCATTTAATATGTTATATTAAAGTATTTAACATAACTTCTTTCATAACTCATAACTTCCCTCACTTTTTTTCATAACTTCTTATTTAAATATGAATGATGACTGAAAATTTTATGTTGATATTTATAAGAAAAATATTGCTTAGTTTTGTCAGTTAATCATTTTATAGATTACAAGACAATAACAGTTGAATTGAGCACAGTTGAATTAAAAAACAATTAATTACGACTAAATTAACACTTTTTTATTGTTTAAGAATTATGAAACATTTTTTAGTTTTTCTTACAGATTTTTTGCTAAAACACAAAAAGAGTTTTCAAGTTTACTCTTGTGTTACAATATGTATTTTTTTCAATCGAATTATCACCATTATATTACGGGAATGACTGCAAATTATAGTTTCATAATAATCTCCAATATATTTCTAGTTATATTTTTGTTTAGTTATACGTTTATTTGAGAGTAAGTCGTGTTCGATTTTTTCTTCGAAGACTCACTGCAGAGTAAATAAGAAAGTGGAATTTCTTACTTATGTTTTTAATTTAAAATGCTTTTAAAATAGCAAAATGAAGTTTTTCCTGTAAGAAACTTTAGAATATCTAGTTTATACCTAATATTTTTTTTAGATTTATATACTATTCATAAAATTTTAGAACTATTTTAAATCCCATATAAAATGGTTTCCAAACAGTTCTTTACAAATATTCTTATTTTTATATTCTTTTCCCTGAAACATGTTTGGCATCAGGGTCCCAACTTTTTCTTTCTACTGAAACCATAGCTGTTACATACTTTTAAAGAGTACCAATTTGTTTCAACTTCTTTTCGTTCGTTAATGCATATCTTCGAATTCTTTCTGTGTATTTAATTTTTCCACCGAATTCTTATTTCATTGTTAGTGTATATTAATGGTTCTTTCACACATAGCTCCTTAATGGAAATCATCATGAAAGTTTAGGCATAATAGAAAAAGTTGGGAAATTTCCTTCTTAGTAAAAAATACTACGTTTTTCGTCTTGTTGAATGGCTTTCGGCACGTAATGGGTGTATAGCATACGTAAATGGTGCCGTCAGCTCAATTAATTATTAGTAGTTCTTATATAAAAAGGATTCATCTGTTTATTTTGATACATTAATCATAGACTAATGGGACTACAAAATATTGCTTCGGTATATAATAAGCTGTGTTATTTGACATTAAGAGTATAATAAAATATATTTGGTTGGCAGTTTTGATTTACGAGGTCTAATAAAACTGGTCCTAATTAATCAGTTATTGTGTATAGATAATTCCAAGCGGCTATGAACATTTATGCCAGCGGCGGGATTCAAACCCATGAACTCCGATATATAAAAGAAGTGTTATAGGGGAGACCGGAGCACCTTGGGACACTTTTCAGTTCAACATTTTTATGAATTTTTTTAAAGCTAATTAAAAAAAATAAGTATATATCCATATATTGTCATCATATCTGCTTCTTATACACATTAAATCTACTTAATATCTCATTTAGTTAAAGAGTAATAAAAGAAATAAAATACCTTTCCAATGTCACAACCTGCCCCACTGTATGGGGTAGGTTGGGACAATAACTAACAAATACAAAATACTGTTCAAAATACTTTTCTTCCTCACTAAAAATTTGGTAACTTTTTATATTTGACTGGTATTTAAATCCTTTTGTGGATTCAGATTTGCTTACACAAAAGGTTCTTTCTGTTTCTCTTACAGACAACACACCAGCTAGAACTTTTTCTGCAGCTGATTTAAGCATATTACCATTTACAGCAGAATACTTTCTGTTTGTTCTTGTTGTTCTTCCCATTTTTTTCTGAAAAAAAAGGTTAATAAATTAATATTTTGACATGTTAAATAATCAGTTAAAAATTAGGCACCAAAATATTAATTATTATACTTGAATTGATATTTGTTTACACTTTTTAAAGTGTCCCAAGGTGCCCCATCTATGTGTGTCCCAACCTGCCCCATTTTACATAGTATCTTTTGGTAACTATTATATAGTTAGGTTTAACAGTACAGTTTATTTATTAACATAGAAATAATAATAAATGAATTTTCTTTCATAACAATACACTTTTTTTAAAATATTTAAATTTTTTCTCAAAAAAATTACTTTTTAAAATGCACATTGATGTAATTTTGGGTTATTCAAAACAAAGAAAATGAAATTGTTCCTTACCTATAAGCACTATCTTCATCAAAATTCTTTGAGAATTGAAGAGTAATGTCATCTATCAATACACATGAGCCCTATTTCCTGGTTGCAAATTAAAGCCTGAAAATGAAGGTGTACCAAGGTGGGCTATGTCCCAAGGTGCCCCACTCTCCCCTACCTATTCGACCATCGTTCACCTTTTGAAACTTAAAAAAAGTTGCATTAAATTACTTTATTTAACTTGAATATAAAAATTTCAACTGCATACGAAATTGACTTCAAAATATATTTGGCCTTACGAAACTAAATTGTTTTATTTTCGAAACTCTTTACATTACAGTGTGATTCATTATAAAATTCTTTGCAAGGCATTTACTATGCATGCATCAAGAGCTAGCCTGCTTTTATCGTCGAAGATAAAAAGAGTGTCGAAGAGTGAGGTTAAAGTGGACCTTTTACATGACATATTCTATTCCTTTAGCTCAGTTTTCACCTAAGAGAAAAATAAAATTCCCCCCTGTTGGCATGCAATCAGTTCTTTAAAAAGTTATAATATAGGAAAAAAACAGCCTATTCTAGAGTTTGAAATATTTTTTTCTTTTGATTTTATGTCTTTTAAAAGGTTTTATGCATACCCATATATATATGTATGTATATATATATATATATATATATATATATATATATATATATATATATATATATATATATATATATATATATATATATATATATATATATATATATATATATATATATATATATATATATATATATATATATATATATATATATATATATGTATGTAAGTGTATATATATGTGTGTGTGCATACACACATGTATATATATACATATATGTATGTAAATATATATATAGGTACACACATATATACTTATATTTATATATATATGTATATATGGTATATATGTATATATATGTGTATATATGGTATATATGTATATATATCCATATCTTCTATTATCTATCTATATATATATATATATATATGTTATATATGTATATATATCCATATCTATATCTATATATATCTATATATATCTATATATATAAATTATATATATATATATATCTATATATACATATATTATATATATATATATATATTATATATATATATATATATATATATATATATATATATATATATACATGTATATATATATATATATATATATATATATATATATATATATATATATATATATATATATATATAATATATATATATATACGTAAATATACATGTGTAAATATGTACATATATGTATATATACTCATACTTACATATACATAAATATACATATACCATTAATTTAAAAATATGAAATACGAGATGACAGCTATGGCACATGCATTTAAGATCTGTATTATCTATGCATAAGATTTGGAATCGGCTATCAGAATTTCAATAGACCTCCTTTATCACGTATTACAGCAATTATGCATTTAGACATAAACTGTTTGGAGTACATTTCGAGTACTTGTGGGGGGGCATAGACTGCATTTGCGCCTTAAGATCGTGTAGAGTATAGCAGTGAAGGCGGTTGCTTTCGGTTGCTCTTTACCAGCTACTTTCATACATCTGAAATCCAGTCGACTCTCGACTGATGCGTGACTATAAACACTGTATCTTTTGACGTATTCCAATTCAACAGATCTACTTCAAAATATTAACCTAGAGGTTGAACTATCTTTTGCCATTAGTGGTCACATTTGAATTAGGCTGTAATTAAGAGGGGTGCCTAATTTGATATACCTATACATCAGACTGTTATAAAATGATTATGCTTATTGTACAGTTTTATAATTTGTGTAGTGTAAAAATACATTGCGAGGTATTGTAAATAGGGTCTGGTGGGATAAATTGGGTAAAAAAAGAGTGATTTCTTATTCTGCACTCTTTTTCACTACAAAAAAAACAACAACTATAAACAAGCAATTTTTGGCATGTGTTCATTCAATGGGTTCATTACGATTATTGTTTAAATAGTTTTATACATTTTCTTAAATTGCATATTTTTATTTTTTTACTCCTCTGTTTATAGCCATTTTATCCTAGGGGGGATAAAATGGGTATTGATTAAATAATGTTATTAATTATTGGCATGTGTTCATTCAATGGGTTCATTACGATTATTGTTTAAATAGTTTTATACATTTTCTTAAATTGCATATTTTTATTTTTTTACTTCTCTGTTTATAGCCCTTTTATCCTAGGGGGGATAAAATGGGTATTGATTAACTAATGTTATTAATTATTGGCATGTGTTCATTCAATGGGTTCATTACGATTATTGTTTAAATAGTTTTATACATTTTCTTAAATTGCATATTTTTATTTTTTTACTCCTCTGTTTATAGCCATTTTATCCTAGGGGGGATAAAATGGGTATTGATTAACTAATGTTATTAATTATTGGCATGTGTTCATTCAATGGGTTCATTACGATTATTGTTTAAATAGTTTTATACATTTTCTTAAATTGCATATTTTTATTTTTTTACTCCTCTGTTTATAGCCATTTTATCCTAGGGGGGATAAAATGGGTATTGATTAACTAATGTTATTAATTATTGGCATGTGTTCATTCAATGGGTTCATTACGATTATTGTTTAAATAGTTTTATACATTTTCTTAAATTGCATATTTTTATTTTTTTACTCCTCTGTTTATAGCCATTTTATCCTAGGGGGGATAAAATGGGTATTGATTAAATAATGTTATTAATTATGCAAAATTAATCAAAACTTTATTTTTTAGTTACATATATGATATAATTCCAATTTATATTAGAAAACTGTAATGGTCAGGGTTAAGTTGAGCTACGTTCTACTACATCAGAAGCAGTCACCACTTCTCCGGTCTTAGTTTGTACCAACTTTCTTTTTCGCCTGGCATTTTTTAAGGCTTTTTTCCCCTTAGAACTGCAGTGCTGAAATTGTTCTAAAGAAGACCTTTTTAAAATTCTTATATGGAGAAGAAATGATAAAATTTGAAGTAG
>CM063511.1:40172048-40177048 GCA_032207245.1 Pardosa pseudoannulata | reverse complement strand
ATATATATATATATATATTATATATATATATATATATATATTATATATATAATAAAAACGGTAGGAATCCATCTCCCGGCAAAACAATTTTTGATATTAGAAATTAGCTTTTCTTCTGTGAAATAGAAACTAGTTACCAGTTTTATTATTTGAACCACATTTCTATTAAAGCGAAAAATATATTGTTCTTTTATAGCGTAATAAAGGATACTTTTTAAATTTTTAATATTTTAACAGTTTTTTGTTTTTGAAAGTTTAAATGTCAGATATTTTTTTATAATTTACTTTTTTTTATTTTTTAGATTTTTTTCTAAAATTGAAAACTGAGTTCTGAATATACATATTTTAAAATTTATCTTAGTAAGTGAATTTTACTTTTTACGTTTGGTGTAGATTTTCTACGTTATTTTAAAAATTTGCTAACTGAAATGAGAAAACTAAATACTTTTCCAATTTCATTTTACTTTTTTACTTTTTAGACTTTTTCTACAATTGAGAACTAAGTACTTACTATACATATTTTAAATGTTTTCTTGGTAAAGGAATTTTAATTTGATGTAGATTTTCTAAGTTATTTTAAAAATGTGTTAACTGAAATGAGAAAACTAAATTTTTTTTTTTGAAAGCAGAACGTTATTAAATAACTTATATTCATTCTAATGAAATTAGAACTTTCTGTGTTAGGATGAATCTAAAAAAGGTTGTTATAATAAGTCTTTAAATGTAGAAAGGAACAAACTCACCCTTAGGTTATATATGTATAAAAACTCTTTCTAAAATCCTCCACTCTTTAGAGATTCGGAAAAGTTCAATTTCTTACATAAAATAAAAGTCTCACTTAATCGTGAATAGTAGAAATATCCAGAAAGATCATGCAACAATAATGCTAGCATTACGAATGCTGCCATTCCAGAGCTAGAAAAATTGCGACGGAGTGCAATAGCCAAATGGAAGAAGAAGCAGCAGAAGACGGAAAAAGGGCGAAATGGTGCAAGGAAAAAGGAAATTTCTTAAAATATGAATAAGTAAAGAATCAAACACAAAGTTAAACTTGTGAATACGGAGAGATGACAAAGAAACTTAATGGAATATAATGAGTAGTAATGTATTCATAAATTATCATGTATTTATCGTAAATGTATTCTATTTATTAAGAATTGTACTGTTGGAAAAATAAAGTTTAGGATAATTTGACTGTAAATCAAAAACTTGAAACTCATTTCTTGAAAATTTGGAACATAAACATTTGGTAGTAAATCTTCTATTTATAAATATATTTTATTTATTAAGAATTGTAGTGCTGGGAAAATAGAGTTTAGGATAGTTTGACTGTAAATCAAAAAGTTTGACTGTAAATCAGAAATGTCAAACTGATATTTTGAAAATTTGGAATATAAACATTTGGTAGTAACTCTTCTATTTATAAATGTATTATGTTTATTAAGAATTGTATTGTTAGGAAAATAGAATTTGACTGTAAATCAAAAATGTGAAACTGATTTTTTGAAAATTTGGAACATAAAAATTTGGTAGTAACTCTTCTATTTATAAATATATTCTTTTTTTTAAGAATTGTACTGTTGAGAAAATAGAGTTTAGGATAGTTTGACTGTAAATCTAAAACGTGAAACTGATTTTTGTGAAAATTTGGAACATAAACATTTGGTATAAATTCTTCTCTTTATAAATGTTTTCTATGTGATAAGATTTGTACTGTTGGGAAAATTGAGTCAGAATAGTTTGACTGTAAATAAAAATTGTGAAACTAATTTTTTTGAAAATTTGGAATATAAACATTTGGTAGTAACTCTTCTATTCTATTTATTAAGAATAGTACTGTTGGGGAAATACAGTTTAGAATAGTTTGACTAATTCAAAAACGGTAAATTAATTTTTTGAAAATTTGGAACATAAACATTTGATAACTCTTCTATTTATAAATGTATTCTACTATAAATGTATTCTATTTATTAAGAATTGTACTGTTGAGAAAATAGAGTTTAGGATAATTTGACTGTAAATCAAAAACTTGAAACTCATTTCTTGAAAATTTGGAAAATAAACATTTGGTAGTAACTGTTATATTTGTAAATATATTCAATTTATTAAGAATTGTACTGCTGGGAAAATAGTTTTTAGGATAGTTTGACTGTAAATAAAAAACGTGAAACTGAATTTTTGGAAATTTGGAACGTAAACATTTGGTAGTACTTTTCAATTGATAAATGTATTCTATTTATTAAGAATAGTACTGTTGGGGAAATAGAGTTTAGGATAGTTTGACTAAATCAAAAACGTTAAATCAATTTTTTGAAAATTTGGAACATAAACATTTGGTAGTAACTCTTCTATTCATAAATGTATTCTACTATAAATGTATTCTATTTATTAAGAATTGTACTGTTGAGAAAATAGAGTTTAGGATAATTTGAATGTAAATCAGAAACTTGAAACTGATTTTTTGAAAATTTGGAAAATAAACATTTGGTAGTAACTCTTATATTTGAAATATATTCAATTTATTATGAATTGTACGGCTGGGAAAATAGTTTTTAGGATAGTTTGACTGTAAATAAAAAACGTGAAACTGAATCTTTGGAAATTTGGAATGTAAACATTTGGTAGTAACTCTTCTATTTATAAATGTATTCTTTTTATTAAGAATTGTACTGTTGAGAAAATTGTCTTAAGGATAGTTTGACTGTAAATCAAAAACGTAAAACTGAATTTTTGAAAATTTGGAACATAAACATTTCCGTAGTAACTTTTCTATTGATAAATGTATTCTATTTATTAAGAATAGTACTTTTGGGAAAATAGTGTTTTGGATAGTTTGAATGTAAATCAAAAACGTGAAATTGATTTTTTGAAAATTTGGAACATAAACATTTGGTAGTAACTCTTAGATTTATAAATGTATTCTATTTATTAATAATTGTACCTTTGGGTAAAATAGAGTTTAGGATAGTTTGAAAATTTGGAACATAATCATTTGGTATTAACTCTTCTATTTATAAATGTTTTCTATGTAATAAGAATTGTACTAATGGGAAAATTGAGTTTAGAATATTTTGACTATAAATCAGAAACGTGAAACTGTTTTTTTTGAAAAATTGGTGCATAAACATTTGGTCTAGTTAGGAGCGCTACGATCTACTGTTTTGCACGCGAGGGCTAATGAGATCGGGACCTAATTAAGCCGATTCCGAACGGCGAAAATATTTAGTGGGATTCGAAAATTTGAAGAGCAACATTTGATCGTTTCTAAAAATTTATACTCTTCTGTTTATTAAGAATTGTACTGTTGGGAATATAGAGTTTAGGATAGTTTGACTGTAAATCAAAAACGTGAAATTGATTTTTTGATTATACATATATATATATATATATATATATATATATGTATATATATATTTATATATATATATATATACATATATATATATATATAAATATAAATTATGTGTATATTTATATATATATATATTATATATATATATATTTATATATATATTATATATATTATATTTGTAACGTACTGGAAAATAGTTAGGCTTCAATGAAACAGCAAGAAATTTAGGTATTTTGACTAAATTTATTCAGAATAAACTATGTACAGATATGTACAAATTCAATGATAACATTCAGGGATCTCGTACAGATTAATATGCACATACAAGGATGCGTGGGATACGGAACAGTATGGTAGGGCTTTAAAACACAATAGCTGAAACTACTTAGTGCCGGGATTAATTTGACTCGATCACTCCGTCAGTCATTAGCGCAGTTGGCTTTCACAGCATTGATTCGAGTGCGTATCACGCTGGGATTCGTGAGAAATAGGATGCAAGTCGATAAAATTAGAGTGCATCACTCTGGCTGAATTTTGCAAGAATTAACTATAATCAGCAATAACGGGGAAGGAATAAGTCGAATGTTCGATATCTAGGAAATATTCTCAGAAAAAACATCCAGACACGGAGATAAGAATCCTCGATATATTATATAATCGAGAGAAGAACAAAGCAAATAATTCTATATCCTTTATTTATATACAATATCTTATATATTTCTTCGAGAAGCTTCCGAGCCAGGGTGACGCAATCTTGTATAAGTCTTCGATCAGCTGTCCTGGTTCCAGATGTAGCAATATCAGATTATTAACTTAACCAACTTAATGTTTTTGTAACCGCTAATAATTATAATTATGTACACAGTAAATATTCAATATATATGTTCAGACAGTTCATAATTTAATTATTTTAGATACCTGGTGCTATTATAGGCTAATCGTATACGACGAAATTTTTTGGCTCCTTGTTCGTTATATTTATATGTAAAGGATCGTTACATATATATATATATATATATATATATATATATATATATATAAATATATATATATATATGTATATATATATGAATGTGTATTATATATATATATATATATGTATATATATGAATGTGTATTATATATATATGTATATATATATGAATGTGTATTATATATATATATGTATATATATATATATATATCAATGTGTATTTTATATATATATATGTATATATATATTTATATATATATATATATATATATATATATATTTTATATATATATATATTATATATGTATATATATATATATGTATATATATATGTTTTATATGTATATATATATATATATATATATATATGTATATATGTATATATATATATATATATATATATATATATTTATATATGTATATATGTATATATATGTATATATATATATATATGTATATATATATTTATATATATTTATATATATATATATATACATGTATATTTATATATACATATATATATACATATATATATATTTATATATATATATATATATATTATATATATATATTTATATATATATATATATATATATATATATATATATATATTATATATATATACATGTATTATTCTTGCAAATATATTGCAAACATAACTCTTATATATTTAAA
>CM063511.1:40137048-40167048 GCA_032207245.1 Pardosa pseudoannulata | reverse complement strand
AACGAGTTGTTTAAAATTAATTATATTCGAAGAACAATGTACAATTAGCATCAAAATAATGTAATAAATAGATAACTACACAATTTTTCATTTTTGTTTTGTGTAGGCGTCTTTATTTGAAGTCATAAGGAAAAAAATCAAATTCGAGATTTTTCATGTAAAGCAATTTTAAACTAATATATTTCAAAGGGAAAAATAAATTATGCAACTTTCTATTATCTATTGCTACATAAGAGTCAATAACACAGAAAATAGAAAAACAATCCGTCGGATGTTTTTTTAAAAGAAGAAAAAACACGTATTAACAGGTGGTTTCGAAGCGAAACCACTGAACGTTAAAGGGTTAAGCTATATCGAGATATATATGTAAAGTAATTGTTAATACGCCTCGCGCGTCTCCGGCTGCACTTTCGGAAGTCTGCACGCCACGTTCTATACCTGCCCGCCTATTTTTACTGGAGCAGGTATCTTGGGTTCGCTTAAAGCCTATGTGGCCGACAATGAAGCACAGCAGCGACAAAACTCTTGATTAACCATTTATTATTAAGAAGATTTAAAAATAAAACATAAATACACTTCCGTTCATACTCGAACAGGGCTCAAATAAGACCGAGGACAAAAAGTAAAATGTGCCGAGCGGACAAACACCTCCCTCGGTCTCTCCTTCTTTCCGAAATATAATGCCCGTTCCCCGTCGCTCCGACCGGGCAACCTTTTCACTCCTTTTCGTGAGGGCCTGAGGGAATCACCCCCATCGGTCAAGTTTTCGCCTCCACGGGAAAAAATGTCATTTTCTGCAGCTGGCGGGCGCGGGGGTGGCATCAATCGCCCCCCTCCTGTTGAACCTTGCCAGCCCTCCATCGGGGTGTCCGTCTCCGGCCGCCGAAACAAAAAACAAAAAACCAGGGGCCCATGGAACACTAACTCGAGTCTTGAGTCTAGTATTACAGTAATTATACCAATTTTTCCTAAATGTAGTCTTTTAAAAATTATAGAACAGGAGTGGCCAACCTGCGGCTCGAGAGCCACATGCGGTTCTTTGAAGGATGATTTGTGGCTCTCGATAAATGAACCCGAGTTCCTTTTTCATTTTTGTGTTATTATATTTTAAAAAATATTACGACTGTTGGAGCTCCGTCAGTACTGGGAAAAAATCGGTCTTATAGGGCTTTTAAGAGATGATTCTCAAATTCCACAATTCATACCGATTCACCGCATAATTCACTGAGAACATCTCGTTATAAAATATTTAAAATATCCTGATGTTATGAAAACAGCGTATCACATTGTAAATTACATTCGCAAAAATGCAAAAAACCATCGACAATTCAAAAATTTCCTTGAAAAGTTAAAGGACGAAGAACTTCCAAATGACATTCAGTAACTGTAATTTTTGTAAAAAAAATGTTTTAAAACCTTTTTGCATACCTTTTAAATACGTATTTAATTGCGACTCACGAAAAATTTCAAATTTTGAAAAATTGTCCGGACTATAAAGGATTTTGGCCACCGCTGTCATAGTCAATTATCGGAGTCAAGAAATGGTAAGAGTAAATAAACAGTGTTTAACAACTTCATTTAAAAATATTTATTAATAAGGTAAACGACATTCGAAAAATTGAAAAAAGCCCAATGGGATATGTTATGAAAAAATAAAAATATCACAGTAGAGTAAATGTAACGTAAATTCTTCAAAAGAAGCTTTATCAACAAAAACAAAAGTTCATGAATAAAGGTTATTCTGTAAATTTTTACTAGTTTAATATCGAATTTCCATCAGACTAAACACCCCTATTTTATTACAATGAATACTGAAAAAGCTAAATATTTTGAATATATGACTTAATTCTACCTTACGGAACTGTATAACGATCGGATACATTTTAATTTACCCGAAATATCAAAAAAGTTAAAAATAGAAAACCTTCATCAGTATTTTTAATTAGTAAGAGAATGTTAGGTCTTTTCTTGCATTAACATCACGTTATAAATGAAGATAATAAGAACGCAGTATGAATCCCTGGAATGTAAAGAAGAAATCCTGTATTGCACTAATTAAAATTATTTTTCATATTATTTACTTGGATTGAGTTAATAAGCACATAATTATGTAAAAATAAATATTAGTATATTTATCCTGATGTTATGAAAACAGTGTAACACAGTGTAAATTACATTCTCACAAATGCAAAAAACCATTGGCAATTCAAAAATTTCCTTGAGAAATTAAAGGACGAAGTACTTCCAAATGACATTCCATAAATATAATTCCTGTAAAAAATTTTAATACCTTTTTTGCATACCTTTTAAATGCGTATTTCATTGCGGCTAGTGAAAAATTTCAATTTTTGAAAAATGGCTCAGATTATCAAGGAGCTTGGCCAGCCTTGTTATAAACGATATGCTGCCTCGTCCAACGGTCCAATGTAAGTGGCTCAATTTATTTAGCTCCTTACAACGTAAAATAATGTATATATGACAAAATAGTTTAAAAATTTTAATATCCTAACTCCCTAAAGATAGAGTAGTGTTCAATAACTTAAATCAAAATACAAAATTATCTTTTGATGATATTAGTGTAGAAATATGGGGTTTGTTTAATTTAATTTAAAAACTTATATAATATTTTAAATATTAAAAAATATTAATTTTTTTTTACATATCTGTCCCGGATTTCCTTAAAAATAGAGAGATTAGTTCACGATATTTCAGAATTTTATCATTTTTCCAGTTAGCTAATCAATTACGTTTTAAGTTATAGCAAGATATATATGTAAAGTAATTGTATCAATTTTTGATTAAGTGTTATTAAAAATTATAGACCAGGGGTGGCCAACCTGCGGCTCGCTAGCCACATGCGGCTCTATTAAGAATTATTTGTGGCTCTCGATAAATGTACCCGAGTTCCTTTTTCATTTTTGTGTTATTATATTTTAAAAATTATTACGACTGATGGAGCTCCGGCAGTGCTATGTAAAAAAATCGGTCTTATTGTCCTTTTAAGAGATGATTCTTAAATTCCATAATCCATATCGATTCACTGCATAATTCACCAAAGACATCTCGTTACAAAATATTTAAAATATCCTGATGTTATGAAAACAGTGTAACACATTGTAAAATACATTCGCACCAGAGCAAAACATCATCGACAATTCAAAAATTTCCTTGAAAAATTAAAGGACGAATAACTTTCAAATGATATTCAATATATATAATTTCTGAAAAATAAATTTTTAACACTTTTTTTTGCATACCTTTTAAAAGCGTATTTACTTGCAGGTCGCGAAAAAATTCAATTTTTGAAAAGTGCTTGGATTATTAAGGAGCTTGGACACCCTTGTTATAAACGATATGCCGCCTCGTTCAGCGGTCCAATATGTGGCTTAACTTATTTAGCTCCTTAAAACTTAAAATAATATATATATGACAAGTTTAAAAATTTTAATATCCTAACTCCCTAAAGATAGAATAGTATTCAGTAACTTAAATCAAAATACAAAATTATCTGTTGATGAAATTATCGTAGAAATATGGGGTTTATTTTATTTAATATAAAAAAACTATGTAATAATTTTAATATTAAAAAATATTATATTTTTTTACATATCTGTCCCAGATTTCCTTAAAAGTAGAGAGATTAGTTCCCGATATTTCGGAATTTTATCATTTTTTCAGTCACCTATTCAGTTATGTTTTAAACTATAGCGAGATATATATATGTAAAGTTATTATATCAATTTTGCCTAAATGTAGTCTTTTTAAATTTATAAACGAGGAGTACCCAACCTGCGGCTCGCGAGCCACATGCGGCTCTTTGAAAGATGGTTTGTGGCTCTCGATAAATGTACCCGAGTTCTCTTTTCATTTTTGTGTTATTATATTTTTAAAAAATATTACAACTGATGGAGCTCCGTGATTGCTGGTTAAAAAAAAATTAGTCTTATCGGACTTTTAAGAGATGATTCTTAAATTCCAAAGTTCATACCAATTCACTGCATAATTCACCGAGAACATCTCGTTACAATATATTAAAATATCCTGATGTTATGAAAACAGTGTAACACAGTGTAAATTACATTCTCACAAATGGAAAAAATTATCGACAGTGAGAAATTTCCTTGAGAAATTAAAGGACGAAGAACTTCCAAATGACATTCAATAAATATAATTTCTGTAAAAAAAAATTTAATACCTTTTTTGAATACCTGTTAAATGCGTATTTAGTTGCGGCTCGCTAAAAATTTCAATTTTTGAAAAATGGCTCTGACTATCAAGGAGCTTGGCCACCCCTGTTATAAACGATATGCCGCCTCGTCCAGCGGTTCAATATATGTGGCTTAACTTATTTAGCTCCTTACAACGTAAAATAATGTATATATGACAAAATAGTTTAAAAATTTTAATATTCTAATTCCCTAAAGATAGAGTGGTTTTTAGTAGCTTAAATCAAAATACAAAATTATCTGTTGATGAAATTATCGTAGAATTTTGGGGTTTGTTTAATTTAATTTAAAAACCTATGTTATGTTTTTAATATTAAAAAAATATTATTTTTTTTTACATATCTGTCCCGGATTTCCTTAAAAGTAGAGAAATTAGTTCCCGATATTTCGGAATTTTATCATTTTTTTCAGTCACCTATTCAGTTATGTTTTAAACTATAGCGAGATATATATGTAAAGTAATTATACCAATTTTTGCCTAAATGTTATTAAAAATTATAGACCAGAACTGGCCAACCTGCAGCTCGCGAGCCACATGCGGCTCTTTGAAGGATGATTTGTGGCCCCCGATAAATGTACCCGAGTTCAATTTTCATTTTTTGTGTTATTATATTTTAAAAAGTTATTACAACTGATGGAGCTAGTTCCCGATATTTCGGAATTGTATCATTTTTCCAGCCACCTATTCAATTACGTTTTAAGTTATAACGAGATATATATGTAAAGTAATTGTATCAATTTTTGATTAAGTGTTATTAAAAATTATAGACCAGGGGTGGCCAACCTGCTGCTCGCTAGCCACATGCGGCTCTATTAAGAATTATTTGTGGCTTTCGATAAATGTACCCGAGTTCCTTTTTCATTTTTGTGTTATTATATTTTAAAAATTATTACGACTGATGGAGCTCCGGCAGTGCTATGTAAAAAAATCGGTCTTATTGTCCTTTTAAGAGATGATTCTTAAATTCCATAATCCATATCGATTCACTGCATAATTCACCAAAGACATCTCGTTACAAAATATTTAAAATATCCTGATGTTATGAAAACAGTGTAACACATTGTAAAATACATTCGCACCAGAGCAAAACATCATCGACAATTCAAAAATTTCCTTGAAAAATTAAAGGACGAATAACTTTCAAATGATATTCAATATATATAATTTCTGAAAAATAAATTTTTAACACTTTTTTTTTTTGCATACCTTTTAAAAGCGTATTTACTTGCAGGTCGCGAAAAAATTCAATTTTTGAAAAGTGCTTGGATTATTAAGGAGCTTGGAGATCCTTGTTATAAACGATATGCCGCCTCGTTCAGCGGTCCAATATGTGGCTTAACTTATTTAGCTCCTTAAAACTTAAAATAATATATATATGACAAGTTTAAAAATTTTAATATCCTAACTCCCTAAAGATAGAATAGTATTCAGTAACTTAAATCAAAATACAAAATTATCTGTTGATGAAATTATCGTAGAAATATGGGGTTTATTTTATTTAATATAAAAAAACTATGTAATAATTTTAATATTAAAAAATATTATATTTTTTTACATATCTGTCCCAGATTTCCTTAAAAGTAGAGAGATTAGTTCCCGATATTTCGGAATTTTATCATTTTTTCAGTCACCTATTCAGTTATGTTTTAAACTATAGCGAGATATATATATGTAAAGTTATTATATCAATTTTGCCTAAATGTAGTCTTTTTAAATTTATAAACGAGGAGTACCTAACCTGCGGCTCGCGAGCCACATGCGGCTCTTTGAAGGATGGTTTGGGGCTCTCGATAAATGTACCCGAGTTCTCTTTTCATTTTTGTGTTATTATATTTTAAAAAAATTATTACAACTGATGGAGTTCCGTGAGTGCTGGTTAAAAAAAATTGGTCTTATCGGGCTGTTAAGAGATGATTCTTAAATTCCAAAGTTCATACCAATCACTGCATAATTCACCGAGAACATCTCGTTACAATATATTAAAATATTCTGATGTTATGAAAACAGTGTAACACAGTGTAAATTACATTCTCACAAATGGAAAAAATTATCGACAGTGAGAAATTTCCTTGAGAAATTAAAGGACGAAGAACTTCCAAATGACATTCAATAAATATAATTTCTGTAAAAAAAAATTTTAATACCTTTTTTGAATACCTTTTAAATGAGTATTTAATTGCGGCTCGCGAAAAATTTCAATTTTTGAAAAATGGCTCGGATTATCAAGGAGCTTGGCCACCCTTGTTATAAACGATATGCCGCCTCGTCCAGCGGTCCAATATATGTGGCTTAATTTATTTAGCTCCTTACAACGTAAAATAATGTATATATGACAAAATAGTTTAATAATTTTAATATCCTAACTCCCTAAAGATAGAGTGGTGTTTAGTAACTTAAATCAAAATACAAAATTATCTGTTGATGAAATTATCGTAGAAATATGGGGTTTGTTTAATTTAATTGAAAAACCTATGTAATATTTTTAATATAAAAAAAATATTAATTTTTTTTACATATCTGTCCCGGATTTCTTTAAAAGCAGAGAAATTAGTTACCAGTATTTTGGAATTTTACCATTTTTCCAGTCACCTATTCAGTTATGTTTTAAGTTATAACGAGATATATATATATATATGTAAAGTAATTATGCCAATTTTTGCCTAACTGTAATCTTTTAAAAATTATAAACGAGGAGTACCTAACCTGCGGCTCGCGAGCCACATGCGGCTCTTTGAAGGATGGTTTGGGGCTCTCGATAAATGTACCCGAGTTCATGTTTTCATTTTTGTGTTATTATATTTTTAAAAATTATTACGACTGATAGAGCTCAGTGCAGTTATGGGTAAAAAATCGGTCTTATCGAGCTTTTAAGAGATGATTCTTAGATTCCACAATTCATACCGATTCACTGCATCATTCACCGAGAACATCTCGTTACAATATATTAAAATATTATGATGTTATGAAAACAGTGTAACACAGTGTAAATTACATTCTCACAAATGGAAAAAATTATCGACAGTGAGAAATTTCCTTGAGAAATTAAAGGACGAAGAAGTTCCAAATGACATTCAATAAATATAATTTCTGTAAAAAAAATTTAATACCTTTTTTGAATACCTTTTAAATATATATTTAGTTCAAATTTTGAAAGATGGCTCGGACTATTAAGGAGCTTGGCCACCCCTGTTATAAACGATATGCCGCCTCGTCCAGCGGTCCAATATATGTGCCTTAACTTATTTAGCTCCTTACAGCGTAAAATAATGTATATATGACAAAATAGTTTAATAATTTTAATATCCTAACTCCCTAAAGATAGAGTGGTGTTCAGTAACTTAAATCAAAATACAAAATTATCTGTTGATGAAATTATCGTAGAAATATGGGGTTTGTTTAATTTAATTGAAAAACCTATGTAATATTTTTAATATTAAAAAAATATTAATTTTTTTTTACATATCTGTCCCGGATTTCCTTAAAAGTAGAGAAATTAGTTCCCAATATTTAGGATTTTATCATTTTTCCAGTCACCTATTCAATTATGTTTTAAGTTATAACGAGATATATATGTAAAGTAATTATGCCAATTTTTACCTAAATGTGGCTTTTAAAAATTATGGACCAGGGGTGACCAACCTGCAGCTTGCGAGCCATATGCGGCTCTTTGAAGGATGATTTGTGGCTCCGATAAATGTACCCGTGTTCATTTTTCATTTTTGTGTTATTATATGTTAAAAATTTTTACGACTGATAGAGCTCAGGCAGTTATGGGTAAAAAATCGGTCTTATTGAGCTTTTAAGAGATGATTCTCAGATTCCACAATTCATACCAATTCACTGCATAATTCACCGAGAACATCTCGTTACAAAATATTTAAAATATCCTGATTTTATGAAAACAGTTTAACACAGTATAAATTACATGCAAAAAATCATCGGCAATTCAAAAGTTTAATTGAAAAATTAAAGTACGAAGAAGTTTTAAATAACATTCAATAAATATAATTTCTGTAAAAAAAATTTTTTAATACCTTTCTTGCATACGCTTTAAATGCGTATTTAATTGCGGCTTGCGAAAAATTTTTATTTTTGAAAAGTGCTCGTATTATCAAGGAGCTTGACCACCCTTGTTATAAACGATATGCCGCCTCCTCCAGCGGTCCAATATATGTGGTTTAACTTATTTAGCTCCTTACAACTTAAAATAATGTATATATGTGACAAAATGGTTTAAAAATTTTAATATCCTAACTCCCTAAAGATAGAGTGGTGTTTAGTAACTTAAATCAAAATGTAAAAAATATCTGTTGAGGAAATTATTGTATAAATATAGGTTTTGTTTAATTTAATTTAAAAAACTATGTCATATTTTTAATATTAAAAAAATATTAATTTTTTTACATATTTGTCCCGGATTTCCTTAAAAATAGAGTTCCCGATATTTATCATAATTTTATCATTTTTCCAGTCACCTATTCAATTATGTTTTAAGCTATAGCGAGATATATATGTAAAGTACTTATACCAATTTTTGCCTAAATGTAGTCTTTTAAAAATAATAAACGAGGAGTACCTAACCTGCGGCTCGCGAGCCATATGCGGCTCTTTGAATGATGATTTGTGGCTCTCGATAAATGTACCCGAGTTCCTTTTTCATTTTTGTGCTATTATATTTTAAAAATCATTACGACTGATGGAGCTCAGGCAGTTATGGGTAAAAAATCGATCTTATTGAGCTTTTAAGAGATAATTCTCAGATTCCACAATTCATACCAATTCACTGCATAATTCACCGAGAACATCTCGTTACAAAATATTTAAAATATCCTGATGTTATGAAAATAGTGTAACACATTGTAAAATATATTCGCACCAAAGTAAAAAATCATCGACAATTCAAAAGTTTAATTGGTTTAGTTTAGTTTGGAATGCTACGGTCTACTTTTTGAAACACGAGGTCTAATGAGACTGGGACCTACAGCTTAAAGCCGATTCCGAACTGCTACGAACATCCATGCCAGTGTGGGATTCGAATTCACGAACTCTGGTACCAAACGCTAGCACTTTAACCAATCGCCCATCGTTCGGCCGAAAGTCTAATTGATAATTAAAGGACGAAGAACTTTTAAATAACATTCAATAAATACAATTTCTGCAAAAAAAAATTTTAATACCTTTTTTGCAAATTTTTTAAATGCGTATTTAATTGCAGCTCGCGAAACATTTCAATTTTTGAAAAATGGCTCGGACTATCAAGGAGCTTGACCACCCCTGTTATAGACGATACGCCGTCTCGTTCACCGGTCCAGTATATGCGGCTTAACTTAGCGGAAGAATTTTCTCCTATCCATATCTCCAATCCCGAACCAAATTGGGAAGTTTTGCGCAACCCCGTCGTCGCACTTTTTAAGAAAGCAGCAAAAATTATCCGACCCTCTCCCTCGGCATCAACGACCCCCTTTTCCGAAACTAGGTGTGCGTGCGCAGGCTCTCAGCCGGCCCGTCCAATGGGATGAGTGTTCGGCGGAAAAGCTGTTGATCCTGTTCGGAATTCGTCCAGTTGCGGTCGGGATGCCGAGAGGCAAGGGAGCAGCGTCCAGTTCAAAACTCCCCAGCACCAGTCAATGTGTTTCGATTTGAAGAAGCCATCGGCAACCGAAATTTGACGGAAATTATGTCTTCGTGGAAGATCGCGTTGTCTTAAGTGCGAACGACTGGGAGTATGTGAAGTGTGGAAGATGTGACTTATTTTAAAGGTATGCATGGATATTTTCTTATTTTTGGGGGTTGATTTTTGATACAAATTTATGTTTAGTGCTCTCGTATATTTCGTAAATATTAAAGATAAATATTTTGACTCTTGTAATTAAGGCGCTGTTGTATTCGTAACTATATTAAGAGTATATTTTGTAGAATATATTTTTTTTAAAGAGGAAAATAAATGAAATTTTTTTATACATATTTATGTTTAATGCCTTCGTATATTCCCTAAATATTGAGGGTAGATATTTTTACTCTTGTAATTAAGGCGTTCTTGTATTCGTACCATATATTAAGAGTATATTTTGTGCAATATAACTCTTTTTTGTAGAGGTTAATAAGTCAAAAATTTGTGATACATATATATGTTTAATGCCTTCATATATTCTCTAAAAACTGAAGGTAGATAATTCGACTTTTGAAATTAAGGCGTTCTTGTATTAGTACCATATATTAAGGGTATATTTTTGGAATATAATTCTTTTTATAGAGGAAAATAAGTGAAATTTTTTTTATACATATTTATGTTTAATGCCTTCATGTATTCCCTAAATATTGAAGGTATATAATTTGATTCTTGTAGTTAAGCCGTTCTTATAATCGTACCATATATTAAGGGTATATTTTGTGGAATATAATTCTTTTTATAGAGGAAAATAAGTGAAATTTTTTATACATATTTATGTTTAATGCCTTCGTATATTCCCTAAATATTGAAGGTAGATAATTCGACTCTTGTAATTAAGGCGTTCTTATATTCGTACCATATATTAAGGGTATATTTTGTAGAATATAATTCTTTTTATAGAGGGAAATGGTACGGATAAATTTTTTATACATATTTATGTTTAATGAATTCGTATATTCCTAAATACTGAAGGTAGATAATTTAACTCTTGTACTTAAGGCTTTCTTGTATTCGTACCCTATATTAAGGTTATAGTTTGTGCAATATAATTCTTTTTATAGAGGAAAATAAGTGAAACTTTTTTATACATATTTAGCCAGATTTTTTTTTTGTTTAATGCCTTCGTATATGTCCTAAATATTGAAGATAGATAATTTGACTCTTGTAATTAAGACGTTCTTGTATTCGTAACATATATTAAGAGTATATTTTGTGGAATACATTTCTTTTTATAGAGGAAAATAAGTGAAATTTTTTATACATATTTATGTTTAATGCCTTCGTATATTCCCTAAATATTGAAGGTAGATAATTTTACTCTTGTAATTAAGGCGTTCTTGTATTCGTACCATATATTAAGGGTATATTTTGTGGAATATAATTCTTTTTATAGAGGAAAATAAGTGAATTTTTTATACATATTCATGTTTAATGCCTTCGTATATTCTCTAAATACAGAAGATAGATAATTCGACTCTTGTAGTTAAGGAGTTCATATATTAAGGGTATATTTTGTGGAGTATAATTCTTTTTATAGAGGAAAATGAGTGAATTTTTATGCATCTAGTTTTTTCATTTTGTTTGTGTGAAAAATTTGTGTTTTGTGCGTTTGTATATTTCGTACACTTTAACTATTCACCAGCAAAATTTCCTACGTTATATAATTTGTGTTCTCACCATAGCTAAGAATAGGTTTTCTTGAACCCCTCCTTTTTTTAAATCGTTGGATATTGTCTTTAAAGAAAGCTTTTCGAATGATTTAATTAAATTTAGAGTGATTTTATACTGGAATTTTTATATAAAAGAGCATTTGTGGTGGCAAAACACCATAATATGCTGTTTGATTTAAATACCCCGATAAAGTAACAACTAGATTGCCTTTATTAACTTTCAACCTCTCATTTATACAGAAATTAATAATTAATATTACTTAATATTTGGAATTACTTTTACGGCCACAATTTACTTATGGAAGGAGAGTTGAAGTGACTTTTATTTAATGTTTCGGTCAGAGATTTTGTTTTTGTTTACCACTTTGTTTCTGACACATCTTTGTGTTCGCAAATTTTAGCGGTAGATCATTGAAAAATTTATTTAAGTTTTCAATGCTCAAATGTACAAATACATTTATAGCGAAAGATGTGGTTCTAATTAAAGAAATAATTCCTTTGGTTATTTTTATTAAATTTTTATCATTTACTTATAACAGACTTTGGGCACAAAAATTTACTGAATTTCTGTTTTCTAAGTACTCGGATATTTTTTTTGGCAAAATAATTTTATGCAGTATAACTTAAATATCAAGTTTAATAAATAACCTGATAACTCTTATTAATTCTTAATATTTAATTGAAATTTTATAATTAGGACTACTAATTACTGATAGAGGTACCCTTACAGTTACCTGAATCTTATATTATAAGTATGTTTTGTATATTGCGAATCGAAACTTTCTACCTCATGGAGTTTTAAATATTCGCACAATTAAAGATAGGTTTTCTGGACTATGTGTTATAGGGTAAGGAGAGAGATAATTATAGGTGATATTTTAGTGATATATAGTTTGAATATTGGTGATATTTAGTTTTTAGTAGTTGTTAGTGAATCAACTGCTAGACTTTAGATTTAAAACAATATCAATTCTGTATTATAGTTTTCCTACTTACAGAGCTGAGAAAAAAAATGTACTTTTGTGCAGTTTGCTTTAAATATAAACAAAGTTTTTCTGTCATTATATCCTTTATCTATGGCTTATAGAAATTAATTGAGATTTTTTAAAAATATTCTCTAGTGTGATTTTTTATAGAAATTTATTTTTGGTAATATTATAAAAAAAAAGAAAATAGCCTTTCCGTTGTTTTTATTAAATTTTCACTGATGTATAGTGATACAATTTGAAAGCAACATATATTCTGTTCTTAGAAGTCACATGTTTTGTGCTTGTAGAACAAAATAATTTTATTCTATCATGGAAGTATTAATTACTAATTTGATTAATTTAATGAATGCTAATTTTGTAAGTAATATGAAGGTTATTTAGTAAGTGTTATTAAGTTTCAGATTTTCATTCCTTTAGTGGGTAGACAAACTGAAGACCAAACACTCTTGTCAACCAAATATTGGGGGTTTCGCGTAAAGTTGACATTGGCATCGTAGACCATGGTCCCCAAGTCGGACTATACATCCGGGGAGTTTAGTTTTTACTTATTAAATTTATTACTTGAAATTATTCAACTAATAAATTTATTAAATAACTTTCAACCTTTTTTCTTTAACTTTTTAAATAAAGGTTTATCTAAAATCACAAAATATTTCCTATCTTTTTTTTAAAATTAACTTTATCCTTGAAGAGAGCTTTTACGTTATGAATAATTTTTTTTCGTAAAACCTTTAGTTAGTATTTATTGAATATTATTTTGAAAAGATAAAATAAAAGTTTTGGTCTCAAAATGGCTATTTTCGTAAAACATGCTTTTAATAAAATATAGTTAAATTAATACATACTACTTAAGAATAATCAGAAGGTCATCTAATAAGTGATTATTTAATAAACATAAATTAGTTGTACACTTTATTCTGTTGCCATTTCTCTTCAATTTTAACAAAAAAATAATTTAAGTAACGTGAATTTAAAAATTTTATTATTTCAAATAACAATAAAAATAATGAATTTAATCTGTAGGTAAAGTAGTATAACAAATACCCAATATTATTATCTTTTTGAAATACAGGTAAACATTACTTATGATATTTCGAGGTAAAATAGAATTTAAAATAAAAGCTTCAGCAGGTTTCTCATTTGATTTTGAGATTTATGTTTTAACTTTTTCTAAAGGAGTACTAACAAGATCGAGTTTTATATTATGACGTGGTTTAAAAAATATTCAAAATGATCAAAATTTATCTTGATATTAACAACTAACCATCTAAAATGGTAGTTTGAATAATTTGTATATCAATCAGGATATATGATTATGAGGATTTTTTATGTACATTTGCATACATACATGCACACACACACACACACACACACACACACACATATATATATATATATATATATATATATATATATATATATATATATATATATATATTTATATATATATATATATATATATTACATATGTATATATACATATATATATATATACATATATATATACATATACATATATATATATATATATATATATATATATATATTATATATATATGTATATGTATATATATGTATATGTATATATATATATATATATATATATATATATATATATATATATATATATATATATATATATATATATATATATATATATATATATATATATTTATATATATATTATATATATATATATATATATATATATGTGTGTGTGTGTGTGTGTGTGTGTGTGTGTGTGTTTAATAAGTAAATTTTACAAAATTTGATGAACCTTTTAATTAATTTTGTTACCTTTTTTTCTTATTAGATAGATAAGCAGTTAAAGATAATATAATATAATATTTAATATTTGGTAAAAAAAAAGCTATTATGTATTATATAACGGGGCATTTAAAGTTTCTTTTAAAAAGGGGGCGGTGGTCCAGAAAAAGGTTTCAAATCTCTGTAAGTCACGGCATAAGAGTGTACAAAGGTCTAAATACCTTTCAAGACTAAAACTCTTCACTATAACAGCCTACATCTCTTCATCATAAAATCAATTTTTTACAATTTCTTTAAACACAGTTCATAGTATCTTTTTAAAATGTAAAGGTATACAGCAAATGAATAAAAATATTTACTTACCCAAAAGGACATAAATAAGTATATATAAGTATATTGTATATTTACTTATTTATCCCCTTATTTATTTGTTTATAAAGATTCATTTCTTCAAGACAGTAATTATATATAACCACGTCAAAAATATCCAGAGAATGTTCACACATTTTTGTAAGAAATTTGACATTCTCTATGAATTTAAATTTAAATTCTAAAATTAATAAAAACTTCTTAAGATATCATGTACGTTACATTAAAAAATTGAGAAAAATCAAGTTAAATTTTTGTAAGTTTAAATTTGTTTACAGTATAATTTTGACATAATTTTATTCATAACTCTTCTCAATATTGCAAATTTTTTACGGGGATTGTTTTAAAATATTCAAAATTAAATCCATTTCTACATATTTTTTTCTGAAAAATCTGATTTTTTGTCTATTTCACAATCGTATGACCCCTTAAAAATAATTTTTGCGAACGAGATTTTAATTTTTCTAAAATAACTTAATTGTATTATTTATTATTTTTAAGACAATGTACAGAAAGGAATATATTTAATGATAAATTTATATATTTGACTCAAAATTCTTGCAGTTATTCTGCCTTACAACTTAAATTTTTCTATGGAAAATTCACTACTGAATTGAAAAAGTTTTAATGCTTATCAAAAATAACAATTTGGAAGTTTGTCGAAAAGCAATTCTGAAAATATGAGTAAAATCATAATTATTCAATTTAAATTATTAAGGTACGTTTGTTCGTATCATATTGTACTCCTCTCGCTTATTGCTGAAAATACGAAAATTATTGTAGGCTCGTATTTTAATAATTATTTCAAATAAATCATATGAAAGAACAGCAAATATCTATTCTTTTAATCTTTAAAAAATATGTGTATTAAATGTACTCATTTAACCCCTTCCGGTATGATTTAATAATGAAAAACTGTGCATGAAATAACCATTTAATTTTTATTTAAAAAACTTGTTTCATTTTACAATTCTTACATATTCTTACTTAAAATCCACTTTTTACATAGTGTTAAATAATATCAGAAACAGTAAAATTAAGAAAATATCAAAGCAAAACATTAATAAGGTATACAAATAATAGTCTTCAAGCTAGTGGTACTTTTCAAAACAAAGTGCAAAGGAATTCTTAATTGTTTACACCGCCAAGTAGTCTCACTTTTAATTTGATTCTTGTAACACACACGGCATTTCTTAGTAGGTTTTCTTTTATTCTGACTCATTAATTTGGCAATGACTTGTACCAAGTAAACAATATGCAATAGTGACTTGTGATTTTCACAAGTGATAAAAGTGTTGCCAAATTCAGTACACTAGAAATTTTAAAATAAATTAATTATCATATTTAACAGTAACTTTAATCGCATGACGAGTGTAGCTCGTCATTGTGCGGTATGGAATGAAAAACTAATGACGAGCTAGACTCATCATTTTACCGGAAAGGGTTAATAGACATTTAACAAATTGTGTATATCAAACTATTGTTTAATTATAATCATAGTTTATTTTAATATGTAACAAATAGAAAATATTTTTTGCTTTCTGATAAATTTATTAACATGGTTACTATTCTCTGCATAGCTTTCGTAGCTCCAATTGCTACATTTATTCACTGCAATAGCTATCTATATTTGAATTGAAGTATATCTTCATAGATTAAAATATACTTGTAAACCCTTTTATCAAGAAATAAAATAATATTAAAAGCATTGACTTTGTATATGATAATAAAAATTCGCTTATTCAAGTGTTATTTATTTTTCTTTAAGACTGATACAGCTTATTGATTTCCTTCTTCTTAAAAAATATTCTTTAATATTCCCCATTGGTACTTAAGATTTGAAACAATTTTAAAATTAAAAGAAGAACTCCATTAGTAGAAATACTTTTAAACACTCCGTCAAAAATATAACCAAAACAAGCAAGGAACTTAAAGTTATCAGTTATCAGTTATCACTTTCTTTTTCCATAATGCTCTTATTTTGTTATTTTTGAAAACACGAAACTAATTTAATGCTTAGTACCGTTAATATGATTTTTCATCTGCTTATCAACCTTTTCATGGGTTTGTGACAGATGGCAGTAGATCTAACAAGACAAATTTATAATACTTTATTTTTCTCTTTGTCAGTGTTTTCGAGATTTCTTGTTTTCGAAAGGCAAAGTAAGGTTCATTAAGGTTTAATTACATTTGGAGAAGAAAATGTAAAGATAAATATATTTTTTCCAATACAGATTACATAATCATGAATGAAAAATAAAATGTGTATTTTTCAGTATAAAAAACAGCAATAGAGCTCTTAATTTAATGCTTAAAAATTGAACGTTTTACAAATCTCTGCATAGTTTTGGTAGCGTTTTCGTAGTTATTTATTTTTCTTTAAGACTGATACAGTTTATTGATTCCCTTCTTCTTAAAAAATATTCTTTAATATTCCCCATTGGTACTTAAGATTTGAAACAGTTTTAAAATTAAAAGAAGAACTCCATTAGTAGAAATACTTTTAAACACTCTATCAAAAATATTACCAAAACAAGCAAGGAACTTAAAAGTTATCAGTTATCACTCTTTTTCCATAATGTTTTTATTTTGTTATTCTTGAAAACACGAAACTAATTTAATGCTTAGAACCATTAATGTGACTTTTCATCTGCTGATCTACATATTCATGGGTTTCTGATAGATGGCAGTAGATCTAACAAGACAGATTTGTAATACATTATTTTTCTCTTTGTCAGAGTTTTCGAGATTTCTTGTTTTCGAAAGGCAAAGTAAGGTTCATTAAGGTTTAATTACATTTTGGAGAAGAAAATGTAAAGATAAATATATTTCTTCCGATACAGATTACATAATCATGAATGAAAGATAAAATGTATATTTTTCAATATAAAAAATAGCAATAGAGCTCTTAATTTAATACTTAAAAATTGAATGTTTTACAAATCTCTTCATAGTTTTCGTAGCGTTTCCGTAGTTATTTATTTTTTTAAGACTGATACAGTTTATTGATTTCCTTCTTCTTAAAAAATATTCTTTAATATTCCCCATTGGTACTTAAGATTTGAAACAATTTTAAAATTAAAAGAAGAACTCCATTAGTAGAAATACTTTTAAACAGTCCGGCAAAAATAAAACCAATAACAAGCAAGGAACTTAAAGTTATCAGTTATCACTCTCTTTTTCCATAATGCTCTTATTTTGTTATTTTTGAAAACACGAAATTAATTTAATGCTTAGTACCGTTAATGTGACTTTTCATCTGCTGATCGACCTTTTCATTGGTTTATGACAGATGGCAGTAGATCTAACAAGACAGATTAATAATACTTTATTTTTCTCTTTGTCAGAGTTTTCGAGATTTCTTGTTTTCGAATTTAAATCACGAAAGGCAAAGTGAAGTTCATGAAGGTTTAATCACATTTGGAGAAGAAAATGTAAAGATAAATATATTTTTTTCCAATACAGATTACATAATCATGAATGAAAGATAAAATGTATATTTTTCAATATAAAAACAGCAATAGAGCTCTTAATTTAATACTTAAAAATTGAACGCTTTGAACCCTCAAATAAAAGTTTACTTTGTACTGAAATTCTTCTTTGTTAGACTCAAACACATCTAAATAATACTGTTTTGAGATAAAATAAAAAAATGAGAGAAATATCATTTCAAATACTTTTTTTACGAATAAAAAATACATATATGCAGAAAACATTGTCATTACAACTTTTGTTTTAATGCTAAATAAAAATGAAAGTTATTAGTTTCAGTTAATTGATTTTGCATTGAAGTTATATTTGCTAGACTTAAACACCTTTGTAGGTAGAAATCTATTTATTTAAAACTAGGTTTATGGAAAACGACATTTTGATGCTTTCGAATTTTTTAAGGAAATTAACAAAAACTTTTTGCATTTTATTTTATCTACTTTTATTTATTGAATATGCAAATATATACTGAAATCTATTTATTTTAAGGTGTTGAAATATTGAAATTTTCTATGTGGTATAACTATCTCTATGGATGCGGGTCAATTTGATGTGATCGTAACGTAGTCAAAATTTTCAGTAAATTAGTTTTACTCATGCAAACATTACAACAATAATAAATAGGAATGTACCGACAATATTTCGATCCGTTATCCCATACTGTTATCTCAAACGAAACGAGCAATAAACAACAGTAGAAAAAACGAAAAGCAGAAAGACAATTGAAGTCAGAGTGCGAAGAGATTTTGAAGGCTTTAGTTTCTTGGTTCGTGTATTAAAATTTAAATACTAAAATATTTTTTGTATAAGTAATATTATTTTGAACCTCAATATTTCTCAATAATCAATAATCTCATATTTCCACTTTTAACTTATAGTGTATAATTACATTGCTTTCTAAGTGTAGTTATATGTATTCGTTCATACATCAAATTGACTCGTGTTCGTAGAGATAGGAATACAAGAAACATCCGTAAACATAGTTTTAAATTAAAAATAACTTTTTCGAGTTATATAGTGATGAAAATATAAATTTATGGTGATGATAATTTCTGAAAGCTGTATTGACAGTAATATATTTGAGGTGATAATAACCGAAGAGGTTTTGTTTAGTTTGCTTTGAAGACCTTCCTTGCATTTTTATCTACACGATCACAACGAAAGTAAACGAGTTCATTTAGAAAATTGACGATAAACGAAATTCTAAGGTTTCTTAACTATATTTATTGCTTTAAAATTTAAACCAGTTTTAGAAAATGGTTAACAATATATACTAGAGGTTCATAACAAATACTTGTTTTATTATTTTCCACATCCGTTTATGTATGGAATAAGTTGATAACATTGGTAAACGATTTGATTTTATAAAGAAAAAAGGATTTGATTCACTCTGGCTATGAACTTTCCATTTATGACCCGTAATTATGTTAATACACTGATTATTATTCGCTATATGATTGTAATATCTAGAATAAAAAAGAATAAAGTCATTCATATTAAAAACCCTCTACTTTTTAATTCAAATATTTTCTTTTATTTTAACAATTTAAAAATATTTCTGGAAATTAATGGACTATATATGAGAAAATTTAAAAAAACATTCTATTTAGCTTTTAAAAACTTTTGATAAGTAAAATCTTATATTTAAAAGTCTCGATTCACAATATAATCTTTTGCTTATTATATTTTTTTCTTTTGTAAAATGGATCAAAATCTTAACTTCTCTTTATTATATTTGCTTTATAACCTTTCTAATTTCCTTTAACATATGATTATTGAAATAGAAGAAAAACAACTTTCCATTAAAGAGAATATTTTTAAAACCCACAGAAACATTATAGCATATTAACCAGAAAATTAAAATTACGAACTAAGAACCTCGTTTTTTTATAATGCTTTTATGATTTTTTTGTCTGAAAACCATTTAAATACTTCGCAATCTTAATTTTATTATTCATATTCTTATTTGGTACATTGTATAGGTTCCTAACAAATGACAACAAAGGTTACAATAGAGATTCACTACACTTTATTTTTCGTCTGTTGGATCTTTCAAATTTACTTGGTAATTGAAGTGAATTTAAATCTGCAAAGGTAACTTAAGTCTTTTTAAAGTTTAATTAACGTTTAGAGAGAGAGAGAGAGAGAAATAGATTTTCTTGAAATAAAGATTACTTATTCGTGAATGAAAAAACAAATATATATTTTTAAACATCCAGAAAGACAGTCTTAGTGCTCTTATTTTAATACTTATTAAAATTTGAGAGTTTTTAATATTAATTAACCCCTTAATGTGCATGCACGAGTTAACCCGAGCGCGCTAAACTGGCCAAACTGTGCACACTCGAGATAATTCGAGCGGCGTTGTATTTTATGTTGCTATAACTTTTCACACTCGAATGCAATCGAGAATTGAAAATAACAATGTGAAAAAAAAAACAATCGTTTAATTGATTTTTATTATTTACATTGGATTGTAAGCTATAACATTTATTTATTCAAGTATAATATATATATATATATATATATATATATATATATATATATATATATTCTAAATTCAACGTTCTAAATTGTGTGTTTTACATTAAAATTTTTTCTCACGTGAAGTTTACAAAGTTGCTTGTTAATTGAAGTGTATTTAAACCCCCAAAGGGAAGTTAAGTCTTCATAAGATTTAATTAACATTTATAAAAGAAAATTCATACAGAAAAACTGAATATAAAAACAGTAACTGAATAAAAATTGAAGTTTTATGTTTCAAATGAAAATGATTTTGCATTGAAATTATCTCCTATATTTGAAGACAAATGCTGGTACATCTAATAAGAGATTTACTGATTTTATTTTTTCTCATGCCAGATCTTTTTACAATGGCTTGTTAATTGATGTGAATTTAAATCTCGAAAAGCATGTTTAGTCTTTGTAATATTTTTTAACGTTAAGAGAAGAAAAGCCATTCTACAATTAAAAACATTTTTCGGTCAAAACTATTACAGATTTTACATCAGTATTAAATAAAAATTAAGTATTTATGTTTCAATTAAAAATTATATTATATTGAATTTGTATTCTTTTCCTGGTCTCAGACATGGTCATTGATCTTTTCCCCTGGTCATTGATCTTTTATTAACATTAGCGTCTGATTTTTGAAATTATAAAAAAATACATTAGAATAAATATTTTAAAACACTATGAAAAAAATATAAGCAAAAATTTCAACTAAAAATGATCATGTCTCCCTTGATAATGCTTTTATGTTATTTTATTATTTATTTTTGAAAATATACAACCATATCAATACTTACGAAACTTAATTTGAATCTTCATTTGCTAACAAATTATTCTATCAATTCCAGACAAATGACAGTAAAGCTAGCATGATAGATTTACTGTACTTAATTTTTTCTCACGCAGAGTTTACAAAGTTGCTTGTTAATTGAAGTGTATTTAAACTCCCAAAGGGAAATTAAGTTATCATAAGAATTAATTAACATTTAGAGAAGAACAAAAAGACTGAAATGATTTTTCTAATATATTTCTAGAAATAATCATAATTTATTTTCCAAAAACGGCGTCACTACAGCTTTTTGTTTGAATATGTAATAAAAATTGAAGTTTTAAGTTTCAGCTGAAAAATAATTTTTCACTGAAATTATATCCCTCATTCCATACAAATGGTGGTAAATTTAATAAGAGATTCAGTTATTTTATTTTTTCTCGTGCCAGATCTTTAAAAGTTGCTTGTTAATTGAAGTGAATTTAAATGTCGAAAAGCATGTTTAGTCTTTGCAATATTTTTTAACGTTAAGAGAAGAAAAGCTATTCTACAATTAAAAACATTTTTCAGTCAAAAGTATTACAGCTTTTACATTAGTATTAAATAAAAATTAAATATTTACGTTTCAATTAAAAATTATATTGTACTGAATTTGTATTATTTTGCTGGTCTCAGACACATTGATCTTTTATTAACATTAGCTTATGATTTCTGAAGTTAAAAAAATACATTAGAATAAATATTTTAAAAGACAATGACAAAAATATAAGCAAACATTTCTCAACTTAAAATTAACAATTGAGAAACCACTTACTTGAAAATGCTTTTATGTTATTTTATTATTTATTTTTGAAAATGTGCAACCATTTCAATACTTACGAAACTTAATTTGAATCTTCATTAGCTATCAAATTATTCCATCAATTCCAGACAAATGACTGTACAGCTAACATGATAGATTTACTGTACTTAATTTTTTCTCACGCGGAGTTTACAAAGTTGCTTGTTAATTCAAGTGTAATTAAACCCCCAAAGGAAAATTAATTCTTCATAAGATTTAATTAACATTTAGAGAAGAAAATTCATACAGAAAGACTGAAAGGATTTTTCTAATATATTTCTACAAATAAACATAATTTATTTTTGGAAAACAGCTTCACTACAGCTTTTTGTTTCAATTTTTAATAAAAAATGAAGTTTTATGTTTCATTGAAAAATAATTTTGCATTAAAATTATCTTCCTCATTCCAGACAAATGGTGGTAAAGTTTAATAAGATTCACTGATTTTATTTCTTTCATGCCAGTTTTTTTAAATTTGCTTGTTAACCGAAGTGTATTTAAATCTCTAAAGGCAAGTGTAGTCTTTGTAATATTGTTTAACGTTAAGAGAAGAAAAGGTATGGAGGAAGAGAGAAATGCGTTTTATAAAGCTTTTTAACAAATAAAAATTACATATTTGCAGAAAACTGCTTCATTACAGCTTTAATTTTCATATTTAATAAAAATATAAGTTTTGATTCTGGGTTCAGATATCTTTATATAAATGTGTTATCTGTAGATAAAAAATTGCTTTGTTGTGATTTATGTGTATATTACAATATTAATTCAGTACTAAAGATAAGCTTTGGAAATATGTAGCGGGTTCCCATAACTGTTAGGGTACCACAAATGTTAGGGTAACACAACTGTTAAGGTATCACAACTGAAACGAGCTAAGTCCTAAGATTTCTAAATTACATTTAATTCCTAGAAATTTAAATTAATATTTGAAAAATCTCAAAGTTACCCACTGGGTTTTAATTTCATAGTTTTTAAAAGTATCTGAAATGTGCCAATAATTGTTTTTACGGTATTTGTAAGTATAAAATACATAGAAACAAAAAAAAAAATTAAAATATTTTGCAACAATTTTTTTACAGTTATGTGGAAAAAATCAGTTAATTTTTAACGTTTCTGGACAAAATATATGAATTGAAATATAATTTGTTGTGTTTAGATGCATACCGCAGATATCCAAGAATGAAGTTAATCTAGATCTAACACCTATTTTAAAATTTATTAAACATATTCATCATAGAAGTAATAGTAGAGCTATTTTTTAAAAAATCACGTGTTATTTTAAATTACGTATTATTAAAATTGAATTTACAACAAAACTTAATTCATTAGATTAACAGTATTATGTAAATTATCTGCTACCACTTTCATATTATTATTTTATAAACCTTTTTTTTTTATCCCGTAATTTTCGAATAATTAAACATCAAAACATAGATTTCAGAAAATGCATTTAAAGCTTTTGTAGTCCAAAAATTTTGCAAGTTTTTTGCGGCCACCTAAGTGACGCATCTTTTTAAGCACAGAATCAATCTAAAATCACAAAAGAAGATTTTTTTTAAATATAAACTGATATTTAGTTATTTGTTTACAAATAAAATGCATAGAAATTTAACACTAATATTTCAAGAATAAATATTTTAAAACACTATGAAAAAAATATAAGCAAAAATTTCAACTAAAAATTATCATGTCTCCCTTGATAATGCTTTTATGTTATTTTATTATTTATTTTTGAAAATATACAACCATATTAATACTTACGAAACTTAATTTGAATCTTCATTTGCTAACAAATTATTCTATCAATTCCAGACAAATGACAGTAAAGCTAGCATGATAGATTTACTGTACTTAATTTTTTCTCACGCAGAGTTTACAAAGTTGCTTGTTAATTGAAGTGTATTTAAACTCCCAAAGGGAAATTAAGTCTTCATAAGATTTAATTAACATTTAGAGAAGAAATTTCATACAGAAAAACTGAAATGATTTTTCTAATATATTTCTACAAATAAACATAATTTATTTTCGGAAAACGGCGTCACTACAGCTTTTTGTTTGAATATGTAATAAAAATTGAAGTTTTAAATTTCAGCTGAAAAATAATTTTGCACTGAAATTATATCCCTCATTCCAGACAAATGGTGGTAAAGTTAATAAGAGATTCACTTATTTTATTTTTTCTCATGCCAGATCTTTTTTACAATGGCTTGTTAATTGATGTGAATTTAAATCTCGAAAAGCATGTTTAGTCTTTGTAATATTTTTTAACGTTAAGAGAAGAAAAGCCATTCTACAATTAAAAACATTTTTCGGTCAAAACTATTACAGATTTTACATCAGTATTAAATAAAAATTAAGTATTTATGTTTCAATTAAAAATTATATTATATTGAATTTGTATTCTTTTCCTGGTCTCAGACATGGTCATTGATCTTTTCCCCTGGTCATTGATCTTTTATTAACATTAGCGTCTGATTTCTGAAATTAAAAAAAATACATTAGAATAAATATTTTAAAACACTATGAAAAAAATATAAGCAAAAATTTCAACTAAAAATTATCATGTCTCCCTTGATAATGCTTTTATGTTATTTTATTATTTATTTTTGAAAATATACAACCATATTAATACTTACGAAACTTAATTTGAATCTTCATTTGCTAACAAATTATTCTATCAATTCCAGACAAATGACAGTAAAGCTAGCATGATAGATTTACTGTACTTAATTTTTTCTCACGCAGAGTTTACAAAGTTGCTTGTTAATTGAAGTGTATTTAAACTCCCAAAGGGAAATTAAGTCTTCATAAGATTTAATTAACATTTAGAGAAGAAATTTCATACAGAAAAACTGAAATGATTTTTCTAATATATTTCTAGAAATAATCATAATTTATTTTCCAAAAACGGCGTCACTACAGCTTTTTGTTTGAATATGTAATAAAAATTGAAGTTTTAAGTTTCAGCTGAAAAATAATTTTTCACTGAAATTATATCCCTCATTCCATACAAATGGTGGTAAATTTAATAAGAGATTCAGTTATTTTATTTTTTCTCATGCCAGATCTTTTTACAATGGCTTGTTAATTGATGTGAATTTAAATCTCGAAAAGCATGTTTAGTCTTTGTAATATTTTTTAACGTTAAGAGAAGAAAAGCCATTCTACAATTAAAAACATTTTTCGGTCAAAACTATTACAGCTTTTTACATTAGGTATTAAATAAAAATTAAATATTTATGTTTCAATTAAAAATTATATTGTACTAAATTTGTATTATTTTGCTGGTCTCAGACATGGTCATTGATCTTTTATTAACATCTGATTTCTGAAATAAAGAAAATACATTAGAGAAAATATTTTAAAACACAATGACAAAAAAATAAGCAAACATTTCTCAACCTAAAATTATCAATAAAGAAACCTCTTTCTTGAAAATGCTTTTATGTTATTTTAATATTTATTTTTGAAAATATACAACCATTTCAATACTTACCAAACTTAATTTGAATCTTCATTTGGAGACAAATTATCCCATAAATTCCAGACAAATGACGGTAAAGCTAATATGAAAGATTTACTGTACTTAATTTTTTCTCACACGAAGTTTACAAAGTTGCTTGTTAATTGAAGTGTATTTAAACCCCCAAAGGGAAGTTAAGTCTTCATAAGATTTAATTAACATTTATAAAAGAAAATTCATACAGAAAAACTGAATATTAAAAACAAATAAACATAATTTAAAAATTTAAGTTTTTTGTTTGAATATGTAATAATGAAGTTTTAAGTTTCATTGAAATAATATCTCCTGAAATTATATCCCTCATTCCAGAAAAATGCTGGTAAAACTTAATAAGAGATTTACTGATTTTATTTTTTCTCATGCCAGATCTTTTTACAATGGCTTGTTAATTGATGTGAATTTAAATCTCGAAAAGCATGTTTAGTCTTTGTAACATTTTTTTAACGTTAAGAGAAGAAAAAGCCATTCTACAATTAAAAACATTTTTCGGTCAAAACTATTACAGATTTTTACATTAGTATTAAATAAAAATTAAATATTTATGTTTCAATTAAAAATTATATTATACTGAATTTGTATTCTTTTCCTGGTCTCAGACATGGTCATTGATCTTTTCCCTGGTCATTGATCTTTTATTAACATTAGCGTTCTGATTTCTGAAATTAAAAAAAATACATTAGAATAAATATTTTAAAAGACACTATGAAAAAAAAAATATAAGCAAAAATTTCAACTAAAAATTATCATGTCTCCCTTGATAATGCTTTTATGTTATTTTATTATTTATTTTTGAAAATGTGTAACCATTTCAATACTT
Source organism: Pardosa pseudoannulata (assembly GCA_032207245.1). Taxonomy (NCBI): domain Eukaryota; kingdom Metazoa; phylum Arthropoda; class Arachnida; order Araneae; family Lycosidae; genus Pardosa; species Pardosa pseudoannulata. The sequence goes on along the minus strand of CM063511.1, from coordinate 40,140,405 downwards.
ACGAAACTTAATATGAATCTTCATTTTCTAACAAATTATTCCATCAATTCCAGACAAATGACAGTAAAGCTAGCATGATAGATTTACTGTACTTTATTTTTTCTCACGCGGAGTTTACAAAGTTGCTTGTTAATTCAAGTGTAATTAAAACCCCAAAGGAAAATTAATTCTTCATAAGATTTAATTAACATTTAGAGAAGAACATTCATACAGAAAGACTGAAATGATTTTTCTAATATATTTCTACAAATAAACATAATTTATTCTCGGAAAATGGCGTCACTACAGCTTTTTGTTTGAATATGTAATAAAAATTGAAGTTTTAAGTTTCAGCTGAAAAATAATTTTGCACTGAAATTATATCCCTCATTCCAGACAAATGGTGGTAAAGTTAATAAGAGATTCACTTATTTTATTTTTTCTCGTGCCAGATCTTTGAAAGTTGATTGTTAATTGAAGTGAATTTAAATGTCGAAAAGCATGTTTAGTTTTTGTAATATTTTTTAACGTTAAGAGAAGAAAAACCATTCTAGAATTAAAAATATTTTTCAGTCAAAAGTATTACAGCTTTTACATTAGTATTAAATATTACAAAAATTAAATATTTACGTTTCAATCAAAAATTATATTGTACTGAATTTGTATTATTTTGCTGGTCTCAGACACATTGATCTTTTATTAACATTAGCTTCTGATTTCTGAAGTTAAAAAAATACATTAGAATAAATATTTTAAAAGACAATGACAAAAATATAAGCAAAAAGTTCTCAATATAAAATTATCAATTAAGAAACCCCTTTCTTGAAAATGCTTTTATGTTATTTTATTATTTATTTTTGAAAATGTGCAACCATTTCAATACTTACGAAACTTAATTTGAATCTTCATTAGCTATCAAATTATTCCATCAATTCCAGACAAATGACTGTACAGCTAACATGATAGATTTACTGTACTTAATTTTTTCTCACGCGGAGTTTACAAAGTTGCTTGTTAATTCAAGTGTAATTAAACCCCCAAAGGAAAATTAATTCTTCATAAGATTTAATTAACATTTAGAGAAGAAAATTCATACAGAAAGACTGAAAGGATTTTTCTAATATATTTCTACAAATAAACATAATTTATTTTTGGAAAACAGCTTCACTACAGCTTTTTGTTTCAATTTTTAATAAAAAATGAAGTTTTATGTTTCATTGAAAAATAATTTTGCATTAAAATTATCTTCCTCATTCCAGACAAATGGTGATAAAGTTAATAAGATTCACTGATTTTATTTCTTCTCATGCCAGTTTTTTTTTAAATTTGCTTGTTAACTGAAGTGTATTTAAATCTCTAAAGGCAAGTGTAGTCTTTGTAATATTGTTTAACGTTAAGAGAAGAAAATGTATGGAGGAAGAGAGAAATGCGTTTTATAAAACTTCTTAAGAAATAAAAATTACATATTTGCAGAAAACTGCTTCATTACAGCTTTAATTTTCATATTTAATAAAAATATAAGTTTTGATTCTGGTTTCAGATATCTTTATATAAATGTGTTATCTGTAGATAAAAAATTGCTTTGTTGTGATTTCTGTGTATATTACAATATTAATTCAGTACTAAAGATAAGCTTTGGAAATATGTAGCGGGTTACCATAACTGTTAGGGTACCACAAATGTTAGGGTACCACAACTGTTAAGGTACCACAACTGAAACGAGCTAAGTCCTAAGATTTCTAAATTACATTTAATTCTTGGAAATTTAAATTAATATTTGAAAAATCTCAAAGTTACCTACTGGGTTTTAATTTCATAGTTTTTAAAAGTATCTGAAATGTGCCAATAATTGTTTTTATGGTATTTGTAAGTATAAAATACATAGAAACAAAAAAAAATTAAAATATTATGCAACAATTTTTTTTACAGTTATGTGGAAAAAATAAGTTAATTTTGAACGTTTCTGGACAAAATATATGAATTGAAATATAATTTGTTGTGTTTAGATGCATACCGCAGATACCCAAGAATGAAGTTAATCTAGATCTAACACCTATTTTAAAATTTATTAAACATATTCATCATAGAAGTAATAATAGAGCTATTTTTTTAAAAAATCACGTGTTATTTTAAATTACGTATTATTAAAATTGAATTTCCAACCAAACTTAATTCATTAGATTAAAAGTATTATGTAAATTATCTGCTACCACTTTCATATTATTATTTTATAAACCTTTTTTTTATCCCGTAATTTCCGAATAATTAAACATCAAAACACAGATTTCAGAAAATGCATTTAAAGCTTTTGTAGTCCAAAAATTTTGCAAGTTTTTTGCGGCCACCTAAGTGACGCATCTTTTTAAGCACAGAATCAATCTAAAATCACAAAAGAAGATTTTTTTTAAATATAAACTGATATTTAGTTATTTGTTTACAAATAAAATGCATAGAAATTTAACACTAATATTTAAGCTATTAAAATACACTCCTTTTATTATTAAAAGGAAATTTTTTGTCACAACAAAAATTGTCATAACTTATAACGTAAAAATAAAAGAAAAACTGCTTTGGAAAGCTAATAATATGTTTTTTTAATAAGTCAATAAAAAAAGATTCTGATTTTTTTTATAAAGCAGTCATTTGAAACAAGTCTGATATCTTAACACATTGTGTGCGGGTACATTTCGCAGCGGAATTGTACCGGGAACGTGCGTTTTGTGAGTAAATTTAGTTATTCAGTTAAATCTCAATAGATCAAAAATTATTTAGTTTTTTTTAACCAACTTTTCCTATTTTATATTGAAATATATAAACAAATATATAAATAGACATGTAAAAATATATATATAATATAATATAAATATACATATATATATAATATCATTCCCTCAAGGATAAATAAAAAGTTAATTTTAAATCTAAATTGATTTTTTTAATCAACATTAACGTTCTGTGGTTCCACATCGACTAATGTAAAAACTAGTTTTTGTCTAAATTTTTCCAGAATCTATGTAGTAGAGAAGAACATTTGACTTCGTTTTCCTGTATATACCGTTATTTTTCTACTCACCAACAAACCATGTTTTTACACCAACCCGTACTAGCACGTGACCCGCGCTCAAGTATCAATCTTCAGAAAACGTACTAGTGAGTGTCCCGCATGCAATGTATTGAAAACTGGGGTATTATTTATTATATGCACTTATTCATACATGTGAAATAACAAGTTGTTAACCCTGGTAAACGATTTTATTTTATAAAAATGTATTTGGTTGTAAACCCTGCATTCATGTTGTGCCATCATGATATTACCCTAACTATTAGTAACTATAGGGCTTAATATTCAGAATAAATATTGATAAAATTATTCTTATC
>CM063511.1:40107048-40132048 GCA_032207245.1 Pardosa pseudoannulata | reverse complement strand
AAAAAAATTGCCAATGTCCAAGAGAACGCTGCATTCTTTACCTTCCTTCTTTCGACTCAGGCAACCCTACACTTTTTCCATTATCCTGTTCGTTGTTCCATTGTCCTTTTCCGGCTCTGCCCAGAAGGACCGGGACTCCAAGGATGGTCCTGAATCGCCTCCTGGAGACCAATCACAATTCTCCAAAACTTGGTGAAGTTTAAGTGCAATTGTTTTCACTGGCCACACCACACACTTCCTGGAGTTGTGAAAAAAACTTGGGCATTCAACCCACAACGTGTGAGTGCGGCGAGCAAATCAGTTTCGCAAACCTAAACATAGCTGCACTCTCACACTTATCTTGTTACTAATTTAACGGTTTAAAAGCTAATATAGTACAAAAATCAATATATATATAATATAGTACAAAAACCAATCTGCAATAGTATAAATCAATCTCTGTAATAGACCATGTTTTTGGAATCTGATATTTTGACATCACAAAAAATTTTGTAGTGTACTTTATTTATGTAAATAATAATTTAATGGAAATGGTATGTTTTTGCAAGATGTAATAAGCATTACATATTTATGCCTATTCGCCATGATATTACACGGATTATATTAGTTTCCATGTAATTGTAATACCTAAAATAAAATCTAATAAAATATTGACACAAAAAGACTATATATATATATTTCCTATAATCTACATTTTTGATTAAAATATATAATCTCATTAAAGAAATTAAATTACTCTGTAAACAGTTTTTTAAGAAATTAAGAAACTTATAAAATATAGGTTTTAAATATAATTTTAAACTTTTTCTTATTCAAAGTGTTATTTTCATTTATAAGACTTATGAGACTATGTATATCTTAACATAAAATTTTTAATAGTATTTTTAATTTTCTGATTGATTGTACATTAGTATTAATGTCTGCATTTTGAAAGAAAAGACAACTTCCTATTACTCTGAATATTTTGATGTACAACGTCAAAGTTATGAGAAGAAAAACGAGGAAACTTTAACTTATTAAGTACTCCGTTAGATCACAATGCTTTTTTTTCATTTTGAAATTGCGAAACTCTTTTATCTCTTAATACCGTTAATTTCATTTTTCATCTTGTAATCTGCTGCCATTTCATCCGTTTCTGTCAAATAATGGCAAAGTTAGCAATAGAGAAGTTTAGAGAACTTTATTTTTCCTCCTTGTTGAATCTTTTAAAATTGCTTGTTAATTGAAGAGAGTTTAAGATCTCCCCAAAAACAACTTAAAGTTTCTTAATGTTTAATTACTATGTGGAGAAGGAGAGAAATCGCTTTCCAACAAATTTCGATTATTTTTTTGTGAATGAAGTAATATATATATATATATATATATATATATATATATATATATATATATATATATATATATATATATATATAGAACATATATATATGTATATATATATGTATATGTATATATATATATGCATATATAATATATATATATGTATATATATATGTATATATATATATATATATATATATATATTTATATATATATATATATATATATGTATATGTATATATATATGTATATATATATATATGTATATATATATGTATATATATATATATATATATATATATATATATATATATATATATATATATATACATATATATATGTATATATATATATGTATATGTATATATATATATATATATATATATATATATATATGTATATATATATATATATGCATATATATATATATATATATATATGTATATATATAATATATGCATATATATATGTATATATATATATCTATATATGTATATATATGTATGTATGTGTATATATATATATATATATATATAATCTCCGAAAAGATGATAGTAGAGTACATATTATAATACTTATTAAAAATTGAGCATTTTCATTTTCAATTAAAAAATTGATTTTCAATTTAACTGTACTACTTTTCACTGTTTCCATCATTTTTATTCAACCCTGTTATTTGTAGATAAAAAAAAACCTTTATATATGAATTAATTCAGAAGTTTATGTGCGTGGGAGTTTAAAAAGCTTTTTTGTTTAAAGTTTCATTTTAGAGAAATAACATATAATATGCTACTTATTACTGATTAAATCAATATGTATAATGGAAAACATGTCTAAAAATAGACCAAATTAGTATGATGTCTCTCGAATTATTTTTGTTTTAAAAATTATTTTCAGAAGATGGGACTTTACGAAGTTACAAATGTTTTTCTTTCTAATACTAATTGTTTCCAGAATTTTAATTTCTAATACTAATATATAAATAAATCGTAAAACCCTTTAGGAAAGCTATTTTTTGTTAAATTCATCATGAAGTATATAATTATTTATATACCATCTTCAATTTTAGGTAAAAAAAGTATCAATGATATCGTATGCATTCTTAATTATTTATGCCCTTGATTTTGAGTTGCTACAAAAGTAAGTTTTAAAAAGATAGAACGTGTATTGCAATATATATTATATATATATATATATATATATATATATATATATATATAATGTATATATATATATATATATATATATATATATATATATATATATATATGTATATATATATGTGTGTGTGTGTGTGTGTGCATATATCGAGGTGCAGAGTTAAGGCGATGGGAAAAGAGTCTTTCTTGATAATAAGTTTATTAAATAATCGTGGAATAGGTGTTCACAGTTCCATGTCCACGCGCTGACTGATCTTATTTGTTTTGCAAGCTCATCGAATTGTTTTCTAACTGCTTCCGCCTGATCGGATTATCCCAAAAGCTTAAGTGTGGGTATTATAAAAAAAAGTTCCCTTTTTAAAATCATTTTTACTCACGTAATTTCTAACTACCCTTTTTTAGACCTGACACACACACACACACACACACACACACACAAATACGAGGAAGGAAATGAAATTCAAGCTTCTATAGCCTCGAGGGAAGGTGGGCAAAAAATTACCCTGTAGTGAAATTCATTAAATTTATAATTGAAATTAATGTCACATTTAGTATGGTAAATATATGTATATATATATATATATATATATATAATATATATATATATATATATATATATATATATATATATATATATATATATATATATATATATATATATATATATATATATATATATATATATATATATATATATATATATATATATATATATATATATATATATATATATATATATATATATATATATATATATATATATATATATATATATATATATATATATATATATATATATATATATATATATATATATATATATATATATATATATATATATATATATATATATATATATATATATATATATATATATATATATATATATATACATATATATATATATATATATATATATATATATACATATATATATATATACATATATATATATATATATATATATATATATATATATATATATATATACATATATATATATATATATATATCATATATATACATATATATATATATATATATATATATATATATATATATATATATATATATATATATTAAAAATAGAGATCTTTGCATTTATCTTATGACAATCTATAGGAAAACGCTGTGATCCTATCGCAATACTGAAATAAAATACATGTTTGTATACATTTCTGCAAAATCATTTCATTTTACTTGTTGCATAACTATGTGCAGAAACATACTTTTTAAATGCCTGAAAAGAAATACTGCATGTATTCTAGAAGGCAAGGAATTCACTATTACTCTAAGGACTGTGCTTGTTAAGGTTTCCTTCGACTTTCGTTTTCGCTACCCTTGTTATTATTGTTATACACTAGTCCCTTTTTTTAGAAAGAAGGAAGTTCTGTTTAAAAATGAATTTTATGAATATTGCATAGTTTGTACAATTTCTTAATTACAATCTAAATTGGTGAATGTTTGCGAATATCTAAAAGTTATTATAAAATAGCACGATAAACTTTCTGCTTACATATGGTAGAAAATAATTCTTTTGTCACGAAGCATTTTTATAAATGTTGTACAATATTGTTTAAAATATCAGCTCATTATTAATAAAGGTAGGCTAGGGTTTTCAAAGTTTTTTTTAAAAACTTTAATTTATTTCATTCTTATGTTAATTGAAAAGACAAATTTCAAGCATATACTATTTTAGGCAAACTAAACAGGGTTTACTAACGCTGAATTATTTTACAAAAGGAATAAAATTTGAATATGATTAAATCACCTGTCTTCTGCAACTTCTGACATATGTAAATCACATTGAAAACATAAAATCTTTATGTAAAATATTTCTATATTTTTACTTTTAATTCAAAATCTTTTTACACATTTTCTATCATATATATGTGTTTATTATATGTGGGCCGTATATCGTATCAGGCCGTATATGATATATCTGTATTTTTAGCTCACAACAAAGTTTGAAAGGCTACGAATACAAAAAATCCACAAATGTAGGCATGATATCAATAAAAATAATCATTAAAAACATTGAATAACAATATATTTACCATACTAAATGAGGCATTATTTTCAATTATAAATTTAATGAATTTCACTGCAGGGTAATTGTTTGTACACCTTCCCTCGAGTCTATAGAAGTTTGAATTTCATTTCCTTCATCGTATTTGATAGAACGTAGACTTAGTGTAAGAACTAGTTTACTATCTAAGAAAACAACTAGTTTAATTCTCCTTTTAAACTGCATCATTTTGGGTTGAACATGGGCTCACTGTACTTCCAGTACATACACTCTTAAACAAAAAGTAATTTAAAGTCGCACCAAGAAGGAGTTATCCAAATGGGACCAAAATTGGTAGAAGCGGTGTACCTGAATAGAAAAAAAAACGTTTTTAAAGTTTTTAACTTTAATATTTTTTTTATTGTTAATTAAAATAGAAACGGAAAGATTTCGCCAAATGTAATTTTACAGATAGAATAGCCAAAAATTTATTTTAGAATGTAGTTATAATTCAGTTGGTTTGTTTGGTTAAAATATCATTACAAGTACACTGCGTGTGTACGTGTAAAGATTAACACCCACCTACAAACATATCCATATATATATATATATATATATATATATATATATATATATATATATATACTTAAAAACTTCTAATGGAATGTTTTACTCTTCTCTGATTTGAATTTTCACGAAACTAGTTTCACTAGTTTCCTTATGATTAATGTTCTTCTTGACTTATCCCAAATTAAGCAAAGATAGCTGGCTATGAAATATTAAAATTTGTGCTTGGAACTGTAATAAACATCTAATTACGCTTTATTTTTTATTGCAATCTTCACTTCTCATAAAGTAAAGTCAATATAGCGGACATAAGAGCTATTGATCTGCAGTAATAAAAAATATTGATAGGTTCACATGCAGTTTTAACAATGCTTAAGTCCATTTCTTTAAAATAAAAGTCCATTATTTAGAGAGAATAGTTCTAAACTTTTATTGTTCCATTACTTCCTTATATGGTTTAAATGAAATATTTAATCATGAAATATATATATGTCAGGATTTAAATTGTAGATTAATTTTAAAAGATTTTAAGTATTGATTCTTTACTGAGAATGACGCGTCGTGAAGAGTTAGCCACATAAATACGGCTCACGAGCAGTGATCTGGGTAGAGAGCAGTGTGCACATTCCACAGATAGAGATGTGGCTACCCGAGGCAGCTAAGCCTGCTTTTCTTAAAAGTTAGGCTCCAATGTGCGACGCCATTGAAGATGATTGAGGATTAGTGTGCTTTGAGATTTGAATAAAGTTATGAAAATGTATTCAGGACTCTAGTGTCATTTAGTGGATTCCTGTCATATATATATGTATATATTATATATATATATATATATATATATATGTATATATATATATATATATATATATATATATATGTATATATATATATATATATATATATATATATATATATATATATATATATATATATATATATATATATATATATATATATATATATATATATATATATATATATATATATATATATATAAGGAAAAATAATCTGTGTTAAGCGAAAGTTAACGATGCTACTTTGAACCAGTAGGTAGTACTTGAACTCTACACCCTTATCAGATAAACAGTCTGTTACATAAGAGCGTGTCGCTCATAACTTCGTCGATAGATAGCGCACAGATACCGGCTTAATTGCACGTGTTCTTCAAACATTAGAGAAAAATGCTTCATGGTTATATTCTTTATTCGATTTGTTTTGCTGTGTTTAAATCAGCAATTCCAAAATGAGTGCCGCGTATGCGAGTCGTTTTGAGGCAGTGTTTCTGTGTAACCCTCCAAAAGGACCAAAAATGCATTGTGCAGTTGCAGCTTGGTACATGAGAAAGTCGGAGTCGTTCGTCAAGAAGCTGGTAGCATGTTATAAAGCGGCACAAAATGTTGACGGCCTACCGAAACGGGGTAAACGCCGCTCAACGTCAATATCGTATGATAAAGTGATTTTTGCATAATCGATAATAATGGAGATTGGACATCTTATTAAGTGAAATGCATTTCAGTTTAATATTTATACTACAAGGTACAAATGCATTTTTAACTAATTCGTTTGTATTTTTAGAGAAATAGACGGCACGCTCTTATAGAACAGACTGTATCTTAAAGAAATAAACTAGTTTTGAGCCTTTAAGGGAATGTTTAAATGATAAATCAAAGAAACTCGTAATGAATCACCAGAAATTTATTTTAGAATGTAGTTATAATTAAGTTGGTTTGTTTGGATAAAATATCATTACATGTACACACACATACACACACACACACACACACACACACACATATATATATATATATATATATATATATATATATATATATATAATATATATATATATATATATATATATATATAAATCTGACAATACATCATATATTAAAGGTAAATTATAATTAGTCACTGTCAAAAATACCATTAATTTTTCCATGTTGCTAAATTGGAACATTTTTACAAAAGTTAAATTTTTTTTTTACTATTATATAATGATACTTATATAAAATTAGTTATAAAATAATTTGAAATCACATATCCTCAAAATTAAATCTAGGTAACAGATAAACCTCTACTAAAAGCAATTTTTGAAAGTACGTTAGATTTACTTAAAAGCTTCGCGTGAACATGTTTCACTCTTCCCCGATTGAAATTTTCTCCTTGACAGGCCTTTAGGTACTCTGCCATGCCATGAATAATTCAAATTGTTTTAAAAGAAAACCTACTGTGAATCAAATGTCTGTTTTCTGAGCTTTCACCCTCTTTATACCCTTGGGTATTTTACGTTATTTATTATTAGACTTTGAATTTCATTAAGTAAACTTCGATAATATGCTTTTGTCAAATGTAATTTTATGCCAAACCACTTAACGAATCTTCTACAAGCGATAAAAGTTTTATTGAAATTAAATTTATAAAAATTATGTAGTTATCTTAAATTTGACTACAGAAACACAGCGTTATGTATAAAATAACTGTTACATATACAATCTTATGTTATTAATTAAATACACAATGTTATGATTAAATAACTTGACAGCTTTATATTGAAATTATGCGAACATGAAAGTTTTAGTGTATTGCTAACAGAAGTTAAAAAACAAAATTAAAAATGAGCTTTCACCCTCTTTATAACTTTGGGTATTTTATGTTATTTATCATTAAACTCTGAATTTTATTAAGTAAACTTCCAATTATATGCTTTTGTCAAATGTAACTTTATGCCAGACTACTTAACGAATCTTCTACAAATGATAAAAGTCTTATTGAAATTAAATTTATAAAAATTATGTAGTTATCTTTAATTTTACAAATGAAACACAATGTTAAGTATTAAATAACTTAATAGCTTTATATTGAAAGTATGCAAACTAGAAGGTTTTAATGTATTAGTAACAGGAGTTAAAACATCAAAAATAAAAATTGAAGCTTTCTTAATCACCTCTATATTTCAAAAACAAAAATGCTATTGCGGTTAATATATTTTTCTTTTAAAATCTTTAATGAAATTGTTATTAAGACTTTCAAAAACTTTACATTCAAGATCAAAATTTTTTATTTTACATTAACTTATTCCATGGTAATTATTTATCACATAATTCTTCAATAAAAATTCCATTTAAGTTTAAAAATTTTTAATGTTTAGTCAAAATCAAAACAGATGTTTAATTGATGTTGTAAAAAATGAGTTTATAAATCATTAAATTGCTAACTACTACAATAAAACAATCTATTTTCTAGATAAAAAATTCAAAAATAAATAACCTTGCTTAAAAATATTATCTGTTAATATTCATTAACTTGATGATGACACTCGAAAAATTTGAAATGAAAAATTGAAAATGTAGCACTGATTTGTTATGAAAAGAAATTCTAGACTCTTAAACAAAGAGTAAATTACGTTTATTTATCAAAAGTTATCGAAGAAACAAAAGTTTATATAAAAACTTCTGTAATTTTATGTTTAATATCGAACTTTCAGTCTACTAAACTCTCGAACGTTATTGAAACGGTAGTAAATGTGTTAAATTATATAAGTCGAATTACATGATCTTAATAAACCATCTATATTTCAGAAATAAAAATTCTAAAAACAAATAACTACTGCTTAAAAATATTATCTGGTAATATTCATTAACTCGTGTGATGACACTCGAAAACTTTTGAAATGAAAAATTGAAAGAAGTAGCACGTGAATTGGTATGAAAAGAAGTAAAACATTCTAGACTCTTAAACAAGAAGTAAATGTACCGTATTCTATCAAGAAGAGTTATCGAAAAAACAAAATTATCAATAAAGTCCATTCTGTGAATTTTACTAGTTTAATATCGAACTTTCATTCTACTAAACTCTCGAACGTTATTTGAAACGGTAGTAATACTATTGTTAAATTATATAACGTCTAATTACATATAATTTAATAAGCCATCTATATTTCAAAAAGAAAAATTCTAAAAAACAAATAAATGCTTAAAAATATTATCTGGTAATATTCATTAACTCGTGTGATGACACTCGAAAACTTTTGAAATGAAAAATTGAAAGAAGTAGCACGTGAATTGGTATGAAAAGAAGTAAAACATTCTAGACTCTTAAGAATAAATGTACCGTATATTCTATCAAGGAAGAGTTATCGAAGAAAACAAAAATTTATCAATAAAGTCCTTGTGAATTTTACTAGTTTATATCGAACTTTCATTCTACTAAACTCCCGAATTTTATTTGACACAGTAGTAAAAACCTAACATATTACTACTAATGTGTTAAATTATATAACGTCTACTACATAATTTTAATTAACTATTTATATTTCACAAGAAAAATTCTAAAAACAAATAACTACTGCTTAAAAATATTATCTGGTAATATTCATTAACTCGTGTGATGACACTCGAAAACTTTTGAAATGAAAAATTGAAAGAAGTAGCACGTGAATTGTTATGAAAAGAAGTAAAACATTCTAGACTCTTAAACAAAGAGTAAATGTGCTGTATAAACTATCAAGGAAGAGTTATCGAAGAAAACAAAAGTTTATCAATGCAGTCCATTCTGTGAATTACTAGTTTAATAAACTTTCATTCTACTAAACTACCGAATTTTATTTGACACAGTAGTAAAAAACCTAATATTTTTACTACTAATGTGTTAAATTAAACGTCTAATTACATAATTTTAATAAATATCTATATTCAAATAGAAAAATTCTAAACACTCGTGTGATGACACTCGAAAACTTTTGAAATGAAAAATTGAAAGAAGTAGCACGTGAATTGTTATGAAAAGAAGTAAAACATTCTAGACTCTTAAGAATAAATGTACCGTATATTCTATCAAGGAAGAGTTATCGAAGAAAACAAAAATTTATCAATAATGTCCATTCTGTGAATTTTACTAGTTTAATATCGAACTTTCATTCTACTAAACTCTCGAACGTTATTTGAAACAGTATTAAAAAGCTATTATTTTTACTACTAATGTGTTAAATTATATAATGTCTAATTACATGATTTTAATAAACCATCTATATATCAAAAAGAAAAATTCTATAAACAAATAACTGCTGCTTAAAAATATTATCTGTTAACATTCGTTAATCGGATGATGACACTCGAAAATTTTTGAGATGAAAAATTGAAAGAAGTAGCACATGAATTGTTATCAAAAGAAGTAAAACATTCTAGACTCTTAAACAAAGAGTAAATGTACCGTATATTCTACCAAGAAAGATTTACCGAAGAAAACAAAAGTTTATCAATAAAGTCCATTCTATGAATTTAACTAGTTTAATATCGAACTTTCATTCTACTAAACTCCCGAACGTTATTTGAAACAGTAGTAAAAAACTAATATTTTAAGTATAAGGTGTTGCATTTGCTGACGGATTCAAAGCACACTTGGATAAATTTTAATTCTCCCGACTGATAAAAGAATCTCAAAATGTAAAATATTTTTTTTAATTAATAATGGAATGTTACGGTCTTTTGTTGCATTAAAATTGTGTTATAAAATGAAATAACAGAAACTTAATATTGTGTTATGAAAACAAAGAACTTCATGTATTTCACTAATTAAAATATTTTCATGCTGTTTTTGCATTGATTGAATAATAAGTGTATAATTATATCCTGAGATTCCAAGCTAAAATATATTTTTTATATTAAATTGTTTATTTGTTTTTGTTTCCTAAAGAGGTCTTAATAATTAAAATAAACGAAATTAAAAAAAACCTTTTGTTTACTTAGTTAACAAACGAAAGATTTTAGGGAAAATATCATTTGGAATTAAACATTTTAACATCTAATAACATGTTGATATAAAGTATTTTCAAAGCCTAGCACTTAGTTAGTTTCATTTTATCAAACTGTTCCATGATAATCATTTATTACATATAATTTCTACAATAAATTACATTTAATATTTTAAGGGAATATTTTTTTTCGAATATCAAACCCATGTTTAATGGACGTGAGACATAAAATGGCCAAGTTAACATTCCTTTACACGTAGCAAACTACTGAAGTCAAGAAATTTAAGAGTAGATTAACAGAGGTTTTACCAATTTATCTCTATTCATTAATAAGGAAAATTATATCAGAAAAATTAAAAAAAAAACAGTAAGCAGAAATTGAGAAGTTTAAAATTTATTTATTCGTAGTAAACTACTTAACTCAAGAAATTGTAATAGTAAATTAACAAAGCTTTTAAAGATTTATCGCTAAATGCTCATTAATAAGGAAAATAATATAAGAACAATTGAAAAGACAGTGAGGCAGAAATTGAGCAATTTAAAATTCATTTCCTCGTAGTGAACTACTCAGCTCAAGAAATTGTAAGAGTAAATTAACAGAGTTTTACAAATTTATCCCTAGATTTTGATTAATATTTAAAATGATATCCGAAAAACTGAAAAGACAGTGAGGTAGAAATTGAGCAATTTAAAATTTATTTATTCGTAGTAAACTACTCAACTCAAGAAATTGTAAGAGTAAATTAACAGAGTTTTTAAAGATTTATCTCTAAATGCTCATTAATAAGGAAAGTAATATAAGAACAATTGAAAAGACAGTGAGGCAGAAATTGAGCAATTTAAAATTCATTTCCTCGTAGTGAACTACTCAGCTCAAGAAATTGTAAGAGTAAATTAACAGAGCTTTTAAAGATATATCTCTAAATGCTCATTAATAAGGAAAATGATATCCGATAAACTGAAAAGACAGTGAGGTAGAAGTTGAGCAAATTAAAATTAGTTTACTCGTAGTAAACTACTGAAGTCAAGAAATTGTAAAAGTAAATTAATAGAGGTTTTCGCAAATTTATCTCTAATTGTTTATTAATAAGGAAAATGATATCCAATAAGCTGAAAAGACAGTGAGGCAGTAATTGAGCAATTTAAAATTCGTTTACTCGTAGTAACTACTGAAGTCAAGACATTTAAGAGTAAATTAACAGAGCTTTTAAAGGTTTGTCTCTAAATATTCATTAATAAGGAAAATGATATTCGAAAAACTAAAACAGTGAGGCAGAAATTGAGCAATTTATAATTCATTTACTCGTAGTAAACTACTAAACTCAAGTTATTGTAAGATTTAATTAAAAGAGGTTTTAAAGATTTATCTCTAAATGCTCATTAATAAGGAAAAGGATATCAGGAAAATTGAAAAGACAGTGAGGCAGAAATTGAGCAATTTAAAATTTATTTACTCTTAGTAAACTACTGAAATCAAGAAATTTTAAAAGTAAATTTACAAAGTTTTTGCAAATTTATACCTAAATGTTCATTAATAAGGAAAATGATATCCGATAAACAAACAAAAATAAAACCAGTGAGGCAGAAATTAAGCAAATTAAAATTCGTTTACTCGTAGTAAACTACTGAAGTCAAGACATTTAAGAGTAAATTAACAGAGCTTTTAATTATTTGTCTCTAAATATTCCTTAATAAGGAAAATGATATTCGAAAAACTAAAACAGTGAGGCAGAAATTGAGGAATTTAAAATTCATTTACTCGTAGTAAACTACTCAACTCAAGAAATTTTAAGAGTAAATTAACAGAGTTTTTGCAATTTAAAATTCATTCTCTAATTATTTATTAATAAGGAAAATGATATCCGATAAACTGAAATGACAATGAGGTAGAAGTTGAGCAAATTAAAATTAGTTTATTCCTAGTAAACTACTCAACTCAAGAAATTGTAAGAGTAAATTAACAGGGGTTTTAAAGATTTATCTCTAAATGCTCATTAATAAGGAAAATGATATCCGATAAACTGAAAAGACAGTGAGGTAGAAGTTGAGCAAATTAAAATTAGTTTACTCGTAGTAAACTACTGAAGTCAAGAAATTGTAAAAGTAAATTAACAGAGGGTTTTACAAATTTATTTTCAATTGTTTATTTATAAGGAAAATGATATCCGATAAACTGAAAAGATAGTGAGGCAGAAATTGAGCAATTTATAATTCGTTTACTCGTAGTAAACTACTGAAGTAAAGACATTTAAGAGTAAATTAACAGAGATTTTAAAGATTTGTCTCTAAATATTCATTAATAAGGAAAATGATATTCAAAAAGCTAAAACAGTGAGGCAGAAATTGAGCAATTTAAAATTCATTTACTCGTAGTAAACTACTCAACTCAAGAAATTGTAAGAGTAAATTAAGAGAGTTTTTGCAAATTTATCCCTAGATTTTCATTAATAAGGAAAATGATATCCGATAAACTGAAATGACAATGAGGTAGAAGTTGAGCAAATTAAAATTAGTTTATTCCTAGTAAACTACTCAACTCAAGAAATTGTAAGAGTAAATTAACAGGGGTTTTAAAGATTTATCTCTAAATGCTCATTAATAAGGAAAATGATATCCGAAAAATTGAAAAAACAGTGAGGCAAAAATTGAGCAATTTAATATTTGTTTACTTGTAGTAAACTACTGAAGTCAAGAAATTGTACAAGTCAATTAACAGAGGGATTTACAAATTTATCTCTAGTTATTTATTAATAAGGAAAATGATATCCGATAAACTGAAAAAACAGGGAGGCAATAATTGAGCAATTTAAAATTCGTTTACTCGTCGTAACTACTGAAGTCAAGAGTAAATTAACAGAGCTTTTAAAGATTTGTCTCTAAATATTCATTAGTAAGGAAAATGATATTCGAAAAACTAACACAGTGAGGCAGAAATCGAGCAATTTAAAATTCATTCTTTAATTATTTATTAATAAAGAAAATGATATCCGATAAACTGAAAAAGCAGTGAGGCATAAGTTGGGAAATTTAAAACTCGTTTACTAGTAGTAAACTTCTGAAGTCAAGAAATTGTAAGAGTATATTAACAGAGTTTTTGCAAATTTATCCCTAAATGTTCAGTAATAAGGAAAATGATATCCGATAAATTGAAAAGACAGTGAGGTAGAAATTGAGCAATTTAAAATTCGTTTACTCATCGTAACTGCTGAAGTCAAGAAATTGTAAGAGTAAATTAACAATTTTTTTTTTACAAATTTATCTTTGTTTATTAATAAGGAAAATAATATTCGAAACGTTCAAACGATAATGAGACAGAAATTGAGAAATTAAAAATTTGTTTACTGGTATTAAACTACTCAACTCAAGAAATGGCATGAGTAAATTAACAGAGGTTTTAGAGATTTATCTATAAATGCTTATTAATAAGGAAAATGATATAAAAAATTTTGAAAAAACAATGAAGCAGGAATTGAGAAATTTAAAATTCCTTTACTCTTAGTAAACTACTGAAGTCAAGAAATTGTAAATATAAATTAACAGAGGTTTTTACAAATATATCTCAAATTGTTTATTTATAAGGAAAATGATATCCGATAAACTGAAAAAAAAAACAGTGAGGCAGTAATTGAGCAATTTAAAATTCATTTACTCTTAGTAAACTACTGAAGTCAAGAAATTGTAAAAGTAAATTAATAGAGGTTTTTGCAAATTTATCTATAATTGTTTATTAATAAGGAAAATAATATCCGATAAACTGAAAAGACAGGCAGAAATTGAGCAATTTAAAATTCGTTTATGCGTCGTAACTACTGAAGTCAAGAAATTTAAGAGTAAATTAACAGAGGTTTTACCATTTTATTCTAAATATTCATTAATAAGGAAAATGATATTCGAAAAATTAAAAAACAACAGTGAGGCAGAAATTGAGCAATTTAAAATTCCTTTACTCGTAGTGAACTACTCAACTCAAGAAATTAACAGAGTGTTTGCAATTTTATCCCTAGATTTTCATTAATAAGGAAAATGATATCCGATAAACTGAAAAGACAGGCAGAAATTGAGCATTGTAAAATTCCTTTACTCTTCTTAACTACTGAAGTCAAGACATTGTAAAAGTAAATTAACAGAGGTGTTTACAAATTTATCGATAATTGTTTATTAATAAGGAAAATGATATCCGATAAACTGAAAAGACAGGCAGAAATTGAGCAATTTAAAATTCGTTTACTCGTTATTACTATTGAAGTGAAGAAATTGTAAGAGTAAATTAAGAAATTTTTTAAAAATTTATCTTTAAATGTTCATTAATAGTAAGACTGATATCTGAAAAATTGAAAAGGTAGTGTAAACTATTATATAAAAAAAAGAGAAATGTAACGGACTGTTAGAGTAAATATAGTGTAAATTCTTCCAAGGGAGCTTTATCAACGAAAATAAAAGTTTATGGATAAAAGCTATTCTGTAAATTTTACTACTTTAATATTGAGATTTACTTAGACTAAACACTTCAATGTTATTTGAAGAACTACCGAGAAAGCTAAATATTTTAAATATACTGTTTTACTTATGTTTACGGCAGTGAATAATACTTGAATAAATTTTAATTCTCCGGAATGAGAAAGGAATTATAAAATGGAAAATATTAATCCTCATTTTTAATTAGTAATGGAATGCTACGTTCTTTTGTTGTATTGAAATTGCCTTATGAAAGGATATAATAGAACGCAATATTACTTAAGAAAAAAATCATGTATTTCACTAATTAAAAATATTTTTCAAGATGTAATTGCAAGGATTTGAATTAATAAGCGTATAATGTACTAAGATTCTGAAATAAATTTGTGTTGTTTATCCGTTATCTGATGAAAATTGACTGAGATATTCACTTAAAATTAATTATTTGTTCAAATACGAATAAAGGGTTTGATTTGGTGTGGCTTTAAACTTTAAAACAAGCTTTGTATTATACGAAGGGTCGATAGTCCAGGTGATGAAGCCATGCAGTCAGTAGGGATCTATTCTATATTTTAATAGTTCGAGCATCATCCGATAATAATAAAAATCAGCTACAAATACCTATTAAGACTAAAATAAGCAAAATTTTAGAAAAATATTTTTGTTCACTAAATTAACTGACAGATAATTTTAGGCAAACAATTATTTTGCTATTTAAAATATTAATTTAATTGAATTCCGATGTAGAGCACTTTGAAAGCATTACCCTCAAAATCTAAATTTAAAATTTAAATTTTTTTATACTATACCGTGAGAATTCTTTTTTATACATAAATTCTACTATGAAATTTAATTTAATCTTTAAAATCAAGAATTTGTTTTATCGAAATCCAAATTTAATTTACTCGAGGCAGAAAATAAGCAATTTTAAAATCATTAATTCATATTTAACTATCAAAGTACAGAAATGGGAAGAGTAAAGAAATAATGTTAACAATTTTGCCAGTAAGTAATCATTAATTCAACGGTTAAAATTAAAAAAATATGGAAATAAAAAGCAAAAGAAGTACAACGTGAAACGTTGTAAAAAAAAGAAAACATTCCAGACTGTTAAGAACAGAATAAATATAGTGTAAATTCTTCCAAGGAAGTTTTATCAATGGAATATTATAAATAAAAGTCATTTTATCAGTTTCACTACTTTAATATCGAATAATTAAAGAATAAACACTCGAATTATATTTGAAAAACTACTGTAAAAGCTGAATATTTTTAATATACGTTTTTACTTGAATTGGTGGCAGCGTATGGATATGTATACATGGATACATTTTAAATCACTCTAATGAAAAACTAATCTTAAAATAGAATATATATATTCTTATTTTTAATTCGTAATGGAATGTTATGGCATTTTGTGTTAAAATTGCGTTAGAAAACGAAATAGCAGAATGCAATATTACTGAAGAAAAAATCATGTACTTCACTAATTAAAAATATTTTTCAAGATGTAATTGCAAGGATTTGAATTAATAAGCGTATAACGTACTAAGATTCTGAAATAAATTTTTGTTGTTTATCTATTTATCGAATGAAAAATTAATTGAGATATGTACTTAAAATAATTATTCTTTCAAATACGAATAAACGGTTTGATTTGGTGTGGCTTTAAAGTTTAAAACAAGCTTTGTATTATAGGAAGGGTAGATAGTGCAGGTGATAAAGCCATGCCGGCAGTGAGAATTTATTCTACATTTTAATAGTTCGGGTATCATCCGATAACAATAAAAATGAGCTAGAGATACCTTTTACGACTAAAATAAGCAAAATTTTAGAAAAATACTTTTGTTCACTAAATTAACTAACAGATTATTTTAGGTAAACTGTTGATTTGCGATTAAAATTTTTAATCTTTAAATTCTTTAATTAAATACCGATGTGGAGCACTTTCAAAACATTACCGTCTAAATCAAAACTTAAAATTTTAGTTTTCTAAAACTTTTTCGGGAGAATTTTTTTCCTGTACATAAATTCTACGATAAAATTTCATTTAATTTTTAAAATCAACAATTTTTTTGAAATACAACTTTTAATTTACTCGAGGCAGAAAATAAGCAATTTAAAAATCATTAATTCCTATTTAACTACCAAATTACAGAAATGGGAAGAGTAAAGAAATAAAGTTGAAAATTTTGCCAGTAAGTAATCATTAATTCAATGGTTAAAATTTTAGAAAAAATGGAAATAAAAAGTAAAAGAAGTACAACATAAAACGTTATAAAAAAAGAAAACATTCCAGACTGTTAAGAACAGAATAAATGTAGTGTAAATTCTTCCAAGGAAGTTTTATCAATGAAAAATTATAAATAAAGATCATTTTATCAGTTTTACTACTTTAATATCGAATCTTCGAATAATTAAAATATAAACACACAAATTATATTTACTACTACTGTAAAAGCTGAATATGTTTAATATACGGTTTTACTTTAATTGGCGGCAGCGTATGGATATGTATGTGTTGTAATGTACATACAACCTATACACCAGTGTTCGTTACAAGGGGGAAACACAGAATGAATATAATACCTTATATAGATTCAGACATTTATTCTATACATTTATTTACAAAAATACTTGGTTAACATAATCAATCATTTATATTTTCTATTTACAGACTAATTATCCCACATCACTTTATAAGGAATTATTATTATTAACAGAGGCCTAAGTCAAAGGACTGTAAATATTATTTATAGATTACCTCCATTGAAGTCGCAGGGGGGCAGGCAGGGGCTTTTCTCACGGGCATACGGGACGAGTTGGTGATGTTGAGCGGGGCGGTGTCAGTCCGGGCGCACGGGACGAGCTCGTGCTAGTGGAGTCTTGTTCCACTTCTCTCGACTGCCCACTTCTAACTCCCAGCTGTGACTCCATTTCCAAAAAACTTCACCTAGGTCCCAACGCCCCTCCTTTTCTTGTCATCCAATCCCTTCTCTTTGGGAAATTTTCCCACATCACATGCCCTTCGGGAGTGCAGGTGGGCTCATTAAAGTAGCCCCTTTTTGTTCAAGCTGACATTACTTTTTAGCCCCTGCTCCCATAATTCACGCTTACAGTTCTGTGCGAGCTTGACCGTTATGCTGCCATTCCGTGAAGTATCCTCTCTGCAGGGGTCCCTAAACTTGACGTAAATAATTGGGGTCTTAAATTCGTCAAGGAAAATCCTCCCACGGCTATGCATGCACGTGCAACTCACCGTGAGAAAGTACCTCGGTACAGTATGCATGGATACATTTTAAATCACTCGAATGAAAAAATAATCTTAAAATAGAATATATATATCCTTATTTTTAATTCGTAATGGAATGTTATGGCATTTTGTGTTAAAATTGCGTTAGAAAAAGAAATAATAGAACGTAATATTACTGAAGAAAAAAAAACGGAAGATTTTAGGAAAAATTGTTATTGTGGGATTAAAAATGTTTTCTTTTAAATCCTTTAATGAAATATTGGTATCAAGCACTACCAAAGCATTATCCGCAAGTTTAAAATTTAATATTTAGATCAACCTATTAGATTAGAATTATTCATCTTATGGAAATTCTACAATAAAATATTGCATTTAAACTTTTAAACAACATTTTAATATTTACTCAAAATAAAACTGATGTTTAACTGATGCTTGGTAGAAAATGAGCAATTTAAAAATTTAACTGTTTAACTACTACCAAAGAGGAAAAATCTAAGAGTATATAAGCGGCGTTTAAAAATTTTATCTGTTAAAGTTAATTCAAAACTGACATCCGAAAAATTTGGAAACTAAAAATGTATAAAGTACAACGTGAAATCTTATCATAAGAAGAAAAAGACTCTTAACAACAGAGTAATTTTACCGTATATTTTTCCAAGAAGGCTTTATTTAAGAAAACAAAAGTTTGTCAATAAAAGCTATTCTGTAACTTGTACCAGTTTAATGTCAAAGTATCATTACACTAAGTTTCCTTACACTAAATACCCAAATTTTAAAATACTAATGAAAAATATAAATGTTTTTAATATACAGTGATATGTCTGTTGACAGATACAAACTATGCTAGGATAAATTTTAATTCACCCGAATCCTAAAGGAATCTAAAAATAAAAGATGTTCATCCATATTTTTAATTAATAATGATATGTTTTCGTCATACTGATGTATTAAAATTCCGTAATGAGAGAAAGTAATAGAAACACAATATTGTTTACTGAACAGTATAGAAAAAAATCATGTATTTACGGAATTTTTGCTATGATAGGAAAAATAAGTGTGTAATTATGTACTGATATTTGAAGAAGAATATACGTGGTTTTTTTTAAATTGTAAAATTGATTAAAACGTGGAATTAAAATTAATTATTAGATAAATCTGAAAATATAATCGGTTGATTTTTAAAGGAATATAATCCAAAACATTTTGAAAACAGTTAAGCAAAATAATATTTCTTCAAACTTTAACTTTTACTCAAAATTTTAATATATATTCAAAATTTTAATACTTATTCAAAATCATACTGATGTTAAATTGACGTGAGGTAGAAAATGAGAAATTTAAAAATCATTAACTTGTTAACTACTACCAAAGATGGGAAATCTAAGAGTATATAAACAGTTTTTAAAAATATTATTTGTTAATGTTGATTTAAAAATTGACATGAGGATAAAAAATATGGAATTGAAGAATGTATAAAGTACAATGTGAAATGTTATGATAAGAAGAAAAAGACTCTTTAACAATAGAGTAATTGTACCGTCTATTTTTCCAAGAAGGCTTTACCGAAGAAAAGAAAAGTTTGTCAGTAAAGGCCATTCAATAGCTTTTACCAGTTTAATGCCCAAGTTTCATTACTCAAAATACCCAAATTCTGAAATACAAGAAAAAAATCTAAATATTTTGAATATACAGTTGTACGCTTGTTGACTGAACAAAATTATGCTTGGATAAATTTCAATTTACCCGAATGATAAAGAAATCTATAAATGAAAGATGGCCGGGCGTATTTTTAATTAATGATGAAATGTTACTGCATTTTGTTGTATTTAAATTCCGTTATGAAAGGAAATAATAGAAGTACAAATTTATATAATGAAAAGTAAAGAAGAAATCATATATGTCACTAATTAAATTTTTTTTCGGTATTTTTGGATTATAAAGATAGGGAGGTTTTTATTTTTTTACTTACAAAGGGGGTATAATTACTTATACTGATAGAGAATAATAAATGTATAGTTATGTACTGATATTTAAAGCAAAAATACGTTGTTTTTGAATATGTTCCAATGTGAAATTTATTAAAACATGGAATTAAAATTAATTATTAGATAAATCTGAAAAGGATAAGCTAATGAATTTTTAAAGAAATATAGTCCGAAAGATCTTAAAGCAGTTAAGGAAAATGATAATATTCATTCAAATATTTAATATTTATTCAAAATCAAACAGATGTTAAATTGATGCGAGGTAGGAAATGAGAAATTTTAAAATCATTAGCGTGGTAGCTACTATCAAAGAGGAGAAATAAGAATATAGAGAATGTGCATGTTTTTAAACAAATACGAGTGCTAACTACAACTCAACTTTTCGTTGGCAAAACCTTGATTGTTTCTTTGCATCTTATGAGCTTCAATATGGATCATGTATACAACAAAATACAAAACATAGCCCGAAACATCTCACAAAAGCATAGAAAATACATTAGAAATATAAAACATAGTAATAATTGAAAAAAAATTTTAGAGCATAATAATTTTATATATTCTATTACATTACAGTAAGGTTAACGTTATATTACCATTCGGTAAATGTTTTCCACAAATTCTCGAAGAACTTGGAATGCAGTCTTGCTTTTTCAAAGCTTTTATCCGAAGAAGTTGCAATGTAGGATCTTTAGGAAAGCAATAAAATACAATATTTTGGCCTTTTTTGAAATGCTTAGTACAGCCATATTCGCAACAGATTGTTACCATTTTCAGATAAATCACAAAATTAAAACACTAATCGTAAACACAATAGGTATTAAACTTAAATGTGTTGCCAACGAGGAACTTGAGCTGTAATTTTTGCTGTTCGTGACGTCATACGAACATTCTCTACATAAACAGTGTTTAAAAATTTTATATGTTAAAATTAATTAAAAAATTGACGTGATGACCGAAAAATTTGGAAATGAAATTGTGAAAAAACATGAAAATGATTAAAACATGGAATTAAAATTATTAGATAAATCTAAAAAAGTTAAGTTGTTGATTTTTGATAAGAAAATAGTCCTAAAGGTCTTTAGAACTGCTAAGCAAAATGATACTGTTTATTCAAACTTTAAATATTTATTCAAAATAAAATGGATGTTAAATTGTCGTGAGGTAGGAAAGAAGAAATTTAAAAATCATTAACTTGTTAACTACTACCAAAGGAGAAATCTGAGAGTATATACAAACTTTATCTGTTAAAATTAATTCAAAAATTGACATCTGAAAAATTTGGAAATGAAAAATTGAATAAAGTACAACGATATGTTATGATAAGAAGAAAAAGATACTTAACAATAGAGTAAATGTACCGTATATTTTTCAAAGAAGGCTTTATGTAAGAAAACAAAAGTTTGTCAATAAAGACCATTCAAAACTTTTACCAGTTTAATACTGAACTTTTTATACACTAAACGTTCAGATTTTATAACACTAGTGAAAAATATAAATATTTTTAATATACAGTATTTCGCCTGTTTACAGATACAAACTATGCTTGGATACATCTTAATTCCCCCGAATGATAAAGGAATCTGAAGATAAAAGATTTTTTAATTAATAATGAAATGTTTTCTGCATTCTGATGTCTTAAAATTCCGTTATGATAGAAAGTAATAGAAACACGATATTGTTTACTGAACAGTATAGATAAAATCATGTATTTCACTAATTTAAAATATTTTTTACGAAATTTTTGCTATGGTAGGGAATAATAAGTGTTTAATTATGTACAGATATTTGAAGTAAAATATACGTGGTTTTTATAACTTGTTAATTTCCTATGTAAAATTTATTAAAACATGAAAATTAAAATTAATTATTAGATAAATTAGAAAATATAAGCTGCTAAATTTTAAAGGAATATAATCCAAAAGATCTTGATACCAGTTAGGCAACATTATATTCCTTTAGTCTTCTAATATTTATTAAAAATATTAATATTTATTCAAAATCAGACTGATATTAAATTGAGGTGAGGTAGAAAATGAGAAGCTAATAAAATCATTAACTTGTTAGCTACTACCAAAGATGGGAAATCTAAGAGTATATAAAGAGTTTTTTACAATTTTATTAACAAATAATTAAGTTTATTGAAAAATTGACAGGATGATCTTAAAATTTGGAAATGAAAAATTGAATAAATTACTACGTGAAAACTTATTTCATGAGAATTATTCATTATATGTAAATTCTACAATAAAATTCCATTTAATCTTTTAAACAAAATTTTAATGTTTATTCAAAAATAAACTGATGTTTAACTGATGCTTGGTAGAAAATGAGCAATTTAAAAATCATTAATTTGTTAACTACTACCGAAGAGGAAAAATCTAAGGGTATATAAGGAGTGTTTAAATATTTTATCTCTTAAAGTTAATTCAAAACTGATATCTGAAAAGTTTGAAAATGAAAAATGTATAAAGTACAACGTGAAATGTTATGATAAGAAGAAAAAGACTCTTAACAAGAGAGTAATTGTACCGTATATTTATCCATGAAAGCTTTATCGAAGAAAACAAAAGTTTGTGAATAAAGGATATTCAATAACTTTTACCAGTTTAATGTCAATCTTTTATTACACTACACACCCAAATTTTCAGACATTAGTGAAAAATATAAATATTTTTAATATACAGTGTTACGCCTGTCGACAAATCAAACTATGCTTGGCTTAATATCAATTCTCCCGAATGATAAAAATCTAAAAAAGAAATATTCATTCATTTCAATGATTTCAATCCAAATAAGAGATTCAATGAAATGTTCATCTGTGTTTTCAATTAATAATGAAATGTTACGGTATTTTGTTGTATTAAAATTCCGTTATAACATGAAGTAATAGAAACACAATATTGTTTGTTGAAATGTAAAGAATGAATCATATATCTCCCTAATTAAAAACATTTCTCCAGGTATTTTTGCAATAATAGGGAAAAATAATGTATGAATATGTACTAATATTTCAAGTAAAATATACGTTGTTTTTTAACATGTTATGGTCTAATGGGAAATTGATTAAAATACTGAAATAAAATTAATTATTAAATATATCTAAATATATTAGATGCAGATGTTTGAGAGAAAAGTAATCCTAATTTTCTTAAATATATATTATACAATATAATATATATATATATATATCTATATATATATTTAAAAATATATATATATATATATATATATATATATTTATATATATACATTTATATATATGTAACAATAATATATATATTATTAGCTTCCGTATATATATATATATATATATATATATATATATATATATATATATATATGTATATGTATATGACTGTGTATGCGTGTGTATATTACACATGCATATATAAATAAAAATGAGCAAATCATATAACTCTCTCTCACGTCTGCACATTGTCTAATGTTCTTTATAATTAACGCTTATCTAAAAAGTGCCGTACACAGTCATCTCCTCCCTTTCTAGCTGGAGTGAAATGAATGCAATTTTTTGTCCAATTCTTTGTTCGATAGCAAAGCACAAAAGGATATTAGTATGGGATAAACGAAGAAGGAAAAAATACGTGAAAAAAGGAAGTTTACTGAAATTAAATAAATGGGAATATTTTTTTGCTTCTACAAGGTAAGTGGAAGTAACTAAATTAAATATTCTTCTTATAATGCTGTTAAAATACTGCATTTTAACTTGCTATGACAAAATTCAGGAAGCTTTGTAATCGGGTAAAATCCCGGTGTTCTGATTGTAATGATAATTTATATTTTTACTAATTTTAGTGATACGTATCTAGTTCGTCTAAGAAAACTTTATGTTTCAGTCTCTTAACCAGCGGTGTGTAAACCGTTGGTGGTGAGAAAATTTTTGAGGATCATTAAATTCAAAGAAATTCACATTCATGAAAAATATAGAATTATTCATTTCTCAGAATGGAAATAATACAAGCGAAGAAACTGACAATTATTATTTTATGATAGCGATATTCGTTTGCGATATTCGATTGCAATCATGAGCCTTCAAAACCCGGTTATCCTTTACAGTTAGCCGCGATATCGGCTCCTCGAGTCCACCTATAACAAATACCAGCATTTTGCTTTCTATGTGTTTCTTTTAGTGAATTGTGGTCGGAGGTTCGGGCATTATGAACATTGTAAAGAAATAAGAATCAAAGCACTAATGTAGCAGCTGAGTAACCTACCGCAACAATACCTATAATATATCAAAATCTATAATAAAACTTGAAATAAATTCCGACTCCAACTCGTTAATGGTAAATGGTTAAAAATACCATTTTAACAATCGATGAATCGGTTTTAATTAGTTTCGGACTGACATGTGCATAACATGTCAATCCAAACATGCCCAAAAAAAGTTTAGTTTTTAATGTTTATTTTTTTATGTGAGTCGACATTTTTTCCTACTATCTTCATTTTTAACTTGCCATTATATGAAAAACCTGCAACAATCATGAATCC
>CM063511.1:40049548-40097048 GCA_032207245.1 Pardosa pseudoannulata | reverse complement strand
ATTGTTGAAACAACTTCATTATTTAAATGTACACCGTTAATAATCATAATATAAATAAAACCACTATCATATTATGAATTAATTTCGTAAAATTATAATAATAGTAATTATAATGAGTACTATTTTTTTACAGATTTTGCTTCGCATGAGCAATGCCATTTGATAAAAGAAAATATTACTATGTTCATATGTTATACACAGGTTTCATTTGATGTGTAGATATACATTTAATATATATATATATAATATTTTATAAATATAATATATATATTTATATTAATATAGTATTTATATATAGATATATATATTATATATATATATATTATATATATATAATATATATATATTATATATATTATATATATATATATATATATATATATATTATATATATATATATATATATATATATATATATATATATATATATATATATATATATATATATATATATATATATATATATATATATATATATATATATATATGTATATATATATGTATATATATATATATAAATATACATGTATATATAAAACGAAAGATTATAAAATATTAAGAACGCAATATCTTTTATTACAGGAATCTTTAATAATTTATAATAATATTAACGCAAAAATGTAAATGTCTTATATATATTGCTTTGTTAATATTATCTATTATTATATATTATCTATAAATTTTATATATATATATATATATATTTATATATATTTATTTATATTTACATATATAAATACACATATATTATGTATATTTTATTTTAATATATATCTAGAATATCTTGTTAAAAGTTATTGTTGAAAGAAAATAATATTGATATAATTTATATATATGTATTATATACTGTTGTAATGTACATATATATATATACACCAGTGTTCGTTACAAGGGGGAAACACAGATATGAATATAATATTTATGTTGAGATTCAGACATTTATTCTATACATTTATTTACAAAATATCCTTGGTTATAATGATCAATATTTATATTTTCTATTTACAGAATAATTATCCCACATATATTTTTATAAGGAAATAATATTATTAACAGAGGTAAGTCAAATGACTGTAAATATTTATTTATAAATTATATTAAAGTCACAGGGGAGCAGGCAGGGGCTTTCCTCACGGGCATAAACATTGGTGCTAGTATCCTTGTTCCACTTCTCTCGACTGCCCACTTCTTAACTCCTCGCTCTATGTTTCCAAAAAATCACCTCAGGTCCAATTTTTTTCTTCTTATCCAATCCCTTCTCTTTGGGAAATTTTCCCACATTATGCCCTTCGGGAGTGCATGGGCTCATTAAAGTATTTTTGTTCAAGCTGATATATTTTTATGTATAATTCACGCTTACAGTTCTGTGCGAATTGACCGTTATATATTCCGTGAAGTATCCTCTCTATATAATTGACGTAAATAATTTCTTATATTAAGAAAAATTATATACATATAAATAATTAAATATATATGTACAATATAATAATATGAATGTTATTTTGTAATTATTTATTATATGTTAAAATATATGTTATTAATATAATTTTTTATATAGATTTATTTTGTAATTATTATAATTTATATATATTTAAAGAATATATATTATTATTATTTATATATAATTATGTATTTATATATATATATATATACATTAATTTATATAAAATATATATTACAATTTAATTATTCTATAGATATCGTATAGATAATATTATTTTTTGTGTATACATATCCTTTTTAATGAAATATCTCATTTCCTATCTACTATTTAAGACATTTAAAAATAAAAATGCCTCATAATTTTTTATTATTTTATGATGCTATTAGACGTTTTCGAATGAGACGTTAGGTATGCATCACATTATTAAGGCTTATAATAACCACGACATAGTGCAAACAGATAAAAACCATTTTCTGTATAAATCTATCTAATCATGACATTTGTCCGAAATGAAACTTAAGTTTAATACCACAGAAAAGTAGCAGTCACAAATGATCCCCGTTTATTCAAACATTCCCTCTAAATTACCCCCCGCAGCCCTCACGAAAATCCATTCTCGATGTCAGATAATCAATCGCTCCAGCATTTGCAGCCGATTGCGTCGCTGCTCGCAAAATCAATTGTAAACATTGTTTCCCATAAAATGCAGATGAAATTTACAAGCTTGTTTTGTTGTTTTAAACAAACTAATACAGACATTTTTTTAATGGAATTGTTATATATTCGGGAGAACAGATGTAATCTATCATCGCCGATTGATATTTATATTATTTCTGTTATTACTATAATATAATAAAACTACTATACTATAGTAAACTATTTTATATACTATAAAATAATATAAATTTTTATAAAAATTATTTCTGACAATAAGTTTTGAAAATATATTTTAAGGAGTATTATATTTTCACACTTTATCTCTATATTTTAATACTGTAATATAATAAATCTATTTTACTATTCTATACTATTATACTACTATATTGTAGTAAACTTCTTTACATATTATAAATTTATATAAATTATATTTATATAAATGTTTATAAAAATATTTCTGTAAATAAATTTTTAAAATATATTTTAATGAGTATTATATTGTCATTCTTTATCACTATATTTTATTACTGTAATATAATAAAAACTACTTTCTATACTATACTACTATACTACTATATTGTAGTAAACTACTTTACATACTTTAAAATGGTATACATTTTTATAAAAATACTTCTAAGAATAAATTTTGAAAATATATTTTAATGAGTATTATATTATCCCTGTTATTTATAAAAGAGATATTATAATACTCTTTAATAAAATATACTTTCATACTTTACCACTATATTTTATCACTATAAGAAAAACTTCTATACTCTATTACTGTACCATAGTTAACTGCTTTATATACTATAAAATAATATAAATTTTTATAAAAATATTTCTGAGAATAAATTTTGAAAATACATTTTATCGAGTATTATATTATTACTAACCCTTATCTCTGTTATTACTAACAGAGATAATATAATACTCTTTATTAAAATATATTTTTATACTTTATCACTATATTTTATTATTATAATACAATATAAACTACTTTGATATACTACTATACTATTATACTATAGTAAACTACTTTATATGCTATAAAATAATATTAATTTCTATAAAAATATTTCTGAGAATTAATTTTAAAAATATATTTTAATGAGTCTTATATTATCTCTGTTATTACTAACAAAAATAATATAATACCCATTAATATATATTTTCATTTTTTATCACTATATTTTATCCTTATAATATAATAAAAATGTCTATACTATACTACTGTACTATAGTAAACTACTTTATATATTATAAAATAATATATACTTTTATAAAAATATTTCTGAGAATAAATTTTGAAAATATATTATAAGTTTTATATTATCTCTGTTATTACTAACAGAAATAATATAATACTCTTTATTAAAATGTATTTTAATACATTATCACTATATTTTATTACTACTATATATATAAACTACTATACTATACTATACTATACCACTATAATGTAGTAAACTAATTTATATACTATAAAATAATATAATTTTTTATAAAAATATTTCCGAGAATAAATTTTTAAAATATCTTTTAATAAGTACTACATTATATCTGTTATTACTAACAGAAATAATATAATACTCATTAAAATATATTTTCCTACTTTATCACTATACTTTATCACTATAATAAGCAAAAGTTCTGTACTATACTGCAGTACTACACTAAACTACTTTATATACTATAAATTAATATATATCTTTATAAAAATATTTCTGAGAAAAAATTTTGAAAACACATTTTAATGAGTATTATATTTTCTCTGCTATTACTAACAGAGGTAATATAATACCCTTTATTAAAATATATTTTCATATTTTATCACTGTATTTTATTACTATAATAAAAAAAACTACTACACTCTACTGCTCTACTATAGTAAACTACTGTATGTACTATATGTACTATACAATAATACTGTATGTACTATACAATAATATAAATTTTTATAAAAGTATTTTTCACAATAAATTTTGGAAATATATTTTAATGAGTATTAAATTATTTCTGTTATTAATAACAGAGATAATATAATACTCTTTTCTTTATATTTTATAACTATAATATAATAAAAACTACTTTACTATACTATACTACTATACTACTATACTGTCTTAAAATACTTTACATAATGTAAAATAATATGAATTTTTATAAAATATTTCTGAGAATAAATTTTTTAAATATATTTTATGGTGTATTATGTTTTCATACTTTATCACTATATTTTATTACTATAATATAATAAAAACTACTTTACTATACTATACTATTATACTACTATACTGTAGTAAACTACTTTACATACTTTAAAATGGTATAAATATTCATAAAAATACTTCTGAGAATAAATTTTGAAATTATATTTAAATGAGTATTATATTATATCTGTTATTACTAACAGAGATAATATAATGCTCATTACAATATATTTTCAGACTTTATGACTATATTTTATCACTATAATATAAGAAAAACTTCTGTACTGTACCACTGTACTACATTAAACTATTTTATATACTTTAAAATAATATAATTTTTTATAAAAATATTTCTTAGAATAAATTTTGAAAATAAATTTTAATGGGTATTATATTATCTTTGTTATTACTAACAGAGGTAATATAATACTCTTTAATAAAATATATTTTCATACTTTATCGCTATATTTTATAGCTATAATATAATACAAACTTCTATACTATAGTACTGTACTATAGTAAACTACTTTATATACTATAAAATAATATCAATTTTTATAAAAGTATTTCTGAGAATAAATTTTTGAAATATATTTTAATGGGTATTTATTATATTATATCTGTTGTTACTAACAGAGATAATGTAATACTCTTTATTAAAATACATTTTCATACTTTTCACTATATTTTATTACTTTAATATAAAAAAATCTACTTTACTATACTCTATACTGTAGTAAACTACTTTATATACTGTAAAAAATATAAATTTTATTAATTATTTCTGAGAATAACTTTTGAAAATATATTTTAATGAGTATTATATTAGCTTTGTTATTACTGACAGAGATAATATAATACACTTTATTAAAATATATCTTCATACTGTATCACTATTTCTTATTACTATAATATAATAAAAAGTACTTTATTATACTATACTACTATACTGTAGTAAACTACTTTATATACTTTAAAACAATACAAATTTTTATAAAAGTATTTGAGAATAAATTTTGAAAATATATTTTAATGAGTTTTATATTATCTCTGTTATTACTAACAGAGATAATATAATACTCTTTATTAAAATATATTTTCATATGTTTTGCTTTATTACTATAATATAATAAAACTAATTTACTATACTATATTCCTATAATACTGTAGTAAAGTAAACTACTTTACATACTATAAATTAATGTAAATATTTATCGAAATATTTCTGAGAATAAATTTTAAAAATATATTTTAATGAGTATTATATTGTCTTTTTCATTACTAACAGTTTTATTACTAACAGAGATAATATAATGCTCTTTATTAAAATATATTTTCATACTTAATCACTATGTTTTATTTCTATAATATAATAAAAAATACTTAACTATACTATACTCCTATATTACTATACTGTAGTAATCTACTTTATATACTATAAAATAATATAAATTTTTATAAAATTATTTCTGAGAATTAATTTTAAAAATATATTTTAATGAGTATTATATTACCTCTGTCATTACTATCTGAAGAAAAAAATTTGTTTGTGTAGCACAAAATAGTTTTTGGGTCGAAATGACGAATCTCGCAGTTCTTTTGTTAATCTTACCAGTAGAACAGTAAAAATAACATATACAAAATTTGGAAGTATATATTATTTTTCTCCCTATTTCTTATTATACATAAAGATATCATTTACTAATTTATATTTTGATATTTATATAAAGGAAATTTACCTGAGGCATGTAATACGGTAAGTATTTATCAATGTTGTTAAAAATTATGTAAGTTATGTTACTATTAAACCACTTAATATACTATAAAATAATACAAATTTTTATAAAATATTTCTGAGAATAAATTATAAAAATATATATTAATGAGTATTATATTATTTCTGTTATTACTAACAGAAATAATATATTACTCATTAAAATATATTTTTATAATTTATCACTATATTTTATCACTATAATATTAGCAAAACTTCTATACTATACTACTGTACTATAGTATACTATTTTATATACAATAAAATAATATAAATTTTTATAAAAATATTTCTGAGAATAAATTTAGAAAATATATTTTAAAGAATATTATATTATCCTTTACTATTGTATATTTTGATGTTTTATATAAAGGAAATTTACTTCAGGCATGTAATACTGTAAATATTTATCAATTCTGTAAGTTATGGTATTATGGAAATTTAATGTAACGAGAATTCGTTACAATATATATATATATATATATATATATATATATATATATATATATATATATATATATATATATATATATATATATATATATATATATATATATATATATATATATATATATATATATATATATATATATATATATATATAGTATATATATATGTATATATATATATACATATATATATACATATATATATATGTATATATGTATATGTATATATATATATATATATATATCAATATATATATATATATATATATATATATATATATTATATATATATATATAAATATACATATATATATATATATATATATATATATATATATATATATACAAATACATATATACATATACATACATACATATATATATACATATATACATATATACATATATATATATATATATATATATATATATATATATATATATATATATATATATATATATATATATATATATATATATATATATATATATATATATATATATATATATATATATATATATATATATATATACAGTAGTCTTCGAGAGGGTAAATTTTAACCCAAAATTATTTTGTTTTATCTTAACGGGTTTTTCAGATAGTAATAACAGAGATAATATAATACTCATTAAAATATAATTTCAAAATTTATTTTCAGAAATATTTTTATGACAATTTATATTATTTCATCATTTCTGTTATTACTGTAATACATCAAACTGCTATACTATAGTAAATTCCATTATATATTATAATATAATATAAATTTTTATAAAAATATTTTTCAGATTAAATTTTGAAAATATATTTTAATGATTATTATATTATCTGTTATTACTAGCAGAGATAATATAATGCTCATTAAGATATATTTTCAAGGTTTATTCTCCCAAATATTTTTATAAAAATTTATATTATTTCTGTTATTGCTGTAATATAATAAGAACTACTAAACTATACTACTGTACTATAATAAACTACTTCATATACTATAAAATAATATAATTTTTTATAAAAATGTATCGGAGAATATATTTTGAAATTACATTTTAAAGAGTATTATATTACCTCTGTTATTACTATCTGAAAACAACAAATCTGTTAAGGTAGCACAAAATAGTTTTTGGGTCAAAATGACCATCTCGTAGTTTTAGTTTTAATCTTCCCAGTAGAATAGTAAAAATAAGATATACAAAATTTTTAAGTATATATTATTCTTTTTACACTATTTAATGTGTCATTGGCATTATGTATAAAGGAAATTTACTTCAGGCAAATGTTACATAATGAACCCGTTTATATCTCAGATACTACTAAACAAGACACGGTATGAACCAATCGAGTGCACTATCTGTCAAAACTATGTGATTAGTGATGTCCCAAATGGAGCTTGAAGATCTAATTCTTCGGTAAATGGGGGAGTCGCAAATGATTCCCGCTTGTTCAAATATTGCTTCTGAATAAACCCCTTTCCGCCTACACGAAAATTCCTTCTCAATGCCGGGTAATTAATTGCTAAAACATTCCCCGTAAATGCGTCGATGCACTCACAGACGATTGTAAACATTGTTTAAAATAAAAGCCTAATGGAATTTACAACACTTATTTTATTACTTGAAACAAATTAAGCGAGAATCCTCCCTTCCTGTTTTCTGAACGGAATTGTTTTGTTTTGTGAAGGAACAGACGTTGTCTATCATTTATTAGAATGCGATATGTTCATAGGTTTTATTTATGTGTTACGCAAAGAAATGGGACTTATAAGGGACTACGGACGTATTCATATGCAGGTGTAACAATGCTTTTAAAGGCGGTTTTTAGAAAATAAAAGTAAAAATTTACATAACTGAATTGTACCTGAATATGTTATTTTTACATAACTGAATATGTTATTTTTACTTAACTAAATAGCCTCATTACAATATAGTTATTCTTCATATTTTACCCATCGCCTATATAATAATAGCCTAAGTTATCTGTCCGACTGTCCTGGAATTTATGAAGCGGTTGTACCTGGAATGAAACATCCACCATGACACATCCATCTTGACTCTTTTAGGCATCATATTGGATTCTTGATGGGTTAGGCTTAGCAGCATTCGAAATCCACCCCTTTCCCCCTGGCATTAAAAGCTATAAAAGCTTCCCCCTGGCATTAAAATGGCATTAAAAGCTATAAAAGCTTTTAATGCCATTATTTCAATCCCTATTGTTGTAACTTCCAACCAAATAGTCTAATAATTTTATCTCAACAGATGGCGCTGTGTGCGCGTTTTTAGAAGTTGAAGAATTGTACATGTAATTGTTCTGTTGTCAGTCTTTTGTTTCGTTGCTAAACTGTTACATTGAATAAAAAACTTAGAAAACGAAAACGTGGCTCGCACTGGATTACTCCACACTAGTAGCCTAATACCCCGATTCATAATATTGTGGAGCCCAACGTGGGGCAAATATAGATAAAAACTGTCTTATTCAGCGGAAAGTTCTCCGATCGGCTGTAACAAAAACTATTACAGAGTTGGATAATTCAATCGCAAGTAAAAATATTCAAACAGCATCTCTGTCATTTGCCAAGTTAGAAGAAAAATCAAGAAGATTGTCTGACAACGATGAAATTGTTATGAAATATCTTACTTCAAATCTGGATGAAACCAAAGCTGATGGAGATGAAACGAAAAGTAAGTCGTCAAATGTTGAACAAATTTTGAAAAATAAACTTGAAGAATTGTACATGTAATTGTTCTGTTCTAAGTTCTTTGTTACGTTGTTGAACTGTTATGTTTAATAAAAAGCTTAGAAAACGAAAACGTGGCTCGCACTGGATTACTAATAGCGTAATACCCCGATTCATAATACCTATTTTCCCCGGTTAAGAGCAGGTGATTAAATTTATTAATATGTCACATAATAAATAGGTAAAAATAGCTTTCTTTCTAGCATTATGACGTCATTCCTTGCATCATCTCATTTAATCATTTCTTATTTTAAATTACTTAAATATCGTCTGCATTATTTTCATACCTTTTATCACTGAACTTAGATATTACGTAAATAATTTTCTTTTATATTTGGCTTAAACAATAGATTAGGTACATATGTGATAATTTTAAATTTAATCATCGTTTATTTTTTGTTGCAATGAAAATTTTATTACCGGTATTAACAACAAATTCCTTTCAGAAAAGTCTATTTCACGAACTGATAAATATCTAGCTTTTAAGCTATATATCTTTAAAAATTAAGAGGTTTGTTCGTTTCTGTGTTTCTCTTTTATACATAACCATATGGTTTGACTAAATGAATTCAATGTGATTCAAAACTTCATTCACTGTATCGGGAGACTTTAGAGGAGTATGAAGATAAAGAAATTATTAAGCGTGTACCAGATAATTCTCACCCAAAAAACAAACCATTTTTTTACCTGCCTCATAGGATAAATAGTAAATAATAGATTAGGTATATATGTGATAATTTTAAATATAATCATCGGTTATTTTCTGTTGCAATGAAAATTTTATCATAGGTATTAACAACAAATTCTATATACCTCCAGAGTGTAGTGTAAATAATAGCTTCATTACCTTACTTCCATTAATTATTGTGTCAAAAAAATTGGTAAGAACCTAACGATAATTTTGATGTAGCTAAGAAAACTTTGAATTATCTTTCTAAATGAATTCAACGGGATTCTAAACTGCATTCACAGTATCGGAATACTTTAGAGGAGTATGATGATAAACAAATTATTGAGCGCGTACCAGATAATTCTCAGCCAAAAAACAAACATTTTTTACCAGCCTCATAGAGTACTTTACACCGAACGATTGATCGCCGAATGGTTAGGGTGCTGGCCTTCGGAATCGGAGTTTGTGGATTCGAATCCCATAATGTCATGGATGTTCGTAGTCGTTCGAAATCGGCTTTAAGCCGTAGGTCCCTGTCTTATTAGCCCTCGTGTTGCAAAAAGTAGACCGTAGCTCTCCTAAACCAAAACAAACCATAGAGTAATTTACAATTCTGAAAAATTAAGAATTTTACTAATCTCCCTATAAGCTAGATAATATAAATAAAATAACGGTTGGAAATTCACAAATACCCCTCTATAATCAAGTAGAATACTCGTTTAAAATTCTTATTAAATCGTCTTTGTTAACAGTACACCTACGTAATAAATGCTAGTCGCTTAGGCGTTGTTTCATTAGAGAAAATAACTTGTTTGACGTATAAATTAATAAGGCTGTTTGATTATCAATAAATCTTTCTTCAAGCGTTAATACAGATAAGATAAAAATAAATATTATTAATCTAGAATTAGTAGTTGATTATCGTCTACTGTCATTAACTCAATGTCCTTTGTAAGTTTTCAAACAAAAGATTCTAATTCACTGTGGAACTGACCATCAAAATTTTTCCCTTTTTGAATATTATTGAAAATTTGTGACACCTCAGAAATTTCTGAATTAGAATTAGTTAGAAAAATTATGTCAATATAGACATATAGAAACTATTTGGTCTTAAAAACAAAACATTTCAGCCATTCTTTCTGTTTAGGAATAAATTCAAATGCTCATTCTACGACTGTACTATGATATGAAGACTCCAAATATAGAAACTGTTTTTATACACGCCTGATAATATTAAAAATTTTACTGGTCCCGCTATATGCTAGATAATATAAATAAAATAACAGTTGAAAATTCACAAATACCTCTCTATAATGAACTAGAGTACTCGAGTTTCAAATTTTTTATTAAATCTTCTTTGTTAACAGCACACCTATGTAATGATTGCTAATCGCGTAGGCGTCCTTTCATTAGAGAAAATAACTTGTTTGACGTATAAATTAATAAGGCTGTTTGATTATCAATAAATCTTTCTTCAAGCGTTAATACAGATAAGATAAAAATAAATATTATTAATCTAGAACTAGTGGTTGCTTATCGTCTACTGTCATTAACTCAATGTCCTTTGTAAGTTTTCAAACAAAAAATTCTAATTCACTGTAGAAATGGCTATCAATTTTTTTCCTTTTTTGAATATTATTGAAAATTTGTGACACCTCAGCAATTTCTGAATTAGAATTAGTTAGAAAAATTATTCCAATATAGACATGTGGAAACTATTTAGTCTTAAAAAACAAAACATTTCAACCATTCTTTCTGTTTAGGAATAAATTCAAATGCTCATTCTACGACTGTACAATGATCTGAAGACTCCAAATATATAATCAAAAATTCGAATTTTTGGTCGATTTTAATCAATTTGAAAGTCTACCATCGCCTTAAAAACAAAACATTTCAACCATTCTCTCCGTTTAGGAATAAATTCAAATGTTCATTCTACGACTGTACTATGATCTGAAAACTCCAAATATATAAACTGTTTTTATACACGCCTGCGCTAAAGAAAATCAAATCAATTTCTTATTCAGAAACGTCTTATTTATGAACCGATAGTGAACTCTTAAATGTTAAATTTATAGGTCGATTACTTTAGAATATAAATTCTTACTAACTTCATCTTACAGAAATTTAAATTAAAGCAAGGGATAGAGATATTTCATCCAATTTTCGATATTCTGAAAGTTGGAATAAACATTCCTATCTTTTCCTATAGGAAGCAACAGAGCAGACCAAAGTTGTATTCAGCACATTTTGGGAATATCATCATGTTTCTAAAGGCCATGTGAAAGCAATGTATTGGGTTATATAAATACAAAATTTATATTTATTCCTAGTTTCATATTTTTATTAGATCGATTAACTTTATCCGAGGTAAATGGATAAAGAAATCCATGCTAAACTCGCTATTTTGCATCTAGCTTTACTTTTTTAGTGGTAAAACTCAGATTTCTCCATAAAAAATTACAAATAATAAAATTTATTTAAAGAAGTTACTATATTTTCAGGTTACATCGATACTCTTATGACACACTGAAACAATATAATGGGAAGAGATCATAATTATTCCTAATCTCATATTTTCTTAGATCGATTAACTTTATCCGTGGTAAATGAATAAAGAAATCCATGCTAAACTGACTATTTTTGCATCTAACTTTATTTATATAGTGGCAGAACTCCGATACTTTTCTACATAAAAAATTACAAATAATAATTTTTTTTAAAGAAGTTACTTTATTTTCAAGTTACATCGATAGATGACTCTAATGACACACTGAAACAATACAATAGGTAGAGATTATAATTATTTCTGGCTTCATATTTTTCTTAGATCGATTAACTTTTTCCGAGGTAAATGTATAATGAAATCTATGCTAAACTCGCTATTGTGCATCTAGCTTTAATTTTGTAGTAGAAGAACTCAGATAAATTTCTACATGAAAAATTACAAATAATATTTTTTAAAGAATTTACTATATTTTCAAGTTAGTTAGATGACTCTCATGACACACTGAAACAATATAATGGGAAGAGATTATAATTATTTCTAGTTTCATATTTTTCTTAGATCGATTAACTTCATCCGAGGTAAATGGATAATGAAATTCATGCTAAACTCAGTATTTTGCATCTAGCTTTACTTTTGTAGTGGTAGAACTCAGATAAAGTTTTACATGAAAAATTACAAATAATAAAATTTATTAAAAGAGTTTAATATATTTTCAAATTATATCGATAGATAACTTTCATAACATACTGAAACAATATAATTGGAAAAGATTATAATTATTTCTAGTTTCATATTTTTCTTAGATCGATTAACTTTATCCGAGTTAAATGGATAATGAAATCCATGCTAAACTCACTATTTTGTATCTAGCTTTACCTTTGTAGTGGTAGAACTCAGGTAAATTTCTACATGAAAAATTACAAATAATAAAATTTATTAAAAGAAGTTTCTA
The DNA here is from genome assembly GCA_032207245.1 of Pardosa pseudoannulata. NCBI lineage: Eukaryota > Metazoa > Arthropoda > Arachnida > Araneae > Lycosidae > Pardosa > Pardosa pseudoannulata. Next base: position 40,083,645 of record CM063511.1, on the reverse strand, counting down.
TATTTTCAAATTACATCGATAGATGACTCTCATGGCAGAGTAAAACAATATAATGGGAAGAGATTATAATTATTTTTAATTTCATATTTTTCTTAGATCTATTAACTTTATCCGAGGTAAATGGATAATTGAAATCCATGCTAAACTCACTATTTTGCATTTAGATTTACTTTTGTAGTGGTAGAACTCAGATAATTTTCTACAAAAAATTACAAATAATAAAATTTATTAAAATAAGTTACTATATTTTCAAGTTACATCAATAGATAAATCTAATGACACACTGAAACAATATAATTCGAAGAGATTGTAATTATTTCTAGTTTCATATTTCTCTTAGATCGGTTAACTTTATCCGAGTAAATGGATAATGAAATCCATGCTAAACTATTTTGCCTCTAGCTTTACTTTTGTAGATGTAGAACTCAGATAAATTTCTACATGAAAAATTACAAATAATAAAATTTATTAAAATAAGTTACTATATTTTCAAGTTACATCAATAGATAAATCTAATGACACACTGAAACAATATAATTCGAAGAGATTGTAATTATTTCTAGTTTCATATTTCTCTTAGATCGGTTAACTTTATCCGAGTAAATGGATAATGAAATCCATGCTAAACTATTTTGCCTCTAGCTTTACTTTTGTAGATGTAGAACTCAGATAAATTTCTACATGAAAAATTACAAATAATAAAATTTATTAAAATAAGTTACTGTATTTTCAAGTTGCATCAATAGATAACTCTCATGAGACACTGAAACAATTTATTCGGAAGAGATTATAATTATTTCTAGTTTAATATTTTTCTTAGATCGATTAATTTTATCCGAGGTAAATGGATAATGAAATCCATGCTAAACTCACTATTTTGCATCCAGCTTTACTTTTGTAGTGGCAGAACTCCGATAATTTTCTACATAAAAAATTACAAATAATAATTGTTTTAGAGAATTTCTATAGTTTCAAGTTAAATCGATAGATGACTCTCATGACACACTGAAACATTATAATGGGAATAGATTATAATTATATCTAGTTTCATAATTTTATTAGATCGATTAACTTTATCCGAGGTAAATGAATAATGAAATCCCTGCTAAACTCGCTATTTTGAGTCTAGCTTTACTTTTGTAGTGGTAGAACTCAGATAAATTTCTACAGGAAAAATTACAAACAATAAAGTTAATTAAAGAAGTTACTATATTTTTAATTTACATCTATAGATAAATCTCGTGGCACAGTGAAACAATATAATGGGAAGAGACTATAATTATTTCTAGTTTCATACTTTTCTTAGATCGATTAACTTTATCCGTGGGAAATGGATAAAAAATCCATGCTATACAGACTATTTTTGCGTCTAGCTTTACTTTTGTAGTGACAGAACTCCGATACTTTTCTACATAAAAAATTACAAATAATAATTTTTTAAAGAAGTTACTATATTTTCAAGTTAGATCGATAGATGATTCTCATGGCACAGTGAAACAATATAATGGGAAGAGATTATAATTATTTCTAGTTTCATATTTTTCTTAGATCGATTAAATTTATCCAAAGTATATGGATAATGAAATCCATGCTAAACTGCTCACTGTTTTTCTTCTAGCTTTACTTTTGTAGTTGTAGGTCTTCTAGCTTTACTTTTGTAGTTGTTACTTTTGTAGTCGGATAAATTTCTACATGAATTACAAATAATAAAATATATTATAAGAAGTTACTATATTTTCAAGTTATATCGATAGATGACTCTCATGGTACAGTGAAACAATATAATGATAACAGATTTCCTTCCAAAAAAGTAGCAAAATTAGACGATGTCTTATGGGTTTCACTGAAATTGATGACATTCATGGCATAAAAAGCAATAATATGGGAATTAACTGAAAATTCAGCATAGCAAATTTAAACGAAGTTATATGGTTTGATTGTATACGATGACATTTATGGCACAGAAAAACTATACTATGGGAATTACACTAGAAAAAATCACATCAAACTTAAATGAAGTTATTTTTGTATTCCTCAAAAGAATATTTATTAATAAAAAAAGACATTAAATTCAATTCCATCTTTAAAGCAAGTCCTAGGTACAAAAAATAATTTGACATAACAATCTTCACTAAATATTGTTATTAAGATTAAGGAGTGAGAGAGATTTAAAGCTGAGCCATTTTTCTTAGAAGTTTCCTAGAGGAAACGTGAGCCTCAGTTCGAGCCACACACTCTCTGGTTCGTTCTCCAAAAAATATCATCTGAAGAAACTTTGTTGTCTCGCTAAGCACATCATTTTTCGCAAATTTCTTGGTGAATCTTTAACCACTTGCTGTACAATTGGAGGATTTTGTTATCGGTATTTTAGTTTACCAAAGGGCCAGGTGTATCAGTTCATAGAATTCTCTGGAATTCTGGCAACCCTTCCGAAACATTCTCCTTTATCCTTGGATATCCCCATATTGGTTATAATGCAACCAGGATATCTGTTCTTGCTTAACATTAAACTCCAGCTCTATATTTGGCTTTGCCTGCACATATGCTCCTATTTTCAATGATTTTCGATGATTATTTTGCCTAAATGGGGATGAATTTCGTTGATACAGTGTTACATTTTCTTCTTCAATGCACACATACTTGAGGAGTTGTTAGCATAAATCTTTGACTTAAATAACTTCATGAAAATAAATCCAATGATGTTAAATCACTTGATTTAATTTTTATCACGAAAAAAAAAGAGAAAAGAAATGCCTTATGAAGTAATTGAATTATTTCACGGTCTGCATGGTTGTTGTTCTGTAGCATAACGTTCCATTTTTACTAACCCTAAACTAACAACTGTCAAATGGCTTTTTAATAAGGTTGTCAACACTTAACTACACGAATGCATATTAAGAAACACGTGTGTTATTTACTCCCATTGTCTCAGTTATAACCAAAAGTCCCCCAACATTTTCCACACAATTACTTTGTATAAAGAATTATCCGCCTTTCGCATAGCGACATTTTATACATTAATTCTGGAGTGTTTAGTTTTCATTCATCCGGTGGCTTTAACTCCGGTTGGCCATTGGGGTCATTTTCGAGAGAATAACGCCTGTGTCTGGAGGGATTTAAGTGTGATTTCACAGTTGGTGTTCTCTGGGAAATTTGAGCGCTAACATTCAGCCTTCGTTTAATTAATGTAGAGTGCGCTTTCAACTTTTGTCAATGTAACTGACCAAAGTTTTAATCCCCGTTGTATGCGTGTTGCGCTTAAAGTTAGTATCTAACAAATATGTAAAACTGTGGAATACATAATGTTTAGCTGAAAATTTATATTAATGTAGAATTTTATAGGGCATATGGAATAAAGCTTTATTTTTTATAAGAAATCTTGACATAATATATATTTTTTAAAACAGTTTTAGCTTGTCATGCTTAGTAGAATAAATAAGTAGAACTGTTCTTCAAAAAATGGTATAAAGTGCATTTATTCTTATAGTAAATAGAACTTTATATTTTATAAGAAATGCTGACATAATATATATTTTTTAAGACAGTATTAGCTTGTCATACTTAGTAGAATAAATAAGTAGAACTGTTTTTCAAAATTTTACAACGTTCATTTCTAGATATAAAATCATTATTATTAAATACTTTTTTCGATTTATCTTAAAATAAAACAATTTGTTCCATTAAAGAGGAATTTTTAACAATATCTTATATAATTCTCTGACTTTACAAAAAATGTTTAGATACATAATATCAGGAAATATATTTTTAAACAACAATAAATACAAACCAAATGAAAAAATAATTTTTTATACAAAAAATAAATTTAAATATGTTTATTAAATTATGTTTATTAAAAAATAAGTTTTCACATCAAATTGAAGATTCAAATATTTTTTTTATATCTGGCAATTTAGTATTTGAAAAAACTTCAAAATTAAGAAATAGAAAAAAATGAATTGGAAAAAATATTTATATAATGCCATAAAATCGATTGTGTGCATTCATATATTTGAGGTGCACGGAATATAAGGATAATGTAGAATCTATTTAAAAGTCTTCGATTACAGATTTTGTATTTGGTAATTAATTATGATTAAGTTATAACGTAATATTCAGTATTATGCAGATATAATTTAGAGTTTATCGGTATATTATCGGCAATGCCGTACCATCAAGAAATCTTGCTCATTGGGTCCAGATGTATTTGGTAATTAATGGTGATAAAATTATAATTTATCATTGAGTGTTATGTATATATAATTTAGAGTTTATTGGTATATTATCGGAATTAACATTACATACCATCAAGAAATCTTGCTCGTTGGGTTCAGAAGTATTTGGTAATTAATGGTGATAAAATTATAATTTATCATTGAGTATTATGTATATATAATTTAGAGTTTATTGGTATATTATCCGTAATACCATACCATCAAGAAATCTTGCTCATTGGGTCCAGATGCATTTGGTAATTAATAGTGATAAAATTATAACTTAGCATTGAATATTATGTAGATATAATTTAGATTTTGTCGATATATTATCGGAAGTAACATTACATACCATCAAGAAATCTTGCTCATTGTGTCCAAAAATATTTGGTAATTAATGGTGATAAAATTATAATTTAGCATTGAGTATTATGTAGATATAATTTAGAGTTTATTGGTATAATATCGGTAATAACATACCATCAAGAAATCTTTCATCTTGGTCCAGATCAGTTAAGGATCAAATTTATGAGTAATTAAAACAATATCCCCTATAAAAAAGGGGGTATTACGGTATCCACTGTGATTAGCCAACATTTTCAGAAATATGTTTACCTCTTTAAAGCCCACACACTAGAACCTGAAATGTTCTCCGGTTTACAACCCAATAGCCGAAGGCTTGTATATTTTTCCCCCATCCAGTCTTTTTTTCACCTGTTAATTTAAGTAAATAAGTTCCAAATCGAATAGAATAGCTATGAAATGTTCCATGCCCTCCAGTAACAAGTAATTCTTCTCAACGTGTTGTAAAAAATGTCAGTAAAAACATCTACAAACATTGGATGTTTTCAATGAGTCCTCTGTTCAGATCTATCAGCATTACTCTATTAACAGATATTAACACATACGCCTCTAGGGGGCGGGAGGAAACTTTCTCAGATGGCTTCGGCTATTCTGGAACCCAGAGGTCTCGGCTATCTCAGGCTATTGTGGGAAACAAAGGATTAAGGAAACATATTACTTTTCAAGACTTGAAATCCTCAGTATAACAATCTTTATTTGGTGCATACAAAAGTAAAAATATCCACTAGTTTTAAGATTATTTCTTTATAAGATATAATTTAATAAAGATTTTCTTTAATAATGATGTTACTAAAATTACTTATCTTTGTTGCATTAAGTACTATAATTTTTAAAATAATTTATTTTGTATAGCAAATTAAACTCATCCTGTTAACTTGTAAAACTTGAAAAAGAAAATTGAGTCCTGATTAACACTTTGTATGCATGACACTTACTAGTGCGTTTTCTGACGTCTCATACTTGAGCGAGGGACACGTACTAATACGTTTTCTGACGATTGATACTTCAGCTCCGGTCACATACTAGTACGGGTTAGTGTAACAACATGGTTTGTTTGTGGGTACCAAAATAACGGTATATACAGGTAAACGAAGCTGAATGTTCTTGTTTTCTACACAGATTCTGGAATAATTTTGACAAATAAAAGCTAGTTTTTACATCAGACGATGCGGAACCACAGAACGAGAAGATTGATTAAAAAAGATTTAAAATTAACTTTTTATTTATCCTTGCGAAAATGATATTATATATATATATATATATATATATATATATATATATATATATATTTATATATATATATATATATATATATATATATATATATGTATATATATGTGTATATATATATATATATATATATATATATATATATATATATATATATATGTATATATATATATATGTATATATATATATGTATATATATATATATATATATATATATATATATATATATATATACATATATTTATATGTATATATATTTATATGTATATGTATATGTATATATATATATATATATATACATATATATATATATATATATATATATATATATATATATATATATATATATATATATATATATATATATATATGTATATATATTATATGTATATATATATATATGTATATATATATATATATAATATATATATATATATATATATATATATATATATATGTATATATATATATGTATATATATATATGTATATATATATATATATATATATATATATATATATGTATATGTATATATGTATATATATATATATATATATGTATATATATATATATATATATATATATATATATATATATATATATATATATATATATATATATATATATATATATATATATATATATACATATATATATATATATGTATATATATATATGTGTGTAAATTTATATATTATATATGTGTATTTGTATATATATAAGTTTATTTGTCTATTTATATATTTTTTATGTATATCAATATAAAATACGAAAAATTCGTTACAAAGTTAAATAATTTTCGATTATTGAGATTTAACTGAATAACTAATTTTACGCGCAAAACGCTCGCTCTCTGTTCAATTCAGCTGCGAAATGTACCGGCACACAATGTGTTAAAAAGTGTATTTTTCGCTGAAATTTGAACACTTAAGTTTTGTTCGAACATACTAGTTCTTATGTTTCGTACAAAATATAAAACAACTTGAGTAATAATTTCTTATTCTGTTAGAAGTGTTAAAAGCGAATAAAATGAATTTTTGTTTTAAAGTAAAATTCCTCGTACAGAATCAGAAACATGCCGATAATTCCATCTCACCCAATTTATTTTTAAAAATTTCCAACCTAGTGTTATCAGGAATGCTGTAAAGTTAAAGAAAATGGAACCTAATTTATTTGAGAATTTATACTAAAAGTAAAAAATGATTTAATTTAGAAAATACGTTAATATTAATGTATAAAATGAAAAGAATCTCCCATTGAGATAGTCTATAAATAGAAAGAGAAAAGAGGAAAAATGCTGTTTTACAGCAATTCAATATGAATTTCGAAAATTCAAAAACTACATCACGAACTTTTGATTCGCATTTCATTTCTATTGCTCTGTGTTATCTTCTTTTTTTTCACCTTTCTCTGGGCCGACTGATTATTTTGTGTATCTTAAAGGCACAAAAAAGAAAAGAAAAAATGATATTTTGAACTATTTTTCTCATTTTTTCCTCGGCATTTCGTCAGTTGCTACCCCATGAATTTTTCCATTGTAAATATTAAATGCACAGCGAAAACTTTTTGTTAGGACGATTTAAAGAGACAAGCAGGGGTTTAAACAGCAAAATATTTGTTCGTTATTTGAAGAATATTTTCCTTCAAATAATGAAAAAGAAATATTGATAAAAGAAGAATCGTAAAAAAAATGATTTAAAAATATTTTGGGATGTTATATGGATTTGATTGCAAAATATTTCACTCATTAATAATTTAAATTAAATCACTATCTTTGTTTAGTTTCATTTAGTTTGATTTTTAGCACTGTAGTATATATTTTTTTATTCTTGACGACAACTTACTGTATTTCATACTAATTGATCTACAGATACATTTAAAATCTTTTGACTTTCATTTTTAAATATAAGATTAAAACGTGAAACCATGGAGGAGCAGGTATAATTTTTCTTGACTCGAAACTGCCGATAAGCGAGATATTTACTTCTGATTGGAAGTATATGAACATTCTGCTGAACAATTTAATATGACGACCTGAAATTCGATACCTGAAAGTTTTCTTGGATGTTGTAACATATATTTACACATATTATAACTATAAAATGTGATCACACGTTTTGATCACACAATGTATTCGGGCCGAACGATGACCGATTGGTTAGGGTGCTGGCCTTCGGTACCGGAGTTCGTGGGTTCGAATCCCACAGAGGCATGGATGTTCGTAGCCGTTCGGAATCGGCTTTAAGCTGTAGGTCCCGGTCTCATTAGCCCTCGTGTTGCAAAAAGTAGACCGTAGCACTCCAAACCAAACCAAACCAATGTATTCGGGACAAGGCTATTCCAAAATAGGGAAACAAAGATCTGGCGGAAATCGTGATCATTGAAGAACACTTTCAACAGTCTACAGGGTGTTTAAAAAATGACCGGTATTTTTGAAAAATCAATAAAATCTAAACGTGCAGTGATAAAAATATACCGGTTATTGCATTATGCTTGGGACAACAGTAAATTTTCAGACAGACAAACTTTCAAAATTAGTTACAATATTTCCCAACAGATGGCACTTCAAACTGAAAATATCTATCGGAAAATATTTTCCACATATCCACCATGCGCAGCAATAATATGGCGTAGTCTCAGAACTAAATTATCAGAAAACCGTATAAGTGTCTCAGGCCGGCTATCTTCTGTTCTAAAGAATAAACTATTTTTTGAAAGCAAACTTGCAGTCTGTGAATAGCATATGCTTACAGCGTAAAGACGACTTACAGATTTGCGAACTCACAGACTGCGTTTTCTTCTACATGTTTCAAATATCTCTGCAACGCCATCTGTTGGTGAAAATTGTAATTATTTTCAAAAGTTTTTCTGCCTGAAAGTTTTTTGTTGTCCCAAGCATATTGCAACAAACGGTGTATTTCTTTCACTGCCCATAAGATTATCTAAAACATAGAATAACATAATATGTTAAAAAGCATTGGAATCGATAAATTTGGATAGTCATGGACAAAGAATCTTTTATTTTCGAGAAACATAAAACAATCTGTCAATTAATTACAATATAACATGGTGCTTCGCAATATTAGACGTGCTAAGTGCTTACGTGTGTATTGAAACGACGTACAAGTACAGCGTTCTGACGGCATTAAGGCTTTTCAAACTAAATTTAAATTAAAATAGGAGATTTAATTGTTTTTAACTTTACGTTGATACACGTTCAAAATAGCAAGACATGATTAATTCTTGCATTTGAAAATGCTCAAGGGTTATCTCTTTGTGACTATAATTGTATATCTTTGCCGAATTAAGATAAAAAATGATATATAGAGTTAATAATCTCAATCGTTCATTCCGTGTTGGCCATTAGAGAAAGTCAGACAAAAAAATTTTAGTTTCCATATGATGAGATTTTACGTGGTTTGAGACAAATAACGAAACAAACCTGAAAAGGTAATCAGTAAAAGTAATTTATAACTCAGACCTAAATAAATTTCAGTCAGTCGTTCATTGATATTTGTTCCAGGTTATAATGAAATATTGATTGCTTTGACCAATCTAAAGGTGTAGTAGTTAATTTTTCTAGTAGTTAATTTTCCTCTCTATCTGTATATATATATATATATATATATATATATATATATATATATATATATATATATATATATATATATATATATATATATATATATATATATATATATATATATATATATATATATATATATATATATATATATATATATATATATATATATATATATATATATAAATATGTATATATATATATATATATATATATATATATATATATATATATACATACATATATATACACATACATATATATATGCATATAAATACATATGTATATATACATATATATATATATACATATATATATATATATATATATATATATATATATATATATATATATATATATATATATATATATATATATATATATATATATATATATATATGTATATATATATACAGAGAGAGAGAGAGGAAATAGTAAAATATAGATCTTTTGCTGAGAATGAAGCTGGCCCTGAGGACTGATTAGTCACTTCCAATAAGATAAATCACACAAAAATAAATGAATTCAAGGGCATAAAAATAACGGTTAAGAAAGATGTGCATATTTCCATTGGAGCATTGATATCTAAATTAGGAAAAGTTTTAATCAAGAAGCACGTATCCATTATTATTACAGGTTTACTTACAGGTATGACTTAGTCCTTGTATGACTTTGTCCTTGACTTACTTAGTATGACTCAGATAATTAGAATTGAAAAAATAGAAGTGAGTTGGTGGAATTGCGTAGAAATTTAGGAGTCTTATATTTGATATATTACACACACATATATTATATACTCATTAAAAGGTGGTATCAACTGATAATATGAAGAATCTTTCCTTATATATATATATATATATATATATATATATATATATATATATATATATATATTTTTATAATTTGTATATATATAAATATAAAATAAATATTTGCAATATGTAAATATATCTATAAATATATATATATAAACATATATTATATATATTTAATTATATATATATATAGAATATATATTATATATATATATATATATATATATATATATATATATATATATATATATATATATATACATATATATATATATATATATATATATATATATATATATATATATATATATATATGTATATATATATGTATATATATATGTATATATATATATACATATATATACACACATACATACTCTCATCTTAAATAGATGAATATATAGATATCAATATTAATATATTTACTAGATATATTATACATATTGCGATTTAGCATTTTAAAGCACATATTATATTTATTAACAGCACACAATACAAAAGATAACTGCATATTTTATATAAGCATTAAAATCACTACATATATTTAGAAATTAAAATAAGTCACACTATTAAAATGTATAATGTATATTTACTGCATAATACATGAAGTTCGATGCAGTGTGTATTAAAATAGTTCTTCACAAAAGCCCTGTATTTTTAAAGTTCCTATTGCGCATGGAGTTTAAAAGGCCTGAATAAAGATTTTGATTTTCAGGATCCATTATTCTTTGGCTACTGAATAATGGATGTCCAACGTGACACGGGCGTGGAGCTGACATCGCCAGGTGTCAAAGAAAATAGAATAATAAAGTAATTTTATACCGCTTCATGGCTATCAACTCCGTTAGTTATACATATTTATGTACTGTAATGACATGAATATCGAAATAGAAATTGAATTAACATCAGGTTCAGATGCTTGCTAACAGTTCAGCTGCACTGATTAAAAATTGTGTTGTTGGATTTTTGCTTGGCAGTTCTAAGGTTGAATTTATTTTTTCATTGTTTTATATTTTTTGTAACTATTACATTTTATTAAATAAGGTTTGATCTTTTTCATAAGACTTCCAACAGTTATACATATTTTTATACTGTAATGACATAAATATTCAAATAAAAATTCGTATTAACTCTTTGACAGTTTCAGTTTTTCCAGAATTCAGTCAAAAATTGCCACACTTTTTATTGCATTTTTTGTTCATATTGCATTTTTAAGAAAAGATATATTATTAAAATTAACATTTCTAATATTTTTAAGCATTACAACTTCTTTCTTTCTATGAAAGCATCATAGAATTGAAGTTTACCTTTAGTCTCATCGATATCCAATTTAATTTTTGGAATTCCATTGAATGCAAATCTAGGAGGCAGATCCGAAGGGTTATCACAATTAATTTAAAAAAAAATTTTCTTGCCTGACTGATTCCATCTATACTACTATCAGAGTCAGTACTATCCAGGTCATCTAGTAAACATTCGCTACTATCATTTACAGGTAATTCAGTTTCTGGTTCCGAGTTACAGTTCGAATCACAAGACATTAGCTCCATACGTTCTGAATTATCCATTATTTAAAAGTAAAAATATATTATTCAACACTTACATCAATAAAATTATCAGGCGGTTATTAAAATATAACCAGAAAGCTATAGACTGAAAGATAACAATTCGTCTTCTAATACAAAACGTGCGAAAAAAAAAACTTGCGCTTCTGAACCAATCACAGTAGAAAATACAATAAACAGCAAACTATCATTTACTGGACAACTATCCCCATCTATACGATAATTTCTTACTAAAATTGAAACAAATAAGGCCGAAAAAGTGCAATCGAACTAGAAATCAGATTGCCCGTACGGCGTACGGGCAAATCAGTAAAGGCCCAAAAGCTGTTCCTGTACGGCATACGGGCAAAACAGGGAAAGAGTTAACATCAGGTTCAGATGCCTGTTAACTTTTTGTATTATACTGATTGGAAAGTTTAAATTTTAATGTGAAAGTCCTACAACTGATTTTATATTGTTAATTTTCCATTTATCGTAAATATTGTTAACTCTAGAACTTTATACTTATATTTAAATGACATTTTGTAATAAAATATTACTTAATAGGTGAATATAATTTTAATTTGCAATACATATTTTTTAAAAAATGAAATTTTATGCTTTACTGATATTTCATTGCTTTAACCATTTCGGGGGCCTTGGGAAAATTACTTCCAACCTTAATGATCTTACGAATTAAACCTGCAGGAAGGGCAAAACCCATTATAGACATGCTACCTTTCTATAATGGGTAATAAAGAAAGACCATCCTATTTCCAGTCAAAGAAGTGCCAGGTTTGGATGGTGTGCATTCTGCCAGTATGGGAAAACATGATAAAGTGGGTTTCTCACTACACGATGTAGGAAATATATCATAAAGACCCAAGAAAAGAGGACCCTTAATCCATTCAAATAAGTGTGCGGTTCCGAATGGTGTACACTCTATCAGTTTGGGAAAAAATGATAAAGCTGATTTCTGACTGTAGATGATATAGGAAATATATCATAAAGACCCAAGAAAAGAGGACCCTTAATCCATTCAAATAAGTGTGCGGTTCCGAATGGTGTGCACTCTGTCAGTTTGTGAAAACATGATAAAGCTGATTTCTGACTTTAGACGATGTAGGAAATATATCATAAAGACCCAATAAAAGAGGACCCTTAATTCATTCAAATAAGTGTGCGGTTCCGAATGGTGTGCACTCTGTCAGTTTCTGAAAACTTGATAAAGCTGATTTCTGACTTCAGACGATGTAGGAAATATATCATAAAGATCCAAGAAAAGAGGACCCTTAATCCATTCAAATAAGTGTGCGGTTCCGAATGGTGTGCACTCTGTCAGTTTCTGAAAACTTGATAAAGCTGATTTCTAACTGTAGGCGATATAGGAAATATATCATAAAGACCCAAGAAAAGAGGACCCTTTTTCCGTGCACATAAGCGCTTTGTTCCGGATGGTGTGCATTCTACCAGTATGGGAAATCATATGCTTAAGTTGATATCTGACTGTAGACGTTGTCGGCAATATATCATAAAGACCCAAGAAAAGAGCTCAAGTCCCTTTCTTAAAATACTATTTAACTAATAATGCTTTCAAAGTTCTATAAAATTTTCACTATGCACGCTCTATTTTTCTTAAACTTAACTTTCTCTGCTATACAAATTGAAAGAAAGAAGTGATTCTTTGAGATTGGTTATAAAAAGTTTGGAAGGAATGCCATGTTTGAAATAAATACAACCTACTTACAATTTTTCAAAATTAGAAGTCAATTTTACCAACAACATTCACATAGGATTGTTATTTTCATCCTTACATTTTAGGTATCTTAGGTGATATGTAAGAAAGAGTCTAAAAACATTTACTTTTAAATCTGTATTTGAATGTTTAACCCTTTAACCGTCCTGTAAATCATTTATGTATAACCTCAATTATTGCTTTGTATGCTTGTATATCGAATGGGATACACAATGATCTGTATTTACAAAGAAAAATAATTTAATGTTTAAAATTTCATAATATTTTCAATTAAACGTGTGAAAATCTATATATTGAATGCATATCTTAACAAAATGGAACAGCTAAAGTGTTTACTGTTATCCTGTTTTTTTATTCTACATTGCATTAAAACTATTACACATTTCTTCTAAAGTGTTCTGACTAAAATCATTCAATCATTGACGATTAGAATTTTTATAAGCATTAAAATGCTTGACATATAAACAGCTGTCATTTTTAAAAAGATTAAGATGAAAGTTTTCCTCCAACCAACAAGTGGTTCAATAAACAGTTCCACACCTCATGGTTCGAACTATAATGTGAAGCACACCATTGACTTCCTAATTAGCAAAGGCTCAAAAACTGTCTATCCGGAGAAATTTGAATTCCCGGCTAATTATCCAAAGGGGCTGTTTAATCTAGGGGATTAATTCGCTCGAGTTTGCTTCGATTTCGGATATCGGTTTTCAAAATCGATTGATTAAAAGTAGGCATTAGCAGGAGACGGCCCGAAAAATAATCTGTTCTAATTATTCGCCTCAGGGAAATTCGAAACTACATCACCATTAGAAAGAGGTGAAATTTTACGGCATTGAATTTTTCTCGCCGTATTAAAAGTGATTTATGCGGTCTCTTACTTAAGGTTAATTAAAATAATCAGTAATTGTGATTTTCGGTTTGAAATATGCTACTTTTAGATAAGTTCTCTGAAATTTGATGAATGTTATGCTTGGTAAATGCGTTAAATGCTTTGTTACAAAATGAAAAATTTTTCTTTGAAAGCTTATCTCATTCGGTTAAAGTTCTAAAGTTCTGTATAATGAACCTTTTATGAATGTTTTGCATTAGTTATAAATATATTTGATAAGAATGTATATAGAAATTGGGTATTGAATACGGTATTATGCCAGTTTTAGTAAAGTCAACAAAATTGGAGTTGTATAGCATTTATCAGAACTACTTTGAATAATACTCACTACTCTTTAATATTTTGAAACGAAATGGATAAAATTATTTCTTTATTTAGAGAATTATCACCCTGGGTTTTGTTAGGGAATTGTCGTAGTACAGTAAATGTGCTGCCACGTGACACTGACCAGTTGCTTTAAATTGAGTTATATAATTGTTTTCCATCATATAACTATTTCATTTGTAATTAAAATCTTTTGCTATTACGAAATTTGCTATTTACTCCACGAAGAAGCAATAAACAATAATCAGTATTTATCTCTGCATAAAATAGTCTTATTTTTGTTTTATACATTGACTTAGTAAAGTATAAACGATATCTCAATACGTCGATATACTTTATTATTTTCAATATCAGCAGCTTTAATATCCGTTATATTGAGACTTTTTAGTATGTAAAGATCTCAATTATAAAAAACATGGAAGTGTACAACAACACTCTACAACAGTCTCAGTCTGTTATGATTTAGTCTATGTGTATTTGACTTTATATATCTTATACACTTGTGTTTTTATTTATTTATTTAGTTTTATTTTAAATTCATATTCGTCTTTTGTGTTTATGGGTAAATTTTATACAGAATTTTAGTTTTTGTATTTTTAGGTCGTACCTATTGCATAAACATTCACATTGAAGTGCTGACAGTTTTATTATCTTTCAAATGCTCTTTAATTGTTACTACTTGTCACTATTTATAACTTTTCTTTTACCCCCATTGTAAAGCTCAATCTCAACACTGTTATACACTTTTGTTATATCCTTTTATAAGATATTACGTCTGAATATATATATATATATATATATATATATATATATATATATATATATATATATATATATATATATATATATATATATATATATATATATATATATATATATGTATATATATATATATATATATATATATATATATATATATATATATATATGTATATATATATATATATATATATATATATATATATATATATATATATATATATATATATATATATATATATATATATATATATATATATATATATATATGTAATCCATTTCTTATAAAACTCCTTCACAAGGAGAAAGTTCAGCAGCTAGCATTCATAAAGTACAAAGATGCAGTCGGGTCTCATATTCAAGAGAACTCAGAAGTCTAATTTAAAACTTTATTTCAAAGCGGCAACACGGCAAATGTGTCCTTCTGGACAATATACAATCAAAAGCCACAGAGTTCACTCTGCTCTCACACAAGTACACCCAAGAGCGCTGACAACAAGAATTTTCCCACAACAAAAACAGCTTAATAAGCGAATTGACTGCAATATCAGCAAAACGCGAAAACATGTTCCGCCAACACCTGGGAAAACTGCTGTATAGACAGAAAGTTTACAGTTTTATGACAGAAAGGAATGTTAAGTGGAAAATACTCCGTTGAACACACCATGTTGAGACTGGTAAAGATATTTAGATGAATTAAAATGGAAGAGAGGAGTTTTTTGAAGAAATATTAAAGTTAAATAATTTTGATATATTACAGATATATATATATATATATATATATATATATATATATATATATATATATATAGATATATATATATATATATATATATATATATATATATATAAATTGCTTGTTCAGCCTTGTTTTTAGGCTGATATACTAATTTCTATGTTATGATAATGTCAAGGACCTTTTGACTCTGTGGTAAAGGGGATTCCCCCCTCCCTTTAGAACACATGACAGAAAGGAATGTTAAGTGGAAAATACTCCGTTGAACACACCATGTTGAGACTGGTAAAGATATTTAGATGAATTAAAATGGAAGAGAGGAGTTTTTTGAAGAAATATTAAAGTTAAATAATTTTGATATATTACATATATATATATATATATATATATATATATATATATATATATACATATATATATATATACATATATATACATATATATATATATATATATATATATAAATTGCTTGTTCAGTCATGTTGGCTGATATACTAATTTCTATGTTATGATAATGTCAAGGACCTTTTGACTCTGTGGTAATGGTGACTCCCTCCCTCTCCCTTTAGGCTTTGGCCTGTTTTAAACCTTTTTTTGGTTTGACTGAATAGGAGTTCTTCATGTATTAAAAAGAAAATTTCAATATCTGAGTTATGCGAGATATACAGTGGACTCTGCTTAATGTGATCAGTTTGGGACACCGTGATTTTGATAACAATAACCGATTGATAACAATAAACGATATACAAAATTAGATAAATTTAACCCCCTTTTAATTAACACGTACTACATTTCAAAATAAAATGAAAAAACTCACCTTATATTTATGTACTGTATATTATCCTTTAAAACACAAGAATTGTATACATAATAAAAATAATTGATCAGTTGTTGACTGTCTACAATTTTTTCTAAGAAGCTCATTGATAAATTGTTCGTAATCATGTTTTTTAAAGTCATCGGAGTGGTGTTGTACTTAACGTTTCATCACTTTCAATGCAATTCAGAGGCTGAGAAATGTCTAACTGCGCTGCAGCATTGCGGTGACTCATATTTGCTAACCTGTCATAACGATTTAAAATTTTGATATTTAGTTTTAATGTTAAATCATTTTGCTTTCTGGCTTCCATATCGAGAAACTGCACGTAAATGAGCAAGGCATAAAGTGTGAATACGCTCCTTCTCAGTTCTGAATAGAATTTGTTGCCTTCTGCTTATCTGACAACTACTAACCACCAGTAGGGTGTACGTATATCCGAAAATTTCCAGGAACGTGTAACCACACTAATTTGTTTTTTCTCCTTTTCCCTGGGTAAAAAAAAAAAATTCTCGGAAATTAAAACAAGAACGAAGGGAAAGTAAAGATTGGGTCCTTATGAATACATCGTGAATATTCCTTTGCGAATTAAAATGAGGTTCAAAATCTGATAACATTAACCGATGTAACGATCACATAGAGAGATAATTTTAGCATACAAATGAATAGAGAAAATCGGGACTAAGTGATTTCGATAACAATAAGCGATTGAGAATAGTAACCTCGATCACGTTAAGCGGAGTCAACTGTAGTACTTATATACATATAAAAACAAATTAAGACTCTTCACTAAATTATTTTCCACTTAAATTATAGTTCATTGTGTGTCACCTGTGACAAACGAGTCTATAAAGTATTAGATGCGCATATCGTATGTGAAGAACAGGATGGGCAAATCGTTAATCAAAAAAATTTTGTATTTTTATAGAGCCTTTAAAATTTATTCTTTTATCAATTCTAAATTAACATGAAGCTCCATAGTTTGAACGGGCATCAAAATTAAGGTTAATAATCCGTTAAATTTAGATATACATGTTAACGTAAATGCCACTTATAAAACACACTGAACAGTTTATTAAGAAAAATAGTTACAGGTTACTACACACATTTCTTACACACATTGAAATACGAAAGAGGAATGTAGATTTCGAGCACATAGAGAACCAAGGAAGAGTTGTACACGCTAGTTCAATAAAGTTGTTTATAGTTGATCTGGACAATAGTCCAGAGCGTTGACTTTTTATTTTATCGCGAAGTGGCAGAGCCAAAACGGTACAGGCGCTGTGATGCCTTAACAAACATTAACCTTCTGTGTACGGTTGGTTGTTATTTAGACCAATACATTAATGTCACAAAAATACGGGCTTGGTTGAAATATACACCAAGGACCTAATTTTCTTACAGTTCACTATTTCACGCACCCGAGGTACCTGTGTGATCTTTTCCCTACGTTCTTCTTGGTAGTCTTGAGCTTACCTCTGTAGAGTTTGCTCCTTACTTGGTTGGACCACATTAGCATCGAACCATGACGGACTTCTCGTGGGTCAGCAGCAGCTTGGTAGCTGTTATAGGTTGCTGCTGTGATTGACTGGGATAAGCAGCAAGTTCCTGCTGTATAGACGTATATGTCTGGGTCAACGTAAAAACAAATTCTTTTACAGCTCACTATTCAGCTGTCATACGAGACGAGTCAGTACCATCGTTATTAATAACTCTTACTATCCTTTCTTATATCGTAAGGTTAATTTTCATCCCACTTTCTTTATTTCTTCTCTCCACCTTTTTGGGCACAAAGAAGCAATATGTGTTGTATGGAAGCATTTGTCTGGATCAAAGTAAAACCAAATTCTCTTACAGTTCACTATTCAGCTGTCATACGAGATGAGTCCATATCCATCGTTATCAATCCCTCTTACTATCATTTCTTATATCGTAAGGTTAATTTTCGCCTCACATGCTTTATTTCTTCTCTCCACCTTTTTGGGTACAAAGAAGCAATATCTCTTGTATGTACGCATATGTCTGGGTCAACGTAAATCCAAATTCTCTTACAGTTCACTATTCAGCTGTCATACGAGATGAGTCAATACCATCGTTACCAATCTCTCTTATTATCATTTGTTATATCGTAAGGTTAATTTTCACCTCACATGCTTTATTTCTTCTCTCCACCTTTTTTGGTACAAAGAAGAAATATCTCTTGTATGGACGCATATGTCTGGGTCAACGTAAACCCAAATTCTCTTACAGTTCACTATTCAGCTGTCATACGAGATGAGTCAGTACCATCGTTATCAATCCCTCTTATTATCATTTCTTATATCGTAAGGTTAATTTTCACCTCACATGCTTTATTTCTTCTCTCCACCTTTTTGGGTACAAACAAGCAATTTCTCTTGTATGGACGCATATGTCTGGGTCAACGTAAAACCAAATTTTCTTATAGTTCACTATTCAGATGTCATACAAAACCAGTCAGTACCATCGTTATCAATCACTCTTACTATCAGTTCTTATATCGTAAGGCTAATTTCCCCCACTCAATTTATTTTTCTCTCTCCACCTTTTTTGTTGTACCAAGTAGTAACATCAAAGACAGTGTTCAAAGGGGCTATAGTGTGAATCTAACACTCTCGTCTTTGTCTTATTTAATATGGAGAAACAACCCGCATTGAAAGCATTCATTCGAGGTGCAAATTAATGTCCATTTCAAAAGCCTATGCAAAACAAACTTTACATTAAATGTTTTTGAGCTTGAATGGTATTATATACCATTTAAGAAGTATTTGTGAAAATTTCGCGTTCGTAGAGAGCTTACATTTACATAAAATCATGAATACTCACCCAGATTATAAGATAGATTTGTATTAGAAATTGAGTCGATAATCAAATGAAGTCACTTACTGCATTATAAAGTAGAGTAGAGTAAAACTGTGTTTCAACGCAGAAATTTACTCAAGACTTACACAATACAAAATTATAAAACAATGAAATATTACTTCAGAATTTAGACTGACTAAATATACTTAAGCTAATTTATCAAATTCGCGTAATAACCGGTAAAAGGGAATTGAACGTTCATATATGACTCACATTATGAAAATTTATTTCGTCAACTTGTGATTTTACTTTGTCGAGTTACAAATAATGTAACTCAATTTTGGAAATGAAAAGGAACTCTATTTACATAGTATTCATTCGCAAATCATAATCGATTAAGTATATATTAGAAGATGTTTGACTACTCAGCAATTATTTACTGTTGTTTAAGTGGATTCAGAGATATTTTGAAACCTGTAATTTTAACTCAATTTTGGATTTCATTTAATTTTGACAGCGACCTGAGTTACTTCACAAAATTATAACGTTAGACATCCGTTTAGTTACATGTACACAAATTAGAAACTGGAAGAACGTTAAACTAATTAATCATGTTTATGTTATTTTCATTCTATTTAAAACTAAACGTTACGCAGTTACTGATTATTAGTGACTGAATCCGTTTATCCATTGTAAAAAGTGCATGTTATAAATTTAAAATCTCTTCTACTGTTGAATAAAAGAATATAGAAAATGCCAATAGCAGAAATTATTTTAAATTCTTAAAGCCACATAAATAATTACAAAATATGTATCTATCAGAGCGATGTGTTTGCAATACATTTTTTATGGTTCTTGAAGGTCCAATGACTTGATTTATCAGATGAATTAATATGAGGTTAAATGTATTTCTGTCATATCTCCAGTCAGGATATATAGTTGCCAAGCTTAGCGAAATATCCAAATTTGGTAAAAAAAAATTAATGGATTTTGACGCCAAAGGAATTTTGATGAGTTAGTAGAACCTGTACTTTCCATACTGTATTTCCGGTATTACAAAACATGCAAAATACTATCTCATTTTCTTCGGTATCAGTAATGATCAAGCTGACTGGCAAAATAGATCTCATTAATGGCAGATGCTGATATTTCTGAACTGTAAAGCCAACATTTGTTATTACTTACAATATGGAATCTGAGTATACCAGGAGTTTCGAATTGTTGTACAGTGCTAAGAAAATGTTTTAAATAGCAGCTAACGAGTGATTTCTTCAAATCGGGACCCCTAACAAGGCGTCTGCCTGTCCATTTAAGACCAACACATATACACATTATTATTATTATTGAACGGTTAAGTATTTTTCATATCAAAAGACGTATTGCAATGAAAAGTACCATCCAAAGACACTATGCTTCGAATTAGGCGATGTACGTAAGCTGTAACAACATGTAACAAATATAAAACAATGACTGGATAATGATCAGCTGTCAAATGTTAAGTTTGGGTCAAGGATTGGAAAATTAAGCTCTGATCTTCAAATCAGTGGCTTTATTGGTATGCTTCGGCATGTCATGGGTTTACAAACAGCTTAACAGTGTTACTTAAAAGCATACAATTGAAGGGAAATTTGAAAGCTGATACGTATTAGACGACTTTCTATTTAAACTTAAATTACAGAAAAGAGGAGCTAAGCAAAAATTAATTTGTTATTTGCGAAGACTCTAAAGTTACTACACTTCAAAGAAAAACAAAGATATTTGGCCAAAAGTTGTAATTTTAGTGATTGAATTAAAAACAATCTATTTTAGAATTTAATTATAATTAAATTCATTATTTTGGTCGAAATATTATTTAGGATTTATGTGGACCTAAATACTGTATGTTTCTGATTTTATATTTTTACTCTCTAATGGGATTTCTATAGCTAAAATGCGAATGTTTAAACTGGAAATATTTCGAACTGAACTTTTTTCTTAAATAAATATATACCAACTAGGAAACGTCTTTCAACCATAAATCCGGTCTAATGGTTCTTTGAATCAACACATCAATCAACATTGGATTACTTTCATTTCAAGCATTAAACGCCTTTCATGAAGTTCTTTTGTGATAAAAGTTATAGTCGAAATATTATAGATGTCTGTTAATGTCTTTTCAAAAAGTTACATAAAGCAGGGCGTCATCCTGACAAGCTGTGACATGTATTAAATTATAATGACCAATTCTTAATACTCATGGAATTCGAGAACAATAACTTCGCTGTACTGTCATCTGAGACCAAATATATTTGGTTTTTTAATACTCTTTCAATTAAACCCTGTAAAGTATTGATAGCATAGCTTCAGATTAAAATAAGAAATATTGTTAAAAATGCAGGTTTTTTAAACATCATTTTAAAAGTATTCAACGTATAATTGAGTTTTTAATATAAACTATAAAAGTTTGATATATAAAACATATGAGGCTCTAAAAATTAAAAAAATTAATATAATATTAAATTATAAACATTTTCTTGAATATTGTGGTATCACAGAACTTTTATTATAAATAATTAAATGTAATGAGTATTCGAAAGTTACCTTAAGTTTTTATTACATAATTATTATTTCTACTGTATCGAAACTGGGTACTGATATTTACTTACATTAAATGCAATGAAATATTTATCAAGTAAATATTTGAAATTGCTTTATCATGTTTTACACTGTTTAGGGATTAATTTGTAAAATACGCAACATTCTACGAAATGTAATCCAGTTTAATAAAAAATGTTAATAATAATACACATTAATAGGCAATGTTGTACAATTGTTTGGAGACATTGCATTCTTTGATTTGTAAAATACTGAAAATTCTACGAAAGGTAACCCAGTTTAATAGACAATGCTAATAATAACACACATTAATAGACATTGTTAATAATAACACACATTAATAGACAATGTTGTACAATTGTTTAGGGACATCACCTTCCCTAATTCGTAAAATATTCAACAATCTAAGAAAGCTAATCCAGTTTAATAAACAATGTTAATAATAACATACATTAATAGACATTGTTGTACAATTGATAAGGAACATTGCATTCTTTAATGTCTAAAACACTCAAAATTCTACGAAAGGTAACCCAGTTTAATAGACAATGTGAATAATAACACATAATAATAGACAATGTTGTACAATTGTTTAGGGACATTGGATTTCTTAATTTGTAAAACACTCAACATTCTAAAAAAACTAACCCAGTTTAGTAGACCATGTTAATAATAATACACATTAATAAACAATGTTGTACAATTTTTTGGTACATTACATTCCCTAATTTGCAAAATGCTCAACATTCTACGAAAGGTAACCCAGCTCAATAGACAGCATTAATAATAACACACATTAATAGAAAATGTTGTACAATTGTTTAAGGACATTGCATTCTATAATTTGTAAAGTACTCAAAATTTTAGGAAAGGTAACCCAGTTTAATAGACAATACTAAAAATAACACACATTAATAGAAAATGTTGTACAAATTTTTATGGACATTGCGTTCTTTAATTTTTAAAATACTCCACATTCTACGAAAGCTAACCCAGTTTAATAGACAATGTTAATAACTACACAAATTAATAGATAACTTGTACAATTGTTTGGGGACATTGCATTCTTTAATTTGTAAAATACTCAACATTCTACGAAAGGTAACCCAGTTTAATAGACAATGCTAATAACTACACAAATTAATAAATAACTTGTACAATTATTTGAGGACATTGCATTCTTTAATTTGTAAAATACTCAATATTCTACGAAAGGTAACCCAGTTTAATAGACAATGTTAATATCACATATTAATAGACAATGCTAAAAATTTAAAAGGCGTGTACAAATGATGGATGCATTTTGAAGATATGAAGAGTTATATAGACATCAAAATTCGAAACTGAAAAATAGTTTATAAATATATAAAAGAATTATGTACTTTAAAAATTATTTAGTGTTTAATGCGCATCTTGAGCATTAGCATCTTGAGTATAAGTTTTTATGAAGTAACTTCTGTTGAGTACTTTTTATTTTTTTTTCTAACTTGATTTTTGTCTTAATTCGTATGTTCATCAAGTAATTACTTAATGATTTAAAAATTAATCACGTTGTGACTCGAATCTTGAATTTTAGCCCCATTTTTTTTTAAATGGCCATCATACCCGAGTAAATACAGAGCATTCAATTAAAAACTGAAATCGGCATTACATTGGAATAAGTTATGCTTAATTAAAGAATCAAGTAATTACATTTCCGAAAAATCAGTTCCACAGGAAGTCATTTGGATCTTCAATTTTGGAGGAAGTTCTGCGGTGTAATTTTTCAAAATCCCACACCGTTTTAATCTTTAAATTCTCCTCGAGATTACCGCGTAATTTGTAATACCTTGAAATGATTCCTTTTCTTAGATACCGTGGTATGTCAGATTTAATTAAAATTGAATTTCTTTACGTGTAATTATGCCTCCATGGTGGAAAATATTGAAAATTCATGACGGGGAATTAAGATGCATCAACTCCTAATAGTGCATTACGAGATAGGATTTTCAAGGATTCGCGTCCATAAAATGGTTGATAATTTGTAATTGACTTATTTCGTTAATCTAAATAATTCATTTTTTGCAGTAAGGTGTAGTTCTAATTTTTAATTACAGTGTAAAGCATATAATCAGTTTGTGACGTGCAGTAAATTTAATTTTAATGTTTATATACAGTTATTAATTTCGTTTGAGGATGATAAATTTCCATTGTACGGGATATTTCACGCCATATTTTACGGTCAGTAAATCAGTTTTAAATATGATTTAAGCATAAAATTGGGGATTACTTTTTGGATATGTTTGGATTATATTTATAATCTAAATATATCTTTTTTGTTTAAATATTTTTTGATAAAAAATATTATGTATAATTAATATTACTAATAATAGGATAGCCAAAAATTTTCGGAGCATGTAAAGTTTACAAATACAGTTAAACAGAGTGAAACTCTCACACAAGGCTTTTATATATCTTTTTTGTTTAAATATTTTTTAATAAAAATATTATGTACAAATAATGTTACGAATAATAGGATAGCCAAAAATTTTTGGAGCTCATAAATTTAACTAATACAGTTAAATAGAGTGAAACTCTCACACAAGGCTTTTATATATCTTTTTTGTTTAAATATTTTTTATATAAATATTACGTATAAATAATATTACGAATAATAGCATAGCCAAATATTTTTGGAGCACGTGAACTTTCAAATACAGTTAAACAGAGTGAAACTCTCACACAACGCTTTTATATATCCTTTTTGTTTAAATATTTTTTGATCAAAATGTTACGTATAAATAATATTACGAATAATAGGATAGCCAAACATTTTTGGAGCACGTGAACTTTACAAATATAGTTTAACAGAGTGAAACTCTCACACAAGGCTTTTATATATCTTTTTTGTTTAAATATTTTTTATATAAATATTACGTATAAATAATATTACGAATAATAGGATAGCCAAAAATTTTTGGAGCACGTGAACTTTACAAATATAGTTTAACAGAGTGAAACTCTCACACAAGGCTTTTATATATCCTTTTTGTTTAAATATTTTTTGATAAAAAATATTACGTATAAATAATATTACGAATAATAGCATAGCCAAATATTTTTGGAGCACGTGAACTTTCAAATACAGTTAAACAGAGTGAAACTCTCATACAAGGATTTTATATATCTTTTTGTTTACTTTTTTATATAAAATATTATGTATAAATAATATTACGAATAATAGGACAGCCAAACATTTTTGGAGCACGTGAACTTTACAAATACAGTTAAACAAAGTGAAACTTTCACATAAGGCTTTTCTGTTCAATTTAAAATTTTTAAGATAGTAAACATGAGGAAAATGCTTAACATAAATGACACCCCAACTTAGTATATTCAGGTTAATTTTTTCAACTTAGTATTTTATATATTAAGTTAAAAAATAACCTGATTTTAAATGTTTTGAAATTGAAGATCTTCTATAGTGAAAGACATTCACGCTGAACCTGTGTTTTCCATATCCATCTACGCTCTAAGTTGCTTAAATATTATAAAATATAGTTTTATTTCCTAATTAAGTTTAAAAAATGTCAAAAATATCAGTTTTAATTATTTAAATTATTTAAATTGAACTGAAAAAGTTTAAAGTTCGAGGTTTATTTTCACTGATTTTAACCTTATATCTGGCAATTGAAGATTGCAAAATTTAAGATTTCGGAAGCATAATTCATTGATCGTTTTTGACAACCTTTTAAAAATATTTGGATATAGTCTCAAGAAGTAGATATTGATTTCCTTAATCTTCGAGGAAAAAAAGAATCATCACTTAAATATCGCATCAAAAAGTTTCACATCAAAGTTTTCTATCAAAAACCGAGTTTCACTCTGTTTACTTCATGTAGATTAAATACATATTTTTAAAAATTTACATAATTATCAAGATTAAGGATAGTAAAAAAATTAAACTTTATTTTTTCGACGCTTATTTGCGACATATTGAGCATTCATTTGGTTTCACAATAAAGGCTAATTACATATGGTAGAAAATTCAAATACCAGTCCATTGCCTATAAGCTCTAAAGTTAGGCAAGTTACACTTACAATTCTATACTCTACTGTCTTATATTAAGTATTTAAATCCAATTTATTTCTGATTTCCAACGTGCAGCTGGACTCTTGTGTTAATATTATCTCTAGGCTAATTAGACATATTCTTACTAATAATGGAATTAAAAACTCAAGGTACGAAAAGTTAACGCTTCACCTATCTGGTCAATATACTCCTAAGATGTATTTCAAACTTTTGTTGAGCCGAGAGGTGGCCGAGTGGTCTTCGATCTAGGATTTTGTGGGTTCGAATCCCACTGCGGCATAAATGTTAGTATCCGTTTGGATTTCGCTTTAAGCAGCCCGCAAAAAGTAGTTAGTACACAAAAGTAGGTCTACCCACTTGTTGCAAAAAAGTAGACCGTTGCACTCCGAATCAAACTACTGTAGACATAGAATCGACAGTCAGTGAGATTAGAATCCAAAAATATTAGATTTCCACGATGTTCTTTTATAATACAAATTATGATTTCGGAGCATTTACTATTTAGCTCACAAATGCTTTAACACAAATTAATATGACATGTATTTGATCGTCATTAAATGCAACCAGAAGTGTCATATTAAGGGAAAATTATGGTACAGAAGATTTTTAAGACTCAATAATTCTTTTAAAACGTTGACGGGCATTTGCGTTTATAGCCGTCAAAGTGAAGTTCACTATGTGGTATATTGGCAATAGCCCTCCATAACGAAACGGTCGTTTTTAGACACTACGGCTATATATGCACAAATGTGCATTTACAGGCGTACAAGTAGAAGACTAGTGTCACGTTTTAGGTTGAATTTCGTTTTCCACCTGTTACAGGCCGAACGGTGGTCGATTGGTTAGGGTGCTGGCCTTCGGAACCGGAGTTCGTGGGTTCGAATCCCACTGAGGCATGGATGTTCGTAGCCGTTCGGAATCGGCGTTAAACTGTAGGTCCCGCTCTCATTAGCCCTTGTGTTGCAAAAAGTAGACCGTAGCACTCCAAACCAAACCAAACCAATCCACCTGTTACACGACTTGCAGCTTCAATATGCACGTGGTTGTGAAGAGAGTAGTGCTATCGTGTTTTCTCTTGAATTTATTTTTTGTCTTTTATTTAATTTTGTTTGATTATGAGCTAAAATTTCGAGTAAAACTTCCAAAAATACTTTGTGCACACAAAAATTGCTTATTTGAATCATTAAATCTGTCATTTACGTTTTTAAAGTTTCGTTGTTATAGCCGCTGTAGTCCCATTACTTAGTGTGTAGAGTCCGCTGGCGCCATAATGGTTATAGCCGAAACATAATTAAAGGTGCTGAATTGATCAAAATTAAGCTTATATAAGCAGAGACATTGAAACTATATTTCTAGTATTCTAAAAATTACAAAACATATAGTGTTAATTTAATAACTTCACTTGTTCCTACTGTCCGTCAATGTGTTAATATTTAATTCAAATCTTTGAAAATCTTCCTATACTGATTGTTGAAAATTCTTAAATTTATTACTGTTGTCACTGCTTGTGAACTCATAAATCCTTGAACAAAATTTTGTGTAAATATTTTTAGTTATTAAAATGAAAATATTTAAAACTATATTTTAATAAATTTTATGAGTTCTCCTGATTTTCTTTACCATGTTCCGAAAAATACTTATTGCTAACCTATTTATATTATTTTAGAGTCAAATGTGACATGTATAGTAGACATAACTGTCACTTGAAAAGAGAAAAAAAAAGAAAGTTTCATAAAAATAGCAACTTTTTGCATGGAAAGTACAGCCATCTTACGATTTGAAAGTCAAACACTTCATAAATCATATTTTTACAAATATTATTTCAGCTAGAATGCAAAGTATATCATCAACTGAACCTGCATCATTCGTTTGACAGAAATGTAAGAAATTGAAATGTACATGAAACATTCCAAAGGTTCATAACACATTTTTTTTTTAGGAAAATTCAAATTTAGATCTTTAGAAGAAAAAACACATTTTAACAAATGTATTATATAAAATTTATATTAATAAAGAGACACCGATTTACATATGCATACATGGGAAATAAGAACTATAAATTTCTATTGCAACATATGTGCAACGACTAAAGTATGTCTTTATAAAATTCAATCTGTGAAGGATATGCATAAGTATATATATATCTATATGGATTTATATATATATATATATATGTATATATATATATGTATGTATATGTATATATATGTATATATACAAATATATATATATGTATATATACATATATATATATATCTTAGTTTAGGTATAAAGTTACGACCTTTATGTATTAAATGGTTTAATGTTTATACTCCAAAATTACAACTAACTATATGTAAAGTCCCATCGTATGATGTCTTACCAAGTATTTCTGTAAAATTTTATGTTTGTATGTAAAGCGATAGTAACCAAACTGTAAGGAACCATGTGATTCAATGAACTAATCAAACAATTTTAGGTTCATATCATTATTAAAGTCTTATAGCACGTCAGCATGTAAGTGTTACTTTGTGATTACTTTAACTGGTGTGGAATAAGCAGATTTTTCTTGAGTTACAGCGAAGAATTTTTGATCGATTTATTTAAGTTCAATATGAATTTGGTAAAGTTGCAATGGTTGAAAATTCTTTGATATTACACGTCAGTTCCGTGTACTCTTCAACGGCAAAAGTAATCTTAAATTGAATTTGCTGGCTTTAAAACACGTGAATGGTAATGTTTGATAAGTTCTTTACTCTCCCTGAAGTTGCATGTTCAATGCTTTCTTCGGTATATAAATAAAACTATACTGAACATAAGCTCAGTATATTAATATACCTTTTATTAAATCATGGCAGTTACAAAACTTTCTTGAAAATAAAAAAGCTTTTCAAAAGAATATCTCAAAGTATGAATATTATAAATATATTTTGAACATAAGCCTAGTTATTAATATAACTTTTAATAAATCATAGTAGTTAAAAATGTTTCTTTTAAAAATGCTTTTAAAAATAAGATCTAAAAAAATATTTTGTAATTATTTTGATCATAAGAACAGTGTATTAATATTTCTTTTAAGAAATCACAGTACTTAAAAATCTTTCTTTTAAAAATGAGATCTCAAATAAAAGTATGAATATTATAAAATTATTTTGAACATAAGCCCAGTATATTAATATTCCTTTTAAGAAATCGCAGTAGTTAAAAAATTTTCTTTTAAAAATGATTTTGAAAAATAATATCTCAAATAAAAGTATAAATATTATATAATTATTTTGAATATAAGAATAATATATTAATATTTCTTTTAAGAAACCACAGTACTTAATTTTTTTAAATGCTTTTGAAAATAAGATCTCAAATAAAAGTATGATTATTATAAAATTATTTTCAACATAAGCCGACTATATTAATATTCATTTAAAGAAATCACAGTAATTAAATTTTTAAAAAATGCTTATTAAAATGAGATTGCAAATAAAAGTTTGAATATTATAAATATATTTTTAACATATATTAATATACATTATATATCCCAGCATATTAATATACATTTTATGACATCATAGTAGTTACGAAACTTTCTTGTAAATAAAACTGCTTTTAAAAATAAGATCGCAAATAAAAGTATGAATGTTTTATAATTATTTTGAACATAAGAACAGCATATTAATATACCTTTTAAGAAATCAGAGTAGTTAAAAAATTTTATTTAAAAAATGCTTTTGAAAATGAGATCTCAAATAAAAGTACGAATTATATATAATTATTGTGAACATAGGAACAGTATATTAATATACATTTTAAGAAATCACAGTAGTTAAAAAATTATATTTCAAAAATGCTTTTGAAAACAAGATCTCAAATAAAAGTATGAATATTATGTAATTATTTTGAATATAAGAACAGTATATTAATATACCTTTTAAGACATAATAGTAGTTACGAAATTTTCTTCTAAATAAAAATGTTTTTGAAAAAAAACCCCTCAAAAGATGAATATTATAAAATCATTTTGAGCATAAGTCCAGTATATTAATATTCATTTTTAGAAATCACAGTTTTTAAAAGATTTTCTCTTAAAAATGCTTTTGAAAACAAGATCTCAAATAAAAGTATGAATATTATATAATTATTTTGAATATAAGAACAGTATATTAATATACCTTTTAAGAAATAATAGTAGTTACAAAATTTTCTTCTAAATAAAAATGTTTCTGCAAATAAAACCTTAACTAAAAATATGAATATTATAAAACTATTAGGAACATAAGACCAGCATATAAATATTATTTTTAAGAAATCACATCAAACACAAAAGTTAAAATTTTTCTTTTCAAGATGCTTTTGAAAATAAGATCTCAAATAAAAGTATGATTATTATAAATATATTTTGAACCTAAGCCAAGTATATTAATATTCCTTTTAAGAAATAATAGTAGTTAAAATTTTCTTTTAAAAAGGCTTTTGAAAATAAGATCTCGAATAAAAGTATGAATATTATATATTAATTTTGATCATAAGCCCAGTATATTAATCTGCCTTTTATGAAATCATAGTACTTACGAAACTTTCTTGTAAATAAAACAGCTTTTAAAAATAAGATCTGAAATAATAGTATGAATATTATATAATTATTTTGAACATAAGAACAGTATATTAAAATACCTTTTAACAAATAATAGTAGTTATGAAATTTTCTTTTAAAAATGCTTTTGAAAATAAGATCTCAAGTAAAAGTATGAATGTTATATAATTATTTTTAACAGAAGTCCAGTATATTAATATTCATTTTAAGAATTCCAATTAGTTCATATTTTTTAAATGCTTTTAAAAATGAGATCTCAAATAAAAGTTTGAATATCATAAATATATTTTTAGCATAAGCCCAGTATATTAATATACCTTTTATGACATCATAGTAGTAAAAAATTTTATTTTAGAAATGTTTTTGAAAATAAGATCTGAATTAAAAGTAGTTACGAAACTTTCTTGTAAATAAAAATGCTTTTTAAAATAAGATCTCAAATAAAAGTATGATTATTATAAATATATTTTGAACCAAAGCCCAGTATATTAATATTCCTTTTAAAAAATCATTAGTAAAAAATTTTATTTTGAAATCCTTTTGAAAATAAGATCTAAAATAAAAGTATGACTATTATAAAATTTTATTTGAACATAAGAACAGTATATTAATATAACAGTTAAGAATTAATGGTAATTACGAAAATTTCTTCTAAAGAAAAATGTTTTTTGAAAATAAAACCTCAAATAAAAGTATGAATATTATAAAATTATTTTGAACATAAACCCAGTATATTAATATACCTTTTAAGTAATCATAGTAGATTCGATTTTTTAAAAATGCTTTTGAAAGTAAGATTCCAAAAAAAGTTTGAATACTGTGCGATGTGTGACGAAGCTTAATTTTGATGTCTTTTTAGAGATAGAAAAAACACACTTAACGACCTAAAGAGTGATTTTAACACTCAGTGACACGCGAATGAAATTAAAACCCTCCCACACGCGTTTTATTGACATTTCCAGGTACACGAAGATTAATTGAAAGTGTATAAAAGTTTCTCGTTTCCTTCTTTAGCTCTTTTGACACTTACAAAAATAAAGTTGATCGAGATTCACTTATTTTTTTACCGGATGCATTAGATTTTTGCAAGAATTTGGGATCTAGCTGCATGGTTAATGAAAGTTCAGACTCAGAAAGGTGTAAATGAATTTGAGATATTTTTGTAGAAATTTCTTTTAGCATAAGATTGTAAAATATTTATTGAAGTTGAAATATTTATTATGATGTCGGTATTTAAAGCATACTAATTTATATGCGTTGAATCCTTTGTATTATTACTAACATTTCCTTGTAACGTTTAAAAGTTATTTTTGATCACCACAGTTTACAATACGGTCTCCAGAAACTTCTAAATTTCAGATTTTTTTTATCGTGAAAATTTCAGTGTTGAGATTTGAACGGAAATATTGATTTTGAGCAACCCTCAATACTTTTTAATAAGTTTCGTTGTTAACTGTCTAAGTATGAACAAGATACTTTAATTTTGAAGTTTAAAATATACATTTTGACCTTGCTTTATTTTTACCCACTAATTTCTTTGTATAAGTAAGTAGGTGTCATCAAGCTTCAATCAATTTTGACATTCTTCCGTGGTCACGTTTTTAAATACGAATATAGACCTTAATTGTGAAACTTTAACTATACATTTTGACCATGTCTGATATATTTTGACTGATTTCTTTCTCTAAGTAAGTAAGAGTGACCGGACAGCAATTGATTTTGACAAGTTTAGGCGTTATGTGTCTAAATACAAAAAAAGAGACCTTAATTTTGAAATTTTAAATACATCTTCTGACCATGTTTGTGATTTGTTTATTCTTTATCTGTATGTAAGGAAGAGTGACCAGGCTTTAATCACTTTTGTCACGTTTCGGTATCACGTGTTGAAATACAAAGAACTTTTATTTTTGTAACTTTAAGTTTACATGTTGCCCCTGTCTGAGATTTTCTTTTTGTCTACTATCTTTGTACGTACGTAAATAAAAATGACCTGGCTTTAATCAATTTCAACACATTTCGACGTTTCATGTGTAAATATAAACAAGGAGATTAATTTTGAAATTTTAAATATAAGTTCTGAGACTGTTCTGACTATTTTCTTCTGGATGTGTGTATGTGCTTATGTGCGAATGTCTCCAATCTCAAAAACTATTAGTCGAAAAAGGCTGAAATTTTGTATTTAAAACTGTTACACCATCAAGTTATAAACTTCCTTTTGACTGTAACTCGTACTCTTCTTAACAATACACCCTACAGCAAGCCAAGCCGGGCCGTCCCTACGAGTCTTTTTTTCCATCAGATGATATGCGTTTCTAGTTAGTAACCATGAATCTTCCTCATCATCAGCAAGCCTTCTTAGAGAATGTCTTCCTCGATTCCTAGTCATCTAGGTTTGTCGAAAATGTGGCTTAGTGAGGTTGTTTTAATTTTATCTAAATAAACATGCAAGGTACATAATTAGGTTTAATTTATTAATTTTAACTATGTATGACTGTATATATTGATCATATATTTAATGTTTGTAAATATTTCGTCTGGCGTTATTTTCTTGGACCACATTTAAAATTTTGAGTACTATTATTCTTTCAAAAATTAGTACTATGTTTCGGACATGCTCTCTCAACATTCAGCTTTTGTTTCCATAGAGGAATACAGGTCGAAATATATTTTATACATAATTATTTTAGCTTTCTAGACAGTGAATCATGATATCAATTCGTTTAAGACAAAGTAGAGCTTGTTGACCAGCATCAATCGGTAATCAATTAAAAATGTCAGTTAATTTCTGATGGTGGTAATTTTTCCACGATATTTAAATTCAGTAACTTTTTCGAAGGCTTGGTTATTCACCACCAATGCTGTATTGTTAGTATCTTGGGTGATCACAATGATAAAGTTTGATTTCTTTTCAAACCCACACTGTATATAACTATAAATCTCTGTAAAAGAGAAGTTATTAATGCTACTGTTCTACAACAATGCAAAAGTTATCAACATTTTTATATATAGTTGTGAG